>OY757017.1:143742523-144342523 GCA_963580285.1 Lucinisca nassula
CTCTCTAATTCTCAATAAGCCTTTACGTTGGAGCCGTCATAGAATCTGAGGCCTGACCCACCGGCGTGCAATTAAAGAGGGAAGCATAGTTGCCAACCGTGATTGGGTTAACTACCATGCATGCAGTCTGTCGTATAATATCCATGTTGTACCCAATCTTTTTATATCGAAGAATGATTTTACGAAATTGGGTGCTGAAGTCATTGCGTTTATATATTTTTCTGAATTTATATACTAAGTCACCATAAAATTCGGGTTCCGATAGACCTTGTTGCAGAAGAGATTTAAGTCCAATATTGAAAGTAGAAGTAAAACAAAGATCAGGAATTGATACAATTAACTTACTCCACCCATAAAAGACACCAAAGGGAAAGAAATACAAACATTAAGCGACAAGACCATAATGGAAACCTAAACAAAGGAAGGCCATAAGGACAGTTACTTTCCCACAAAATGGCCATATGGCCATCCAAAATAAAAAGACAAAAGTGATACACACAGTAAGTAACAAACAACAACATAAATAAATCGCCACAGAAGAGCCGCCTTGGAACGGTCAGTGGAAGATTTCCACCGGGGGGCTTAAATCGATTTTACGTGGCCACAATCCTCGCCCTTACTTCCGTCGCGATTTAGACAAATAATTTGTTCAGTCCGCATGAAGGCCTCCTAACTCATCAGTGCAACATCTCCGTGAACACAAAAAATCAAAGAACCACAGATGTGAGACAACGGTGAGGACTCGACAGCAAGAAACCACTGAAATGCTGGAGCAAAAGAAAACCAACAGTTAGACTCCGGTAAGTCTTCGAGATCAAGAACAAATTCCATAGATAGTAAAGCAGAAGCAAAACATAGATCAGGAATCGATGCAATTAACTTACTCCACCCATCAAAGACACCAAAGGGAAAGAAACGCAAACATTAAGCGACCAGACCATAATGGAAACCCATACAAAGGAAGGCCATAAGGACAGCCACTCTCCCACAAAACGGCCACATGGCCATCCCAAACAAAAAGACACAAGTGATACACACCAGACACAATGAGAAATCAACCAATGGAAGAGAAGAAACCCTATGTTAGGGTAGCCTTTGAAGATAAGTCTGCGAGATCAAGAACAAATTCCATAGATAGTAAAGTAGAAGTAAAACAGATCAGGAATCGATACAATTAACTTACTCCACCAATCAAAGACACCAAAGGGAAAGAAACACAAACGCCAAGCGACCAGACCATAATAGAAACCTAAACAAAGGAAGGCCATAAGGACAGTAACTTTCCCACAAAATGGCCATATGGCCATCCAAAATAAAAAGACACAAGTGACACACACAGTAAGTAACAAACAACATAAATAAATCGCAACAGAAGAACCGCCTTGGAACGGTCAGTGGAAAGATTTCCACCAGAATGGCACCGCCTTGGAACGGTCAGTGGAAAGATTTCCACCAGAATGGCGTCTATAAAATTTTGAAAAGGCTTTGCGTAGTTTATGGTACCGATAACCCTGATTAAGGAGTTTAGCCGTTAATAATTTATTACGAGTGTTGAAGTCAGTTACATGACTACACACTCTAGCAAATCGAATCAATTGCGAAATATAAACGCCATAGGATGGCGCACGAGGAACATCACCATCCAAAAAAGGAAAATTTACAATCTCAAAATCAAAGTCATCGCGTTTATCATAAATTTTGCACGAAACAAATCCATCTACAATAGATAGATGTAAATCCAAAAATGGGGCCTCGGTATCAGAAGAATTTGCTTTATTTAACTGACGTTCTGGGGGGGTAAATCTGACTGATCAAACCATCAAAATAGGTATTATCAATATTTAATAAATCATCTAAATATCTAGAAGTGGAGCTAAAAGCTTCAATAATTTCAGATTGGTTATCAATGGAAAGCGACAAAATGAAGTCTCTTTCATAACAATACAAGAACAGATCAGCCACAAGAGGTGCGCAATTAGTACCCATCGGAATACCCACAATTTGTCTAAATAACTTAGTACCGAATCTAATATAAATATTGTCAAGTAGAAAGGTGAGGGCATCACACACTTTCTGACATGACCAAAGTGTATAATTCTTATGCTCTTTAGAAGTGAAAAATGCATTCCTGACATTACATGCAAGATAGAGAGAATCTTCTCTGTGAAAAGCCCATTCAATTAAATCATTAAGCTTATCTTTTATAAGATTATGAGGAAGTGTTGTGTAAAGAGTGGAAAAATCGTAAGTAGACCGACTAGAAGCACGAAAATGTCTGGATTTCAATTTATTTAAAACCTCATTCGAATTTTTTATAGACCAAAACAGATTTCTTCCTGATCTTTCAAAGTCTTTATCACAATATTTAACTACATGCGTTTTAATAGCAGTAAGACAGGAAGTTAATGATTTAGAAAGTTCAGTGGTAATGCAAGAGCTAGAATTTGCAATAAACCGTGCTTTGTAATGTCTTTTATGAAGTTTTGGTAACCAGTATAGCGTAGGAAGCTTGTCTTGGCCTTCGTTAACACACACAGCAAACTTGGTGGCTGAAAGACAATCATGTTTATCTACTATAGCTCTCTCTTCAGCTAAAGGCTGAAGTTCATAGGCCTTAGTACCACCAAGCTCCTGCTTAAGCGTGTTAACATAGTGGAGCCGTCACACAACGACGACGTTGTTAGCGGCCTTGTCTGCAGGGGCCAAAACAAACTTCTTATGAAATTCTTGAATACCTAGTTTAAGATGACGTAAAGACGTCTTGGGCTTAGGAGGTAATAAGTTAGTATTTTGAGAATAGAAAGAAATGCGTTTATTCACTAGTTTTAAAATGCTAAGTTTCCAGTCCTTAAGGGCTTTATGCTCAACATACTCTCGCTTACACCATCGATTACCGAATTCATTCAAGGAAGCAGCGATTTCATCTCTACATTTACTGAAATCAATTTTAGAAGGAAATCGATATTTCGGTCCTTTAGAAATTATATTCCTTATCCTAGAATCAGGAATAATTTTCAAATTGCCGTTAATTACATGACCAGCAGCAGGTTAGCAATACTTTGAGTTTTTACAATCACATGAATCAGGAGTATTAGTATCAATATCAAGATCTGAAACAAGTTTATTGAAATTAAAAATGATAGATCTAACAGGTTTGTTATATTAATAGCAAATTATAGGTGTTTCAGTATTTTGAAAATAAGCAGGAATGGAAGAAAGCACCGATCTCTCACGGAAGATACTGGGCAAATCTATAAAATCCATACCCTTATTAATGAAGGATATTTTGAAGAAATGGCGTTTATGATTAATTTCAGAATCAATGTAAGGAAGGAGAGTATGCTGAGTATAGCCTCTAGTTAAGAGAGCCGCATCATATAACTGATGAGAACTATCGTAGAATTTATTCGCCTCGGTGTCCAGAAGACGTAAAACAGAAACGGGTAATGAACTTAAAAATGAAAGCATAGAGTGGCGTCCAGTCTCTCTTTTTCAATTATAAAGAACTTAACTACATCGTTAATCCAATTATGTAATGCTGTCCATCGGATTATGATCTACATGCACGCAGTTTGTCTGGGAAGGTACGAGGGTAGGCTGAAAAGTTCTGAGCCTGACCAAGACGCAGGCATCGAACAGCCATGAAATTTTGTATTCATTAAATCCAGATCTTTATTACTTGATTCGACTCAAATGAGTTCAAGTTTACCTGCAATAACGTAGAAATTCTAGACTTTGAAAATTTATACTAGCACGTTTTTGAGATAATGGACAAAATCTGGCATCTTGGTGTCATCAAGTACCTCCATAAAAAGGGGTTAGCTCCTAAGGACATTCATGCCGATATGGTTGCTACATTAGGGGATGATGCTCCTTCGTATACAACCGTGAAAAGGTGGGCAACAAATTTTAAGATGGGCAAGGAGAGCCTTGAAGATGATGACCGGTGTGGACGACCCACAACGGCAACAACTGAGGAAACATCAGCCAAGTGCACAGGGCCGTGATGGATGACAGGCGTTTAACTGTGAATCAGTTAGCTAACACTGTTGGCAGCTCCCGTGAACGAGTAGAGAACATTCTACACAGTGAATTAGGAATGTCGAAGGTTTCCGCCAGATGGGTGCCACGGCTTTTGACGCCTGACCAAAAGTTGACCAGACTGAACCTGTCACAAGCAAACTTGGCTATTTTTAAAGCAGACCAAGATGGTTTTCTTGACCGTTTTGTCACTCAGGATGAGTGTTGGGTTCATCACTTTGAGCCAGAGACCAAAAGACAATCCATGCAATGGAGGCGCCCTGGCTCACCCCCTCCAAAGAAGGCAAAGGTCGTCTCCTCTGCAGGGAAGGTGGTGGCATCAGTGTTCTGGGATGCCAAGGCTATAATATTCATAGAATGCCTTCAAACGGGCAGAGCAATTAATGGGGAGTATTGTGCAGATCTGCTGAAACAATTGCGAAAAGCAATTAAGGCTAAACGACCCGGAAAATTGACAAAAGGGGTCTTGTTCCATCAGGACAATGCGCCTCTCATTAATCGGTTGTCGCAATGACTGCTGTGCATGACTGTGGCTTCACACTTGTCGATCACCCTCCGTATTCACCTGATCTAGCTCCATCAGATTATTTCCTGTTTCCAAACATGAAAAAGCACTTGGCTGGGCAGCATTATCGGTCAGACGAGGAGGTGATATTCATTTTAATGAAATAGATTACTACAAGAACTTCCATGTCCCATTTCCTCCGCAACAAAAGTATAGAGTAGTCCTTTTCGCTAACAGTAATATTGTCCTTTTCGAATAAACAAACAGTCCTTTTCGCATTTTAGGGTAAGTCCTTTTCGCGAAAGGACTCGCACTTTAGGGTAACCGCTCCCTATTTGGTGACAAGAAGTGACAGGAGTGACAAGAGGTGACAAGAGCTATTTGATGGTGACAGGAAACTTTCTAACAAATAATTAAACTATATTATTGCTTAAAATGATAAATGTAATGTTATTCTTGATTTAGAATTTGATTTTGGTCAAATTTAAAGACGTTTGGAGGAAAAAGCAACATGCTTTATTCAGAAGTTTAACCGCATTTACCAACAAGACATTTCTCTTATAATTTCAGGTTAATATACAAAGTCAACTCATTTTATAAGCAGAAAAGTGAATTTTACGTGGGTATCTGTGACTTTCTCTGCTCATAAACAGAGACTGTGGGTACTCGTTAAAACCGAAGAAGGGGGTTAGCCGCATTTACCGACAAGAGATTTCTCAAATAAACTCGGGCTCAAAAACAATGTCATCTCGTTTTATAAATAGAAAAACGAGTTTAATCAGGATTCATGTGATTTTCCTACATGTTAAGCCCATTTTATATATAGACCAGAAATTCAACTTCGGTGAAGTTGATGTCGCACCTGCTCCCCACCTGCCCCACACAAAAAATATAAGTTTATTTAAGGCAGAAGAAATGAATAAAGGGCTTTGAGAAGAATCCATAGCCTATATATGTGAGGTAAAAACAGACTAAGTTCACAATGTGGAAAAAAGTGATAAAAATTGATCCCAAGATAAAGTCAAAACCACATGCACATCCTCATACCATAGCAAAAACACACACAAAGTTTTAAAATGATCAATATAAAACTGTAAGAGAAGTTGCGATGACAAGAGTCATCTATTGTAAACCGGCCCCGATAGCTCAGTTGGTAGAGTGTCCGCTCCGGGGAACGGGAGGTCTCGGGTTCGATCCCGGGCCGCGACATACCAAAGTCGTTAAAAATGGTACTAGTTGCTCCTCGTTTGGCACTCAGATTTACGGGGTAGAGCTAGGACTGGTCGATCCAGTGTCAGGATAATGTGACTGGGTGTGGTATCATGTAATGTGTCTGGGACATGATACTTCAGTGAGGCAGCACTATAAACGTGAGCATTGAGCTCCCTGTCGCAACCAGACACCGTCGTGATATGACTGAAAAATTGTTGAAAGCGACGTTAAACCCGAATTCACACACACACACACATCTATTGTATATCAACTGAAGCTTAAAATTGGCTAAGTTCACAATGTGCAAAAAAAGAAAAAAAAAAAATTCTGAGAATTATGTCGAAACCACATGCACAACCTCATACCATGGCGAAAGCACATGCAAAGTTTCAAACTGATCGGTATAAAACTGCAAGAGGAGTTGCGATGACAAGAGGTACCTATCATATATCAATTGAAGGTTCAAAATGACTAAGTTCACAATGTGGAAAAAGTGACAAAAAATGATCCGACGATAAAGTCCAAACCACATGCGCATCCTCATACCATGGCAAAAGAACACGCAAAGTTTCAAAATTATCGGTATAAAACTGCAAGAGGAGTTGCGATGACAAGAGGTACCTATCATATTTCAATTGAAGGTTAAAAATGACTAAGTTCACAATGTGATAAAAGTGACAAAAATTTATCCGAAGATAAAGTCCAAACCACATGCGCATCCTCATACCATGGCAGAATCACACACAAAGTTTCAAAATAATCGGTATAAAACTGTAGGAGGAGTTGCGATGACAAGAGGTACCTATCGTATATCAAATGAAGCTTAAAAATGGCTAAGTTCATAATGTGCAAAAAGTGGAAAAATATATTCTGAAAATTATGTCGAAACCACATGCACATCCTCATACCATGGCAAAAGCACATGCAAAGTTTCAAAATGATCGGTATAAAACTGCATGAGGAGTTGCGATGACAAGAGGTACCTATCATATATCAATTGAAGGTTAAAAATGACTAAGTTCACAATGTGGAAAAAGTGACAAAAAATGATCCGACGATAAAGTCCAAACCACATGCGCATCCGCATACCATGGCAAAAACACACGCAAAGTTTGAAAATAATCGGTATGAAACTGTAAGAGGAGTTGCGATGACAAGAGGTACGTATCACATTACCTAAAAATGACTAAGTTCACAATATGGAAAAAGTGACAAAAATTGATTTGAAGATTAAGTCCAAACCACATGCGCATCCTCATACCATGGCGAAAGCACATGCAAAGTTTCCAAATGATCGGTCTAAAAGTGTAGGAGGAGTTGCGATGACAAGACATCCAGTGTAAAATGTTGACGGACGGACGGACGAACGGACGAACGGACGGACGAACGGACGGACGGACGGACGGAAACTTGCACGCCTATGTCTTCCTGCTAAAGCAGGTGCGACAAAAACTGGGCTTTACATCACGAAAACACGCCTATATAATTTTGACCACCTCAAAACCCACTTTTATACAGTAAGACGGGGGTTTACATCGACATCATTTTTCTTATTTCTGCTCAAAACATAGTTTGTGGGTTCTCGTTAGAATCGCCTTGCCGAGGCGGTTCTAACGAGTATCCACAATATATGTTTGTAGCAGAAATATGAAAAATATCAGACAAGGGTGCATTTTCAGACATGGGTGCATTATCAGACACGGGTGCAGCTTCAGACTCGAGTGCAGCTTCAGACATGGGTGCATTATTTCTCTTTGGTACAGTCTTAGAACGAGTTGCAGGTTTAACCTTTGGTACTGTTTTAGACACATGTGCATTATCAGACACGTGTGCATTATCAGACACGGGTGCATTTTCAGACACGGGTGCATTTTCCGACAGGGGTGCAGCTTCAGACACCGGTCCAGCTTCAGACTCTGATGCAGCTTGAAAAACGGGAGCATTCTTCTTCTTGGGTACAGTCTTATACCGAGTTGAGGTCTTAGCTTTTGATAATATTTTAGACATGGGAAGTAGTTGGGATAGCAGTCTTCCTTCTTTCCTTCCTTAATCGTACGTGCGCCACTCATTAAGATAATTGCTGTCACTCAGTTTTGAGTTATCTCGGTTGATTAATCACAAGCTTGTGTCATTAGCATTTAGTCGACGTATTATTTTGACCCCCCCCCCCCCCCCCTGCTAAACATAAATTCACAGTTTTGACACAAAGATAAATAAATTAATAAATAAATAAATAAATTTTAATTTGTTTAAAATTAAATCTTATTCTAATGCTTATAGTCTGTCTATTCAACATGCACGCACGCACGCCCTCTCTCTCTCTCTCTCTCTCTCTCTCTCTCTCTCTCTCTCTCTCTCTGCATGTGTTCCCAGATAAGTCTCAGATCAGCCTGTGCATCAGTCGGATATCCGAATCGTTGATCTCTGCTGGGTGGGAGTGCGTTTGTGTGTGTGTGTGTGTGTGTGTGTGTGTGTGTGTGTGTGTGTGTGTGTTTGGGGGGTGGGGTTGCTGGGCTTTATACATTTTATAGAAATTTTATGTGACACAAAAATAGAGTAGATTATCACATACACGTATTTTGACTTTATAATCGACAAGAAAATCCGAAGAGGCACTGAAGCGTCATCGAGAATAGACTTGGATAAACTTGCGCATATGCACAGTCTGGCGTGTTTTCTCCACTGAGGGTATAATTTTATTTGACGGAGAAATATAGTAGATCATCTCATACATGTAAAATTTTCTTGTCACCAGATTGACTTAATTCCCGACGAGAAAATCTGAAGAGGCACTGAAGCGTCATCGAGCATGTGTGCCTAGAAAAGACTTGGACCAGTCTGCGCATATGCACAGCATGCTATTTGAATCTCTGCTAGGGGCCATGCACATTTCATTGGGATTTTGAGTGACAGTGCGACACATTGTGTATATTCTCTTGTCACCAACTTGAATTTATTCCCGACAAGAAAATCTGAAGTGGCACTGATATGTTTCTAGTGGGTCCCTTGGGGTTCTAGTGTCTTATATTCTATGAAATTCATTTTCAGGTATGAACACAGCATTTGCCTAGTCATGTTACAATAAATAATTTGTTTATGATAGGGATGAAATCATTTACAGCCTTTAATATGCATGCGAGCAATTGCGTTTCTCTGGCACGATTACTTACATAGCTGCAGCGCATCATAGGAGTCTTAAAAGAAATTCAAACGCTTGCAAAAACGTTTAATATATCGTATTTTACTTAAGAAATTGTCGCAAATGCGTTTTAATACTTCTTGTCACCATAAAATAGCTCTTGTCACTTCTTGTCACCTCTTGTCACTTCTTGTCACCACTTGTCACTTCTTGTCAACAAATAGGGAGACCGCACCAAAGGGGGAAGGATTGTCGTGTCACAAGTAAAGAATTTCTGATTCTGAAAAGGTAACAAGACGTTTCGCCCCCAAGACGTTTCTACCCTGGTCGTTTCCCTCTCGTCGTTTCGCACCAGCGTTCAGAATCAGAATATATCTGGTTAGAGCGAGGGACTAACTTCCCACATCAAAGGTCCTGGTGTATGAATGTCATTTGACGTGTCACCAGTAACAGTTCTGATCTATCTATATTCTTATACTGAGTCGGTCACATTTGGCCATTGCCTCAGTTGGATGCGTAGCTAAATTTAGAATTTAGCTAAAAAAGAAAAGAAAAGAGAAGTCACTGGATGAGTCCTTAAAACTATTTAGAATCTGAATAGCATTGAATCAGAATTGTTACTGGTGTGTTAAATGACATTCATTCACCAGGACCTGTGGTGTGGGAAGTTAGTTCCTAGCTCTAACCAAACAGAAAAAAATAGCTACACAATCATCAGCACCTTCAGCTGTCGAAATAATCGAATCGGAAAGGGCATTCCAATCTCTAATGGTTCTAGGGAAGAACGACTCTTTATAAATGTCTGTTCTGGCAGTAATGGTGTGAAACGCCAACGAATGGTGTTTTCTACAGTGTCTAGCTAGGGGAACAATGTCATCTGTTGGAATGCTGGCAGCACACTTTAGACCTTTGTATAAAAGGATGAGCCAACTGTCTTTTCTCCTTTTCTTGGGACACTCCCATTTTAATTTTCCCAGTTTTCCATTCATGCTCACAGTTTCAAAGCAGTAATTGCCTTTTACAAATCTAGCAGCTCTATTCTAAACTTTCTGAATTTCTTCGTCAATGTGGAGCGCTTTGGTGCAGTGGTAGCGCATCGGATTTGTGATCAAGAGGTTGCGGGTTCGAACCTCACGCTAACTAAAGTGTTGTGCCCTTGAGCAAGGTACTTCAACCACATTGCTTAAACAAAAAAACTACTGGTTACTACCCAAGCAGCAAGGGGTGGGGGGGGGGGGGGGCGAATACACTTTTTGTTTCAGCCATAAAAGGCCCATTTAGTCAATCAAGGCTCCCAGCTTATTTTGACCCAAATATATTCTCTTTTTGGTAAATTAAGCCTCCCAACCCAAACATCAATACCCTCCATTTGGCAAATTAAGCCCCCCAACCCTAAAAAGGACGGGTTAAAGTTTTCTATTGCAAAGTGCCTACTGAAAGAGCTAATTCTTGAAGTCAACAAAAACTGACCAGAATACACTCATAAGGTGACCAAATATCTCTGGTTTGTTGGACAAATATTTACTTTTTCATCCGCATGCGTTTTCGTAACAAAATTTCCGGTTGAATACATGCACTACTGGTCATGTGTAACATTGCGCCTATGGAAAAAGTGAAGACCCCTGTGGTGTTCAAATGAA
Source organism: Lucinisca nassula (assembly GCA_963580285.1). NCBI lineage: Eukaryota > Metazoa > Mollusca > Bivalvia > Lucinida > Lucinidae > Lucinisca > Lucinisca nassula. The sequence goes on from OY757017.1 coordinate 143,753,061, forward strand.
AATTGCATGGTCGTCCACATTGTAAACCAGAGAAAACTACACACCACTTTATTTCAGAAACAATATTGCTTTCAAAAATGCTGATGTTTTGGCGGTTAACGATGTGGATGTTGTTGAAAAACAAGTTGGCTGCTTTCAAAAAGCATCCAATAGGTTTGGTCTTGTCAGTCTACATTCTGATTTGAGCCAGCTGATATCATTATCCCACTTAATGCATTTTTTGAATAAAAAAAAATAAACTTTAAACGTTCCAAGGCGGTTCTTCTGTCGCGGTATATTTTTGTTATGGTTTGTCTGAAGTTTGGAGGCCTTCATGCGGACTGAGCAAATTATTTGTCTAAATCGCGACGGAAGTAAGGGGGAGGATTGTGGCCACGTAAAATCGTTTTAAGCACCCAAGTGGAATTCGTTTCCGCTGACCGTTCCAAGGCGGTTCTTCTGCGCGGTTTGTTTTTGTTATGGCTGGTCTTTGGATGTTTTTGTCGCTTATGTAATTTTATTTTGGATAGCCTATTGGCCATTTTATGGGAAAGTAACTGTCCTTTTGGCTTTCCGCTGTTGGTGTTTCCATTAGGGTCTGTTGTTTCATGTTTTTGTGTCTTTCCCTTTGGTGTCTCTGATGGGAGCTGTGGGTTGATTGTAACGATTCCTGATCATTGCCTCCACTTCTATGTTTTAATACAAAACGTGTATATAAAAATTCGAAGTCTGTGACCTTGGTATCAGGAGGGGTAGGTAGTGATGAGTATTCTGTGGTAAATTGTTTAACGCCATGGCAAGTATAAACTAAATGTAACTTACATATGGTTTACATGTGTATAGCACAAAACTTAACCAAACGAAAATGTAAACCGAATTTTTCAAAGGTCATAACTCTGTTAACATTTGGTGGACAGTAATTCTCGAAACTTACAACAACGCAATCGGCAAGTTAGCAATCGGTCTTCTCCCAGACGTACTTTTGATGTTGTTTGAGACGAATATCAAATACGTGCCGAAAGCTTTGTTGCACCGTTTTGAACTTTCCATCACGTGCTTCTGAACCGGTATTTTAGATGATTGACACACGTCTTTGGACGTTTTAAGCGTGGGCGGGATAATAGCGCTGTCAGTTAATGTTACAATCGATTTTAATACTGCTCAAAAGAAGATTGTGGATACTCGTTAAATCGTTAAAACCTCGAAGCGGTTCTAACCAGCAGTACCCACAATCTATAGTCTGCTCAAAACAGAGATTGTGGATACTCGTTAAAACCTCTAGGTGGCGACATGGCTTGAGATGTCATTTCATCTCAATGTTGGGTAAAAGTCCCACAAAATTGGAAGCAACGTCTCCAAAATGACCTATACAGTGTTGACGGGGACGTTAAACCTCAAATCAAACAAAATACACAAAACCTCGAGGCGGTTCTGACCAGCAGTACCCACAAGCGAATATATATTCATCTCAAAACAGATTGTGGATACTCGTTTAAACCTCGAGGCTGTAGCAGAAACAAGAAAGAACAATGGATGAACCCCTGTATATACATGTATTAAAGTGGTCGAGCCGGCACTCGACATTGAATCAAGCGTGGTAGCTCAATGGTATAGTGCACCTGCCTGTGATGCTAGAGGCCCCCGGTTTGATTCCCGGCAGCGGTAATAAAACTGCGGTGTCCGAACATGCTCCGGGTGAATGCCACAAAGTGCACAGTCCTGCGCATCGGGACGTTAACTGGGAGGCCCATTCTGTGCAGTTTAAAGATTTCTTCGTTATTACATGATTACTGTGTATGTTTTCATCCTGCAGACCTGGATCGGCAATGACCGATCACACTAGAATTGAAAACGCTCCAATGTTGATTCGACCGATATAGATAGAAATAGTAGAAAGAATATATTGGAGAGGAGCAAATTCTTTCCTTTAAGAAAAGAAAATAAATAAATAAAAAAAAAATCAGAAAATAAATAAATAAAAAAAATATTTGTCACTTAATTGCTCGACTCGACGGTTACTGATTTTTGCGTGCCCCCCAGGAGACCTGTTGGGTCCACACTCTTGAAATCTTCCTGCACAACTTCATTTTCATATCTGTCTAATGGTTACTGAGAACTTATCGGGACAAAAATTGGGCGGAAAAAAGAGAAGAAACCCAGAAAAACTAATGTCTCGTTTTGGAGACTTAACCCTTATCTTGCTGAATAAATTAATTTAGCCACACCCATTGTTGGCTACCAAAGCATCATGCAGTCCATGTATTTCTTCAAGCCCAGATGGGCGGGGGCCGCAACACTGTATAGGTCATTTTGGAGACGTCACTTCCAATTTCGTGGGACTTTTACCAGACATTGAGATGAAATGACTTCTCAAGCCCTGTCGCCCAATAAAACCTATAGGGTTTATATACATGGACGGTCTGACTCGCAACACATTTCCTAGGCAGGCTCAGAACCTCTAAGCTGTTTACCAGTACTCGTGTTCGGTCAGCTCTGCGTGGAAACATCATGCAGCCCAGTCTATTTTTGCAAGCCATGATGGGCGGGGCTATTCACAGAAACAGTAGGAAGTTCCAACTTTGAGCGGTAGGGGTAAAAATAATTAAAAAGGTGTGTTTGTATGGTTCGTATCAACTACGAGACTATGAAGATGTAATCACAGTGTTGGGAACAGAACTTTATTGAGCATCAATGATGGGAAATGCCGGATCCGGCGTATTTTTTACGCCAGTTTTGTTTGTTTGATTTGAAGTTTAACGTCCCCGTCAACACTGTAAAGGTCATTTTGGAGACGTTGCTCCCAATTTTGTGGGACTTTTACCCGACATTGAGATGAAATGACATCTCAAGCCCTGTCGCCCAATGAAACCAATAGGGTTTATTAGCATGGACGGTCCGCCTCGCACCGCGGTTCCTGGACAGACTTAGATCCTCAAAGCCGTTTACCAGTACTAGTGTGCGGGCCGGATTCAGCTCTGCGTGGAAGCATCGTGCAGCCCATATATTTCTTCAAGCCCCTATGGGCATTTTTTACGCCAGATTTTGCGTAAAGTTTCCAGTCGTGGCCAATACTTTTTCTCCTGTCGCGTTCGTCTTTGTAAATGACAGCGAGTGCTCAATTGATCAAAGGATTTAACAGTCTCAGGTCTGTAGGCTGGTGGGTATTGCCTATCGCGACTGCGGAAAAAAATGACAGGTCCATCTTGCGACACTCGGGTGTGCTGTGACAAATCAAGCATGTGGCTGATTAACACTTATTGAATGTTTTGCTTCCCGGATTTTTGTACACACACTTTGATTATCGGTAATTTGATTGTTGAGAAAATGTCGGGGTATAATTAAAGAAAGCGCTCATTACCTATATTTTGATTAAAAACAAAACAAAAAAAAAACAGAATCGTCGATATTGCGATTCCCTATCTAACACCATTATCCATACCATCAACAAATAACAAAATGCGTTAAACTGGCAAATAAATGAATTTTTGGCTATTAAACTTTAAAAATAGAATAACCAAACTAATCATAACTGAACTTTATTTTATCAGATGCATTAGTTTGAATTTTAAAAATTGATTCGAAAATAAACATTTTTTTATGTGGAAGTTCGCCATTGCGACTAACCGGAGAAATGACCCGAATTTCAGATGGTTCAAGCCCCAAAGTCTTTCGGATCCTTACGCGACACATGTTCATGGTGCTGCCTGACACAACAGCCTATAATACTGGCGCTTCAGATGTCTGTAAACTTTAGCCATAAACTCCCAAAGCCTGCCCTGGCGAGTCGGACATGCAACGCTTCAGATGTCTGTTAACTTTAGCCATAAACTCCCAAAGCCTGCCCTGGCGAGTCGGACCATCCGAGCATATAAACCATATCGGTTTAACTGGGCGGCAGGGATTGAAATGTCATTTTATCTAAACGTCGGGTAAAAATTTCACACAAAACTGGAAGTAATGTCTCCAAAATGACCTAAATAATGTTAATGGGGATGTTTAACCTCAAATCATGTAAACAAACAATCTAACAGAAAAGCAGAACTATTGGTCAATTAAAGTCCGTTATTGGTCACATGAAATCTGATGGGAATGACTTGGCAGATTTTCCACATTTTTCAAAAGGGGGCAACTTTCGGAACTTCCTGTTTGCTTTTCTATAAGCTTTGTCACACGAAAAAGGGGTCTACTCTTAAAGGAAAGAATTTGCTCCTTAGGAGCAAATTCTTTCGTTTAGAGTTGACCCTCATTGACATGGGAGACTTAAATACGCTTGAAAGAGTTGCCTCCCCTGAAGGTGTATGCATTCCACTGAAAGTCTGGAAAAATATATTTGTCACTTAATTGCTCGACTCGACGATTAGTAAAATATTTGGGCGGATTTTTGCGTGTTATTTCGTGATTTTATGGGCCCACCCTTTTAAATTTTGAAACCTTCCTCACAACTGGACAAAAAAATGGGCGGGAAAAAGAAACCCAGAAAACCCAATAAGTCTTAACCCTTATCCTGCTGAATATATATATTTAGCCTCAGCAATTGCCGACTGTCAAACATGAAAATTTCTTAACATTATTCACAAGCTGCATGGCAAACAGTGTAGGACCTCATCTCTGTTTGCAAAAGTAGGAGTTGTTATGGGTTAAATATACACTAAAGCCACTTTATAACTGAGCCTCCTGTTGTGCCCATTTCTGTTTGTTTGTTTGATTTGAGGTTTAACGTCACCTTCAACACTGTATAGGTCATTTTGGAGACGTTGCTTCCAATTTTGTGGGACTTTTACCCGTCATTGAGATGAAATGACATCTCAAGCCCTGCCACCCAATGAAACCAATAGGGTTTATAAGTATTGGCGGGCTGCCTCGCATCGCTTTGTATGGGCAGGCTTAGATCCTCTAAGCGCTTTACCAGTACTCGTGTAGTCTGCGTGGTAGCCTCGTGCAGCCCATCTTTATCTTCAAGCCCCGATGGGCGGGGGCCGACCATTTCTGTATGCATTGGAATTGCACAGGGAGGGTAAATTACAAGGATTCGTGTCAAAAATACATTGTGTATAAAGAAGTTGTTTTGTGAAAGCAAAATGTAGGACAAAGGGTTAATTCTTTCATGGAGGTTTAAAATATTAGGCAATAGTAATTATATATCAGTTCTCAACAAGCTGTTGTATGATAAGCACTAAATTAAGGCGAGATGCAAAGGACTAAACTCAACCATTATAGATAAAGGTATGCACATGTATGTAATCAGACCGGACTGTCGTCGGCAGTCGCGAGCGGACGACAAAGGCGACCAGCGGAAAGGGGAAGTGTTCCAGACTGCCACCGAGTGTAGGCTGGGAAATTTTTTTTTTTTTTTTTTTTTTTGGTTTTACGGCCCTTTCAAGATTATTTCACTCATATCGAGCCGATCGTTAATCAAAGGTGGGCGAAAACCGGAGTACCCGGAGAAAAATCACCTGACCTTCCGTTGCAGAACATGGCGTCTCACATGTGACCCGAGCGAGGCTCGAACCACAGCGGTGAGAGACAAAATGATCCAGAGTCAGCGCTCTTAACCACTAGGCCACGGAGGCCCGTGTAGGCTGGGAAAATAGTCCCGGACTGAGATCCAAACTTTCGTTCAAGCCCTAAATTCCACTTTCTTTGTAAACAGTGTAGACCCCGATCAGACGGTGCGTTCTGTGGCACCTGATCTGAGTCTCCATTGCTTGCCAAGCCTCTCACAGCGAACATTCTCTACTGAAATCATATACGCTAATTGGTGATTGATTTTTTACATGACCCGTGGCGTCATGCAGTAGATTTTTGACAATCGCTTAGCTCCGCCCTCTTCTGTGGGTTAACCGGTATTGGATGGTGATGTTAAGTATTGATTACGGTCAGTTTGACATTCTTGTCTCTTGATACACCTATTCTGGTGTAGCGTGTCAGTGTTTTTTGACGTATCTGCTCTTTAATGAACCGACGGGACATGACGTATTGCTAACTTGCTGGGTGCGCGGTTGTAAGGCACATCATCACATCTTAGCCTTACTACATACACATTTTAGGCTTGATCGGATGAAAACTTTACAGTAGGAGTTATACGGAAACGAAAAAAAAGTTTACGAACGGACGGACAGACACCGACCCCATAACTTAATACGACCTTTTTTGTTTTTGTTGTTTTTCAAACGGGTATATAAAAAGATTTTTCCTAAGTCATCAGGCCTTCTATTAGGGCCTTGGTTATCTATTTCATTTGTTGTTAACGTCCCTGTTAACACTGTATGAGTCTTTTTTGAGACGTTGCCAATCTGTCGCCCATTGAAACTAAATGGTTGAAATGCATAAACGGTCCGACTCGAGCCACTTTTACTGGGCAGGCTTAGAACTTCTAGGCGATTTAACACTGCTCATGTGCGGCCGGTATCAGCTCTGCGTGGAAGCATCATGCAACCCAATCTATTTCTTCAATCTCCGATGGACGGGGGCCGATCAGACCTTGGGGCAATATATTGGACTGCATGAGCTGAAATCGACCGAACTTTGAAGTATTGATGAACCGCCTAGGAAGATCTAAGCCTGCCCAGAAAAAGTGCTGCGAAACAGACTGTATCTTAAACCTCGGCAGTTTCTTTGAGCGGTACCTCCGCAAAAACCTGAAATTTGCAATCCTTTTGTATATCTTTCTGGATCCCAATATAATTGTAAAAGAAATTGATTAGTAAAACGTCAAGTATTTAGTGGAAATAAAGAACACCATTCTCGGCTTATCAGATACAATAGCTCCCATCGAATGCGCCAAAAAATCTTTCAACAACTCACTCTGTAACTTGTGGCACGTCACTTTGTAGTCATGAAGTTTTTGAACAGAAACTATTGCTATCTGTGCTGGGCTCAAGAACAATAAACAACGACCCATCAGCGTTTTGACTTTGTTTCGCTCCCTAAATATTTTATATATTTGGAAGAGTTGGAAGGTTTGACCTTGGCACTGACGTTAATTCTAGTAGCAACAACATGAAACTGTTTTTACACACCTAGCGATCTTTGTTATGTTTGGTTTTACGATCCTTTCAAGATTATTTCACTCACATCAAGCCAATCGTTAATCAGAGGTGAGAGAAAACTGGAGTACTCGATGAAAAACCTCCTGACCTTCCGTTGCAGAACTTCTCATTATGTGACCTGAGCCATGCTCAAACCTACAGCGTTGAGAGACCTAATGATTAAGAGTCAGCACTCTCATCCACTAGGCCACGGCGGCCCGTTACACCCAGCGATCTTTATAAATGAAGAAAATAACGTTCTCTGTCTTTTCAACATTTACATATACGTACTATTAGAGCTATCAGTGTACCGAAAGCTGTTCAGAATATATAAATCTGTTCCTACCTGTGTTAAGTAAACTTTGCAAGTTTTGTTTATTTGTATTTAACGGCGCAGTCAACACTGATTTAGGTCATGTTTGGGCCTGTCAGTGTACCTATCCACGCTTTTCCTGAGCAGGCTTATCCGTAAGCGGTTTACCAGTTCAGTGCACATTCTATCGCCCAAAACTGACCCCTGCCCTTCCTGAATCAGCGGAAGGGAGAGAATGACCATAGAAAAGATTTCATAATCTCCACGAAAGCATGTTGCCGGCCCCGGTAGGTATCGAACCCGAGTCTTCCTTATCACCAGTCAGACTGCATCCGACTGAGCTACCACAGCCAGCCACACTTTGTGAGTAGTAGTAGTTATGTTCTGTTGTTTTTCGTTTCCATGGCCCCATGGACTTACTTCATAATGGCATTGCAAGACGTAAAATTTGCGAAAATGACTGCGGCTGTTATAAGTTCCCCATAAGGGAAATAGATACGCCTTAAGGGAGTGGGGAGCAAATTCTTCCCTTTTAGAGTAGACCCCTTGAGGAACAAATTCTTCCCCTTTTAGAGTAGACCCCTTTTTCAGTTGGACAGAGCCAACAGAGTAGCAACCATAAGGTCCTTAAAGTTGTATTTCCACCACGAAATCATGCCTATAGAATTGTGATCCCCTTTAATATGCAAGGAGTACACCACAGAACTGAAAAATATGGTGTGAACATGTTTTCTGGGCCAGACTTGCTAGTTTCGTCCAATTAGGCCTCATCAGTGACCCTAAGATATTATCAAACTTCCATAATGGAATCAATGATCCCAAAGGACAAGAAAATATAATCTACACTATGATGTAGGGCAGGGAGACGTTTTACCGTCGCCACACATTCCCATACACCAGTTGAAGAGAAGTTAAATATGTTCTATAAAAGGGCTATACTTTGGAAGCAAGAAATACACCACAGAACTGAAAAATATGGAGTGTACATGTTTTCTGGACCAGACTAGCTAGTTTCGTCCAATTAGGCCTCATCAGTGACCCTAAGATATTTTCAAAATTCCACAATGGAATCAATGATCCCAAAGGTCAAGAAAATATAATCTTCACTTTCATATAGTAAAGCAAGGGTTTGCAGGGGTATACATTCATTTCCGTATTCATGCTCTCAGACACTAGATTGTGGGTACTCGATAGAATCGCCTCGTCGAGGCGTTTCTGTCGACTCCCCGCAATCTATGTTTTGGGCAAAAAAGGCAAATATTCCAATTTTTCTTTTTAAAATTTCTTTTTCTTTGGCCAAAAAATGACAATGTATTTGTATAGGTGTGTTTCGAAATACGGTAATAAAGTTTCCTTTTAAAAGGAAGGCTTCCCCAGTTTGTAAAGTTAAAAATCCGCCATTTTGCACACGACTTTCGAAAGTAAGGGGGAGCGCTATTGCCATACCCCCGGCGTCCGTCGTCGGCGTAAGCATCGGCGTCCGCATTTGGTCGACGTTTACCTGCAAGCAATCATTTGTGCTGTTTTACAAATTTATTTTCAAGCAAAGTTATCAACTGGTAAAAAAAATAAATAAAACGATGTATTTCACATTCTTTTTCACTCGATTTTCCAGGTTTTGGGACCAAAAAGTTAATCATTTCCTCTGTATGACCTCCCTTATAATCATACATTTTGTCAAATGCATGTGCGTAGCCAACTAAAACGCATCTTCTCTTCTACATATCCGAGAGCTGGTCGCCTTTAAGAAAAAGACCCATTTCATGCCCATGAAGCCGATGCCACGTCTTGACGTTGTCGCTCTAAATAAGCACGATTTTCCTGGAAACTGTTTCAGTGTTAGCTGTCCGTCTTAAACCATTGAAAGGAGGACAATGTACGTTGAAACATATTCACTGACCCGGCGAGGAGCGAAACCGCAACGTCGGTGCGCAGCTAACTGTAATGGTTAAAAAACGGCATTTATGAACAGCGAAGACTGAATGTGGCGAGCTGCTCACTCGCACAAGTTTTATGCTGGTGGAAACTTTTTTAGAAAAGACAGAACCATGTTAAGCTTTTAAATTACTTCTTTGACACGCAATTTGATTTCGGAGATGAACAATGGCATGTTTTGTAAAATTGACCATGTTGGTGGGATATGAGGTCTCTTTTTACCTGATTTCGACGCATGATCGAGACAAGTTCTGCAATGGTTTAAAACTCTCTTTCTCTTCACCCGCCGCTTATAAAGGAACGTTTATAATTTTCCTAAATAAATGAAGAAAAAATGACTCACACTTTCATACAGACCACCATACAACAAGCCCCCTTGATTTATTTACTTCGTGAAATACAACTCGGAAAAAAATTTATACAATAAGTTATCAGAGCTAGATAGAGGATAACCCTTTCTAGAACATGTTTACTGATTTCAACTGTCAAACTCTCTTCGTAAACTCGTCCTGGAAATTCTGAGTGACCTTGAAAAGTTTGAGACTCCGAGAGAAGTGTGACTCAAGTGACAGAATTGACTTTGGTAATATTTTGCCATTTTCTTTTCTTTCTTTCTTTCTTTCTTTTTTCTTTCTTCTTTTTTTTTTTTTTTTTTTTTTTTTGACAAATCCTTAAGAAAAGAAACGCATTACAACAACACATCCGTGTAAGTCTACGGAACAACGATGATCATGTTTTTAAGGTAACCGGACACTAGAAGAACATTGAGGCTACCCCATATGTACTGAACAAGCCTATAAAACAAACTTATTATGGAGAAAGTTGGGTGTACAAGGTTACATTATTTTCCTTTTTAGGGGGTTCAGAACACCGAGCAGCGACAATCTATATTTGGACTAGAAAAAACTTTTTCACATCACGAAAACACGCCTGCCTAATTTCGACCTCTAGACAGTGGGTAGTTGTTAGAACCGGGTTATCGAGGCGGTTCTAACCAGTACCCACAATCTATGTTTAGAGCAGAAATATGAAAAAAATAATCTGATTTTTTTATCGGACAATTTTCATTTGGGTGGCAAGATTCTGTATATATTTGAAAAGGCGTGTTTTCGTAATGAACTGAAAATGCTAGTTCATGAGATTTTAGCACATATATGCTTTATAATGATCCCAAGGGTTGGTTTCGAGTCACAACAAACGTTTATTTTCACCACCATGTTAAGCTTTTAAATTACTCGTTTGCCACGCAATTTGATTTCAGAGATGAACAATGGCATGTTTTGTAAAATTGACAATGTTGGTAGGATATCCGGAGCTATACGCACGATCGAGACAAGTTCTGCAATGGTTTAAGACTGTCTTTCTCTTCACACACCGCTTATATTATTGGAATTAACCCATATATGCCTAGCGGCCTTTTTTGAGACATTGGCAAATAGTGAAGACCCAGATCAGACGCCGCATTTGATCACGATCTTAACTGTTTGCTCAACATACACACATTTTTGTAAAACTTACCACAAAAAAATGACATCCCTATGCTTAGAAATTGACCACTCCAGACTTATAAAGGTGGAATATTTTTGGCACCTATGGCATGTATGTGTAGGACGAAAGTGAAAGTAGGATCTGTTTCTACTGTAACGTTTTGGCTTTTCTTGGAAACGCTTTATAAATAGATATCTGGAAACGCTTTTTAAATAGACATCGACGGGCGCTGCATATTCCTGTTTATTCCGAGCGTAAATATGTGGAGAGCAGTCTTATCTGTAGGGCTTTCCTAGTTACGTCATAAGACGGTTAGAAATAAACTGGGGTATCACCAATCCAATCTAAATGGGTTCCAATCGAAATTGGAAGCCAAAAATGGCAGACTAACTGCCACACCTGCCAGGTGTATCCATTTCCCTTAAGCTATTTATTGTTGGAGTTGAAACGCTTGCTTTTCGGTCTGTTTCGCTATTCATACAGGCTGTTTCCTGTAATTGCAGTATAGTATTGCATCATCGTTAGAGCTGATTGGTTGATCGCGTCACGTGCCCCTCCATGGAACAGTTACAATCTGGTCATTATACCCGGTTTGCCCGCCTCATGGCGACCAAACCAATAAACTTTTTATCGATAAAATGAGGTGAGAAAATCAATGTAATCAAAGTACTCTGCATACTCGCACAGGAAAAAGTCGATATAGTCTACATATACAGGACAGCGGCTGGCCATCTGTATGCGCACGACCATCATTCCTTGCTGGGCAAAAGGTAATACTTTTCATTGATGAATTAAAGGACTATCATGTAACTGCTGTGCATGTTACTTGTATAACATACATTCATGTTTACCTTCCATTACCAGTTTCTGTCTTATCTTGTTTACAGAGTATGAAACATTTCATTTTTGCAGACGTACCCTGAATGCTGGTATAAATAAAAATAAAAATGTTTTCAGAGGAAAACAATGTCCCCTCACCATAAATGTATCTTAAACACCCATTTAACTTTAATAACTAGATTAAAGTCAACAAAATATAAGCTGCAAACCAGCCATTTTGGGTCAAAAGCTGACAGTTTTTGTGGGAGCCTATGACCTTAAAAAACAAACAGTCATTAAAAAGCTCAGATCACCTGACAAATTTGGTAGACTGTAATTAAATGCTCTACCGATTTTCATAAATTCTTAAATGATATAGGTTACAGATAAGCCATTATTGGCCCTAAAAGAACAGGTTTCGGGAGACCTTGGCATTAGAGTGCAGACAATAAGTTGCAGAAATGGTTATCCTTTGGAAGCAAGGAATACACCACAGAACTGGAAAATATGGAGTGTACATGTTTTCTGGCCCCACTAGCTAATTTTTAGCCAATTGGGCTTCATCAGTGACCCTAAAATATTTTCAAAATTTAACAATGGAATCAATGATCCCAAAAGGACAAGAAAATATAAACTACACTATGATGTAGGGCAGGGAGACTACTTACGGCCGCCATACATTCCGAGAAACCAGCTATAGTGACGTTAAATATGTTGTAGAAAGGGTTATCCTTAGCCATTTTTGGCCCACAATGGATTGTTTTGGGGAGCCTGTGACCTTGAAAAAAATTTAAGGTCACCAAAATCTAACTAAATCTGCAGTATGTTGTAATGGTATATTATCGCCCCGCCCATCGGGGCTTGGAGAAATAGATTGGGCTTCACGATGCTTTCACGCAGAGCTGATACCGACCACACATTAGTACTGGCAATCCGCTTGGAAGGTCTAAGCCTGCCCAGAAAAACTGCTGCGAGTCGGCCCGTCCATGCTTATAAACCCTATTGGTTTCATTGGACGGCAGGGAATGAGATGTCATTTCATCTCAATGTCGGGTAAAAGTCCCACAAAATTGTAAGCAACGTCTCCAAAATGACCTAAATATTGTTGGCGGGGACGTTAAACCTCAAATCAAACAAACAAACAGATGGTATATTATACCAAGTTTGAATGCAATTAATCAATTTGTTTATGAGAAATTGTGCAGTCAAGCCTTTTTTGTCCCAAAATCGTCTGTTTTTGGGAGCCTGTGACCTTGAAAAAAGGTCATGGTCGATAAAATATAATCAAATCTGTGTCATGTTGTAATGTTATATTGTACTAAGTTTGACTAAAATTATGCAATTTATTAATAAGATAGAGTGCAGACAAGCCATTTTTGGCCCAAAATTGATTGTCTTTGAGGGCATGTGACCTTGGAAAAGGTCAAGGTCACCAAAATCTAACCCGATCTGCGGTATGTTATATTAATATTTTGTACCAAGGTCATCCTTTTATGAGAAAGAGTGCAGACAAGCCATTGTTGGCCCAAAATTGACTGGTTTTGGGGGCCTGTGGCCTTGAAAAAATGTCAAGGTCACCAAGATCTAATCAAATTTTCAGTATGTTGTAATTATATATTTTTCCAAGTTTGACTAAAATTAATCAATTCGTTATTGAGATAGAGTGCAGACAAGCCATTTTTGGCCTAAAAATGACTGTTTTTGGGTTGCTGTGACCTTGAAAAATGAGGTCAAGGTCACAAAAATCCAATCATATTTGCAGTATGTTGTAATGATATATTGTACTGTTCTAGTCTTTCTGCCAACAATTTAAATATATATTTCAGAATCGAAAATACATTCCGTATTATTAAACACTTTAGATACATAAAACTTCAACGCAATATAAATTTCTAATGCACATACCGTACATAATATTGTGTCACGGGATACAAGAAACATGTCTTATGATATGGACATGTAGATTAGCATGCTTTAATGCGGTTAATTCTTAGAAAATGTCAAATTGCTTTGGCAAATCACCAACTACTGACAATTACCCCACTTGTAGAACAAGAGGGCCATGATGGCCCTGGATCGCTCACCTGATTCATAGTGTAACAAGTGTGCCCCAGAGAGGGCCATTATTGGCCCCAAGGCTTTAATGTGCATATTGTTGAGGGAGGTCTTAAAGGTGAAGCTTCATACCAAACATCAACAAAGGCTATAATTTGAACAAAGGTCCACTAGATAAAGCTACACATCAAATATCAAAGACCTGGGCCTAGCGGTTACAGAGAAGAAGATTTTTAAAGATTTTGCCTATATAAGCCTATGCAAAACAAAAGGGCCACGGGATGGGGGCATTTTTTGGCCCAGCACTATAATTTGAAAATCTTGGTAGGGGTCAACTAGATGAAGCTTCATACCAAATATCAAAGTCCTGGGCCTTGTGATTTCAGAGAAGAAGATTTTTAAAGATTTTCCCTATATAAGCCTATGTAAAACCAAAGGGCCCCGGGGCAGGGGCATTTTTGGCCCCAGCACTATAATTTGAACAATCTTGGTAGGGGTCCACTAGATGAAGCTTCATACCAAATATCAAAGACCTGGGCCTTGTGGTTTCAGAGAAGAAGATTTTTAAAGATTTTCCCTATATAAGCCTATGTAAAACCAAAGGGCCCCGTGGCGGGGGCATTTTTTGTCCCAGCACTATAATTTGAACAATCTTGGTAGGGGTCCACTAGATGAAGCTTCATACCAAATATCAAAGACCTGGGCCTTGTGGTGTCAGAGAAGAAGATTTTAAAAGATTTTCCCTATATGAGCCTTTGTAAAACCATAGGGCCCCAGGGCGGGGGCATTTTTGGCCCCAGCACTATAATTATAACAATCTTGGTAGGGGTCCACTAGATGAAGCTTCATACCATATATAAAAGACCTGGGCCTTGTGGTTTCAGAGAAGAAGATTTTTAAAGATTTTCCCTATATAAGCCAATGTAAAACCAAAGGGCCCCGTGGCGGTGGCATTTTTTGTCCCAGCACTAAAATTTGAACAATCTTGGTAGGGGTCCACTAGATGAAGCTTCTTACCAAATATCAAAGTCCTGGGCCTTGTGGTTTCAGAGAAGAAAATTTTCAAAGATTTTCCATATATAAGCCTATGTAAAACCAAAGGGCCCCGGGCGGGGGAATTTTTGGCCCCAGCACTATAATTTGAACAATCTTGGTAGGGGTCCACTAGATGAAGCTTCATACCAAATATCAAAGACCTGGGCCTTGCAGTTTCAGAGAAGAAGATTTTTAAAGATTTTCCCTATATAAGCCTATGTAAAACCAAAGGGCCCCTGGGCGGGGGCATTTTTGGCCCCAGCACTATAATTTGAACAATCTTGGTAGGGGTCCACTAGATGAAGCTTCATACCAAAAATCAAAGAACTGGGCCTTGTGGTTTCAGAGAAGAAGATTTTTAAAGATTTTCCCTATATAAGCCCATGTAAAACCAAAGGGCCCCAGGGCGGGGGCATTTTTGGCCCCAGCACTATAATTTGAACAATCTTGGTAGGGGTCCACTAGATGATGCTTCATACCAAATATCAAAGACCTGGGCCTTGTGGTTTCAGAGAAGAAGATTTTTTAAGTTTTTGGTGAAAAACATCTATTTTTGGCTCCTGTGACCTAGATGTGCAACGGACCGGAACCATTTGAACAACTTTGAAAGGGGACCACCTAAGGATCATTCCTGTGAAGTTTGGTCAAAATCCGATCAGTGGTTTAGGAGGAGACGTCGTTTAAAGAAATTGTTTACGCACGCACGCACGGACGCACGCACGACGGACGACGGACAAAAAGTGATCCCAAAAGCTCACCTCGTCACTACGTGACGGTGAGCTAAAAAACGGAAGTCACGTGACTGCACATGTCATGGTTAATTAAATATTGTTGTCATATGAACGCGCATATGTTGAACTATATTGCATATAAGTTACATCAAGATCCATTGTAGGCACAAATATGGCTAAACTGTAACCCATCCTTTTCACCCCAACTCCAACTGGCTGCGACATACCTAGGGCACTCACCGAGTGCCCCGTATAACCACGCGGCAACACAAAAACCCAGAGCCCTGGGGACGGCCCACCACCCTCGCCGACCCTGGGCTCTCGAATCAAGTGTTCATACAACCACCGTAGCTAAGGTAAACAAGCCCACCACCACGGCATTGAGTGTATAGTCCGTCGTCTTCGAAACTTGTGCTCGACATGTTTAGAGATGTAATACGAAATCAATAGGACTACGAGATATTGGTTAATACTACATAGGAAAAAGAACGTATCGCTCGCCCATAAAAGAGTGTCATTGATTTTGATTGTATTGTTTTTTTTTTTTTTTTTATGAGGTAAACGGACAGTTTGTGAGTATATTTTGACTGTCAGTTGCAAACAATCTTGACGAAAATTTTATTTTCTCGCCAAGTGTAAACAATATTTACCAGATAATTTTATCAAGACACAAAATTTTTGTCGATACAGAAAAGTTTTGTCAATGTTTGACTGAATATAGCAGGCTATTACGAGATGGAATAGGAAACCATTCTGGTGCTTATGCACATCTAAATTATTTTAGTAGGTATATGGCAAGGCGGTAGGAGTGAAATATTTTAGGTGAAATACGTTAGGCAAAATATGCTGCTCCACGCACAAATCGTGCGCATATCATACGATGTATGCATGAATGGTTGTTGAGAAATTATTTGCCATACAGTTGGCCGCTATAAAGCTAATTTCTATAAAGTTTGCCTAACTGTGCTAAGTACGTAGGTATCAGACAACATCTTCTCGATAGTATCTCTGATTTTTGTGACCCAACATTGAATACTCTACTATTCGGCGACTCAAACTTGACATACGAACAAAACAAAACCATTATGTTGCCAGTGCAAGAATTTATCATTCAAAGCCGCAGATTCAAAATTCAATAGATAGTAAGACATTTAATATAGAAATTTTCACCTGTAGACAAACTTTGGAATAAGGACGATTACCCTACTTGATGTAAATCGAGATGTCTAGTGAGCGTTATACCAGTGTCATCACCGTTGCTCCCTCCGCTCCCTCCCCCCCCCCCCCCCCCCCGATCCCCAGCAAAGTAGCAGCATAGCATATCATTTGTTATATATGTATTGATTTTCACTCTAATAATATTCTCTAAATCCATGTTAGCAACAACTGCTTAATCATGTGTGTACACATATATGGTGATGCTTCAGTCAGAGTACCCAATGGGAAACAGATTACACTAGTCTAATGACTTTCTGAATCCCATTTTGTATATATTGACATGTTTGTGCTTTGTGTATTGTATCACTCATATTACGTGTAATATGTCTATACAAAAAGAAATAAAGTTAAAACTAAAGTTTGCCTAACAAGTCGCCAAGATTTATGGACATCTCGGCCCCTAACAAACTCGGCCCCTGGCAAACTCGGCCCCTGACAAACTCGGCCCCTAGCAAACTCGGCCCCCATCCAACTCCGTCCCTAAAACTCAGTCCCTAGCAGCATTTAGGTCCTGAAATACTATGTTTTTGTTTCCGATAATCAAATTGGAAGGTGTATAGGTAGTTTCACAGAAAGTTTGAGCATATTTATCGTTTTTAATACGAAACCTTATCCACGATAAACGATACTGTAATTGGGACGGTGTTGCAATTAAGTGTGACATCACGAAAACATGCCTATATAATTTTGACAACCTGCAACCACACTTTTATACAGAAAAACTGAGGTTTACAAGGGTTTATATTAATTTTATTTTTTCTTCTCAAAAACATAGATTGTTGGTTCTTGTAAGAGCCGCGTCGTCGATGTGTTTTAACAAGTACCAAAATATGTTTGCTCAAAAACATAGATTGATGGTACATGTTAGAATCGACTTGTCAATGGGTTCTAACGAGTACCCACAATCTATGTTTATAGCAGAAATACGAAAAATATGTTTATGTTTCGGATGAAAAATCATCACGAAAACACGCCTTTATAATGTTGATCCCATTGAACTTCACTTTTATATAGTAAAACTGGGGTTTACAAGGCTATCCCATAATTTTCTAAATTCTGCTACAAAATATAGATTGTGGGTACTCGTTAGAACCGCCTCGATGAGGCGGTTCTAATGAGTCCTCACAATCTATATTTTGAGCAGAAATAATAATAATAATAATAAAACAAGAGGGCCATGATGGCCCTGGATCGCTCACCTGATCCATAGTGTAACAAGTGGGCCCCAGAGAGGGCCATTATTGGCCCCAGGGCTTTAATGTACATAATGTTGAGGGAGGTCTTAAAGGTGAAGCTTCATACCAAACATCAACAAAGGCTAAAATTTGAACAATCTTGTCAAAGGTCCACTAGATGAAGCTACACATCAAATATCAAAGACCTGGGCCTAGCGGTTTCAGAGAAGAAGATTTTTAAAGATTTTGCCTATATAAGCCTATGTAAAATCAAAGGGCCCCGGGACAGGGGCATTTTTTGCCCCAGCACTATAGTTTGAACAATCTTGGTAGGGGTCCACTAGATGAAGCTTCATACCAAATATCAAAGTTCTGGGCCTTGTGGTTTCAGAGAAGAAGATTTTTAAAGATTTTCCCTATATAAGCCTATGTAAAACCAAAGGGCCCCGTGGCAGGGGGGGATTTTTTGTCCCAGCACTATAATTTGAACAATCTTGGTAGGGGTCCACTAGACGAAGCTTCATACCAAATATCAAAGTCCTGGGCCTTGTGGTTTCAGAGAAGAAGATTTTTAAAGATTTTCCCTATATAAGCCTATGTAAAACCAAAGGGCCCCGGGGCAGGGGCATTTTTGGCCCCAGCACTAAAATTGGAACAATCTTGGTAGGGGTCCACTAGATGAAGCTTCATACCAAATATCAAAGTCCTGGGCCTTGTGGTTTTAGAGAAGAAAATTTTTAAAGATTTTCCCTATATAAGCCTATGTAAAACCAAAGGGCCCCGTGGCGGGGGCATTTTTGGCCCCAGCACTATAATTTGAACAATCTTGGTAGGGGTCCACTAGATGAAGCTTCATACCAAATATATAAGACCTGGGCCTTGTGGTTTCAGAGAAGAAGATTTTTAAAAATTTTCCCTATATAAGCCAATGTAAAAGCAAAGGGCCCCGTGGCGGGGGCATTTTTGTCCCAGCACTAAAATTTGAACAATCTTGGTAGGGGTCCACTAGATAAAGCTTCATACCAAATATCAAAGTCCTGGGCCTTGTGGTTTCAGAAAAGAAATTTTTTAAAGATTTTCCCTATATAAGCCCATGTAAAACCAAAGGGCCCCGTGGCGGGGGCATTTTTTGTCCCAGCACTAAAATTTGAACAATCTTGGTAGGGGTCCACTAGATGAAGCTTCATACCAAATATCAAAGACCTGGGCCTTGTGGTTTCAGAGAAGAAGATTTTTTAAGATTTTCCCTATATAAGCCTATGTAAAACCAAAGGGCCCCGGGGCGGGGGCATTTTTGGCCCCAGCACTGTAATTTGAACAATCTTGGTAGGGGTCAACTAGATGAAGCTTCATACCAAATATCAAAGACCTGGGCCTTGTGGTTTCAGAGAAGAAGATTTTTAAAGATTTTCCCTATATAAGCCAATGTAAAACCAAAGGGCCCCGTGGCGGGGGCATTTTTTGTCCCAGCACTATAATTTGAACAATCTTGGTAGGGGTCCACTAGATGAAGCTTCATACCAAATATCAAAGTCCTGGGCCTTGTGGTTTCAGAGTAGAAGATTTTTGAAGATTTTCCCTATATAAGCCTATGTAAAACCAAAGGGCCCTGGGGCGGGGGCATTTTTGGCCCCAGCACTATAATTTGAACAATCTTGGTAGGGGTCCACTAGATGAAGCTTCATACCAAATATCAAAGACCTGGGCCTTGTGGTTTCAGAGAAGAAGATTTTTAAAGATTTTCCCTATATAAGCCTATGTAAAACCAAAGGGCCCCGTGGCGGGGGCATTTTTCGTCCCAGCACTCAAATTTGAACAATCTTGGTAGGGGTCCACTAGATGAAGCTTCATACCAAATATCAAAGACCTGGGCCTTGTGGTTTCAGAGAAGAAGATTTTTTAAGATTTTCCCTATATAAGCCAATGTAAAACCAAAGGGCCCCGTGGCGGGGGCATTTTTCGTCCCAGCACTCAAATTTGAACAATCTTGGTAGGGGTCCACTAGATGAAGCTTCATACCAAATATCAAAGTCCTGGGCCTTGTGGTTTCAGAGAAGAAGATTTTTAAAGATTTTCCCTATATAAGCCTATGTAAAACCAAAGGGCCCCCGTGCGGGGGCATTTTTGGCCCCAGCACTATAATTTGAACAATCTTGGTAGGGGTCCACTAGATGAAGCTTCATACCAAATAACAAAGACCTGGGCCTTGTGGTTTCAGAGAAGAAGATTTTTTAAGTTTTTGGTGAAAAAAATCTGTTTTTGGCTCCTGTGACCTAGATGTGCAACGGACCGGAACCATTTGACCCATATTCAAACTTGACCGAGATATTGTCATGATGATCATTCTGAGCAAGTTTGATTAAGATTGGACCAAAATTGTGGCCCCTAGGGTGTTCACAAGGTTTTTATATGATTTGACCCGCTGACCTACTTTTTAACCCGATATGACCCATATTCGAACTGGACTGAAATATTGTCACAATGGTCATTCTGAGCAAGTTTCATGATAATTGGACCAAAACAGTGGCCTTCAGAGTGTTCACAAGGTTTTTCTATGATTTGACCTACTGACCTACTTTTTGACCGGACATGACCCATATTCGAACTTGACCAAGATATTGTCATGATGATCATTCTGAGCAAGTTTGATTATGATTGGACCAAAATTGTGGCCTCTAGGGTGTTCACAAGGTTTTTCTATGATTTGACCCGCTGACCTACTTTTTAAGCCGACATGATCCATATTCAAACTTCACTAAAATATTGTCACAATGATCATTCTGAGCAAGTTTGATGATGATTGGACCAAAATTGTGGCCTCTCGAGTGTTCACAAGGTTTTTCTATGATTTGACCTACTGACCTACTTTTTTACCCGACATGACCCAAATTCGAACTTGACCGAGATATTGTCATGATTATCATTCTGAGCAAGTTTGATGATAATTGGACCAAAACTGTGGCCTCTAGTGTGTTCACAAGAAAAAGTTTACGCACGACGGACGACGGACGACGGACGACGCACGACGACATCTTACTGTCACAAAAGCTCACCATGACCTTCGGTCAGGTGAGCTAAAAAAAACATTAAACTTTCATAGCGTTGCTAGCACAGTATATCATCATGAAAACATGCCTATATAATCACGCCCTGTAAAACTGGGGTAAAATTTGGTATAGATTATGTATATTGTATCTACATAAAAGCAGTTTGTGGGTTCGCTAAGACTATCAAACAATGGCAAACAGTTTAGATCCTGATCAGATGGCTCATTAAGAAAACTCGCCTATTCAAATATATTGGAAAAATTGCCAAAAATGAAAAATAATTAGGCATATGTACATTAAAATATGTGAAATAGTTTGATAATAAGTCAATTCCAACATTTATATATACATATTCTAATTTTGGGGGCCGAGTTTGTCAGGGGCCGAGTTTGTAGGGGCCGAGTTTGCTAGGGGCCGAGATTGTCAGGGGCCGAGTTTGTTAGGGGCCGAGATGTCCTGTCACCGTCGCCAACCGCCAAATTGTGTCATATATAATTTTCATGCCAGTCACGATGATGTGGGTGTTCGTACCGACGAGAGTTATACCATTGATCTGTAGGGATGTTTCATCATTTTTCCCCTAAGTGAACTAGTTTTAACGTTAATCAATAGACCTTTCCGAGCTGTCAATCAAGAGCGCTGTTTCATCCAATCGAAAAAATCGATTTTATTTAGTGCCGCTGTGTTGGTCACTAACGGCCATTTTCTCCCACAAACAAAGAAACGCGGTAGTGGGGAATGGCATTTCAGGGCAATGGGGTTGTGTGGGAAGTTTATTATTAGGACTGTCAAACAATTGTCATGTTGTAGTACGGCAACATTGAGATAAATATGTACATGTATATATGATGGCCCCCGCTCATCGGGGCTTGAAGAAATAGATGGGTTGCATGGTGATTCCACGCAGAGCTGAAACCGACCCGCACACGACTACTGGTGAACCGCTTAGTGGATCTCAGCCTGCCCAGGAAAAGCGATGCGAGGCGGACCGTCAATGCTAATTAACCCTATTGGTTTCATTGGGCGACAGAGCTTGAGATGTCATTTCATCTCAAGGTCGGGTAAAGGTCCCACAAAATTGGAAACGTCTCCAAAATGACCTTTACAGTGTTGACGGGGACGTTAACCCCAAATCAAACAAACAAACAAACATGTATATGTGTATATACATATAGAGTGCATAAGTAACCGGTCTAACTGCTCCGGGCCTTTAGGCCTGGTCGTTGTGTCACTCGCTTTGTAACCCCAGGTCGTGGGTTCAGTCCCCGGTCGGAGCTCGACTGGATTTTTCTTAACAGATTTTTTCCTCCTCCTGCTACAATGGTGCCTGGTGCCACGATGACCGTTTGAGCCCAGGGGCGGGGCAGATGCGGCCGAGTCAAAAGAAGTTGGAAATGTGATATTATTACATTAGTATCTCCTAAACATTTGAAACAAATATCTCTCTGTAGTATGGAAGAATGTTGTAGTACGACCATAATAAATATCCATATAGAGTGCATAACTGACTGGTCTGGTTGGTCCGGGCCTGGTGGTTGTGTCGCGCGCTTTGTAACCCGAGTTTCGTGGGTTCAATCCCCGGTCGGGGCACTCGACTGGAGTTTTATTTTTATTTACAGACTAGTTTTTTTCCTCAGACTGCAGTAAAGTCACAAATATTGTATGGTTGGTGTGCTGCGGGGCCAGCGTTGGGGCTTATAATTGTGGGCAACAGGGACTGGGATCAGCCTGCGCATTTGCGCAGTCTGACTGGGACCCTCGCGGATTGCAACTGCCCTTCTATATTTATAGTCTGCTGACTATTCAAAGAGAGATACGCGAAATCTCGTTTCTTAGTGAATAATTAAGCAGGCTGATGCGGTGGGTGTGTTGGCTCATGTAGTATATGCTCATCTCTGGTCTAGAGGTTGATGAGTGGGCTGAGTTAATGCGGATTGCATGAGAGGGTTAGGGTATATGATTGGCACCACTCTCGGTTGCATTATATTGTACCCTCGGTGTGAAATTAATATTTAATGAAATGAGGAGCATATACTTTATAATAAAGTTTTGTTTGATTGATTGATTTGACTTTTAACATCCCCGTCAACACTGTAAAAAGGTCATTTTGGAGACGTTGCTTTAAATTTTGTGGGACTTTTATCCGACATTGAGATGAAATGACTTCTCAAGCCCTGCCGCCTAATGAAACCAATAGGGTTTATAAGCACGTGTGTGTGTGTGTGTGTGTGTGTGTGTGCGTGTGCGTGTGTGTGTGTGTTTGTGTGTGTGTGTGTGTGTGTGATTTCGTTTTCCGCACCAAACGCTAACACTTCGCTGTAACTTGGAGATAGTTTTCCAGGCTGAATATTTTGAAATTATGCACACAATTATTTTATAATTCCTCAGCCCTTTGGTTGGGCTGTTTTTATTTTTATTTTTTTTTATTTTTATTTTTATTTTTTATTTTTTTTTTATTTTATTTTTTTTTTGTCAAAGTTTTATGTCCCGGTAAGTAAGAAACGCCAATATTGTCCGGAATACTTGATAAATCTCCTCCGAGATCTACACAGACTTTCTTTGTTTCCGCCATATTGGCTGCAAAGCTTGTGGGACGTAGCAACAGTAACCAAGTAGGCGGAGCATAAGATTAGATTTTCGGAAACGTCTATTATCTGCTGGAATTTGCTATATGGCTATGATTGTGGATGATATCTCTACTTTGTCACTGTCTTAGCGAGCTAGCACGGGTATGCATGGTTTTCCGGTAGTATTCATAGATATACATGTAAATACCCCGAAAAACATTATATCAGCAGCAGGTACAGTACGAACAAGTGCACAAAACATCGTGACGGGCCAAAGAAAGAATCTTGAACGGTATGTTAAATCTATGTTTAGTATTATTTTTTGTATGAAAATGCTTGTAGGTTTTGTAGGGGTTTTCTTCTAGTATACCCCAACATTCTGAAGTCTATTCTGGATTCACTTTGGCAGCCTCTGTGGTGTAGTGATTTGGATACTACCTTTGCCAGCTAGGGGTCGCAGGATCGATCCCAGGCTTCTCCAGAAGTAGAATGAGTCTTTTAAGCAAGGTCCTGTCTCAGTGTGACCCTAGATGTTGGTGAGACGTAAAACTTGGACACCCGCTCATTCTAGATCCATTTAGGCTTTTATATGATTATATGATATATCAGGCCTCAGATTCTATGTCGATTCCAGCGTAAAGGCTTATTGAGAATTAGAGATCTAATTCAAGGTAATGTTGGCTGGTGCCTGATGCTCTGTCTCTGATCGGGCTCATCGGAGTCTTAACTGTTGATTTTCTTTTGCTCCGGCATTTCAGTGGTTTCTTTCTGTTGAGTTCTCACCGTTGTTTCATCTCTGTGGTTGTTTGATTATTTGTGTTCACGGAGATGTTGCACTGATGAGTTAGGAGGCCTTCATGCGGACTGCACAAATTATTTGTCTAAATCGCGACGGAAGTAAGGGCGAGGATTGTGGCTCCGTAAAATCGATTTAAGCCCCCCCTCCCCCCACCCCACCCAGTGGAATTTGTTTCCGCTGACTGTTCCAAGGCGGTTCGTCTGTCGCGGTTTATTTTTGTTATGGTTTGTCTTTAGATGTTTGTGTCGCTTATATTATTTTATTTTGGATAGCCTATTGGCAATTATGTGGGAAAGTAACTGTCCTTTTGGCTTTCCGCTATTGATGTTTCTATTAGGGTATGCTGTTTCATGTTTGTATTTCTTTCCCTTTGGTGTCTCTGATGGTAGCTATGGGTTGATTGTATCGATTCCTGATCATTACTTCTGCTTCTGTTTTATAGACCCCTTTTGTAGAATATATTTATACACGTCGGGTCATTTGTTCGATCCATAACTTTTGACTTGCGGCGGTTAGAAACCCGTGGTCTGTCTCTATATGATATTATGTGTTGAGGGGACGTAAAATTTAGACGGGTTTAACCATATCTTCATCATCAGGGGAAACTCTTACAAGAGCCTGTCGGGTTATCCGTGATTATGAACAGTGATAAATTTGATATTGCAAGCATGTTCATGTTGAGTAGAAAAAATTTTGTTCAAGAAGATTGACTAAACTGCATTCAGAAAATCTGAATCATCGATTTTTTCGTTTCTTCCTTTTAATACTCATTTTAACCTATACATCACTATGGGAAAGTTTTAGACCTGACTCTCCGCCGACTTCTCCGGCAAGTCGTATGCCTCTGCGACAGTCAAGAAAGGCTGTGATTATTTGGAGAAAATTGCAAAACAAATAAATGAGACCACAGACTAAGTCCATTTGATGATGATTGTCAGCTAAAATAATAAATATTCAAATCCATGTGATGCACTTTATAAATAGATATGCTATTACGACACACCTTACATTCGAATGGCTCTATAGAAGCACACTAGGAACGGGGAGCCACTAGCGCGATGTGCTGTCAACAGTGGTCAAAATGAATTATACCGATATCAGATGTGGTGTCACAGCTAATGGTTTTCCATGAAGTGATCGTGCAAATAAAATATAGACGCCCTTGTAATTTACAAGAGCAGTAACCACTTCTATATATGGTTTAAAAGGGTGTGTCGAACCTGTCAGAATGTCTTAGTCTGTGGACGAAAATTTAGATTTTGCAATTTTCTTCAAATAATAACAGCCTTTCCTGGCTGTCGCAGAAGCATACGACTTGTTGGAGAAATCGGCGGAGGTTGAGGTCTACAACTTTCCCATAGTGATGTATGGGCTAAAATGAGTATTAGAAGGAAGAAACGAAAAAATCGATGATTCAGATTTTCTGAACGGAGTTTAGTTCATTCTGTAATGATGGCGTTTCTGTTTGAGAACTCGGTTTGTACATGACATTTGTATGTACATGTAAAGAACGTGATGATAATAAGTCAGAGTATTTGGTCGCCACACGTTATAATGGCCTGAATGGCGTACCTCGGACCAGGGCATTGTTGAGCGCTTCAATCGTACCATCGCTGAACGGCTCTTTTGGCACCAGTACGCTCAGGAGATGGTGCAGCCAAGTCAGCGGTCTACAGAGTGGGTGAAAAGGTTGCCTGCCGTTGTGGCAGCCTTGAATGGCGAGGTCACCCGACCGACCGACAAAAAGCCCTCTGAGGCCATAAGGGCTAAAATGCTGCATGTTCCGGCAGGAACAAACACACAAAAGCTCTCCTCTGTAGTTCCTGGTCGTCCTGTTGGTCAAGGAGACAAAATCCCCTCTGGCGTCGGCGTTCGCTATTTGTACAGGTCCCTGGAAGTGCACCGGCTCGGGCGCACAGTGACCAAGCCCGACAACCCATGGTGTAGTACTTGAAGGATGGACCTCAGCGCGGCTTTGTGTGCGAGGAACTCCTTGTTGTGCCGCCCGACACTCAGCTTCCTCCGGATGGGGTTCCCAAGTGCTTAGCGCAGACGCTCCTCTTTTTCGGTTGCACTCGAGGCATGTCAGCCTGATGTTGTCGCGGACGTGGCCCACAGAGTTGACTAACCGGTCACACTGAACTGCTGGGTGTCCTTTGGTTGGTAAGCCCATAGGAGCACAATATCGCACGCGGCACGGTGATTGTTCTGAGCCTCCTTGAGTTCTAGGATTTGACCAACTTTCAGGTTAAACCGGAGCCCCTTGGCTTGGTCCTGTCGCTTGTGGGCCACAAGCCTCTTCGCAATAACCTTACGGAGCTGCTGCTCGGTGAGTATGGGTGGCACTTCAGAACCCTCCTCTGGGGGACAGACTATCCTTTCGAGCTGGTGCATGTACTCCACCCTTGACACTGCCAATTATGCGAGATTTGACCACTGCAGGAAGTCAACGATAATCCGGACTTTTTTGGGGTCTGCGATGGTGAGACCTTGGCTTGAGTGGACTGTGATGGCAAAGCCAAGAGCCCAGTCCTGGCCCCATATGCCGTCGAGGACCTCGCGGGCGGTTTGCAAGGATACACCGGAAACGTCGTAAGGAACGAGCTCCTGCTGGTCTCACTCTCCATCCTCCACCAAGGGCCCAGGGACGGTGACCATTATGTTTTGCCGCCGAGTATCCTTAGGACGATATAGCAAAGGAACAGGGAGGTCAGGGAAATTCTTCTCATGACTCTCGAACAGCTGCTGGGCCCGGTCGCAAACCTTCTGCCGCGAGGTCAGGATCAAGTCACCCGGCTTCCAAGCTTCCACGAATCCGTCCCATCCAAGGCAGGCTGGTAGCGCTTGTCTCGTAGCCCGACACTGTACTCGGTCTGGTTGGAGACGAATCTCCCTTTTAAGAGCTTTCAGGGCCGATTCTTTTGCACTGTGGTCAGCCTGGTCCTCTCCATACTAGTGGGCTCTCCGCTGCAGTCAGTCGAGCGGCATTTCTCCGGCGATTGGGGGCGGCTGCCCCTGGTCGCCACAGCAGATGGCCTGGACGTCCCGACCATCGAGCAAGTTGAGGAAGGTTTCCAGAGTGGGGTGGGGCACTGTGCAGATCTCGTCCCAGATTATCACGTGGGGAATGAACTTCTGTCCCATCCTTTCCAGTGTCCAGTCTGTCTGGCCACTCCAGCGGAAGAAGCCGTGAAAGGTCTGGGCCGGGACGTCCCTTGCCCGCATCTCTTTGGTCAGGCGATGGGTCGGGGTGAAGACGAGGGATGTTCTTGTCGCGGAAGAGCTCGATCGCTCAGGTGGTCTTGCCGCTGCCACCGCCGCCGTTTAGGTAGCTCAGCTGATGTCGGGTCAGGGGATCGTCATAAAGTGGCGCGGTGCTGAGAGTGAGCTCTTTATGGTTTTTGATGTAGTCAAACTCGGCGAGGTAAGCTGCATGTTCAATGGGCAAGTACAGATCCTCGCCCTTGTCACGCCTTTGGGCTGGGGCAATCCCATCTCGTGGTGGCCTCGGGGTTGCCTTGTCATGGCTGGTGAGACAGATGCGGCAATATCCTTTTGGGTGCACCTCATGAGGCTTGTAGACCCCGACCCCCTCTAGCTTACAGAGCGCTGTTTTCTTTACATAGATGGAATCGGTTGCCATTCGGACGGCCTCATCGGTTTCAAACCTTGAAAGAATGGAGATTAGATTGATGTGGGCGTAGGCCAGCATGCTCGCCCTCAGGTGAGAGAACTGTGGTTGGGAGCCATCATAATACGTGAGAATATAGCCTAGAGGACACTTTTCGGGAGCTCCAACCAGGGTGCCGCTTTGGTAGTTGTCTCGCACGAGGAAGTCGAGTTCTCCTTGGTCGGTCACAAGCCTTCGTGTCAGTCTTTGTTGGTAGCTCCGTTGGCAGTTTTAGCGCCCCGGGTGAACTTGCCGATAACACTGCAGCCTTTGTTACGATCTTCTTGGAGCCACATATCGGTTTGCTTCTTAAAGGCGATTATGGCTTCACGAACCTTGAGGCTCTTCAGCAAGCCAGACTCTGTGAGGAAGGCAAGGAGCTGTGTCGGGGCCAAACCACCGCTTTCGGAGGCGACATGCTTCCCGAACCAGGCAGGGATGACAGGATGGCTGGTTGCATCAAACTCCCATTCTTAAATCTCGGTGAAACCTGTGCCTATGTCTTCGGAGAGAGCGTCATTGATGGCTACACGGACCATCCGAGCGTCATTGATGGCTACACGGACCATCCGGTGGGCTGGGTGTCCGAACCCCTCAAAATAGGGTTTCGCTTCACCCATGCCCTGGAAGGATGCCGGATAGCAGACCTTCATGTCGATGCTGGCAACTTCCCTCATGTCATGGAGTTCCAGAGGCCGCCGTGACCGTGCTCCACACAGGCCTTCTCGACGTCTGGAAGGAGCGAGGTTGGCCGGATCTGTGTGTGTGAATTCGAGTTTAACGTCGCTTTCAACAATTTTTCAGTCATATCACAACGGTGTCTGGTTGCGACAGGAAGCTCAATGCTCACTTTTATAGTGCTGCCTCACTGGAGTATCATGTCCCAGACACATTACATGATACCACACCAAGTCACATTATTCTGACACTGGGTCGACCAGTCCTAGCTCTACCCCGTAAATCTGAGTGCCAAGCGAGGCATTTTTAACGACTTTGGTATGTCGCGGCCCGGGATCGAACCTGTGACCTCCAGTTCCCCGGAGCGGACACTCTACCAACTGAGCTATCCGGGCGGGTTTAGCCGGATCTGGGTCTCTGATTGCGTAGAGGTCGTAGGTGAGTGCAGTGACAGGGTAGGTGTTCTGGTAAAAGACTTTATCGATTCCAGTCAACACGCCAGGCCTTGTGTCCCGTGAGATCTCAATGATGGTCTGTCCCCTCCTCCTCTCTGCACAGACTGGGTCGAATTTATCTTCAAGGAACCAGTCGCCTCCGGCCCTGTCTCTCAAGAACTTGATTTTCAACAGGAAGTTACCCTCTGGCAGGGCGGCAAGAAGTTTAATAGCCCTGGCGTCTGTCATACGGGCGTCCAGGGCCAACCTGCCGGCTCTGGCATGCATACCGTCGACAATCTCGATGTCGCCAATGACAAGAAAGTCTTCTTCTTCCGTTCTCCATGTGGAGAAGACCGCAATTTTCGGCTGTTATATATATTTTCACCAGAGTTGTGTCTCGCAGGGTGATTGCCCACTTAAGAATTATCTCTAGGTCGGCCACATCTTCAACCGAGGCTCCAGTCTCATGGACCCTCTCTTCCTACTCCTGTATTGTCTGGCGCCTTGTGGGTGTTATACCAATATGTCTCTAAATGGAAATGTCGATAGCAGACATTCGCTTAAATTCCACCGATTTGGTTGCACATCTCCACTCACTTGCATACCCGTGCGACCAACAAAGTCGGTGTTTGTAACCCTAGCCCCACAGACCTCGCATGGGATACTGGGCCTTTTATGAAGTGGACGGGGTGGGGCCAGGCCACGGCGAATTCCGGGGACCCCAGGTTGGTGTCAATGAATGTGTCTTATCATAAGGAACAATAATATATATGGTTTAGGGGTGGGGATCTGTAAGGTTTTCGAGATATTGGGTCTTTTATGAAGTGGAGGGGGTGGGGCATGGCCCCGGCGCATCCTGGGGGCCCCCAGGTTGGTGTCACTGAATGCGTCTTATCATAAGGAACAAGAATATATACTATGTGGTTAAGAGGTGGGGATCTTAATGGCCTTTTATGTAGTGGAGGGGGTGGAACATGGCCCCGGCGTATTCCGGGGCCCCCAGGTTAGTGTTACTGAATGTGTCTTATCCTGAGGAACAAGAATATATATGGTTTAGGGGTGGGGATCTGTAAGGTTTCCGAGATACTGGGCCTTTCATGAAGTGGAGGGGGTGGGGCAAGGTAGCTTGCTTGCTGCACACATGGCAGATCTTACCCCAGATCTCCAGGCCTGTCTATCATGAAGATCGATAGCAGAGAGCTTCCATTCTCTGCAATCTCTTTCTGTCAGCTGCTTCCAGGTCCCCGCTTTCCACCTACCTGTCTTGACTGCACCGTTTGAGCGTTTCACATGTCCATACCAGCGGAGCCTTCTCTCTTTCAGGATGGGGTCCAGGTCCTCAATGCCAAGATGCTCAAGTAACTCACTGGACCTGATGGTGACAGTGTACTGTGGCTTGACATTGCAGATCTTCTGATCACTGCCGTCATTCCGCTTAAGACGGAGGTTTGGCTTTGTCAATGGCCATGTCTCACTGGCAAGGAGCATTGCGCTCCGCACACAGGATCTGTACACACTGCCACATGTCTTGAACGAGAGGTGGCGGGAAGAGAGAACTGGTAGCAACTCCTTGAATTTCTTCCAGGCTGTTTTCACACATGATGTGGTTGAAAGGTCATAACCACCCGCTGCCGAGAGCGGACTTCCCTCTGTGGTCTGCCATCTAAGGATCATGCAGTTCCTTGGCACCGTGTACACCTGTAATCAGGGTCCTCTATCAAGCGCTTGAACCCACTGCATTACTTGTGCAGCCAGAACTGGCAGCCATTACAAAAGATACTGTTGCTGCCCACTCCAGTGCGACATACAGCACATGGGAACTGGCCTGTACTCTGCAGGAGGTCCAGACCTGAACTACAGATCATGATCTTTGTCTTTCCTGCATTCACTCTCAGCCCTTTCGCCTCCATTGCTTCTTTCCAAGTTAAGAGCCTCCTGACACATTCCTCAAGAGATTCAGCTATGATGACAAGGTCAGAACTCCCATGACAAGGCTTCAAGCACAATGATGAAAAGCAGTGGGTTGAGAACAGACCCTTGATGAACACCCACCTTCACTTCGAATTCTTCACTGTAACCATCACCAACACAGACATGGCTCCGACCACTAGCATACATCCCTTGGACCAGTGGCACAATCTTCTCGTCCACTCCAAGTTTTCTTAGTGGCCACCAGATGACTTTCCGAGGTATTCAATCAAATGCCTTCTCCAGGTCTACAAAAGCCATGTAGAGTTTCCTGTTGGCGGCCAGATAATTCTCTAGCAGCTGCCGCACAACAAAAAAATGCGTCTGTTGACAAGAATTACGCAGAAGGTGGCATCACACTTGCTGGGGCCACAATCATAAATTATTTCAGTTAATTTCATTCTTAGCAGATAGTTGACATAAAATGTGTCAAAGTCAATGGACCAAAAAATATTCATGGCTATAAATAGCGGTTACCAGAATTTTATAAACAAGAGGGCCATGATGGCCCTGGATCGTTCACCTGATCCATAGGGTATCAAGTGGACCCTTGGGAGAGCAATTATTGGCCCGGGCTATAATATGATTAATCTTGGTAGTGGTCCAAAAGGTGAAGCTTAATACCAAATATAAAAGAACGGAGACTTCTGGTTTCAGACAAAATTTTTAAAGGTTTTCCTTATATAAGTCTACATAAACCTCGGGGTCCCCGGGGCAGGCCATTTTTGGCCCCAGGGCTATAATATGAACAATCTTCATAGAAATCCACAAGATGAAGCTTCATACCAAATATTAAAGACCTTGGCCTTCTGCTTTCAAAAGTTTTCATTGCCTTGACTTCTATTTCCTAGGGCTATAACTTGAACAATTTAGATGAAGCTTCACACCAAATATCGAAGACCTGAGCCTTTCGGTTTCAGAGAAGAAGATTTTTTTTAAATTTCCCTATATAAGTCAATGTAAAAAGGAAGGGCCGCGGGTTATGATTTGAACAATCTTTGTAGAAGTCCACGAGATGAAGCTACACACCAAATTTCAAAGAACTCGGCCATCCGGTTTTGGAGAAGAAGATTTTTAAGATTTTCCCTGTATAAGACAATGTAAAACCAAAGGGCCTGCAGGTGGGGGCATTTTTTGCCCTATGCCTATAATTTGAACAATCTTGATAGAGGTCCACTAGATGAAGCTTCACACCAAATATCAAAGAACTGGGCCTTGCGGTTTCAGAAGAAGATTTTTAAAGATTTTCCCTATATAAGACTATTTAAAACCAAAGGCCCCCGGGGCGAGGGCATTTTTGGCCCAAGGGCTATAATTTGAACAATCTTGGTAGAGGTCCACTAGATGAAGCTTCACAACAAATATCAAGGACTTGGGCCTTGCGGTTTCAGAGGAGAAGATTTTAAAGATTTTCCCTATATAAGCCTATGTAAAACCAAAGGCCCCCGCGGCGGGGGCATTTTTGGCCCCAGGTCTATAATTTGAACAATCTTCAATAATCTTGGTAGAGGTCCACTAGATGAAGCTTCACAGCAAATATCAAAGACTTGGGCCTTGTGGTTTCAGAGAAGAAGATTTTTAAAATTTTCAGTAAAAAATCTATTTTTAGCTCCTGTGACCTAGATGTGCAACAGACCGGAACCATTTGAACAACTTTGAAAGGATACCACCTTAGGATCATTCCTGTGAGGTTTGGTCAAAATCCGATCAGTGGTTTAGGAGGAGATGTTGTTCGAAGAAAAAGTTTACGGACGCACACACGAACGGACAAAAAGTGATCCCAAAAGCTCACCTTGTCAATACGTGACAGGTGAGCTAAAATAGTGATAGGTGCAAGGTAAATTTACTGTGCTAAGCTGTAGTAGCTGAATTCTCATGCCAATAATACACCTGATTGTCTATCACTGCTTTTAAGTTCCAAACTCTAGCTTCTGAATAAAAATAACAAAGCCTGGGAAGAGATGGCAAATCCCCTGACCAAAAGCCAATATGGCATTCAGAGATTGTACAGATGCAGAAAGTGCATAACAGGCTAATCCTCCAAGTACATTGCTGCAAAGTATCAGCAAGACATCTCCAAGAGATTGTTTGAGTTATGTATTCATTACTAGTGGTCTCTTCCATTGCTATATGTTGGACAAGTCCACTTGACATATAATGGGTGTCAGGCCAATCTTTTAGTTTTTATTCTATTTGTGAAGGAAAATTCAGTTAGCAAATACTGCAAGCCCTGATCAGACGCCGCATTCTGTGGCATCTGATCTTGGCTCAACTGTTTGCCAAGGCACCCCTTTAGGGGTTTCTTGCATGCAATGGACTAAGGACCCTTTCTGAACATGATGAGAGATTTCTATACAGAGTACTGGTATATTGAAGACATTTGAGTGTCAGAGGCATATTCCAACTATTATTGGCCCTTTGCTACTTGAAGTACCTGCTTTTGTAGTCATGAACACTCATTCTTATTTCAAGCTTTGGTCTAACACTATATTTCAAAGGGTTTTCTAGCCATAGAGATCACAATGTTATATTGACAGAAAATATAACTCAAATACCATGGCACCCAGAGTTGTGGTGTTCTAGCACATGACACGCCTCCCCCCTGGGGCCAGTTGTTCAAAGCATTGTTAGCTTAACAAGCTCATTAGTGGTTGTATTGTTAACTGTTCTAGCAAGTTAAATATTTAAAATTTTTGGATTTTTGCTGAAAAAATGTTCTCTCATTTTTTCAGTAAAAATATTGTCATATTTTCCATATTAAATGATCAAAGTTTTAACGATACATTAACTAAAGACATCATTAGTTTTGAACAACTGGCCCCTGGTGTACAATTTTACTAAGTGCCAGAAAAATCTCAAAGGGTGTTGCAGTTATGGTGATCATTGATCACAAGATTGTCTGTGAAGGGAGTTAACCAAACCACCATGGCATCTAGAGTTGTGGTTCGTGTTCATCGGTAGATCTCAAAGAATTTTTGAGTTATGGTGATCACAAGGTTATATTATAAGGGGAGATAATTCAAATACCATCATACCAGAGCTGTTGTTCTTGCTCAGGATGCCTTCTGAACCTGGTGTACAATTGTACCAAGTACCATTGATAAATCTCAAAGGGCGTTGGTGATACTTCTATCACAAGATTATACTATCAGGGAAAATAACTTGAATACCATGGCACCCAGATTTGTGGTTCTTGCACATGACACACCTTCTCAATCTCATGTACAATTGCACCACGTACCATCAATAAACCTCAAAGGGTATTTTAGTTATGGCAATCACAAGGTTGTATTATCCGGGGTGATAACTCAACTACCAAGGCACCCACAATTGTGGTTTCTGCTCATGACACACCATCTAAACCACTTGTACAATTGTACCATCAATATATCACTTTTTGGGGGGGTTGGGGGGGGGGGGTGGTTTTATGGCCCTTTCAAGATTATTTCACTCATATCAAGCAAATCGTTAATCAGAGGTGGGCGAAAACCGAAGTACCCGGAGAAAAACCACCTGACCTTTTGTTGCAGAACTTGGCGTCTCCATATATCGCAGATGATAGAGTTACGATGATCACAAGGTTATATCATAAGGGGAGGATAATTCTAATACCATGTCACCCGGAGTTTTGTTTCTTGTGTATGACACACCTTCTCGACCTCCTTTATAACTGTACTAAGTTTTGTTTGTTTGCTTTGAGGTATAAGGTCCCCTTCAACACTATTTGGATCATTTTGGGGATTTTACTTTCAATTTTGTGGGAATTTTACCCATGACATCTCAATCCCTGCTGCCCAAATGAAACCAACATGGTTAAAATGTATGGATGAGCTGATTCGCACCACTTTGCCTGGGCAGGCTTAGACCTTCTAAGCAGTTTACCAGTACCCATGGGCAGTAGGTTTCAGCTCTGCGTGGAAGCATTATGCAGTCCTATCTATTTGGGTGGGGATCACCAAGTTACCATTAATGTATCTCAACGGGAACTAGGGTTATAGCAATCACATGGTGATCACAAGGAAATACTGTCAGGAAAGATAACTCAAGTTTTACGGCAACTACAGTTGTGGACACGCCAACTAAACCTTTTGTGCCAAGTACAGAATTAGAGACATGTATAGGTATTTCATATCCAAGGAGCTGGGCTGCAACAGTATTTATTCATAATACTGGTACATAAATGAAAAGCAAATGTGTCAAAAGGAAACATTTTTACCAGTATCTGTTTCATATATGTACAATGACACAAATACAAAATACTACTATAGTAACAATTACAAGATTTTATGATTAAGGCAAAATCACTTTAACATAACTAATATATACATGTGTACATGTATATATATAATGACCATGAAAAATTAAAAATCTCTGTAGCTGGACAGGATAGTCATCTAAATTTGCATAAAAATTTTAGGCACCATGTTTACCCTCAGTGCTATTCACAACTATATGATAATATCAGACTGTGTTTACATTCTTTTATCATTTTTCAAAGAAAATATGACTTGACAGTTTTTGTGACTTCCATTCACATGAAATGAGCCCCGCCAAGCGAATTTGTGTCTTCGAGCATTCCGTCATGACAAATTTTAACTGTGCATGCCCAGCCATTCAGAGGGGCCAGGGATATGGCTTTCTGTCTGAAGGTTCCTCTTGATCCAATGCTCGCCTGAACCTTCGCTGCTCGCATAGGCGTTAAGTACCAAAATCGCTTGGCGGGGCTCAAATGTCAATCCTGATTTTTTTCCCAATATTTTGAATATCATTTGCAACACAAATTTGCTTTTGCTTCAACAATTTGCTTTAATGTTTAACTATAAAGATTGGCCAGTTTGCAAGGGTTTCAATCATGTTTGGGTCGATTAACAGTTAACCAAGTGTTATGACAGTTTCTGATTTGTTTGTTTGATTTGAGGTTTTAACGTCCCCGTCAACACTGTAAAGGTCATTTTGAAGACGTTGCTTCCAATTTTGTGGGACTTTTACCCGACATTGAGATGAAATGACATCTCAAGCCCTGTCGCCCAATGTAACCAATAGGGTTTATTAGCATGGACGGTCCGCCTCGCACCGCGGTTCCTGGACAGGCTTAGATCCTCTAAGCGGTTTACCAGTACTAGTGTGCGGGCCGGATTCAGCTATGCGTGGAAGCATTATGCAGCCCATATATTTCTTCAAGCCCTCAGCATTTGAAGCCCATACAGTTGTTAACACTGTTGGAACTTCAAGGTAGACACTTTTGCAGTCCCAAAGATATTCATATTTGTAGTCTAATATACTTGACAATACATTAATTAACCCTTATCTTGCTGTTCACGATAACCCCTATCTTTGCAAACAGTATAGATTTAGATCAGATGGCTTCTGAAGAAGCCATCTGATCAGGATCTACACTGTTTGGCATTCAATTTATGAACTTGTAGCAATAAATTACATCAAGTAATTTGATTGGTTGATAGACAGAAATTGGGTGTGGCTTAAATGAATATTCAGCAAGATAAGGGTTAAAATCTGAGCACTATCAAATTCATTTAACCTCACCATGCTTATTATTTCTCTATGCTACATCCACCCCGATTTTCAGCCATTTGTGTTCAATGATTTCAATATTGCAGACTGGAAACAGTATAGATCCTGATCAGCTGGTTTTCCAGAAGCCAGCTGATCTGGATCTATTTTGTTTCCAAAAAATAAAAGGTATATCCTGGTTCTGCATGGTGAACTTTCATGCTTCATGGACCATGAAAATATTTATTTATTTATTCAGAAATTTTTGTCATCATAAGCATATTTACATGATAAGGCTAAACATCAAAAACATGAAAATATGAGACGGGTTATTTGAACCACTGAGTTAACTAACAGTGCCATGCAAGGAGGCATAATGGAGACAATTCTGGGATATCTTTTCTCTATTCTACAATGTAAATGTATGTTATGTGAACTCAATAGACTCGCTTCCATGAGGTGATTCTAATGAGTACATACAACATACATTTAACCCTTGTCCTGCTGAGCCTGCATATGCCTCATTTTCCAAACAATGAAGATCCAGATCAGATGGCTTCTGACATCTGATCAGGATCTACATTGTTTGCCATTCAGATTGTGAGTTTGTTGCAATAACTTGCATCAAGTAATCTGATTGGTTGATAATCAATAGTGGGTGTGGCATATATAAATATTCAAAGGTCAAGGGTTACCAGTAAAGGTAAGAGAAGAAAATCTCCCCCAAATTATCTCCATTTCTTATCTGCAGGAATTCCCTGGGGACTCAGGAACAGGTTTGATTCGGCCATGGTACACCAGCCATCAGTGTTCTAGCCATAAAAGTTCGACTGCAGTGATCAGAAGTTTGTGGGAAAAATCTCCAGTATGGCAACTTTCTTCTTACAAAGATTGACAATAGCCTCTCCACTTCAATTCTTTCAAGAAAGGCAGCTTTCTGTTACTGTGAAGAATGTGCAAAGTACTGGTTTGTTTTGAGGCTTACCAACCCTGTCAACACTGTATAGGTCGTTTTGGAGACGTTGCTTGCAATTTTGTGGGACTTTTAACCCAACATAGAGATGAAATGACATCTCAAGCCCTGTCACCCAAGGAAACCAACAGGGTTTATAAGCATAGACGACCAACATGCACAGCTTTGCCTGGGCAGGCTTAGATCCTCTAAGCAGTTTAACAGTACCGGTACTCGTGTGCAGTCGGTTTCAGCTCTGCGTGGAAGCATCATGCAGCCCATCTATTTCTTCAAGCCCCTATGGGCGGGGGCCAACGCAGTACTGGTTAACAGCATAGAAAGTCTAAACAACCGGAAGTCCAGGAAAAGATGAACTGACTAGCTCAAAACAACTGTAGTAATGTTGGCTCACTTGGCTGGGCCATTAACCCTTGTCCTGCTGAATATTCATATATGCCACACCCACTACCGATTATCAACCAATCGGATTACCTGTAGCAAATTATTACAACAAATTCACAATCTGAATAACAAACAATGTAGATCCAGATCAGATGGCTTCTTCAGAAGCCATCTGATCTGGATCTACATTGTTTCAAAGAAAAGACATATCCGGGCTCAGCAGAACAAGGGTTAAACTACAATGCAATCAAACTGGGTCAAAATGCTTTCAGTTTACACATTTGCAAAACTCTGATACATCAATGAAACACACATGTATTTTTACTACTAAAAATGTGAGTAACTTTTGCAAACACACAATTAAACAAAAACACTACTATATTAGGTATTGCACTTGCTAGAACTGTTAAAACTTTGACTAGTAATGAGTCTGTTAACACATTTTATACCAGAAACTGCAACAAGGGTCCAGCTGTTCAAAGCATTGTTAGCTTAACAAGCTGGTTAGCAGTCCTAGCAACTGGGTCCTGACTGCAACAAGGGCCCAGTTGTTCAAAGCATTGTTACCTTAACAAGCTCGTTAGCAGTCCTAGCAACTGGGTCCTGACTGTAACAAGGGCCCGGTTGTTAAAAGCATTGTTAGCTTAACAAGCTCATTAGCAGTCCTAGCAACTGGGTCCGACTGCAACAAAGGCCCAGTTGTTCAAAGCTTGGTTAGCTTAAAAAGCTTGTTAGCAGTCAAGTCAAGTATATGCAATGATCTTTTGTAAAAGCCACTCACATTTTTTCAGCAAATATCTTAGTGTATATGCCATATTAAATGATCAAAGTTTTGACAATATGTTACCTAGCATGATCTTCAAACTGCATTAGATCCAAAACAGTGATATTGAGGTTGTGACGTACACAATACTGTACTAGAAAGTATGAAATGTTATATAATTAATTGATTAAATAACCGAAAAACTAAAAATAAAAAAAGAATGCACTCACAAAATATCACCATTCACAGTAATTTAATGATTTAATACATCCTTTCACAAACATTTAAATACTTACTACATGTACAGTTGCATATCCAGTTTTGCTATAAAGATTAATCCTTAAGATGCCAAGAAAAACTGCATCTGAAAATATCTACTGAGGCTACTATTACTGTTACAGGTGTATTACCATTTTACAGCTAATAGAAGGTTTTGTTCATGATGAATGTAGCTGAAATGATATACATGTACTTTCCTAAAAAAGTTTGTTATCCACAAACTGAGAAGCATTTCAGAAAGATTCATTTATGGGACAATTTAATTACTTAGCATTTTTTCATCCATATCAGTATCATTTGTAAAGCCTTACTTCCTCTCAAAATGGCCACAATTGTTATTAAAACATAAAGGTTAACTTTCTTTCTTTCTTCTCAAAAACTATTTTTTCTTCTTTCTCAAAAAGTATTTATCTTTTGAATTACTCAGTTTGATGATTTATCCAGTTTTAATTTCATAAAGTATATGCAAGCCCTTATCAATACTGATTTCTTAATAAATTCCATCTAGGCTCAAACAGTACAGGTTATACTGACATCATGAGCCTGAGGTGGTGTAAATTTTAAGTCAGGATGCATTCACTTTAAAATTATCCATTCTGCAGTGAGTTATATTTTTAGCAGAAACACTGCTTTTAAACCAAAACCATTTCAACATTTTCAGAACAAGCAATCAGTAGGACAAAGCCACATGTAGATAGCCAGTTCACCGGGATCAACCTTTTATCTTAAGCATAACAAAATCTCCTCTGACACTGTTTTCTGCAGGTTAATTGTCTGCTTGCAACTCTGTACATTACAATAACACATGATATCCCCTTTGTCATAATGCACTGTTTCAAGTTTCCAAAATAGTCATTTTTCTCAAGAAATTTGTGATACATGTACAGTAAAATTCCGCTATTAAGACCACCTAAAATTAAGACTGAATCTGCTTTTAAGAGCTTATTGAGAAGGTTTCAGTTATTCTTCCTTTGAGTTTTCTACACTCACTGTGTCTCCTATTGAGAGACCACCTTTGTGACTGTTCAAAAGTGGTCTTTAAGACCACTTTTGAACAGTCCAAAAGGTGGTCTTAATATAGGAATTTTACGGTATCTTACTTTAATATTTATACTCCAAGCATAAGCTGTGGGTGCTTGTTGGAAACAACGATTGAGGCAGTTCCAAAGAGTACTAACAACCTATGTCTTGAAGCAGAAATAAGTAAAATAATAATTACACCTGTAAACCCCAGTTTTCCCTATATAAAGTTGGGTTTATAGGGGTGTTCAGACTTGTTCATGGTGAGATTTTGCAAGGACCTGCCTAATTTCCCTTTAGCTGCAATCTGAATTACGACCAGCCGTTGTTATAATGAAAAAACTTATTAAGCCATAAAATGCCAATCACGATAATTGTCGCCTGCTTTGTTGTCTGCCGGCTACTTTAAAAGTCATTTTTGCAAACAGTGTGGCCCAAGATCAGACTGCTCCCTTAGAAGCAGTCTGATCAGGGTCCACACTGTTTGCCTGATACTGTATGCAAAAGTATTTTTAAAAAGTTCGCAAAAATATTCAGCAGACGACATAAGCAGACAACATTTTCAGATGTAGTTTTTCTTGGCATCTTAAGGGTTAACAAGGTGAAGGAAGAGATGATTTGAAGAGATAGTAATATTGACAGGACGGAGCTATTCAGGCATTTTCAATGTATGTCAAATTCGCCCAGTACACAAGAAGATACAGTAGAGTGCCTTTCACATGCCTTTTGCGAGCGGACCAAATGGGCATATACGCCACATCCTTGTTTGTGTTAAGGTTGAATTCACAAACTTAGGTGACCTGGTTTTACACCTTTGTTAATAAAATATTCCAAAGGCAGATACAAATAATAGAGCCAAATAGTGTTGATGGGGATGTTAAAGCTCAGTTCAAACAAAACAAAAGCTCCGCCCTGTTAATCCTTTCTGCAACTTCCATAATAATGGAATATTTTTCTCATTTCTCAACAAAAACGTGTGAAGTGTGATAAAATACCCACCTTAGGATAACTTCACAAATGTGAACAAAACATGCTGTGAGATCATTCTTAACCTTTACCATTCTCTGGGCTAATTCAGCAGGCAATAAATTGGTATTTTTCTTATTTTTCCAGAATACAGGATTTGACATTTTGAGATGTCTAATCCTGTTTTTTGGTGAAAAATAAGAAAAAATATTCCAAACTTTTGTCTGCTGAAAAAAATACTCAGCATGCAGTGCGTTAAGAAGAGTCACAAGACATGCTCTGAGAGCCTTCCGAAGAGAAATTATGAGAACACTCTCGAGGCCCCATCAGACATGTTTTGAGAACATTCTTAAGAGGACCTACAAGAGATGATATAAGAGCATTCTTGAGGATGGACGGATCCATATCTCCAGACTTGGTAAAGGTTAACCCATAAAACTGTCGTCTGCTTTGCCATCTGCTTGTTACCTTAAAAGCCCTTTTTTTGCAAACAGTGTGGACCTAGATCAGAGCAGTCTGATCTGGGCCCACACTGTTTGCCTGTATGCAGAAATACTTTTAAAAAGTTTGCAAAACTAGACAAAAGTGCCCAGTGGGGCACGTATACCCCCGGCCAGTGCCATCATTAAACAGTAAGAACTACAAAGGGAAATAACTCTAAAAGGCCTGACCCCTTGGCCCTTATTTTCTTTCCCACAATACAAGTAGTCATACTGATCATGTGTGCAAAATTTCAAGTTTCTATGTGAAGCAGTTCCTGAGATATCTTTGACACAAAATAATTGTTTACGGACAGACAGACAGACGGAAAAGACAAAAACTATATACCCCCATTGCATACTTCGTATGCCGGGGGTATAAAGATTCAGCAGACGACATTAGCAGACAACATTTTCAGATGTTGTTTTTCTCAGCAGCTTAAGGGTTAAGAATGATCTAGAGCCCAATAAGAGAATGTTGTGAGAACATTGCCGAGAGTACCCAAAACACAGGTTTTTATAGAGAATGAAAATCATCCCATAATTATTGAGGT
Source organism: Lucinisca nassula (assembly GCA_963580285.1). Lineage (NCBI taxonomy): Eukaryota > Metazoa > Mollusca > Bivalvia > Lucinida > Lucinidae > Lucinisca > Lucinisca nassula. Next base: position 143,794,929 of record OY757017.1, read on the forward strand.
GAATGGATATACAATAGACATATTTGTTAACATTGTTTTTACAAGTGAAACAACACTAACATCCTGTTTGCATCGCATTAATCTTGAGCCCATCGCAACAAGAATTCCATGGAAAGCTATGTCAAACCTATGGGAGCAAAATCTGACTTAAACATTGGGGTCAATGCCAGAGTTTACACAATATTGATGGCTAAAGGAACGGATTAACAGGCAGAAGATTCGATTCCTTTGTCACACCATGCTACAAGCAGACAAGACAACTGGGGCCTAACCTTAAAAGAAAGAATTCATTTCTTTAATTGTAGATCCCTTTATTAACAAGGTGACAGAAATGTTCTTTTTGCGCTGAGTTGGCTCCCCTGAATGTGGATCCATTCACCTTAAATAACCATCTCCATTGTAACTCCTTCTCAGAAGTCCTGTTATGACTTTTGTACATTCTATTCACATTAGGATCACATATACACAGAAGTAAATACAATCACAGTCTTTAGCTTGCCCACGCCTCAAGTTCTTTTAAATCATCATCCATCTCCTCTGCTGAAAAAGAAGAAACAACTAGAACTGTCAGAGCTTTAGTGCATTTTACTGGAGCTGGGATAGAATGTGTGACATTATAAGAATCTTATATGGGTGTGAGGGGTGGATGGAAAAATCCGTCCCAAGGGACACTGTCTGGCATCACAAGGCTTGCCTCGTGATGCCGGACAGTGATCCTGAGGGACGGATTTTTCTATCCACCCCTCACACCCATTACTGGATTCTTTTTCTTGCATACCTTCCATTTCTATTGAGAATTTTTAATGCTGCTGTCACTTCGGTTACTGACGTTTGCCATTTTGTGTGTGATGACACAACAGGAATGTTTAGTGACGTCACACATGACGACGCCGCGCATGAGGTTGTAATCAACCAGTGCATTCATCTAACACGCGATTATATTCAATTTGGGGTCGGAACACCAGGGTCAGAACATAAATTTCTATCCCAGGGTAAAATCATGGATTTCCTTGTCTGGTGTGCAAGAATTTACTATACGAAGTCGGATTTTCAAGGGTGTTCATTACAGTGATCTGTTAAAATCATCATCATAAAGCTCCTGAGAAATGTTGGACAAAAATTAACATTGGAGAAAGAATAATACAAGAACAAATAAGCTAACAAAAGCCCATTGTCTCTTAAACAATATGTCATCATAATTGCACAGTATAACAAGTTTGAGGCTTCTGGCTTTAATAGCTCCTGGGAAATCTTGGATGAAAATTTAACATTGGCCTACATGGAGAGAATAAACAAGAGCACCGCATGCGGGTGCCAACGCTCATCTGCAGTTTCTTTTAGAAAACCAAAGTTCTAAGTCAAACAAGAGCAATCAAATTGCAAGATGGAGTTATAAAACTTGTAGGGAATGTAGCTCTTGTGATGGTGAGTATGTGTATGAAGTTTCATGAAGATAGGCCAAATACTTTTGGAAATATGGTCAAGGTTAAGGTTTTCGGTTAAATTTTCGAAAAATAGGTAGAAGTTCAAAGGTCAAGGTCACAGATCAAAAAGTGTGGTATCACTGAAAAGGTCTTGTCCCAAGGAACAGTCATGTGAAGTTTGAAGGCTCTGTTGTGAATAGTATTAAAATGAGAGCAAAAAATGTGTTTCAGAAAAAAATTGGAAAAGGGGAGATAATTCAGCCAAAATCAACAATGTTGTTATGGTCCTTGGTCAAAATGTAGCTCTTGTGATGATGAGTGTGTGTATGAAGTTTCATGAGGCTAGGTCTAATACTTTTTAAGTTATAGCCAAGGTTAAGTTTTTTTGGAACGACGCCAGACGACAACGCAGACGCCGGAGTGATGACAATAGCTCGAAACAGGTACCGTGGCAAACAGTCCAGGCCCAGATCAGACGCCGCAGAACGCAGCGTCTGATCAGGGCCTCCACTGTTTGCTGAAAGTTCAGCCATTTTCCAAATAAATTTTGATGAAAACACAACCTGACACCCCTAAATTTTGAAATGGACTCCTGCTATATATAAGGAGGAAGATCCCATTTGGTACAAAAAGGGTTAAACATATAGCTAATAAGATGGCAAGCACAACTGAATATGTGTGAAGTTTCATGCAAGTAGGGCAAATACTTTTGAAGTTATGACCGAGGTTAAGTTGTTTGGTTAAGGTGTGTCAAACACACAGACAAAAGCAATATAGTTATGGACCTTTGTCAGAATGTATGTCTTGTGATGGTAAGTATGTGTGTGAAGTTTCATGAGAGGAAAGCAAATACTTTTGAAGTTATGAGCAAGAAGTTTTTTGTTTAAGGCATGACAAACACACGGTCAAAAGCAAAATAGCTATGACCCTTTGTCAGAATGTAGGTCTTGTGATGTTAAGAATGTGTGTGAAGTTTCATGAGAGTAGAGCAAATACTTTTAAAGTTATGACTGAGGTAAAAGTTTTTTGGTTAAGTCATGACAAAAACACCAACTGACTGACATGGTGATTACTATAGGCCAGCCACATTACAATGTGGGGCCCTAACAAGCTGAGAAAGCCGGTACTCTTTTACAAGATGCAAGTCATAATTATTGCTTTGCCTACCAAGGTTGAGGCTTCTAGCTTTTATAGAACAAGAGGGCCAAGATTGCCCTGAACCAGTTACCTGATTTCAAGATAACACATAAAGCCATGTGGATAACTGCCAGCCATCTTATTCCATGAAGCATAACTGTTGCACATAGATAGATGGTCAACTGAGCAACATTCTTGCAAAGTTCAAATGAAACTGGCTTAAGAGTTTAGGAGAGTCATTTTATTGAAAACCACATGCATTCTTTAACTTTTTTTCAAATAATTTTAAAGTACCATGTTTTCAATTTTGCAGCTGCCCAATACATTTTTATCATGCCCTTTGATTACTGTGTGTGTTGTTCATAATTTAGGTCAGAGTAAGTGAGTGTTCTTGCATAAATATCTATGCGCATGGCTGTTTGAAGCCATTGTCAAATGGACCGAAAGGCGTGCTCAAACAGCAAGAACCATCTTCAAATCATGAAATTCGCGTGCTGTTTGGACATGGATTTTGAGCTTTTGATATCACAAGACAGGCCTTGCATTGTTTATGTTACGTTGAGCTACGCAACTTTATCACCCTGAACGAAGTGTTTTAGGGTTCTATGATGACGTCAGATGGTAACTGTGCAACGACGACATTGTAAACAACATTCTAAACTGGTCGCCATGTTGGTTCGCCGGTCGCATTTGAAGAGTTTATATGGAGTTTATATGGAGCTTTTGGGCATTTTCGACAAAATTTGCTGTCGGAATCGTAAATTATGCAAGAACAACGATCATCCATGGTTATTTCATCGCATTAACATTTGCCGGATCCCTCGGAAGATATTTGAACATTTGGCCTGGCCGCCTCATGTTCAAACAGCTTCCTCAGGACCCGGCAAATGTTAATGCATGAAAAACCATGGATGATCCCTATATTTGAGTTTTACATCTCACCAACAGCTATGGTCATATGGAGATGGGACCTCGGTTTACAGACTCATCCGAAAGTCTGGAGAAGCCCGGGATCGATCCTTCGACCCCTGGTTTACAAGGCGAGTAGCATAACCACTACAAATTTAGGTCAGAAATGAGAAATTTGATTTCGAAATTCGAACTTTTAATTCAAAATTAAATTATATTTTTAAAATGATTAAAACTACCATTTAATTCAAAAATTCTTTCAGACTTCTTAAAGTAAGTGTTTTTGCATGTCTTTTAAACAGATCAATAAGTTCTTTATGTTATTTCATCAACAGAAATTGGAATTTTAATAAATTATTTAAATTTTGTTTTTAAGGTTTACAATTGAAAATAGGAGAAAACTGGTATAGCATATCAGTTGAGATCAGTTCCAATAAATCAATTATGTGATTATACAGTTCCTGGGAACTATAAAACCCAAGGTATTTCATATTTAAACAAGAAAAATGCCTAATGGCATTATGGACGGGTTTTTTTTTTTCAGTATGGTTAGGATGGTGGTGGCATGGGTGGGGTAGGGTGGGGTGTGCTGGTGTGGGGTAGGGTGGGGTGGAATGGGTTAGGAGTCGGGTGGGATGGGGTGGAATTTGTGGTGGGGTGGGGTGTGGGGTGTGGTGGGGTTGTGGGGTGGGGTGGGGTGGGCTTGGGTGGGTGGGATAGGGTGAGGTCGGGTAAGGTGGGGAGTGGTGGGATGGGTTGGGTTGGGGGTGGATTGGGGTTGTTTTGGGATGGGGGTGGGGTGGGGTTGTGGGGTAGGGTAGGGTATGCTAGGGTAGGGTGGGGTGGGTAGGGTATGTATATAAAACTAAGTATGCATGTATGTACAGAACAAATGCAATATCCTAACCCAGTAACAACTTTTTGTGTGTGTGTGTGGGGGGGGGGGGGATTTGTTTATGTGTTTTACGAAGAAAAAAAAATAAATTTTTTTCTAATTTAGCTCTATTTTTAGCTCTAGTGGCCACTGATTTTAGCAATTTTGAAAAAGGGTCACCTAATGAACATTTCTGAAAAATAATTTTGAAATCGGGCCATTATCCCAGGAGGAGATGTCGTTTAAAGAAATTGTTGACGGACGACGGACATCAACTCACCTTGAGCACTTCGTGCTCAGGTGAGCTAAAAAAAGAACGAAAAAAAAAAAAAAAAAAAAGAAAAGAAAATTCCATGCCTGTGCATGCATGTATGTATTATTACTAGCAACTATCAGGGGAGGAAGATAATAATTGTTCATATGTGTTTATGGAGAGTGAGTGAGTGCTTGAGTTTTACGTCCCACCAACAGCTATGGTCATATGGAGACGGGACCTCGGTTTAAAGACTCATCCGAAAGTCTGGAGAAGCCCGGGATCGATCCTGCGATCCCTGGTTTACAAGTCGAGTAGCGTAACCACTACACCACGGAGGCTTCTATGTGTGTTTATGGAGAAGAAAAGAAAAATAAAGAAAAAAAAGAATGAAAAAAGAAAGAAAAAAAAAAAGAACAGAAAAAAAAAAGAACAGAAAAAAAAAAAAAAAAATGTCTCCACCGGGGTTTGAACTCACGCCCCTCAGATTCATAGTCAACAATAGGATCAGTAGTCCAGCACTCTATCCACTACACTGGCATTTGAAAAAAGGTTAACCAAAAGGTAAACCTGAAAAACGCAAGTTTGAAAAATGACAATTTCCGCCAAAATTTTAGTCTTTTGCGCCATTTATGGATAATACATGAAAGCGGTACCTCCACTTATGCATCAGTCCTGATATTAAAACAATCTGCTGCAGAATAGATGAAAAATATCACTTTGAAAAAAGGTTAACCAAAAGGTAAACCTGGGACGACGCCCGCCCGCCCGGACATCGCTATTTTAAGAGACGGATTTTTTTTAAAAACCCGTCCAAAAAGTTAAAACAGTTTAATGTACATCTATGACATCAGATTACCTCATGAATATTAATGAGGCAGTTAGAAGTTGCTCTATTTCCATGAAATATTTCACACTTCTAATTGTAATATCTTGGAGAAAAATAATGATAATTTGATTCAGTATTCACCATTTGATTCCTTGAATCAATGCCAATTTAAACTTAATGGATTTCCATACCTTTTTATATGACCTTTAAAGCAAATTGTTGACATTTTTCTATTTAAAGCTCTGGCGGCCACTTAGCTCATCCAAGAAGAACTGTTTTAGCTATTTTGGTAGAGGATCATCTATGCAACATTCTTATGAAAGGCTGAAATTGGCCCAAAGGTATATGAGTTATCATTTGAAGATTTTTTCTATTTTTAGCTCTGGCACCATCAAGTTCATCAGAGTGGAACAATCTTAGCTATATTAGTAGGGAGCCACCTAGGCAACTTTCTTGAGAAGCTTGAATCAAATGGGCCTAACGGTTTAGGAGCAATTGGCATTTAAAGCAGATTTTTTAGAACGGATGGGGGACAATGGACATTCACTGATCACAACTGCTCAACATGAGCACTTTGTGCTCAGGTGAGCTAAAAATACAAACAATTTGTTGTCTGCTGAAATTGCCCAGAGACTGGTAAAGTTTAAAACCACAGACAAAATCTAGCAAGACATGACCTCTGCATATGCACTTTGTAAAGTACATGTATTCTATGCAGACCATTTAAGAAATATTAATTTTTTACTTCCCCCAAAAACTGTCAATATCTGAAGTTCTTAACCCTTCTCTTGCGGAATATTCAGTTTAGCCACACCCATTTCTGACTTTGAACCAATCAGATTACTTGATGTAATTTATTCCTACAAATTCATAAATTGAATGTCAAACAGTGTAGATCCTGATCAGATGGCTTCTTCAGAAGCTATCTGATCTGGATCTACACTGTTTCCAAAGATAGGGGTTGTCGTGAACAGCGTGATAAGAGTTAAGTTTGGTGAAAACGTCTCAGCCATGTATCAATATACCGGGTTTTGGTTTGACGGGTTCTGCTGTTAGTACTGAAGGCAACTCTTCTCCAACAGCTGGACCAATATCTAATAATTTCTCATCTAGTTCTTAAGTTTGGTGAAAATGTCTAACCTATCCGCCATGTATCAACATACCTGGTTTTGGTTTGACAGGTTCTGCTGTTGGTACTGAAGGCAACTCTTCTCCAACAGATGGACCAATATCTAATAATTTCTCATCTAGTTCTTCTTGTTCTAACTCGTCTAATTCAGCCAGTAAATCATCCTGTAAATTGTAAATGTTTTAACCATTATCCTGCTAATAAATTAATTTAGCCCCAGCCAATACTGACTATCCACCAATCCGATTACTTGATACAGTCGAACATCGATGGCTCGAACACCTTTGGGACAAGGAGAATCTGTTCGAGACAGGGGTAGTTTGAGCCACTGAGGGATACTGCCAGGGGGCGTAAAGGGGATAATTCTGGGTCTCTTTTTAGGTGTTCTATGATATAAATGTATGCTGTATGTACTCATTAGAATTGCCTCAATGAGGCTATTCTAATGAATACACACAGCATAAAGTTGCATGATAAAAGATGAAAAATTCTAAATTTTCCCTCACTATTTCTTATATAGAGAAATTCCCTAGGGACTTAACAATGTGTTCCTTTCAGCCATCGGTGTTTGAGCCATCAAAATTCTACTGTATTAAGGTTTTCATTCAATTCATAAACTACATGATAAACAGTGTCAATCCTGATCAGATGGCTTCTTCAGAAGTCATTTGATCGGGATCTTCACTGTTTGCAAAAGCAGGGGTTAACATGTTCAGCAGGATAAGGGTTAATGGGAATTTAAATGCCTGTCCATTTTCTGATGTTTTAACACAGGTGACAACTTCCTCTTTGTTTTCCTGTAATGTAAACCTCTATATAACAAGAAATGGTGTTTATAAAACACTACGCCCCCAACCGTATGCTTGCCCCTGAATGCCAAAATTTTCAATGCTGTAACTGAAGAAGATTTCGTCCATTTTTTTTTTTTTCAGAATTTTTTCAAAAGTTTATCAGGTCATCTTCTAATCACTACCAATCCATTCATCAACTTTCAAGGCTCTACCTTCAATAGTTTTTGAGACATTTAGCTGACAAGATTTCATCAATATTTTTTCAAAGGGCCAAAACTCAGGAAAGGGGCATAATCCTGACGAGAAAAACAAAACAAAAAATATATCAGGTTTTTTTTCATGAGGAATCCATTTATGAAATTTCATAACACACATGGTTCTAAAGATATGCTATGCATCACAAAGCATGCAATGTACAAATGCCCAAATTCACAAAGGGCCATAAGTCATGAAGAATTTTTCGAGAATTTCTTCAAAAGTTAATCAGGTCATCTACTTATTACAAACAATACACTCATTAACTCCAAGGCTCTAGCTTTAATAGTTTTTGAGATATTCTGCTGACAAGATTTCATCCAATTTTTTCAAAGAGCCATAACTCAGGAAAGGGGCATAATCCTGATATGGAAAAAAATATGTGTCAGCTGTTTTTTCATGAGGAATACATATATGAAATTTCAAAACCTTAGCATACATGGTTCTTAAGTTGTGCTGTGTATCACAAAGCATGCAATGAACAAATGCCCAAATTCACAAGGGCCATAACTTATGAAGTATTTTTGTGAATTTCTTCAACAGTTAATTAAGTCATTTGTTCAGTTTGATTTGAGGTTTAACATCCCCATCAATACTGAATAGGTCATTTTGGAGACGTGGGACTTTTACCCAATATTGAGATGAAATAAATTCTCAAGCCCTGTCACCCAATGAAACCAATAAGGTTTATAAGCATGGACAGTCCGACTCACACCACTTTGCTTGGACAGGCTTAGATCTTCTAAGCGGTTTACCAGTACTTGTGTGTGGTAGGTTTCAGCTCTGGGTGAAAGCATCATGCAGCCCATCTATTTCTTCAAGCCCTAATGTTCGAGTTGTGGAACTTACACTGTATAGAGAATCAGAAAAGTGGAATTTACAGGAGTTAAAATTATTTTATTTATTTCTGCTCAAAAACATACTGTGGGCACTCATTAGAACTGCCTCGATGAGGTAGTCCTAATGAGCACCCACAATCTGTTTTGAACTAGAAATAAGAAAATATCAAGAATTTTCATCTGAAATATGCTAGTTCAGGAGATATGATAGATGCCATGTTAACACAAGGGTGTGTTATCTAAATGGGGTGGATGGATGGATAATGGTGGTATTGCAATTCTGAAGCCAGTGGTATACTGAGGTTATAGGAATATTTTATCTCAGTGGAGAGCTGTGGTGCAGTGGTAAAGCATCGGATTTGAGATCGAGAGGTAGCCGGTTCAATCCTCGCAAGCGCCAAGTGTTGTTTCCTTGAGCATGAGACTTTATCCACATTGCTTAGTACTAAACTGGTTCCTCTCAGGAAAAGAGGGCAACATGGAAGATTTGTACTAGTACTAAATGTGTAACCCTCTATAAATAAGGTTGATTATTATTATTATTATTATCAATACCTGACCCAAAACCAACCGGATTTGAAATAGAAACTTCATCCATTAACCAATTGTTTGCGGGGAAACCTCTAAAGGGGTACCTTGGCAAACAGTGCAGGCCCAGATCAGACGCCGCAGAATGTGGCTTCTGATCAGGGCCTGCGCTATTTGCTAACAGTGTTTTCCATAAAAAATTGAACAAGAGGGCCCAGAGGGCCCTGGTTCGCTCACCTGTGTGTCACTGTCTCAAGTACATTCTTTTTTTAGCTCTGGTGGCTATCTTGTTCATCAGCAGAGTGATTTTAGCTTATTTGGTAGGGAGTAACCTAGGCAACATTCCTGTGAAGTTTGAATCAAATTGGCCTTAGGGTTTACATGGGTGGTAATCAGAGGAACTAGCTTGAAAATGAGTCAACGGAAGTTTGTTCCCTCGACACATTCGGGAATTCTCGAGCTAGCTCCATCACCAGGAAACTTGTAAACAAAGGTAGGTCTCAAAGAGTTTTATCTTCATTGTTTTTCTGTGTAAGCTATTTATAAAACACCGGCAATGCAGTGCCACATAGAAATTATTTAACTTTGTACCCTGCTAGAATTTGCCATGGAAATTTGCAGCGCTGGAGTATGAATGAAAGGAAACCTTTTTATCACGGACCTGAAAAATTGTCGATTTATGACAACACAGAGATTTTGGCCGACAATTTTTTATTTTCCGTCAAAAGTACACTCTATACAATCCCAGAAGTAACATCACTAGTGAAATGAAACATGTAAAGTTGGAAAAAAGCAAATAATTTTGGCTGTGATTATGTAACTTGCGACTTATGACAAAATTACTGTTCGAGCTAGTCTTCTCGACAAGGAGCTAGTTGACTCGACATGGAAATAATGCCCTCCAAAAACGAAGATGAAACATTCATCAGATGACTGGGTCCTGATTCTATGTCTTTCTATGGTCCCACCAAGTTTATCCAACTGGTTTCTTTACCTCTGGCTAGTTGGCCTGGTGGTTAAGTGTGCTGTTTATCTGGTTTAACCATTTAGCTGCAAACTCAAATTGAGATTTGACATAATACATTGTTATATTCTTTTCAGATGGGCGCTTTCCAAGGAAAAAGTTCCAAGGGCTTATTCCTGGGCAGAAAAAAAATTCCGGGCATGCAACAAGATTTTTTTTATATTCCTGTGCTAGAAAAGAAAAGTATATTATAATCTGGTTCCTCTTTACTTTTTATTCCCTAGATTATTATAATCATTCATGAATCATTCAACTAAGAATCACCCCAAAATACTGAGTATTATATCCGATAGAGGATCTACTTCAAATGCTTTTATGAATGTAACTAACTCTCATTATTGGCATCGGCAATCTGATTAATGGGTATCACTAGTTCGAGCCATTGATATCCATAGTTTGAATAAGTGATATCAAGAAGTAAACTTACTTTCAGAAATGACATTTTTGGATGAAGGTAAAGAAGCAAATAAGACAACTTCAAGAAACTGACTGAACAAGTGACATTCAGAGTCAGCAACTCTTTCCCAAGCAGGTGGCAACTCATTTGTCCAGACTTAACTAGCTTGAATAACATTGATAACATACATAATAGGCAAATTAAATAATACACCGAAACAATAAACATAAAACCGTCAGGAACCACAACAAAAGTACCGACTTGGAATGGTCAGTGACAAATCATTGGCGTGCTTAAATGCATTTTCCTGGCACCAAATCCTCGTCCTTCTCTTTCATTGGCCATTATTCAAATTCTTGACATCAATAACTCGAATTAGTAATGTCCATTGATAATAAAAAAGGCTATCTTTTATTTTCGTAAATTGGGCTAAGCCATGTATTCAAAGATTGTGTAAAAAATAAATTTATTATTGGATTTTTTCATAAACCCAATTCATGATAAGTACCCCGAATAAAAAACCTCCAATGGACCCATCCATCCCAAATACCCACTCACTTATCCCTGTAGTGCACCTATAAACCCATCCATCCATCATTGATCTGTTCTAAATGGGGAGGGGGCAAAGCAACTAGGTGGGCGAAACGACTCAAGGGGCGAAAAGACCAGACTTTGGGGGCGAAACAATAAGGGTGCAAAATGGGGGCGAAATGACCAGGGATAAACGACTGGGGGATGGGAACGTCTTGCGGCCATATTATCTTGTTACCCCACTAGTCAGAGGTAAAGAAACCAGTTGAATAAACCATAGAAAGACATCGAATCAGGACCCAGTCATCTGATTAATGTTTCATCTTCGTTTTTAGGGCACTATCTCCATGTCGAGTGAAAAAGCTCCTTGTTGAGAAGACTAGCTTGCACAGTAATTTCGTCATAAGTTCGCACGTTACGTAATCACGACCAAAATTTTTGGCTTATTTCAAACTTTCCATGTTTCATTTCACAAGGGATGTTGCTTCTGGGGGTGTGCAGGACGTTCTTTTGATGGAAAATGAAAAATCGTCGGCCAAAATATCCGTGTTGACATAATTTGACAATTTTTCAGGTCCGTGATAGAAAGTTTCCTTTCATTTATACTCCAGCACTGCAAATTTCCATGGCAAGTTCTAGCGGGGTACAAAGTTAAACCATTTCTATGTGGCACTGAATAAATAGCTTACAAAGAAAAAATGGTGATAAAACTCTTCGAGACTCACCTTTGTTTACAAGTTTTCTGGTGATGGAGCTAGCTCGGGAAATCCCGGATGTGTCAAGGGAACAAATTTCAATTGACTCATTTTCGAGCAAGTTCCCCTGATTAGCACCCGTGGTTTAGGAGGCGTTCATGTTTGAATCAAATTTACAATATTTTTCTATTTCCAGCTCCGGTGGCCATTTTGTTCATCGGAGCGGGATCGTTTTAGCCTTTTTTGGTAGAGGGTCATCTAAGCAACATTACTTCGAAGTTTGAATGAAATTGGCCCAAGTGTACAAGAGGAATTGTCGTTTGAAGATTTTTTCTTTTATTTTTAGCTCTGGCAGCCATCTTGTTCATTGAATTTTAACCATTTTGGTAGGGAGTAACCTAGGCAACATTCCTGTGAAGTTTTAAATCGCATTTGAAGCAAATTTACAATGTTTTTTTCTATTTTTAGCTCTTGTGACCATTTGTTAATCGTTTATGCTATTTTCCTAGAGGGTCATCTACACAACATTCCAATGAAGTTTAGAAGCCTTCATGGTGAAGTGGTCATGCTACTTGCCTTGTAAACCACGGGTAGTAGGATTGATCCCGGGCTTCTCCAGACTTTCAGATGAGTCTTTAAACCGAGGTCCCATCACCGTATGACCTTAGCTGTTGGTGAGACTTAAACTCAAACACTCACTCCTATGTAGAAGTTTGAATGAAATTGGCCCAAGGGTACAGGAGTTGTTGCTTGAATGATTTTTCTATTTTTAGCTCTGGGGACCATCTTGTTCATCAGAGCAGAACAATTTTAGCTATTTTGGTATAGAGTCACCTAATAACATTCCTGTGAAGTTTGAATAAAATTGGCCCAAGGGTTTAGGAGGAGTCCATGTTTGAAGCAAATTTACAATGTTTTTCTGTTTTTAGCTATGGTGGCACTTTTGCTCACCAGAGCAGGATCGATTTAGCTATTTTGGTAGACGGTCATCTAAGCAAAACTCCTATGACTTTTGAATGAAATTGGCCCAAGGTTATATGCCAAATATGAAGGCCTTATCTCATATGGTTCAAAAGTTATGATAAGTAGGTCACAGGTAAAGGTCACTGGTCAAATCTTTATATGAGTGGGAAGCCCTTGTCACAAGGAACCTACATGCCAGCTATGAAGGCTCTATCTCAAACCGTTCAAAAGTTATGACAAAATAACCTACTGATCTACTTTTTGATTTGACATGTCCCATATTCGAACTTAACTGAGATATTGTCCAGATGATCATTCTGAGCAAGTTTTATGATGATTTGACTAAAACTATGGCCTCTTAGAGTGTTCAAAATGTTTTTCTATGATTTGACCTGCTGACCTATTTTTTTACCCGACATGACCCATATTCAAACTTGACCCAGATATTGTCAAGATGATCATTCTGAGCAAGTTTGATGATGATCAGACCAAAACTGGGGCCTCTAGTGTGTTCACAAGGTTTCAACAATCTGACCTACTGACCTACTTATTGACCAGACATGACCCATATTGGAAATTAATCGAGATATTGTCAAATGATCATTCTGGGCAAGTTTGATGATGATCGGACCAAAACTGTGGCCTCTAGTGTGTTCAGAGGGTTTTTCTATGATTTGACCTACTGACCTACTTTTTGATCCTACATGACCCATATTCGAACTTGACCGAGATATTGTCAAGTATCATTCTGTCAGAGCAAGTTTGATGATGATCGGACCAGAACTGTGGCCTCTAGTGTGTTCACAAGGTTTTTCTCTGATTTGACCTACTTTTGATTCAATATGACCCATATTCGAACTTGACCGAGACATTGTCAAGATGATCATTCTCGGCAAGTTTGATGATAATTAGACCAAAACTGTGGCCTCTAGTGTATTCATAAGGTTTTTCTATGATTTGACCTACTGACCTACTTTGTGACCCGACATGACCCATATTCAAACTTGACCAAGATATTATCAAGATGATCATTCTGAGCAAGTTTAATGATGATTGGAACAAACCTGTGGCCTCTAGTGTGTTCAGAAGGTTTTTCTATGATTTGACCTGACCTACCTTTTGACCCGACAACACCCATATTCAAACTTGACAGAGATATTGTCAAGATGATCATTCTGGACAAGTTTGATGATGATTGGACCAAAACTGTGGCCTCTAGTGTGTTCACAAGGTTTTTCTCTGATATGACCTTCTGACCTACTTTTGACCCGACATGACCCATGTTCGAACTTGACCGAGATATTGTCAAGACGATCATTCTGAGCAAGTTTGATGACGATCGGACAAAAACTGTGGCCTCTAGAGTGTTCACAAGGTTATTTTATGATTTGACCTACTGACCTACTTTTTGACCCGACATGACCCATATTCGAACTTGACCGAGAAATTGTCAAGATGATCATTCTGAGCAAGTTTGATGACCAAAACTTTGGCCTCCAGAGTGTTCACAAGGTTTTTCTATGATTTGACCTACTGACCTACTTTTGACCTGCCATGACCCATATTCGAACTTGAATGAGATATTGTCACGATGATCATTCTGACCAAGTTTGATGATGATTGACCCAAAACTGTGACCTCTAGTGTGTTCACAAGAAAAGTTTACACACAACCGCACGCACGACGAACAAAAGTGATTCCAAAATCTCACCTCGTCACTAAAAACGTAAAAATAGGCCTGACACCCCTTATAAGACAAATGGTCTTGTCCAACATATAGCAATGGAAGAGACCACTAGTATACAATGGGTTAAGTTGTGATCTTGTTCAACATCTCTATAAGACAAAACATTGTGTTGGCGATTAAACTTGTAATTGTACATACCTCATCCATATCTTGCCCAAAACCAACTGGGTTTGAAATGGCATCTGAAATTTCATTGGCTATTTCCTGCTGTTCAGCTACATCATCCATTAAATCGTGAACTTTGTCAACATCCCTGAAGTAGAACAGTACATGTACATGTATGTTGCCAAACTTCGTCTTTAAATAGCATTTCCATTTACCATTTTGTACCGGAATACCCCAAAACGGGTACCCTGGCAACTAATGCAGGCCCAGATCAGACGCCACAGAAAGGCCTTATATTTAAGGTGGAAGATTCCATTTGGTACAAAAAGGGTTAAAAAAAAATAAAGTATTGCTGTTGATGTTGTATGTCCTAAGAACATTTACATGTATAGTCCGACAAGGAATTCCTGGCAGTTATGTCATAATTAGTTTACTCGAATATTCATATGATAAGGCCTTTACTTGAAATCTAGGAATAAGATTATTTACGATGATACTGCCAAAGCTTTGTGGATTTCGTGGCCGAGAGAGTAGAGGGGTTGGTCTACAGGTAGACCAAGAAGTGGCTGGTTCGAAACCCGCGTGTCGAATAATTTATTATTATTGTTTTTTTGTTTTTTTTTGGACCTCGTAATAAACACACACACACACACACGACATGTGAAATCTGCTTTACCCGTGTGGCATGTTAAAAGTGGAAACTTACGACGTATACAGAACATATTTCTTGTTCATTTTCAAGCTTATAACACTTGACTGCATAAAACTTGTTTACAAGAAATAAAGATCAAAAAAGTGAAATAGAAAAAATATATATACAAAATTTACTACAGATTTTAAACCAGTAAAATATAAAAATATGAAACAATGAATATTTAATTTACTATAACAAAGATAAGACAAATTTATAATAAAAAAAGCAATCAGTGAGATTCGAACTCGGACCGTCAGCATGTCAAGCAGCGTTGAGATCCCCTCGGCCGTTGTGACCGCTGTATAATCAGTGGCCGTGTCCTGTTCATAGCATAAACCCAAGCGCAAATTTATACTGGAAAATCCTTTCTATTTTTAGCTTTGTTATTGATTTGACTTCACTGCCAGACCTAGTTTGTTTACCAGTAGTTCATATGGAGACAAGACCTCAGTTGGTTTAAACATATTTATTGTCCTCAAGGTGTCCAAATTTTTAGGATTTTTACAGCATCTGGGATTGGAATGAAAGCAACAAATATCAGAAAAAGCTCATGAGAAAACTTTATTGTGAAACATTAACCCTTGTTCTGCTGAGTATTTTAATCTGCCACACCCACTAGCCATTCTCATCCAATCAGATTACTTAATGCAAATTATTGCAACAAATTCACAATCTGAATGAATAACAATGTAGATCCTGTTCAGATGGCTTCTTCAGAAGCCTGGCTTCTTCAGAAGCCATCTGATCTGGATCTACATTGTTTGAAAGATATGGCATATCCGGGCTCAGCAGGACAAGGGTTAAAGTGAGTGCGACCTAATTCTTGACCCCTAAGCTCCACCTCACAACCTGACCCCAGAATTAACCCTATACTATAATTACACTTCAAGTTATTTTAAACGGTTCTAGGCAGTGAATGATGAGATATAAACTTTCAAAAACTTTTATGGAAAACTTTAAAGCGTAGATGACCCAATTCTTGACGTCTTTGTCCCGTCCTAGGTCATGACCGTGGGATTTGGTGTTATGGATTAGAAGTTCATCTTACTATATGAGACGTCTCATCTTACTAAAATCGGGCCTTTTCATTCAGGCATGGAAAAGCGTGGTCTGTATGAGGCCTGGTATTTTCCATAGTTACTGGGGTTTTTTTTTTCAGCAGACAACATTTTTAAATATTTTTCTTATTTTTTCCAGAACACAGGATTTGACATCTCCAGTAACTATGGAAAATACCAGGCCTCATACAGACCACGCTTTTCCATGCCTGAATGAAAAGGCCCGATTTTGCAGCCTCAACCCTCATCCTGCTGAACAAGACACAACTATTACCTTTGCAAACAGTGTAGCCCCCGCCCATAGGGGCTTGAAGAAATATATGGGCTGCATGATGCTTCCACGCAGAGCTGAATCTGGCCCGCACACTAGTACTGGTAAACCGCTTAGAGGATCTAAGCCTGCCCAGGAACCGCGGTGCGAGGCGGACCGTCCATGCTAATAAACTCTATTGGTTTCATTGGGCGACAGGGCTTGAGATGTCATTTCATCTCAATGTCGGGTAAAAGTCCCACAAAATTGGAAGCAACGTCTCCAAAATGACCTTTACAGTGTTGACGGGGACGTTAAACCTCAAATCAAACAAACAAAGATCCAGATCAGATGGCTTCTGAAGAAGCCATCTGATCAGGATCTACACTGTTTATAATGTAGTTTGTGAAAATATCAAGTAATTTGGTTGACTAAAAGTCAGGAATGGGTGTGGTTTAATAAATTTATTCAGCAGGATAAGGGTTAAATAGTTTTTTAAACAGACTATATGCACAAAAATCAAAATCTAAAAGCCTGAAATCAAGAAAAAAATCAAAATCTAAAAGCCTGAAATCCTGCAAATGCCTAAAAAATATGAGGCCTGAAATACGCATGAGAAACTAGAATACTGTAAAAATACTAATAATCATAAAACTTGGGACACCTTGAGGACTTGCTTTAACCCTTCTCTTGCTGAATATTCATTTAAGCCACACCCATTTCTGTCTATCAACCAATCAAATTACTTGAAGTAATTTATTGCTACAAATTCATAAACTGAATGCCAAACAGTGTAGATCCTGATCAGATGGCTTCTTCAGAAGCCATCTGATCTGGATCTACACTGTTTGCAAAGATAGGGGTTGTCGCGAACAGCAAGATAAGGGTTAATTCTCCTCAAGAACTTAACAATTATGCTTCATGATTCAGCAAGGAGTCCATAACGTGCAGACAGAATGGCAAATAGTGAAGAGCCTGATCAGACTAGTCTGGTATGGTCTGGGTTTGCAGTGTTTGCTTAAGCCTATCTGTCCCAATACTAGGATCATTAGGTAGTTGGCCGTACCGGAACTCAAGAAAATACCAGAGTGGATCTGAAGCTTTAATGGCTTTTATACGAAGATAAAATGACACTGTTGTCTGTGAAAATAAAAAAAATATATCAACTTGTAGAGAGTGGTAAATTTTGTTTGTATTGGAGTTTAACGGCCCAGTCAACACTATTTAGGTCATTTTTGAGCCGGTCAGTTTATCTATCAACACTTTCCTGGGCAGGCTTATACGTAAGCGTTTAAACCAGTACAGTGCACATTCTTTCACCAGAAACTGACAACTGCCCTTCTTGAATCAGCGGAAGGGGGAGAATGACCATAGAAAAGATTTCATGATCAATCTCCACGAAAGAATGTTGCCGACCCCGGCGGGAGTCGAACCCGCGTCCTCCTGATCACCAGTCAGACGCGCATCCGACTGAGCCACTGAGGCCGGCAGAGAGTGGTAAAGATTACCGTAATTATCCTAACTACTGGGACATATAGGCCTAAGCAAACAGTGCAGACCCAGATCAGACTGCTCCTTCAGGAGTCTGATCAGGGTCTACAATGTTTGCTATTGTCTACATCTTTGGGATTCTTGTTGCATTATGAAACAAATTTGTCAAAATGTTTGAAGAATTACAGCAAGTACACAAGTTGACCGATTTTTTAGGATTTTTATGGTAACTAATGATTATGCTGGCTTTAACCCATTTGGTATCAGAAACCCCAAAATGGGTACCCTCGCAAACAGTGCAGGCCCAGATCAGACGCCGCAGAATGCGGCGTCTGATCAGGGCCTCCACTGTTTCCTAAAAGTTCAGCTGTTTTCCAAATGAACTTTGAAGAAAAAACAACCTGATACTCCAAAATTTTGAAATAAACTCCTGCTATATATAAGGAGGAAGATTCCATTTGGTACAAAAAGGGTTAAACAACTGAGCCTAGACAGCTTTCGATTCTACTTACATGTGATTATGTGCCTTCTGGAGAGCTTTAGCTGCTGAGCCCATAACTTTGAGAACTTCTGTATTGGTGCTGGCATTTTCTAGGGCTTCCCTCTGGAACTCTATGGTGGACAGTGTGCCATCTATCTGTTGTAACTGCTTCTCATACCGTTTCTTCCTCTTAAGTGCTTGGAGTGCAACTTCAAACAGAACAATATTGTTATGCCGGGTTATAAGTCACTTGCAATGGGGACAAATAGGAACAGACAAGAGGGCCAACTTGCCCTGTAGCGCTCACCTGTGTACCAGAAAATCATGAGTGATGTTTAGAATACCCATCGGGACTTGAAGAAATGGTGCTTCCATGCAGAGCTGGAACCGAACGCAGATGAGTACTGGTAAACAGCTTAGAGGTTCTAAGCCTGCCCAGGAAAAGTGGTGCCAGTTGAACCGTCTATGTATTTAAACCCTATTGGTTTCATTGGGCTGCAGAGCTTAAGATGTCATTTCATCTCAATGTAGGGTAAAAGTCGCAAAGTCTCCAAAATGACCTACACAGTGTTGACGGGAATGTTAAACCTCAAATCAATAAAAAATCGGGGCCCTGTGGTTTCAGAAAAGAAGATTTTGAAGTTGATCCATTATAAGTCCATTGGAGGTAAGGAGCCCTGGCGAATAGCCAATTCAGACGCCAGGGGCATGGTTGGCAGGATTTATGTAGGAGACCACTTGACATTGCTACATACTAAATATCTAAGCTCTGAGCCTCATGGTTTCAGAGAAGATTTTCAAAGTTTTTTCCAGTATAAGTCTATAGGTGCTAATGAGCCCTGGGGCATGACAAATTTTGACCCAAAGGGCAAGGTTGGCATGATTTATGTGGGTGACCATTTTATGTTGCTATATACAAAATATCTAAAGTCTGTACTTCATGATTTCAGAATATAAGATTTTCGAAGCTTATTTTCCATTATTCCATTATTAGTTTATTGGAGTTAGGGGGTCACAAGATTTGGCCAATTTAGACCCTAGGGGCATGATTGGCGCAGGATTCATGTAGGCGACCACTCAACGTTGCTACATGCTAAATACCTAAGCTTTCAGCCTTATGTTTTCATAGAAGAAGATTTTTGAAGTTTGTTTTTCATTTTAAGTTGTACATTTCAAGTCTATGATAGGTATTGTGCCCATGGGCGTGGCCAATTTTGACCCAAGGGGCATTTTGACCCAAGGGCCATGGGCGTGGCCAATTTTGATCCAAGGGGCATTTTTGCAGGGTTTATCAAGGTGACCATTTCATGTGGCTACATACTAAAGATCTAACCTCTGGGACTTATGGTTTCAGAGGAGAAGATTTTTTTTTTTTTTCTATGGGAGCTAATGAGCCCATGGGCGTGGCCAATTTTGACCCCAAGAGCATGGTTGGCAGGATTTATGTAGGTGACCACTTGACATTGCTACATGCAACATATTTAAGCTCTGTGATTTCAGAGAAGAAGATTTTTGAAGTTTTTCCAATAGTAAGTCTATGGGAGCTAAAGAGCTCGGGGTGTGGCCAATTTGGATCCCAGGGGCATAATTGGCAGGATTTATGTCGGTGACCACTTGACGTTGATACAAACTAAATATCTAAAGTTCTGGGCCTTATGGTTTCATAGAAGAAGATTTTTGAAGTTTCTTCCATTATAAGTCTATAGGAGCTGATGAGCATGGGCGTGGCCAATTTTGATCCAAGGGGCAGGGTTAGCAGGATTTATGTAGGTGACTATTTTATGTTGCTAAATACTAAATATCTAAGTTCTGTGCTTCACAGTTTCAGAGAAGAAGATTTTGAAGGTTTTTTTCCGATTATGAGTCTATGGGAGCTAAGGGGCCCTGGGATGTGGCCCATTTGGGCCCCAGGGGCATGATTGGCAGGATTTACGAAGGTGACCACTTGCCATTGCTCCATGCTAAATATATAAGCTCTGGGCTCTGTTGTTTCAGAGAAGATTTTTGAAGCTTTTTCCATTATGAGTTTATTGGCGCTAAGGGGCCCCAGGTTGGGGGCCCATTTGGACCCCAGGGGCATGATTGGCAGGATTTATGTAGGTGACCACTTGCCATTGCTACATGCTAAATATCTAAGCTCTGGGCCCTGTGGTTTCAGAGAAGAAGATTTTTGAAGCTTTTTTCCATTATGAGTCTATAGGAACTAAGGGGCCCCGGGGCATGGCCCGTTTGGACCCCAGGGGCATGATTGGCAGGAATTATGTAGGTGACCACTTGCCAATGCTACATGCTAAATATCTAAGCTCTGGGCCCTGTGGTTTCAGAAGAAGATTTTTGAAGCTATTTCAATTATGAGTCAATGGGAGCAAAGGGGGCCCAGGGGCATGGCCCATTTGGAACCCAGGGGCATGATTGGCAGGAATTATGTAGGTGACCATTTGCCGTTGCTACATGCTAAATATCTAAGCTCTGGGCCCTGTGGTTTCAGAGAAGAAGCTTTTTGAAGCTTTTTTCCATTATGAGCCTATAGGAGCTAAGGGGCCCCAGGGCGTGGCCCGTTTGGACCCCAGGGGCATGATTGGCATGAATTATGTAGGTGAACACTTGCCGTTGCTACATTCTAAATATGGGCCACCGCCCATAGGGGCTTGAAGAAATATATGGGCTGCATGATGCTTCCACGCAGAGCTGAAACCGGCCCGCACACGAGTACTGGTAAACCGCTTAGAGGATCTAAGCCTGTCCAGGAACCGCAGTGCGAGGCGGACCGTCCATGCTAATAAACCCTGTTGGTTTCATTGGGCGACAGGGCTTGAGATGTCATTTAATCTCAATGTCGGGTAAAAGTCCCACAAAATTGGAAGCAAAGTCTCCAAAATGACCTTTACAGTGTTGACAGGGACGTTAAACCTCAAATCAACCAACCAACCAACTACATGCTAAATATTTAAGCTCTGGGCCCTGTGGTTTCAGAGAAGAAGATTTTTGAAGCTTTTTTCCATTATGAGTCTATAGGAACTAAGGGGCCCCAGGGCATGGCCCGTTTGGACCCCAGGGGCATGATTGGCAGGAATTATGTAGGTGACCACTTGCCAATGCTACATGCTAAATATCTAAGCTCTGGGCCCTGTGGTTTCAGAAGAAGATTTTTGAAGCTTTTTCAATTATGAGTCAATGGGAGCAAAGGGGGCCCAGGGGCATGGCCCATTTGGAACCCAGGGGCATGATTGGCAGGAATTATGTAGGTGACCATTTGCCGTTGCTACATGCTAAATATCTAAGCTCTGGGCCCTGTGGTTTCAGAGAAGATTTTTTAACCTCGTTTTTCCATTATGAGTCTATGGGAGCTAAGGGGCCCCGGGGTGGGGGCCCATTTGGACCCCAGGGGCATGATTGGCAGGATTTATGTAGGTGACCACTTGCCATTGCTACATGCTAAATATCTTAGCTCTGGGCCCTGTGGTTTCAGAGAAGAAGCTTTTTGAAGCTTTTTTCCATTATGAGCCTATAGGAGCTAAGGGGCCCCAGGGCGTGGCCCGTTTGGACCCCAGGGGCATGATTGGCATGAATTATGTAGGGGAATACTTGCCGTTGCTACATTGTAAATATGGGCCACCGCCCATAGGGGCTTGAAGAAATATATGGGCTGCATGAGGCTTCCACGCAGAGCTGAAACCGGCCCGCACACGAGTACTGGTAAACCGCTTAGAGGATCTAAGCCTGTCCAGGAACCGCAGTGCGAGGCGGACCGTCCATGCTAATAAACCCTATTGGTTTCATTGGGCGATAGGGCTTGAGATGTCATTTCATCTCAATGTCGGGTAAAAGTCCCACAAAATTGGAAGCAACGTCTCCAAAATGACCTTTACAGTGTTGACAGGGACGTTAAACCTCAAATCAACCAACCAACCAACTACATGCTAAATATCTAAGCTCTGGGCCCTGTGGTTTCAGAGAAGAAGATTTTTGAAGTTTTTTTTCCATTATGAGTCTACGGGAGCTAAGGGGCCCCAGTGCGTGGCCCATTTGGAACCCAGGGGCATGACTGGCAGGAATTATGTAGGTGACCACTTGCCATTTCTACATGCTAAATATCTAAGCTCTGGGCCCTGTGGTTTCAGAGAAGAAGATTTTTGAAGCTTTTTTTTCACATTATGAGTCTATAGGAGCTAAGAGGCCCCAGGGCGTGGCCAATTTGGACCCCAGGGGCCTGATGGGCAGGATTTATGTAGGTGACCACTTAACATTGTTACAAGCTAAATATATAAGCTCTGGGCCCTGTGGTTTCAGAGAAGAAGATTTTTAAAATTTTTCCCATTATAAGTCTATGGGAGCTATATGTTGCCATGGCAACCAGAATTCCAATCTGATCAGCCCAAAAACCTTATGCAGCCTTCCCCCTACCTGATGATGCTTCACATGAAATTCGATCAAGATTGGTTATGGGGTATTAGAGATATACTTATTTGAAATTGTTTACGGATGCACGCACGACGGACAAAATGTGATCACAAAAGCTCACCTTGTCACTACCTGACAGGTGAGCTAAAAACAGAAAAATGTTTAAGCTTGTGGTTACCGTTTGTGTTTGGACACCACGTAAAATTAGCAAAAAGAGCTAATTTAATATACCCTTTGTTTTCAGGCACCACCTTAAATATTCATAATCTTTAACTAGAATGTGTTTTTCTACAAAAACACAGATGTCTCCCCCCTTTCTGACCTCTAAGTATGACCTTGACATTGGAGGTATTGACCTGGGTCTTGTGTGCAACACATCATCTAATGAAGATGAACATTTCTGCAAAGTAACTTTAAAAAGTTCATAGAGAAATAGAAAATTATTGACCGTACACAAAAAAGCCCTTTTTTTACCTTTGACCTCTAAGTATGGCCTTGACCCTTGAGGTACAACACATCGTCTCATGATGGTTAACTTTCTGCCAAGTAATTTCATAATCCATCAAAGAATAAGGAAGTTATTGACTTCCAATGTTTGACCTTTGACCTCTAGGTATGACCTTGACATTGGAGGTATGGACCTTGGTCTTGCACACGACTCATCGTCTAATGAAGGTGAACATTTCTGCATGGTTACTTTAAAAGTCCATCCAGAAATAAAAAAAGTTATTGACTGGACACAAAAAAAGACTTTTTTTTTACCTCTGACCTCTTAGTATGACCTTGACCTTGGAGGTACTGTCCTGGGTTTGGCGTGGAACACATCGTCTCATGATGGTTAACATTTCTGCCAAGTAATTTCACAATCTACCCAGGAATAAGGAAGTTATTGACTGAACACTAATAAAAGGCCCCTTTTTTACCTTTGACCTCTTAATATGACCTTGACCTTTGAGGTACCAACAGGGGTCATGAACGCAACACATCGTCTCATAGTGGTTAACATTTCTGTAAAGTAATTTCAAAATCCATCTATAAATAACAAAGTTATTGACCAAACATGACAACAGGCCCCTTTTTACCTTTGACCTTTAAGTATGACCTTGACCTTTGAGGTACCAAACTGGGTCATGCGCGCAACGCATTGTCTCATGGGGGTTAACATTTCTGCCAGGCAATTTCAAAATCCATCTAAAAATAAGAAAGTTATTAACACAAAAAGGCCCCTTTTTACCTTTAACCACTATGTATGACCTTGACCTTTGAGGTACCAAACTGGGTCATGCGCGCAATACATTGTCTCATGGTGGTTATCATTTCTGCCAAGCAATTTCAAAATCCATCTAAAAATAAGAAAGTTATTGACAAAACATGAAAAAAGACCCCTTTTTTTGACCTTTGACCTCTAAGTATGACCTCGACCTTTCAGGTACCAACCCGGATCATGTACACAACACATCGTCTCATGGTGGTTAACATTTCTGCCAAGTAATTTCAAAATCCATCTGAAAATAAGAAAGTCATTGACCAAACATGGAAAAAAGGCCCATTTTTTACCTTTGACCTCTAAGTATGACCTTGACCTTTGAGGTACTGACCTGCCTCATGTGCGCCACACATTGTCTCATGGTTGTTAATATTTCTGGGGGGAAGGACATAATTAATAATCTGAATAAAAGTTCAGACACAAGTCAGATACAGGTTTCATTTGAAATGGCTTAAATTTGCCGACCTGTTTTTGTTGTTTTTTTTTTTGGTGTTGTTGTTTTTAATAATTAATACTCAATAACGATTTTCAAACATTAAAAATTTCCACCTTTTCCAGTCCTTGGCATAACCTGGACTCATGATTTGAGCAAATTATGAGGGGCAATCCCAAATGCTTCATTTTAAGGCAATTATCGCCAACTGGTTCTAGAGAAAGGTAATTGAACTTGTAGACTTTTTGCCATGTAGGTCATGGTGACCACCTTGGTTATGTGACCTTGACCAAGTGAAAAAACAATAATGCCCCCTGGAATTTGCCTTCAATCAGTCCAGTGGTTTTAAAAAATAGCAAGTTTTAATTTTGATATCCTACAAAGTCAAGGACCTTGACCTCAGATACTCATGTAGCTTTATCTACTCTTAGTTGATTGCACAGGCAACAATAGCCTTTGGGTCACAGTCAAGATAGTGTCATCATTTGAACAAACTATAATGGACTTGAGTCCCCAATTCTACAAACCAAGTTTCAAGACAATCTACCCATTGGTTCAGAATATGAAAGTTTTTTAATTATATTGGCAGAGCAACCATATTGGCCACGTGACTAAAAGTAGAAGTAAAACAAAGATTAGGAATTGATACAATTAACTTACTCCACCCATAAAAGACACCAAAGGGAAAGAAATACAAACATTAAGCGACCAGACCATAATGGAAACCTAAACAAAGGAAGGCCATAAGGACAGTTACTTTCCCACAAAATGGCCATCCAAAACCAAAAGACACAAGTGATACACACAGTAAGTAACAAACAACAACATAAATAAATCGCCACAGAAGAGCCGCCTTGGAACGGTCAGTGGAAGATTTCCACTGGGGGGCTTAAATCGATTTTACGTGGCCACAATCCTCGCCCTTACTTCCGTCGCGATTTAGACAAATAATTTGTTCAGTCCGCATGAAGGCCTCCTAACTCATCAGTGCAACATCTCCGTGAACACAAAAATCAAAGAACCACAGAGGTGAGACAATGGTGAGGACTCGACAGCAAGAAACCACTGAAATGCTGGAGCAAAAGAAAACCAACAGTTAGACTCCGATGAGCCCGACCAGAGACAGAGCATCAGGCACCAACCAACATTATCTCTCTAATTTTCAATAATCCTTTACGTTGGAGCCGTCATAGAATCTGAGGCCTGACCCACCGGCGTGCAATTAAAGAGGGAAGCAAAGTTGCCAACCGTGATTGGGTTAACTACCATGCATGCAGTCTGTCATATAATATCCATGTTGTACCCAATCTTTTTATATCGAAGAATGATTTTACGAAATTGGGTGCTGAAGTCATTGCAGTTATATATTTTTCTGAATTTATATACTAAGTCACCATAAAATTCGGGTTCCGATAGACCTTGTTGCAGAAGAGATTTAAGTCCAATATTGAATTTTGAAATTAAATCAGAATGGCGTCTATAAAATTTTGAAAAGGCTTTGCGTAGTTTATGGTACCGATAACCCTGATTAAGGAGTTTAGCCGTTAATAATTTATTACGAGTGTTGAAGTCAGTTACATGACTACACACTCTAGCAAATCGAATTAATTGCGAAATATAAATGCCATAGGATGGCGCACGAGGAACATCACCATCCAAAAAAGGAAAATTTACAATCTCAAAATCAAAGTCATCGCGTTTATCATAAATTTTGCACGAAACAAATCCATCTACAATAGATAAATGTAAATCCAAAAACGGGGCCTCGGTATCAGAAGAATTTGCTTTATTTAACTGAAGTTCTAGGGGGTAAATCTGACTGATCAAACCATCAAAATAGGTATTATCAATATTTAATAAATCATCTAAATATCTAGAAGTAGAGCTAAAAGCTTCAATAATTTCAGATTGGTTATCAATGGAAAGCGACAAAATGAAGTCTCTTTCATAACAATACAAGAACAGGTCAGCCACAAGAGGTGCGCAATTAGTACCCATCGGAATACCCACAATTTGTCTAAATAACTTAGTACCAAATCTAATATAAATATTGTCAAGTAGAAAGGTGAGGGCATCACACACTTTCTGACATGACCAAAGTGTATAATTCTTATGCTCTTTAGAAGTGAAAAATGCATTTCTGACATTACATGGAAGATAGAGAGAATCTTCTCTGTGAAAAGCCCATTCAATTAAATCATTAAGCTTTTCTTTTATAAGATAATGAGTAAGTGTAGTGTAAAGAGTGGAAAAATCGTAGGTAGACAGACTAGAAGCACGAAAGTGTCTAGATTTCAATTTATTTAAAAGTAGAAGTAAAACAAAGATCAGGAATTGATACAATTAACTTACTCCATCCATAAAAGACACCAAAGGGAAAGAAATACAAACATTAAGCGACCAGACCATAATGGAAACCTAAACAAAGGAAGGCCATATGGACAGTTACTTTCCCACAAAATGGCCATATGGCCATCCAAAATTAAAAGACACAAGCGACACACACAGTAAGTAACAAACAATAACATAAATAAATCGCCACAGAAGAGCCGCCTTGGAACGGTCAGTGGAAGATTTCCACTGGGGGGCTTAAATCGATTTTACGTGGCCACAATCCTTGCCCTTACTTCCGTCGCGATTTAGACAAATAATTTGTTCAGTCCGCATGAAGGCCTCCTAACTCATCAGTGCAACATCTCCGTGAACACAGAAATCAAAGAACCACAGAGGTGAGACAACGGTGAGGACTCGACAGCAAGAAACCACTGAAATGCTGGAGCAAAAGAAAACCAACAGTTAGACTCCGGTGAGCCCGACCAGAGACAGAGCATCAGGCACCAACCAACATTATCTCTTTAATTTTCAATAAGCCTTAACGTTGGAGCCGTCATAGAATCTGAGGCCTGACCCACCGGCGTGCAATTAAAGAGGGAAGCAAAGTTGCCAACCGTGATTGGGTTAACTACCATGCATGCAGTCTGTCGTATAATATCCATGTTGTACCCAATCTTTTTATATCGAAGAATGATTTTACGAAATTGTGTGCTGAAGTCATTGCGGTTATATATTTTTCTGAATTTATATACTAAGTCACCATAAAATTCGGGTTCCGATAGCAGGGCCTGACAAATCCAAAAATGTTCCACTTGCCCACTGGGCAAGTAAAATATTTTTGCACTTGCCCAGCTCAAAATCCTACTTGCCCAGGATTTTGAAACTCAAAGTGGGGTTGGATGTGGGAGGGGGTGGTTAATGGTGACGATGATGACGACTAACATAAATATAGTCCAAGGTTTCTGTCAAGTTCCAAGCACAACCACTTTCCATTAGGGTCTAGTTATTTCATCTTAGTGTTTATTTCCCTTTGGTGTCTCTGATGGGAGCTCAGGGTTAATTGTATCAATTCCTGATCATTGCATTCACTTCTATTTATTTCCCTCTGTGCGGTAATACATAAAAAATACTGTTGTTGTCACAGTCAATAACGGTACCTTTCAAGTTAATTGCTTACATAATACCTTAACCAATTAGCAATTTAAGATACAGTTATATAAACTCATTTAGCTTGACACGCACGATAAACACGAGCTGCAGCCGATATAGATCTCTCAAAAGATCAGAAGTGTCACGGCAGCAAGATAAAAGATTTAAAGAATGCAGTTTATTTAGCTTGCAATTTAATGATCCAACCAGAAGACGAGAACCCACTCTATCACAAACAAACCCAAGCGTTCACATCCCAACCTACAAGCAAGTTCAATGTGATCATCATTTCCGCCATCTAAATCGTCGTCCACAAACCAACAATCCCATTTGTCTGCACGCGATCGGTAAATGACGTCATCCGACCCCAGCAACACCACACGTGTTTAACCTCATTGTTTTATTTTAATGGGGCCTATCTCTTTCATAAAAAAATGTTTGGAACCAGTAAAAAAATAATTTCTCGATAGCTAAACGGTTGTGGATAGAGGCGCGACTAATCCGCGGTTACCAACATTAAAACATTCGACTTTTTCCGCCAGCGTCTGCTATTTGGCGCCAAAACATAACCATTCACGAGATAGTAGAATAGTCCGTTTTTACTACCGTAAGATGTAGCAAATCGTCTTAGGAGCTATTAAATCATTTTCACATTGATTGTGGATTAAATTCTATGGCAGGGATAAACACAAATTAGAGACAATCTTATTTTTGAGATTTATCGCCTTTTATGAAGTGGCATGGTGGGCATGGCCCCAGCACACCCCTGAAGACCCCTAGGTTGGAATCACTGAATGTGTCTTATCATAAAGAACAAGAATATATATTGATAAGGGGTGGGGATCTGAACGGTTTCTGAGAATTTGGGCCTTTTATGGAATGGAGGGGGTGGGACAGGGCCCGGGCACATCCAAGAGGACCCCCAGGTTGGTGTCACTGAATGCGTCTTATCATAAGAAACAAGATTATATATGGTTTTGGGGTGGGGATCTGAAAGGTTTCTGAGATATATCACCTTTTATGAAGTGGAGGGGGTGGGGCAATGGTGCATCCCGGGAGATCCCTAGGTTGGTATCACTGAATACGTCTTATCACCAGAAACGAGAATATTTATGGCTTAGGGGTGGGGATCTGAACGGTTTCTGAGAAATTGGGTCTTTTTTGAAGTGGAGAGGGTGGGGCTTGGCTCGGGCACTTCCCAGAGGACCCCCGGGTTGGTGTCACTGAATGCGTCTTATCATAAGAAACAAGAATATATATGGTTTTGGGGTGGGGATCTGAATGGTTTCTGAGATATATGGCCTTTTATGAAGTGGAGGGGGTGGGGCAGGGCCCTGGTCCATCCCAGGGAGCCCCCAGGTTGGTGTCATTGAATGTGTCTTATCATAAGGAACAATAATATATATGGTTTAGGGGTGGGGATCTGTAAGGTTTCCGAGATATTGGGCCTTTTATGAAGTGGAGGGGATGGGGCAAGGCCCTGGCAAATCCCGGTATAGGAGTTATGGCCATCACAAGGTTGCGTCTACGGACGGACGGACGGACAGATGGACGGACGCCAGGCTGATCGCTATATCCCCCGAACCTATTCGGTCGGGGGATAAAAAGTGATGTGACCAAAATTGACCTTGACCTTAAATAGGTCAAGGTTATTGAGGGGTCATCATTTGAATAATAGATTATTGGCTTAAGTCCCAATTGTTACATACATGTACCAAGTTTCACAACAATCAGCCCAGTGTTCTGGAGAAGATTTTTAAGGGTTTTTACCTTATATGGGCATGGTGGCAATGTTAGTCAGGTGTCCCCAATGAAAAAAATTTTGTTCCCCCATGGATGCATCACATGAAATTTGACTACAATTTGCCCCGAGGAGATGTTTGAAAATGTTGACAGAGACAATGGAGATTTACCTTACTACATAATCAGAGAGCCAGATAAGTTTCAAATTTTCATAAATTACGGATTAAAATAGCAAAATATGAAGTGGTTGCATATTTTAATTATGCCATTTATGCCAGTTATTTCTAAAGTTACAAGAAAGGGAACTCAAATTTGGGTCTTATTTATGCAGCTCGTGTGACCAGCCATAGGGAACGTCTGGATACATGTCCGTCTACAATTGTCAGCAACAGACTGTAACTGACAATTACCTAGAATCTCCCTGCCTCAGACTAACATAGCCAATAGCTAAAGTACAAGTGTTCCTGCTGTATGACTACTCTCTGTGATCATATTACTTGCCTTTGAAGTTTACTGTGACAACAAAATTATCCAAAACATGTTTTCACACCTGGGGCGTACGTTTCACGCCTGTGAACCCTCTATGAACCTGTCCTGCACTGTTTTTCGGGAAAGTTATGGTGACCCAATGGTATAATATTCTGAGACTTAATGCGATCAAGCTGATCTTTAAATAACTGGAAGTTTTCGACTGTGTCGTTAGGTGGTCGATACCAACTTGCGACAAAGTGGGAAGTTTTGTTTGCAAAAACCTTAACCCAAACAGATTCTGAGCCATTTTCCAGTTCCATGAATGGTATATGATCAGAATTGTCACTGGTGACACGTCAAAAGTGGTCGCGGGACGTTTCGGTCCGGAGTCGTTTCGTCCTAAAGTTGGGGATGGGTCGTTTCGGCCCGAATTTTTTTCTCACCATTTCAAAGAATATATTGCCTTGTAATATCAGCCTGTGTTACTGCTATCTTCGCTCCTTCCGTTATAAAAAGCACAGAAGTCAAAGAGGGCTCCTTTGAACAGTGAATACTCTGATCACAACGACAGGTGCAGGCTCATCACATAAAATTGTTGAGCAGATTTGGCTTTTTCGCAAATCACAGACCATCATGCGCCTGAATGTAGGCTAATCATAATCTTTGAGGATTGCACAAACCTTCAAAATCTTTTAGACTTGCACGAACTTTCTACAGCCACAGTGACAAACAAAGAGATAAAAGCGATAACTGGATGCTTATGTTGATCCAAGTTTGTATGTCGTTTTTTGATCAGGAAAGACTCAGATCATCTTGTGCTTGCGTAAAAAATCTTCCCCCAGGACATGTCCTAGGTGACTTCAGCTTCAGAGAGATTGCTTGGCCAGACAGGCTCAGCAAACAAGGCACGATGCTGAGTCCGTCAGAGGGACAGGTGTTGGTTGATATCATGAATGATCATGCAGTGATTTTTTTACCTCTAGGATGCACAAATAGGACTGAGAATGCACAATCATAAAATATGTGCGTCCGTTGGACGCAAAAATTTCATGGGCGAAAAATCCAACTTTCTTTTTCACTGCTGTAAATATTCACTTCTAGTGGAAGTGATAAAATACCGCACTTTTACTGGACCTTCAACTGCCCAACGAGTCACCGAAAACAGGTATTTGTACCTTAGTCTGAATTGCCTTCACTTCTAATTAGCAGAAAATACTGAAGTTGTCATGGTCAATAATGGTACTTTTACCTTGACATGCAACATTAACTCGAGCTGCAGCCGATATACTCAAAAGATCAGAAGTGTCAGGGCAGCCAGATAAGAGATTAAAAGAAAGCAGTTTAGTTTACAATTTAATGATCCAACCACAAGACGAGGACCCCCTCCATCCAAAATGAACCCAAACTTTCACACAAGCAAGTTCAATGCGAACATCAAAGTTTTCCGCCATCCAAATCGCTGCCAACAAACCACCGCTACCATTTTTCTGCACGCGCTTGGTAAATGACGTCATCCAACGCCCGCAACCCCACACATGTTTAATGTCACTGTTTTATTCTATTTCATAAAAAAAAATTGTTTGGAACCGGTAAAAAAAATTTTCTCGATAGCTAAACATTTGTGAATAGAGGTGGATAGAAAACAGCGCTTTGCACAGCTAGAAGCTCCGTGTCAATAACCAACAACAGTGTTTGACTTTTCCCGCCCAGTGTCTACTATTTGGTGCCACAACATAACCATTCACGAGATAGTAGAATAGTCCATTTTTTATTATGCATACATCATCTACCTTTAGATGTAGCTAATTGTCTGAGGAGCGATTAAATAATTTTCACATTGATTGTGGATTAAATTTTATGATTGAGTGATAAACGCAAATTAGAGACATAACTTGACCATATTTTCACACCTTGTTTAATTGGCAATTATATGACAGGGATTAACAATAGTGTCATAACTGAACCATTATAAATACACAGACGGTTTGTCTCTGAATTGTCGACAAAGCGACAGTGCAGCACAGCATTTATTGTGATTTACTTACTCTAGTTTTACCGTATTTGAGGACTCAAAAGACTGACAGTTGTAGACAATTTTTTGCACTTGCCCGACCGGGCATCGTAAGGTCAAAGTGCACCTGTCAGGCGCGATTTCGGACTTATCCCGGGTGCCCGGGCAATGGCTTTGTCAGCCCTTGCTTAGATACCGGTAGCTCCCCGAAACAGGACAAAAACTCTGCAAATTTCTGACTAATATATCTACCGAATCGATCAAATCTAAAATGACGAGACGCATCAAAACACAAAGTATGAAAGGAAGTTTCAAATCGAAATAAAACCTGAAAGTGTATACATTCCCCTTAATAATGTGGTCTCATCCCTATATAGAGATGAGACCACATTCCTTCAGCCCAGACTTTTAGCATGTTATTTGAGGTGAGACCAGATTTTCTTCTCTATATCGGAGTGCGACCGCATTTTTTAGATTTGCCATGAATTTATCATTTTCCTAAATAATGTGGTTTCATCCCTATTCAGAGATGAGACCAGTCTTCCAGCAAGCTGTTATTCTTTTAGCCTGGGCTAAATTGGATATTTTTGCATTTGAGGCCGCAATTTTGTCACTTTATAGACATAGGTCCATTAGAGAGCATTAACTGAATAAATTGCATGTAATAATATTTTACACACTCCAAACAGTATCCAAATACACCCAATGGAGCCTCTTTTTTTGTTGTTGTCTTGCTCGTGATTTACCATTGGTTATTTATTAAAATAAAGATGTAAGATGCAACTAAAGAATAACTCCTAAGTTAATGTTTGAAAAATAATAATATACGGATACAAAATATTAAACAGAAAAATGAACGTTTGTGGAATTTCTTAGCTGAATATAGTTTTAGCATGCGGTATGCAAATGAGTAAGTTACTGTAAGCATTCTCAAAATGATACACCGCCGTCCTTCTTACAATCGTCCAAAAACCAATCGATCCTGACAATCCTGCTGAGGTAAAAAAATCTGTATTCATCGGAAGCTAATAACAATTTACTATAGGTCCTTTACTATAACAAGTGACGGAAATAATTTGGATGCTCTAATCTCGCGCATTCAGAAGATTTTACAGTCTTTTCTAGAATAGAATGAAGAAAAAAAAATATCGTTTTACGCAGTTACGTCCCTTCATTTTCGCGCCATTATCAGAGGTCGCTTTAATTTTGGCACGTCACTGAGGCGCTTTATGTAAACAAGTCACCAAGTGCGCGAAAATGGCTGTCATTCTACTGAAGTTTGGAAATCACAGTTTTATGATATGAGTTTGCAATGTATGTTGGTAAGAAAGCAATTTTATGACATTCAAATGATTACTCCTCATAAGGCCAAAACAAAATATATTTGTGGTTCCGGTTACCCGACCGTGCCTAACTTTTTCCCGCCGACCCTAATTATTTTTTCTATCATGAATATTCCAAACATTTTATGTGCAAAAACAGTCTTACAATTGTTCATGGTGCAAGTATTTAAGTACATATTCATTAAAAAGCGCTTTCATTAAAGGCCAATCTGGTCGTATTTACGCATGAAAATGATGTGCGTCTGCCAAAAACAACATCAAAAACATCCGTGTTCGTCTCTAACTATTAACCGTGAGCCTAGAATAAAAATGCATATTGTAAGATCGGTATTTAAAAGCTGCTTTTTATCAATTACCGCAAGCTGTCAGTTAACGGTAAGTTGTCTGTGTTAATCAATAACAATTAGCCAATTACAGTTCAAATGGGTCAGGGATATGGCACGTTGCTATTTCTGAAGAAGCCGATGCTTTGAAGTAACCCATAATTATAATCCAAAATCTCCAGTACTTAGCACATTCAAGACTGTTCATGCAAGCCAATAGAACCACCAGCGGAAAGAAAATAAATAAGAAAAAAAATACTACCAGAGGGTTAAACGTATGTTGTCTCCTGTGATCAACAGGTATTTTGCATGGACCGGTAAGAGAGGCAAAATTAGGAAGCGGTCGGAACCCACAAATTTTGAATGCAATTTGTTTTCGGAAGCGCAAGATGCATAAAACACATGTCTCAGACGCATTAAAAAAAGGACAATGGCACACAATATTTCTTGCGGCATGCTGACGGTATGACCCCTCTCAATAATCAGATTACTTTTGTGACAATAAAAATTATCCAAAACATGTAAAGTACCACCTGTAGCGATAATCAGACATGTGTACACGCTTCAACAAACATAAATAATGCTGACAGCTTGTGTAAATCTCTCAAGTATTTTTACTATCTCCATGAACAGAAAACTAAGCCTTCACAGATGCGCAGGATAATCGTAGTCTTCGCTGGTCACACATGTATAAATTTTGTCGTGCCGCGCTTAATTTCCCGCCGTCATTTTTGAACGTGCATTTGTTGCAGTCTGAAACTTTCCCACGTTTTTCAATAACACGTCATCCATAGTTTGCACTCACGGTCTTCGCATGCAACTTTGGGAAAACATGACAGTAAAACTATGCGACAGGTGAAGACACAGATCAGCCTGCGCAGTCTTATCAGTCTTTGCTCTTTGTACAAACCTGTTGTAGTACGGCTTCTGGGATATTCAGAGAGCAGCAAACGAAGTGCTCGATGTACAGGCTGATCTTTCGTTAAAAGAAAAATTTTTCCCGAGTGCTGGATGCAGTTTAACGTGTTGTAATATATGCAGCCCTTTCTGCGACTGACAAATACGGTAGCTAATAAGAGCTAGGATGTCATATTGTGGTGTCATCAGAAATGCTTTCCGAAAAATGCACTGAATGTGTATGTGCACACAGAAAAGACGCAGATCAGCTGGAAGTTCTGCACAGGCTGATCTGAGTTTATTGTTCGCAAGGTTTCATTTCTCAGAAAGCTTAGACACTGTCGCTGATCAGACTGCCCGCATGCGGCATTGTCTTCGCTACACGCACATGATAATACTGGTCCGGTCACTTTTCACACCTAATCGTTTAATTGGTATCACTTACATGTACACTTGTGATCAAAATTAAATTGAGATAATTTGGAACAATAAACAGCGGGATTAGCGGTAAACCATCAAACGGGCAACAATCTATTGCTAAAAATGTCTAAAATATCCATTCTTTAAACAGGCATGACATTATTTTCTGGTCATTTGATTTGAGGTTTAACATCCCCGCCAACACTGTAATGGTCATTTTGGAGACGTTGCTTCCAATTTTGTGGGACTTTTACCCGACATTGAGATGAAATGACATCTCAAGCCCGACCGCCCAATGAAACCAATAGGGTTTATAAGCATGGGCGGGCCGAGTCGCACCGCTTTGCCTGGGCTGCCTTAGATCCTCTAAGCAGTTTATCAGTACTCGTGTGCGGGTCGGTTTCAGCTCTGCTTGGAAGCATCATGCAGTCCATATATTTTTCAAGCCCCGATGGGTGGAGGCCGTATTTTTTTGGTCAATTTCAGAGATTTTTGTTCCAAAATGTAAGGCAACATTTGCTCTTATCTGCAAAAAGAAAAAAATGATCTTGGCGCTAGAGAAAATGGGTCTGGAGCCACACCATCATAAGGCTGGGGAAACCAATTAAAATAATAATGTGTGCAGTATGTCTGCATTTTCTTGTTCTTGAAAAAGAAATCAGCTGCCAGTTTTCATATTCATGTCAGCGTGGCAAAAAGATTGGCTTACGGGGTGACAATAAAGATACCATGTTGAGGCACGGAGAATACACCATGATCTGTGGCGGGAAAAGAAGCCAATAGTAAAATAGAAAATGGAAAGGAAATTTGTCCCACCGCGTCTTGGAAGTGGGGTTGGGGGGGGGGGGATGGTATAAAGAAATTAACTAGCCATACTGTAGCTCAATTTATCTATTTTAATCACGTATGATAAAAAAAAATCCAACCTACCGACGCTAATTTGGTTTGAAAAAAGTCTACCTTGGTTTAAATTTTTAGGCCTTATCTAAGAGCCAAAATATTTGAAAAATGCTGAAAGTTTTTTTAACCGTTACCAGATGGGTGACAGATAGATAGAGCTCTTAATGTTTCGGCGCCCAGCTGATTTTTCAGTCACTATGGAAGACTGTCAGTCTTTATCCCTGCTCACCCTTGCATGCCCCTAGTTAAAGGGTAAAGCAGGCTTAACTGGGGATATATATTTTCCCAATCTCTGCTCCAGAACATACATGTACATTGTGGTTTCTTATTACAACCACCTCAATGACATGGTTCTATTGAGTTTCAATACTGTACAAGTTTGGATTGAAGTCATGATTGAAAGAGGCAGTTAGGGAAAAATGCAACTATGCGGTAGTGCACACGTGTGTAGAAATGTTGTCTGTTTTGTGTGCAATCAAGATCAGGGACTTAACTTTTCAAAATGAAGGATTTTGGACTCCTGTTTTCAGAATCTATCTATCTATCTATCTATCTATCTATCTATCTATCTATCTATCTATCTATCTATCTATCTATCCATCTATGTAAAATAAGTTTCTGCTGTTGCTAATTGCTGCATGTTTAATTTGCAGCATTAAGCCGTTAAAAGAAACTTTCTGATCTCGGTTTACTCTGTCATTTCATCTTGATCTTTTGAACTTGTACATTTATCTTCAATGTATATATGGTACAATAACAGTTAACAACACTACATGTATTCAAGATAAAGCAACCTTCACTAGAACGGCAAGTCCCAAAGGCTGACCTTTTGTAAAAGGCAAACACATACACAGGATGTCCAATCAAAATACTTTGTTCTGACTGAAGAACATCCTTATTTTTATAACAAATGGGACAATATGGATGAAAACTAAGCATTATTTATTATACTTTTATTTGCATTTCATAAATTGTTTACAACGTTTTCAAGTACAGTTATACAACAAAAGCAAAACAAAAATAACTGCATTGTGTAGCTTAATATAAAAGGTGAGAAAAAAATAAAAATAAAAAATAAAATAATTTTCCTACCTACCTACCCTATTTTTGAAAACCATGTAATAGGAACCACACATATAGTTTGTTTTGGCCTAACTGAAGCCGGGTTTTCACTCTCCGTATCTGTTGCACCGTGAACTAAGTCAAAAACTGCTAAAATATATTGCGATCCAGATAGATCAAAATGCGACTGATCCTAGTGGTATTTGAATTGCCCTGGTGCAAAAAGTACATGGTTTAGAAAAGGATAATAGGTCTCATTGTGGAGATAAGATGTCCATGTTTATTTTGATACCAATTTTATCCGGTACTGGTAATATATTTCTTCAGGCCCCTATGGGTGGGGCTGAAATATAAAATTGGTACCGAGAAGAAATTAAATAACAAACAATCGCGTCCTTTGAATCCCTTAACCTTTAGCATGCTGAATTAATTTTTTTATCGATACTCCGTCCCACTGAATTGTTTTTATCAAATACTACCATTTTCAGCAACTTTTAACACGCAAAAACCCGTATTTTTCTTGATTTCTCCACCATTCAAAGCATATGGAAAACGAAAGTAGCCTACTGTCACTCAGCTGACTGAGTCGAAAAATCGTTTAAAACACCCTTTCAGAGCGTATTTTGGGCTCGATTAGATCAAGTTCGTCAAAAAGTAGCGATTTCCTCAAAAAAATTGCATCCTTACCCAGAAAACCCGAAGAAAATCCATCCAAAAACATCGAAACGGCAATTTTTTTTTTTTCATCGATGCCCGGATGTTATTTGATACCGAAATGCCAAACCGCACCGAAAAACGAGAGTTCCTCCTTTTCTATGAGTCGCACCAAGCACACCAGTCAATTTCGGCGCACGATTGCGCCTACAGCGTGGCGCCATTACATTTTCACGGGCGCACGAATGCGCCTACAGCATGCTAAAGGTTAATTCACGATTTGGACGCATGCAAAAAGTTTATGCAATGTTAACTTGTTCTATTGTAATTGAATAAAAGATACAGTAAAAGTATATTTATTTTATTTTTAGTTTAATGTGTTAAATCATATAAAAGGAAGCGACAAGCAGAGTCAAAATTGTGGAAAATTAACCATATTTAGTCGCAACTGATTCTTACTTGTCATATAGTTTAGGATACCTCTGTTATGCAGATTGTAAATAGTTTTAAGGACGCATCAAGTGACTCTTCTATTTTTTTTTTTTTTTTGTCAGCTAAATTCTAAATTTAGCCACCCAATCAACTGAGGTAATGGCCAAATATGACCGACCCAGAAGATAGATAAAAAGTGTAGAATAAATAAATGAACCTGCCAATGGCAAAACCCGCGACCTGTATGACCACCATCTGCGCAGTCTGATTAAAGTCTTCTCTGTTCGCATGAGCCTTCTTAGGCCCCTGCGTTACACAGAGAGCAACAAGCGAAGACTGGTCAGACTGACTGTATGAACAGGTTGATCTGAGTCTTCGCTGGTTGCGCTTATCTTATGGTAAGTTTGTGCAAAAAAGCAGTTTAAGCACTAACAGGTCCTTGATTGCTTAATTTTAATCCAATTAACCGATTATTGATATGATGACAGGTAAGATAGTGTCATTAATACCACATTCTGCGGCTTAGATAAGCTGTTTGATCAAAACTTTGAAGGACTGCATTAGATTCAAGTTATGCAGACATTGATGCGACTAGATAGATAGGCGGATGGGCGGACAAATTATTCATCAGAATTTCTTTCATTTTTTTTTTTTTTGGGTTGTAAAATTTTCCGATCTATATTTTGTATAGGCGTGTTTTCGTAATGTCAAATCATTTATGTGATATGTGATAAGTTTGTTAAAAAGTGTAGCTTAGTTGAGTACACTATTTGTTGAAAGGTATGAAATAGAGTAAAAAGATTATCTAATTCAAAAAGTTTTCTTTTATGTTTCGATTCCTTGTATGAATGTTTTACATAATAACATAATTATAACCGGAGCGATGCACACACAGCGGGCCAGTCCCATCTTATCCTGTGAGGTAGTATTTTTAAAGACTGGGTGAACTGATGGACAATATAAACTTTTACGTCTTTAACGACGGTGCTCAAGGAAGTGGAGGAATTTCCGACATAACAGTAACAATAACCCCATTTCGCTTGTTAACGTAATTTTCAGTTTCGACCAATGCATCAAAATTAGTCGGGTACGTTTACTAACCGGAATGGACCGGAATGGACCCAATAACCGGAACGGACCTGGAATAACCAGAACGGACCTTTATTTTAGTCATAAGTTAGAGAATTATATGTCTTTGGTCATATTTATTCTACTATTAAGTGTAGGTTGAGTTTTAGAAGTATGCTAGCCACTTTAGGAAATACTGGATTTTACCCTGGAATAGTCTTGGCCTAGTCCGGTGATCCTGACCAGATAAAAATTGAGTAATCTTACATGCCTACAATCTAAATGACTTTACTACCAGAATCCCGGAGAGTGTATGCAAGAAAAAGATTCTTTCATTGTTTGGGGACTAGACAGAAAAAATGTCCTGCAGTACCATTGTCCAGCATCACTGAAGATGTTGGACTGCAACGCTATTGACGGAATTCTCTTTAAAATATCTGTGTGATATAATGGTACCTCTTATTGGTCCACAACTAACATTTTGTTTCAGGCAAATAATTGATTACTTTTTCTCCGTTTTTTTGGCACCAAACAGATAGTGGCTGCTCGTTAGAACTGTCTCAACAGATGCTGTTCTAACAAGTATCCACAATCTATGTTTTTTGTGCCAGAATTCAGACATTAATATATACCATTGTAAACCCCACTTTTCTCTATATCAAGTGGAATTTACAGTGTTCACATATTCAAGTATTTCTTGAATCCAAGGTATTTGTATCATGGGTATTTGTATGGAAAACAAATGACCAAAAACGAAATGTATAGTAATCTATGTTTATAATTGGTTTGCACAGTTGTCACAATTGAACATTGCCACTTTTACTGATATAATTTAATGGTTTTACTATGAACATACAAACATATTTACATTTTTAATACAGACTCTTTCATCCAAAATTGCCTCCTCTCTCTCTCTTAAGTTCCCTACTACCTCATATATTCAGTATATTCATTAGATAATTGGATAAAATAATGATTTTAAAGGTCTGTTCCGGTTATTCCAGGTCCGTTCCGGTTATTGGGTCCATTCCGGTTAGTAAACGTACCGAAATTAGTCCAATTGTGTCTTCAGTATGCCTTTGTGCGTTTCATTTACTAAAACACCTAAACAAACCTGAAAATAATTGCCAAAAATAAAAATTGGGACTCATTCCCTATATTTTTAATAGTCCGTTCCGGTATTTCGGCTTCGTTCCGGTATTTTAGTTTTGTTTTGGTAATTACCAGTACCCAATTTTATCTACTTTGGACCACTATAAAGGTACGAAGACCACATTGGACCTACAAATTAAACTTATGCCATAATTACCTCTCTTATTTTTTGTTCCATGTTTCTTTGCGGTTGCCAGCTCTGAACCAACTTTCTTTTCTAAAAATTCTGATTTTTTCACCAGCATTTCTTCGATATCTCTAAGACGTTGAATGGCTTCCTGGGGCGTTGGCTCCTTTTCACCCTTCTTTGAACCAAAGACCTTTTGAAAGAAGCTCTGCTTTTCGCTCATTTTGGCTGACTGTTGTTGTACTTAAATTGTCTTGTGTCAATAATTTATGCTTTGAATTTGTTGTTTTTCCTCATCAAATTCTGACTTTGACTCACAATATCTCTTCTTCCTGTTTCCTGAAGTAACGTAGAAAATTGAAACTGATTGGTCAATTATGGTTTAAAGTCTACGCTTTCGGGCGTAGACTTATGTGCACCTTCATAATAATTGTTACTGGTGACACGTATAATGACATTCATACCCCTACTTGAGGGTGATGATGACATGTTGTTTCCAGTTTCCCCGTGTCGCGGGTCGTCACCTGGTGGGGTCCCAGGGAAGTGACGATGACATGATTATGCAGTGATATTTATAGCTTTAAAGGTCACTGGACACTCGGTCCCATCAATATTGGAGCGCTTTGGTGCAATGGTACCGCATCGGATTTGTGATCAAGAGGTTGTGGGTTCGAGCCTCACACTGACCAAAGTGTTATGCCCTTGAGCAAGGCACTTCTGATTCTGATTCATCCACATTGCTTAAAAAAGTACTGGTTACCACCCAGGAAATCCTGCTCGTAATGCTCAGATGTGAGCGAGTAGCAGTAATAGGAGAAAAAGAAAAGAAAAAATATTGATGGGTCCGAGCTGGACATAAGAAAATCGGCACACGACAAATCGGCCCATACAAAATCGGCCCATAGCAATTTTAATGATGGTATAAT
Organism: Lucinisca nassula; assembly: GCA_963580285.1. Lineage (NCBI taxonomy): Eukaryota > Metazoa > Mollusca > Bivalvia > Lucinida > Lucinidae > Lucinisca > Lucinisca nassula. The sequence goes on from OY757017.1 coordinate 143,836,446, forward strand.
AACCATGTTTGCATATGATTGGTATGCTTGTACGGCCAAATCAGTAGCCTGTAACTCGAAAGCCAAACTTACTAATTAAATTAAATTGGTCGATTAACTTCTACCTGTAATAGTTGTTTATTAAGTAAGTCGAAAAAGGGGATAAAGTTAAATATCTTTAGTTTTAGAAATTAGCAATAATCAGAATACTATATTAGAAAGAAAATGCACTCTGAGCCACATTGGGCTTATGAAATTAAAGATAAAAAAGACATGCATTTTCCCCTATAATATAGGGGTGGCCTGTTTTACTGTCTTACAAACAATTATAGTTAGTTGTAACATTAGATAATATTGTCTCTAGCATGAGTGTGTGGGGTGAAGCTGGGAGTTGTCTGATATACCTACAAGAGTAACGATGCTTTAGCTTTATAGTATAGTTATAAAAGTAGAATAGCATAAGACTGTGTTGTTACTTGTCTTACCACCGGATACACTACAATGGCGACGAGGAGAACAAAAGGAGAGTAGAGGAGAACAGCAAGAATACAGTACAAAATATGATCAGCAGATTATAGGATATCAGGGCTCCAGTTCAGGATTAAATTCCGTGAATTTCAAATGATTTAATTCAGAAAATTCGAAATAAATGGATTAAATTCCGTGAATTTCAAATGATATATTTCGGTGAAATTCAAAAGGACTAAATTCTGTGAATGTCAAATGGAGAAATTCAGTGATATGTGAATGGATAAAATTCCGTTGGATTAAATTCTGTTGCTACAAGACAAAGTAAAAGAAGTAAAAGTGAGACAGAACGGAGGAAAAGTTATAAGTAATGAAAACTTTTTAACCAGGCTGTCCATCGTTGCCCCAAACTTGTTTGATCTTCTGTATTGTAAAACGGTTGAACACTCGGCACATTTATTGCTTTCGCCATTTTCTCTTTAGAATGACTGAATCACATTGAATATTAATTCAAAATACTACATGGCACACACCTGCATGATAGTTCTCTCAACGGGGTTGCTGCAGTATAAATAGATAGATAGATAGCAAACAAATGAACTTTGCAAAAAATCTACAGTTTGCTTAAAAATCAAGCATAAAGCAATATTTTTCCATGAAATTTCGCACATTAGTGTATAAATATAACTTAGTCATACAGTAAAATATTAAAAAGAAATTATGCATATGCCCGTCGCGAAATCAACTTCCCATATTACAGGTCTTGGTGTATGAATGTCATTTGACGTGTCACCAGTAGCAAGTCTGATTCTGAACATTTTTATGAAAGATAGTACTTGTATTGCTGGTGCACACTAATGTCCGGGAACTGTCCGAGAAACGTCCGGGAAATTGGGGGTAGTGGTGCGTTATCCCTAATATCTCCACTTCGGGTGGTGAGAAATTAATAAAAATTAGCAACAAATAAATAATTTTAAGCTCCAATCTAAAAGATTATTAGAAATTATTTTTCATTTTTCAACACTTCAAGGGTCCATTTCTGAAGTTAATTTGTCCGTATCTTCAATTCCTTGGATCACACCAGAAATAAGAAGAAAAATTCGGAGGAGAAATAAGATTCATGCTAAGGCAAAAAAGTCGGGAAGTGGTAAACTCAGAGCAAAATTTGAAAACTTGAGACGAGAAATTAAAAATGACATCAAAAATCAGCATGATCAGTATGTAAATAACTTGGTAGGTGATGTAAAGGCGAATCCCAGAGACTTCTACAGATATATCAATAGCCAGAAGAAAGATAGGCAAGGTATCCCACCCCTTAATAAAAGAGGAGGGAACGGGGTCGCTGAATCGGACTCTGAAAGGGCAGAGGAATTGGTTGGTCAATTCAATGATGCATTTAATAAAACTGAGTTCAACGAGGTTCCATTGACTGGAAGATCGGCCCCTTTCATGGAAAATATTGTTGTATCCTCTGCGGGAGTGATCAAATTACTTAAAGGCTTGAACCCTTCTAAAGCTTTAGGGCCTGATGAGCTTCATCCTAGAGTCCTGAAGGAACTTGCAAACGAGTTAGGTCCAGTTTTTGCTCATCTTTTCCAACAATCTCTCGATACGGGTGAAATTCCCAAAGAATGGCTCCTAGCGAACATCTGTCCACTTTTCAAAAAAGGGGACAGGGCTCTTGCTCGTAATTATCGCCCGGTGTCACTGACATGTGTTCTATGTAAATTGCTTGAACACATAGTCTGCTCAAACATCATGGCCCACTTGGATGAACATAAACTTTTGTCAGACAGACAACATGCATTTAGGAAAAGGCATAGTTGCGAAACTCAGTTGAGCACGGTTATTAATGATTGGGCAAAAATCCTGGACAAAGGGGGGCAGGTGGACACATTTATTCTGGACTTTGAGAAGGCTTTTGACACCCCTCCTCATGAACTACTTAAATCCAAATTATTGGGTTATGGAATTGGTGGGAAGACTCTTAAATGGATAGATTCCTTCCTTTGCTACAGAAAACAGCGTGTTGTTGTTAATGGTGAATCTTCAGTATGGGCGCCAGTTTTGTCTGGAGTCCCACAAGGGACCGTTCTTGGTCCTCTATTGTTCTCCCTGTACATCAATGATATTTCCACTGATATTGACTCAGAAATAAGACTGTTCGCAGATGACTGTGTTTGTTACCGGGAAATTAGAGATACAGATGACTCACTGAAACTTCAGGCTGACATAGATAGATTAGGATGTTGGGCCAGAAAATGGGGCATGAGATTTCAACCAGTTAAATGCAATATTATGCAGATAACAAGGAAGAGATCTAATAAAGTTGAGGCTTATTACACCTTAGAGGGAACGGTCCTCGAAAATGTGAATTCCATTAAATACCTTGGTGTGACAATCACTCACGATTTGAGATGGAATACACACATTAGCAATATGTGTACAAAGGCGAATAGAACACTTGGTTTCCTGAGGCGAAATCTTCATCAGTGTCCTCAGGATGTGAAAGAAACAGCATACAGGGGACTTGTTCGCCCAATCTTGGAATATGGTAGTTGCATCTGGGACCCAAGCGGAGTGGTCCTAAATGAAGAAATTGAAAAAGTTCAGAATAGAGCTGCTAGATTTGTAACTGGAAATTATTGCTTTGAAACTGGGAGCATGACTGGAATTCTAGGAAAATTAAGATGGGAGTCTCTCAAGAAAAGGAGAAGAGACAGTAGGCTCATACTCTTATACAAAGGTCTAAAGGGTGCTGCCAGCATTCCAACAGATGTCCTTGTTCCCCCAGCTAGGCATTGTAGAAAACACCATTCAATGACGTTTCAGACCCTTACTGCAAGAACGGATATTTATAAAGAATCGTTTTTCCCCCGAACCATTAGAGATTGGAATGCCCTTCCCGATTCTATTATTTTGACGGCTGAAGGTGCTGAGGATTGTGTAGCTAAGTTTACATCTTTGGTTAGAGCTAGGGACTAACTTCCCATATCACAGGTCCTGGTGTATGAATGTCATTTGACGTGTCACCAGTAACAATTCTGATTCTGATTCTGATTCTGATCCGGGAAATTCCCGGATTGTGACCTGGTTGTTAGGGTAGTGGTGCGTTAACCCTAATATCTCGACTTCGGGTGGTCAGAAATTAATAAAAAATAGTATCAAATAAAATATTTAGGTCCATTCTCAAAGATCATTAAAAATTATTTTTCATTTTTAATATTTGGGGGTCCGTTTTTTTTTTTTTTTAAGTTGATTTGTCCGGAAAATTCCCGGATTGTGTCCTGGATGTTGTGGGTAGTGGTGCCTTATCCCTAATGTCTCCACTTCGGGTCGTCAGAAATTAATGAAATAAGTACCAAATAATGATAATAATGTATGTCGTGTGCTCATTATAAGCGCCTCACTGAGGTGATTCTAATGAGTGCATACAACATGTCTTTATTTATAGAAGATCACAAAAATATATTAAGTGATGTTTAATTACGGCTCAAGACCTACTTGGCAAACAGTGTAGAACTTGATCAAAGGTTTAACCCATATATGCCTAGCGTCCCAATGGTGGGACATTGGCAAACAGTGTAGCTCTTGATCAAAGATTTAACCCATATATGCTTAGAGTCCCATTGATGGGACATTGGCAAACAGTGTAGATCCAGATCAGATATTTAACCCATATATGCCTAGCATCCCATTTGTGGGACCCTGGCAAACAGTGTAGACCCAAATGATCAGACGCTGCAAAACGTGGCATCTGATCTGGGCCGCAAAAATGCGGTATCTGATCTGAGTCTACACTGTTTGCTTAAACAACGACGAAATTTAACCGCATACATTTCTTGCTGGCGATGAATTAGGTGTACGGACTTTGAGTGTTTTACGGACCATTTTGACTTGGCGTCTGCTCTGGGCAGCAAACTATGGCATCTGATCTGGTTCTACAATGTTTGCTTAAACAACGACGAAATTAAGCCGCATCCATTTCTTGCTGGCGATGAATTAGGTGTACGTACTTTTAGCAATTTTACGGACCATTAATTTTCAAACGAGATTGAACATGCGTTAAGTTAATTGCTTTAACTCATAATAAGTTGACGTGTGCTTGCATACCTTGATTGAAATAGTAGAAAGTGACTTCCACAAAAGTTGTGTCCAATTGATATTTTGAATGAATGCTGTTATTTTGTTTGTTTGAATTGAGATTAAACATCACCGTCAACCTATTTTGGTCATTTTGAAGATTTTGCATTCCAATTTTGTAGGACTTAAGGTAGACTGGAATCAGTCCAAAAGTTTAACCAATATCTTCTCCTTTGTATTAGCAATGGATTTATGTTTTTCTCCTCTCTAATACTTTCTGATCTCCAAAACATTCATTTAGTGCTATGGGATGGAAGTCATTGCTTTTGAGCTGGGTTAAAATTTATAAGCATATTCTTATAAGTGAAATGATTAAATGAATGGACTGTTTCCAGTCTCGACTTAAGGTTTCGAGATACAGTGCATTTTTCACATTTCCATAATGGTGGTTACTTTTCTGATTAAACAATCGTCATATTTTTCTTATTTATACTGCAAACATAGGTTGCAGTTGCTCGTTAGAACAGCCTCGTTGAGGCGGTTCTAACGAGTAACAACAACCTATGTCTTGGATAAAAAAATAGGAAAAATAATGTATAACCCCATGAACCCCAGTTTTCTTTATATAAAATGCAGTTTATTATTATTTTCCTTATTTCTGCTAAAAATCGATTCTGGGTACTTTTTTAATAACCTCACCGAGGCTGCTCTGACGAGTAACCAACCGCATACTGTACTTTTAAGCAGAGATCTAGAAAATGTAAATTTAGCAACCCTTAAAATGAAATTCCGATAAAACAAAAAATCCCATATTTTTCATATTTCTCCTCTAAACAGAGAGTATACGAACTCCATAGAACCGCATGACGGTTTCAACGAGTTCCCACAACCTATGTTTTTGAGCAGAAATAAGGAACAAATGTATACCCCTGTTCAACAACAGCCGAATTCTAATGATTGTGGGCTTTTTGCAATAGCGAACGTGGTAGAGTTTTGTTTTGCTCCGGACTCATTTAACACTAGAATAATATTCGACGTGTCAAAAATGAGACAGTATTTAGTTGAATGTTTGGCAAATGGGAAAAAATGTCAGCGTTTCCGAAAGAAAAAGATACAGGCAGGCGTAAACTTCATTCCTTCACTTGTAAAATCGTAAAAAGTCCAGTCCGGTGCTTCTGCAAAATGCCTGAATGTTTTGATAATGGTCCGTAAAATCACTCAAAGTCCGTACACCTAATTCATCGCCAGCATTTTGCGGCCCAGATCAGATGCCACGATTTGCAGCGTCTGATCATTTGGGTCTACACTGTTTGCCAATGCCCAACAAATGGGACGTGATGCATATATGGGTTAAATATCTGGTTTACAGAGGTTTTGCCACCCAATTATTAGCTAAGCATATTAATTAAAATAAAGCAAACTTTTTGCAGCTATATTGTAACAGTTATGGATAAATACCACTTCTACAGCCTTACTGTAGGAGCCGGCTCTTTTAGCGACGCAGGTATATAACGGTTAGTACCTGGATGGGTGACCGCGTTGCTTGACTTCGTGAACGAACCGGTACACGATACATTGGTGGCAGCAGTGGGATGGAAACAGTGCCGCTGGTTTGTTACATAGGCTCCGCCCTCGGGTTTAGCCTTGTGAGGCATGTTTGACTTCGGGACGAAGTCAAGAGATGAGGGGAAGAAATGTAACGGTTATGGATAAATACCACTTCTGCAGCCTTACTGTAGGAGCCTGCTCTTTTTGCGACGCAGGTACAGTGGTTGGCTTATTCACGAAGTTAAGCAACGGATATCACGGTTAGTACCTGGATGGGTGACCGCGTTGCTTGACTTCGTGAACGACCCGGTACACGCTACAATATATCTCTATAAATACAGAAAAAAAACTCTCACAATGTATAGCGCTCTAAGAAAGGACATCGACTTTTGGCCAAAAATGACTACTTTAGGCATTGGTATCAAGGGCAAAAATGATAACGAGTAATAAGTAGTATTTTGAAATATATGGATTATGTCATTATGATGAACATCATGGATATCACAGTTCGTCTGTTTGGCATGATTAAAACGCAAAAGACAGCCAAAAACTACAAACGGGCATCTATTCTGAGAATAGGTGTGTTGTCTATTTTCAAGTAGGAAATAATAAAAACAATAACAACCGACGTTTAGACCAATAAACGGCATTTATTTATTTATTTTTATTAAACCCTGCACAAAATCAAATAGTTATAAGAAAAATATATAAAAGTGGCGAACCCTCCAAAAGAGAAAATCGGAAAAGTGGCGAACCCTCTCACGGAGGTGGCGAAACCTCTGGTGGCGAGCCTGCAAAGTGGCGAAACCTCTGACACCCAAATATCTGATCTGGATCTACACTCTTTGCCAATGTCCCACAAACCGGGAATTTCCCGGACAAATTAACTCCAGAAATGGACCCTTAAAATGTTAAAAATGAAAAATAATTTTAAATAATCTTTTAGAATGGAGCTTCAAATTTTATTTGTTACTAATTTTATTAATTTCTGACCACCTGAAGTGGAGACAGTAGGGATAACACTCCACTACCCCAACATCCAGGTCACAATCCGGACAAATTATCTTCAGAAATGGACCCTTAAAATGTTAAAAATGGAAAATAATTTTTAATAATCTTTTAGAATGGAGCTTAAAATATTATTTGATACTAATTTTATTGATTTTCTGACCATTCGAAGTGGAGATATTAGGGATAACGCACCACTACACCCCATTTCCCGAACATTTCCCGGACAATGCCCGGATATTAGTGTTCGCTGGTATTGCTGGTATCCCGCGCAGTTCGGAAATTCCACTTTCACTTTCATAAGTCAGAATCACAACAGAATTTTGACTTTTATTTGTTACTGTTGACACGTCAAATGACATTCATACACCAGGACCTATGATGTGGGAAGTTAGTCCCTAGCTCTAACCAAAGAGGTAAATTTAGCTACACAATCGTCAGCACCTTGAGCTGTCGATCGAATCGGGAAGGGCATTCCAATCAGCCAATCTCTAATGGTTCTGGGGAAGAACGACTCTTTGTCAGTTCTTGCTGTAAGGGTCTGAAACGCCAACGAATGGTGATTTCTACAGTGGCTAGCTGGGGAAACAAGGTCATCTGTTGGAATGCTGGCAGCACCCTTTAGACCTTTGTATAAAAGGATTAGCCTACTGTCTTTTCTCCTTTTCTTGAGAGACTCCCATTTTAATTTTCCAAGTATTCATGCTCCCAGTTTCAAAGCAGTAATTGCCTGTTACAAATCTAGCAGCTCTATTCTGAACTTTTTCAATTTCATCATTAAGGACCACTCCACTGGGGTCCCAGATACAACTACCATATTCCAAGATTGGGCAAACAAGACCTTTATATGCTGCCTCTTTTACATCCTGAGGGCACTGATGAAGATTTCGGACAAGTTTGAAAACCGGCCAAGTCAGCCCGTTTATCATAGAGTTACATCCCTTTGATTGCTGAAAATGCCGATTTTTGACTTTTTCATCACGGTAGCCCCTTCTGTTTTTATCAAATCTTTCTGAAACTTATATGTAAAGTGGCTAGGGATAAAAACTCAGATGAGTTCGAAAGTCAGCCCATTTATCATAGAGTTACGTCCCTTTGATTGCTGAAAATGCCAATTTTTTACCTTGTCATCACGGTAGCCCCTTCAGTTTTGATCGAATCTTTCTGAAACTTATATGTAAGGTGGCTGGGGATTAAACCTTGGATGAGTTAGAAAACCGGTCAAGTTGGCCCATTTGTCATAGAGTTACGTCCCTTTGATTGCTGAAAATCCCAATTTTTGACCTTGTCATCACCGTAGCACCTTCAGTTTTGGTCGGATCTTTCTGAAACTTATATGTAAGGTGGCTGGTGATAGAACCTAGGATGAATTTGAATACCAGCCAAGACTGCGCGTTTGTCTTTTAGTTACGTCCCTTTGATTGCTGAAAATGCCGATTTTTTTACCTTCTCATCACTGTAGACCTTCAGTTTTGATTGGATCTTTCTGAAACTTATATGTAAGATGGCTGGTGGTACAAACTTGGATGAGCTCGAAAACAAGCCAAATAGGCCCCTTTGTCATAGAGTTACGCCCCTTTGATTGCTGAAAATGCCGATTTTCGACATTGTCATCACTGTAGCCCCTTCAGTTTTGATTGGATCTTTCTGAAACTTATATGTAAGGTGGCTGGGGATAAAAACTTGAAAGAGTTTGAAAACCAGTCAAATTGGCCCATTTATCATAGAGTTACATCCCTTTAATTGCTGAAAATGCCGATTCTCGACCTTGTTACTTGAAAGTTACATATAAGCAAGTCAGGAATAAAAGCTTGAATGAGTTTGAAAATCGGTGAGGTCAGCTGATTTATCGCAGAGTTACATTCTACTTGATTGCAGAAAATGCTAACCATGTCATCACCTGGTGTTCCAATAAATCCTTCAGGAAAGGTTGGCACTTCCTGAAACTTTGAATCTGTTAGCTCAGGTGAGCGATACAGGACCATCTTGGTCCTCTTTTTTACCTTGTGACCTTGACCTACTTTTTTAAGACTTGAACATTGGCCATACCTTTCGATTGCTTAGTGATACTGCTTTCATATTTAACATGCGCTGTCCGGGGGCATCAGTGTTTCACAATCTGTCGCACAATCCATTCGTCCACTCCTAGTTTTCTCAGTGCACACCAGATGACTTTCCGAGGCACTCAATCAAATGCCTTCTCCAGGTCTACAAAAGCCATGTAGAGTCCCTTGTTGGCCGCCAGATACTTTCAATTCACCTTAAACCTTGAAATTGCCAGTTATGACAACAAGATGGCATTTTCCAGAAATTAGAGAACTTGTTGATGACAGGGCAGATGATTCAAATGAATAAAACCAAGAAAAAAATAAACTGTTGCTTGCTCAAGAATTATAAGTTGTGCTTGGATGGTAAATGATACCTTCACATTGATGATGTAATTTAATCCATTTCAGGTTGTAAAATACATCCCTTAAATTGGCAACCATGGTTTTTGCTGGTGAATGTTTTAAACACAGCAAACAGTGGCGTTCAAGACTAGAATGGTTAATTAATCAGCTACGGGATAAGAGGAAGGATGAGATACTTGTAAATCAACTGAAGATAGAGCAGTTTGTGGGGGCATTTAGTAATCTGATATGTAATTGTACTATGGATGGGAATAAGAAGCCACACCTGAAAGAAATAAACGGTAATACACCACAACCTCTTTACAACACTGTTAATGGGGTCCAAAGTAGAAACCGTGTTATTTAAACAGCCGTGTTATATCCAAACAAAAATGTATAGATTATATAGAAAAATGACCATTTATGGTCATTTTTCTATATAATCTGTACATTTTTTGGTCATTTTTCTATATAATCTATACATTTTAGGGATCCATCTTGAAACCGTGTTATATCTAAAACCGTGTTATAATGAACTGTGTTATAATGAGGTTGTGGTGTACATTCAAATCTCTTTGCAAACCTGTTCATTATAACATGTTTTTGGATGTATAGAGGATCTTATATGAGTGTTCATGTTTTATTAAATTTATCAAACAAGTTGAGGAAAAGAGATAAAATGCGAGGCTTTGCCGAGCATATTATCTCTTTTTCTCAACGAGTTTAATAAATATAAAAATACATGAACACGAATGCAATATTCTATTTATCATATGACATTTAAAACACATTATTCACGATTGTTTAATAAAAATGTCAATATTCCACCATTAGTAAATGCGACGTCGTTAAGGACGTTGTACATGTAACATTATGGAGCGTATCTAACTAATTTGCATATTTAATCCACTAGTGATTTATCAAATTTATTACATGATATTAAATTCTCAGAAGTGATTTCATATGATTAAATATGTTTTAACCCATTTTTGTACCAGAAACCCCAAAACGGGTATTGGCAAACATTATGGAGCGTATCTAACTAATTTGCATATCTAATCCACTAGTGGTTTATCAAATTTATTACATGATGTTATTACATTCTCAGAAGTTATTTCATATGATTAAATATGTTTTAACCCATTTTTGTACCAGAAACCCCAAAACGGGTATTGGCAAACAGTGCAGCCCCAGATCAGACCCGGCAGAATGTATTTGCACTGCTTACACTGTTTGCATAAAGTTCACCCATTTTCCAAATAAAATTTGAAGAAAACACAAACTGACACCCCTAAATTTGAAATAGACTCCTGCTATATATAAGGAGGAAGATTCCATTTAGTACTAAAAGGATTAATGATGAATGGATCCCAAAAATGTTTAGATTATATAGAAAAATGACCATAAATGGTCATTTTTTTAGCTCACCGTCACGTAGTGACGAGGTGAGCTTTTGGGATCACTTTTCGTCCGTCGTCCGTGCGTGCGTGCGTCCGTCCGTAAACAATTTCTTTAAACGACATCTCCTCCTAAACCCCTGATTGGATTTTGACCAAACTTCACAGGAATGATCCTTAGGTGGTCCCCTTTCAAAGTTGTTCAAATGGTTCCGGTCCGTTGCACAGCTAGGTCATAGGAGCCAAAAATAGATTTTTTTCACCGAAAACTTAAAAAATCTTCTTCTCTGAAACCACAAGGCCTAGGTCTTTGATATTTGGTATGAAGCTTCATCTAGTGGACTCCTACCAAGATTGTTCAAATTATAGTGCTGGGGTCAAATATGCCCCCGCTCTGGGGCCCTTTGGTTTTACATGGGCTTATATAGGGAAAATCTTTAAAAATCTTCTTCTCTGAAACCGCAAGGCCCAGGTCTTTGATATTTGGTATGAAGCTTCATCTAGTGGACCCCTACCAAGATTGTTCAAATTATAGTGCTGGGGACAAAAATGCCCCCGCTCCGGGCAAGGTTGGCAAAAAGCCGGTCAATATGAGTATTGACCGGGCCAGTGGTTAAAACCGGTTTTAACCGGTCAATACTGGTCGATTGGTGGTCGATTAAATCACTGGAGTATATACCTCTGTCCTGTTGCTAAACTGGTCTTAAAAGCTTTCCCCCTACATCATGTACATGATGTTAGACTATATTTTCATCACTGAATAAAATAGTTTTTATTAATAACAGTAATTATTTGAGGTATCTTTTATTTCATCAAAAGTCAAAAGACATAATTGCTGGTCGATTGACTCACTGAACTGTAGACAGGCATGTTCTTTTCAATCAAACAATCTTTATAATTATTCTTTTTTCCTTTATAGGTTAGATTGATTGTTCATATTTTGATTTACAGGAATATGAATAAGCTAAATGTATCATGGATTTTGAAGTATTTATGAAAGGTCCTTTATTTATTAACCAAACAATATTTGAAGATTCAATGATGTCTTTCAATATTTAAAAGTATCTGCAACACCTGTAAATTGCTGTCAAAACAGACTAACCCATGCCACAGCAGTGGGTGTGGCAAAGATCTGATTGCTAAATTGACCAATTACAAGTCCCTAATAGGGATATTATAAACTGACACCAGGCTTTATTCATAATGTGTGAAATTTTGATTTATATGCAATATGGACAATCTTATCATCAAGCTATTACTGAAGGTGTCAAAAATTAATGAAACCTAAAGACCCAGTTTGGAACTTCTTCACAATTTTGGAGGATAACAAAAAAAAAAAAAAAAAAAAACAGTGCAAGGTGTTGAAGTTTGTGATAGGTCTTAAGACTGAGAAGTCATAGACAAAAATGCCTACGGCTAAAAAAGCCAGAAAGTATTGCTAAGAGGCCACTTGAAGAAATAACATCTGAACCTGAAACTCTATCATATGATCAGCCTCCAGCAAAGAGAGCAAAACTTCAAAATAGTTTCAGTAACTTTGCTTTTTTAACACTAAAATTATTCAGTTGACCACTCAATATTTCAATCGACCAGTATTGACCAGTATTGACCACTTTGGGAGTATTGACCGGGACGGTTTTAACCGGTTAAAACCGCTGGTTAAAACCGCCACCGGTTTTGACCGCCCAACCTTGGCTCCGGGGCCCTTTGGTTTTACATGGGCTTATATATAGGGAAGAGCTTTAAAAATCTTCTTCTCTGAAACCGTAAGGCCCAGGTCTTTGTTATTTGGTATGAAGCTTCATCTAGGGGACCCCTACCAAGATTGTTCAAATTATAGTGCTGGGGCCAAAAATGCCCCCGCCTTGGGACCCTTTGGTTTTACATAGGCTTATATAGGGAAAATCTTTAAAAATCTTTTTCTCTGAAACCGCAAAGCGCAGGTCTTTGATATTTGGTATGAAGCTTCATCTAGTGGAACTCTATCAAGATTGTTTAAATTATAGCCCTGAGGCCAAAAATGCCCCCGCCCTGGAGCCATTTGGTTTTACATAGGCTTATATAGGGAATATCTTAAAAAAATCTTCTTCTCTCAAACCGCAAGGCCCAGGTCTTTGATATTTGGTGTGTAGCTTTATCTAGTGGATCTTTGCCAAGATTGTTCAAATTATAGCCTTTGTTGATATTTGGTATGAAGCTTCACCTTTTTAGACGTCTCAACATTATGCACATTATAGCCCTAGGGTTAATAATTGCCCTCCCCGGGTCCCACTTGTTACTCTATGGTACACAGGTGAGCGATCCAGGGCCATCATGGCCCTCTTGTTTATATAATGTAAACATTTTTGTTTGGATAAAGCAGATATTTCCAAAAGTGAAATAATGAGGTTGCATGCACAACTACACAGTCACTGATTAGTCAAGACACACTGCAGCCATTCATCTCTCGCTTAAGAAGCTATAGGTCAATGACAATTTTGTGCACAGCGAACACTGATCAGACTGAAGTTCAACAGTTAATAAAACAACTGCACGTGAATTAACACTTAAACTGCCAATCATGATATATGTATTTGCAGACATCATTTTTAATCTCCAGAGAAAATAGTTATTGACTTTATATGTACATGTATTTTATTTTTATACCTCCCACAAACAACGTTTAGAGAGTGTATACAGGATTCAGCTTGTCGGTGCATCCGTTCGGCCATCCGCATACTTTCCGGACTCTACATTCTGTTATTGCAAACCGATTTTCACCAAACTTGATACATGGCTTTGCATCAATGACACCTCAAATCCGACATGCAACATGGGGAGTTACAGCCATTTGTTCTTCAAATAATGCTGAAATTAGCCATTTCCAGACGTGATGATGATGAAGATGATGATTTCGTGTTTAACGACTCGTCAACCCTCTTTATGGGTCATAAGCGTCAAGTGGTTAATTATGAAACGGTATGAAGAATGATGAGGATATCAAAAGTTAAAAGTCAGAATGATAATGTACAAAAATCTGAAACAGTTAAATCTTATGAAAAAGTCCAATTTCTTTTAAGAATAAAATAATATTATCAACAGGTACATTTTGAAACAATTGTTGCAAAGTGTCAGCTTTGAAATGTAAGTTACGTGACGGTGAAAAGTCAACACAGTCAATTAAGATATGTCGAACAGTGAAAGGCTGATCACAACCTACACAAGTAGGCCGATCATCACCATTTAAAATATAAGAATGAGTAACTCTAGCATGGCCAATGCGCAGTCGCGTCAGCTGTTTCAAGACTCTACAGTCTGTGTTTCTCAACCGATTTCAACTAAACTTGATACATGGCTTTGCATCCATGAGACCTCAGACAAGTGTGATCATCGTCAAAATCTGATACATATCACAGAGTGATGGTCCTTTGTTCTTCAAATGATGCTGAAATTAGCCCTTTCCAGACTCTACAGTCTGTGTTTACCAACCAATTTCCACCAAACTTCATGCATGGCTTTTCATCCCTGAGACCTCACATGAGTTTTACCATCGCCAACTTCTGACATGTTTCACAGTAGTTATGGCCCTTTGTTCTTCAAAGAATGCTGAAATTAGCTGTTTCGGACTCTACAGTCTGTATTTAGCTACCGATTTCCACCAAACTTGACAAGTGGCTTTGCATCCATGAGACCTCACACGAGTTCAGTCATGAAATTTTATACATGTTCCTCATTTGCTCAAAAATGCTTGATTGCAATTCAATTTATTGTCACTTGCTCATTATTGTCACTTGCTCATTTTGGGGGCCCCATAGGGGCTTGAAGAAATATATGGGCTGCATGATGCTTCCACGCAGAGCTGAATCCGGCCCGCACACTAGTACTGGTAAACCGCTTAGAGGATCTAAGCCTGTCCAGGAACCGCGGTGCGAGGTGGACCGTCCATGCTAATAAACCCTAAACCCTATTGGTTTCATTGGGCGACAGGGCTTGAGATGTCATTTCATCTCAATGTCGGGTAAAAGTCACACAAAATTGGAAGCAACGTCTCATAAATGACCTTTACAGTGTTGACGGGGACGTTAAACCTCAAATCAAACAAAACAGAACTCATTTTAGGGGTTATTTAAGTTGCTCAATCTAGTTTTAAATTATTTTTCAGATAAAATAAAGCTTGATATTTCATTAGCAGATAGAAGCCTCCGTGGTGCAGTGGTTACGCTACTCGCCTTGTAAACCAGAGGTCGCAGGATCGATCCCGGGCTTCTCCAGGCTTTCGGATGAGTCTTTAAACCGAGGTCCCGTCTCCGTATGACCTTAGCTGTTGTTGGGACGTAAAACTCAAACACTCATATTCATTAGCAGACAATTCACATCTAATGTCAAATCCCATTCCACTGGAATATACAATAAATATATTTGAAAATGATGATGTCTGCAAATGTTGTGATTGGCATTGTAAGGGTTCTTTTGTTTTGTTTGAGTTACGTTTTTACCCTCCAGTCAACCAAAAGGGTTTATATGCAGGGACAGTTTGACTTGCACCACTTTGTCTGGGCAGGCTTGGACCTTCTAAGCAGTTTACCAGTACTCATGTGCAGTTGGTTTCAGCTCTGCTTGGAAGCATCATGTAGCCCAATCTATTTCTCCAAGATCTGATAGGCTGTTCTGTCTAGATGGTTGTAATACTCCGTATATTGCAGGCCTTTGTTAGTCAGTCAAATATGACTACCAGGGGCCAGTTGTTCAAAACTAACGACGTCGTTAGTTAATGAATTGATAAAACTTTGATCATTAAATATGGCAAATATGCTAGTATTTTTACTGAAAAAATGTGAGCAGCTTGTGCAAATGCAAAAGCTGCTCACATTTTTTCAGCAAAAATACCAAAATTTTAGATATTGTACTTGCTAGAACAGTTAACAATATGACCACTAACGAGCTCATTAAGCTAACAATGCTTTGAACAACTGGACCCAGGTGATCAGGCGGACATGGGTTTGATACTGGCCGGATTGGCATCATTTTTTCCTGGAGATTGATCATGAATCTTTTCTGTGGTCATTCAACAAAATTTTTGATTTTAGAATTATTTCAGAGAAATGTTTTTAGCTCACCTGTCACATAGTGACAAGGTGAGATTTTGGGATCCCTTTTTGTCCGTCGTGCGTCGTGCGTGTGTCCATAAACTTTTCTTGTGAACACACTAGAGGTCACAGTTTTGGGTCAATCATCATCAAACGTGCTCAGAATGATAATCATGACAATATCTTGGTCAAGTTCGAATATGGGTCATGGCAGGTCAAAAAGTAGGTCAGTAGGTCAAATCAAAGAAAAACCTTGTGAACACTCTAGAGGCCAAAGTTTTGGGCCGATCGCCATCAAACTTGCTCAGAATGATCATCTTGACAATAACTCGGTCAAGTTTGAATATGGGTTATGCCGGGTCAAAAAGTAGGTCAGTAGGTCAAATCATAGAAAAACCTTGTGAACACTCTAGGGGCCACAGTTTTGGTCCGATTGTCATCAATCTTGCTCAGAATGATCGTCTTGACAATATCTGGGACAAGTTCGAATATGGGACATGTCGGGCCACAAAGTAGGTCAGTAGGTCAAGTCATAGAAAAACCTTGTGAATACACTAGAGGCCACAGTTTTGGTAATGATTATCTTGACAATATCTCGATCAAGTTCGAATATGAGTCATGTAGGGTCAAAAAGTAGGTCAGTATGTCAAATCAGAGAAAAACCTTGTGAACACACTAGAGGCCACGGTTTTTGTCCGATCATCATCAAACTTGCCCAGAATGATCATCTTGACAATATCTCAGTCAACTTCGAATATGGGTGTTGTCGGGTCAAAAAGTAGGTCAGTATGTCAAATCATAGAAAAACCTTCTGAACACACTAGAGGCCACAGGTTTGGTCCAATCATCATCAAACTTGCTCAGAATGAGCATCTTGATAATATCTTGGTCACCTTCGAATATGGGCCATGTCGGGTCACAATGTAGGTTGGTAGGTCAAATCATAGAAAAAACCTTGTGAATACACTAGAGGCCACAGTTTTTGTCCAATCATCATCAAACTTGCCCAGAATGATCATCTTGACAATGTCTCATTCAAGTTCCAATATGGGTCATGTTGGGGCAAAAAGTAGGTCAGTAGGTCAAATCACAGAAAAACCTTCTGAACACACTAGAGGCCACAGTTTAGGTTCGATCATCATAAAACTTGCCCAGAATTATCATCTTGACAATATCTCGGTCAAGTTAGAATACGGGTCATGTCGGGTCATAAAGTAGGTCAGTAGGTCAAATCATAGAAAAACCTTGTGAACACACTAGAGGCCACAGGTTTGGTCCTATCATCATCAAACTTGCTCAGAATGAGCATCTTGATAATATCTTGGTCACGTTCGAATATGTGTCATGTGGGGTAACAATGTAGGTTGGTAGGCCAAATCATAGAAAAACCTTGTGAACACACTAGAGACCACAGTTTTGGTCCGATCATCATCAAACTTGCTCAGAATGATAGTCTTGACAATATCTCGGTCAAGTTCGAATATGGGTCATGTCGGTCAAAAAGTAGGTCAGTAGGTCAAATCATAGTAAAACCTTGTGAACACACTAGAGGCCACAGTTTAGGTCCGATCATCATCGAACTTGCCCAGAATGGTCATCTTGACAATATCTCAGTCAAGTTCGAATATGGGTCATGTCCGGTCAAAAAGTAGGTCAGTAGGTCAAATCATAGAAAAGCCCCGATGGGCGGGGCCCTCTTCATATGGATTAAACGCTTGTAGCAGTGACACTCAGGTGAGCGAACCAGGGCCCTCTGGGTCCTCTTGTTTTCATAACCTACCACCAAAATTGCTAAAATGGTACTGCTCCAATGAATAAGCTGACTGCCAGAGCTAAATATAGAAAACTCTGCAATATCTCTCAAGCCAATGGCTGGATAGCATTAGTATGTCAGAGACATGTATCTCTCATGGCCTTCCACCCAAATTGCTTGAAAGGTTTTACTTCATCTGAACAAGATGGCCACCAGGGCTAAAAATTTGAAAAATCGTTGAATGGTATCTCTATAGCCAGTGGTGTGATTTTAAAATTATTTAAAAGAAATGTTTCTTTCATGAATGTCTATCAGAATTACTCAAATGCTTCTGCTCCACTGAACAAGATGGCTAGTAGAGCTTAGACTAATCTTTGAATGATTTTTCCCCTGAAGCCAGTGACTTAGTTTCACAAAACTCTCAACCAGAATTGCTAAAATGGTTCTGCTCCTCTGAACAAAATGACAGACGGCCAAAAAAGGTCAAATCGATTGTCTCCCATGGTAATACATCTTGACTCAGGTGAGCCCTTCAGGTCATCATGGTTCTCTTGTATAATACAGACTATAGTCCTAAATAGATTTGGGTCATGCAATTATCCTTGATCCATTTTGTACTGGAACCCCAAAACAATTCATTGGCACACAGTGCAAACCCAGATCAGATGCTGCAGAAGTGGCATCTGATCAGTGCCTTCATGTTTGCAGAAAGTTCAACTGCTTTCATGCCCCTGTCACAAAGTGGGGAGAGGCATATAGCTTTGCCCTTGTCTGTGTGTACTTATGTCTGTATGTTGCACTATGTAATACTATTCTTGTCTCCTTAACTCCTCCAAAAGTATTTGATGCAGGGCATTGAAACTTGCGTCACACTTCGGACATGCATTGAACATGTGCATAAAGGAAACAGGATTTGTCTCCAGCCCCCTATGGCAGAATTAAGTCCCCTTGAAAGACTAAACATTTTGGCCATGTGTAGCATAGGATGTCAAATAATACTGTTCGTGTCTCCGCAACTCATCCTATAGTATTTGATGCAGGACATTGAAACTTGCAACACAGTTCAGACATGCATTGAACATATGCATAAAGGAAACAGAATTGTGATCCAGCCCCTAATTGCAGAATTATATCCCCTAGAACGACTTACCTATTTTAGGCATCTGTGTAGCATAGGATGATGAATAGTACTGTTTGTGTCTCTGCAACTCCTCCTACAGTATTTGATGCAGGACATTTAAACTTAAAACTCAGTGTAAACATGCATTGAACATGTGCATAAAGGAAATAGGATTCTGATCCAGCCCCTTTTTGCAGAATTACGTCTCCTTGAAAGACTTAAACATTTTGGCCATATGTTATTAGCTCGCCTGTACGAAGTACATGGAGAGCTATTGTTGTCACCTCGGTCGCCTGCGTTTGCGTGTGCATGTGCGTTTGCATTTGCGTTTGCGTGTGTGTTCCCGTCACACTACGTTAAAGTTTTTGAAATGTTATATCTCAACAGTCACTCAACACAGACCACTCATATTTGGAACTTAAGTACCTGGGAGGGTCTTCTGATGTTCAAAGAGAACAGACCCCTGGGTTCATGCCCGGGGATGGGCTAGGGGTCAAAATCTAGAACACCTTTGTAATTCTGTGATAAAGTTTTTGAAATGCTTATATCTCAACAGCCGCTCATCACAAAGCATTCATGTTTAAAACATGGATACCTGGGAGTGTCTTCTGAGATTCCAAGACAACACACCCCTGGGTTCATGCCTGGGAGTGGGGATGGGGTGGGGCTGGGGGTCAAAATCTAGGACACCTTTGTAATTTGTTGTATGCCTTTCCGTTATGCTTACAAGTTATAGACACAATTTGTTATACATCAGCCAATCAAGTGACATTGGTTCAAGTGTAAAAGGGTGAAGGTCATGGTGACCTACATTTTACGGTCCAGTGATTTTGCCTATTATCTTGAAGACAATTTGTTGGAGAAATGTCATTCCTGGGATATTAGTTCCATGTGACTCCACGATTGACCTCAAAATATATCAAGGTCACTGTGACCTATATTTCATGGTTCAGCAATTTTGCCTATTATCTTGAATACTACTTGATAGAGAAATGTTATACCTGGGTTATTAGTTCCATGTGACACCATTATTGACCTCAAAATATATCTAGGTCAGTATGACCTATATTTCATAGTTCAGTGATTTTGCCTATTATCTTGAATACTATTTGATGGAGAAATGTCATACCTGGATTATTAGTTCCATGTGGCCTGATAATTGACCGCAAAATATATCTAGGTCATGGTGACCTACATTTCACGGTCCAGAGATTTTGCCTATTATCTTGAATACTATTTGATGGAGAAATGTTATACCTGGGTTATTAGTTCCAAGTGACTCCATTATTGACCTCAAAATATATCTAGGTCAGTATGACCTATATTTCATGCTTCATTGATTTTGCCTATTATCTTGAATACTATTTGTTGGGGAAATGTCATACCTGGATTATTAGTTCCATGTGACCCAATAATTGACCGCAAAATATATCCAGGTCAGTGTGACCTATATTTCATGGTTCAGTGATTTTGCCTATTATCTTGAATACTATTTGATTGAGAAATGTCATACCTGCATTATTTATTCCATGTGACCCCATGATTGAGCTTGAATTATATCTAGGTCAGTGTGACCTATATTTCATGGTTCAGTGATTTTGCCTTTTATCTTGAATACTCGTATTTGATGGAGAAATGTCTCACCTGGATTATTAGTTCCTTGTGACCGGATGCTTGACCTAGAAATATATCTACGTCATTGTGACCTATTTTCATGGTTCATTGACTTTGCCTTATAATTCAGACACAATTTGATTCTGAAATGTAATATCTGGAACATATGTTCCATGTTACCTGATTATTGATCTCAAAATATATCTAGGTGAGTGTGACCTATATTTCATGGTTCATAAATTTTACCTTATATCTTGAAGGCGCAAAACAGGCAAACTATGCTGTCATGCGACAGCTCTTGTTTCTTTTTCCTTTGCAAAACAAAAAAGTTCGACTTTCAGGGTCCGGGGCTCAAGGTCAAGGTCAGTGTAGCTATTTTATAGAAAAACTTTGTCATCGCTCTAGTGCCTTCATTTATTGATGGATTTTAATATAACTTCACACAAATGTTGGGTATGATGATATCTCGAGCGACTTTGACTTTCAGGCTCCGGGGCTCAAGGTCAACAACCTGGGCTCAAGGTCAAGGTCACTGTGGCTATTTTTAGAAAATCTTGTCATCGCTCTAGCGCTTACATGTATTGCTGGATTTGAATATAACTTCACTCAAAGATTGGGTATAATGGTATCTCAAGCGAGTTCAACTTTTAGGGTCTGGGGGTCAAGGTCACTGTGGCTATTTATAGAAAAACTTTGTCATGGCTGTAGTGCATACATTTATTGATGTATTTAATATAACTTCACACAAATGTTGGGTATGATGATATCTCGAGCAAGTTCGACTTTCAGGGGTCGGGGCTGAAGGTCATGGTCACTGTGGTTATTTTTTTGAAAAACTTTGTTATTGCTCTAGTCCCTGCATTTATTGATGGATTTTAATATAACTCCACACATGTGTTGGGTATGATGATATCTCTAGCGAGTTGGACTTTCATGGTCCAGGACTCAAGGTCCAGGTCACTAAGGCTATTTTAGACAAACTTTGTCATGGCTCTAGTGCGTACATTTATTGATTGATTTTAATGTAACTTCACACAAATGTTGGATATGATGATATCTCGAGGAAATTCGACTTTCAGGGTCGGGGGCTGAAGCTCAAGGTCACTGTGGCTATTTTTAAGAAAAACTTTGTCATTGCTCTAGCCAATGCATATATTGCATGTTTGGTATGATGATATCTCTAGCGAGTTGGACTTTCAGGGTCGGGGCTGAAGGTCAAGGTCACTGTGGCTATTTGTAAAAACACTTTGTCATCACTCCTATATTTATCGATGGATTTTACTATAACTACACACACATGTTGCATATGATAATATCTCGAGGGAGTTTGACTTTCAGGATCCTGGCCTCAAGGTCAAGGTCACTATATCTATTATTAGAAAATTTTGTCATCACATTTATTTATGTATTTTTAATTCACACAAATGTTGCTTTTGATAATATCTCAAGCAAGTTCAACCTTCAGGATCCTAGGCTCTGTGTCACTGTGGCTTTTGCATTACAGGCTGTACTTTTTTGTTCTCTTCATTTGCTGCAGTCTGTTTAGCTCTTTTACATAAGAAAATGTTGTTGTTTTTTTTGGCAAAACCTGCAAAGTTGGAGTTGTTTTTTGTGTTGTTTTTTTTTTCAAATGAAAACACTTTAAACAAAATTTCTTCTTCAGTGGTTCTTAGGGGTACCATCTGGTTCTATTTTAATTGCTGCAGTCTGTTGAGCTGTTTTACAGAAGAAAAATTTCATTTTTGATAACTTGCCCCCATCCAACCTAGGCCCCCAAAGGCGAGCTATGTTGTTTTCTGACAACTCTTGTTTGGAGAATGTTTCAGTTTCTAGTTTATTTAGAATGTGTGCCTGTCTACTGCATATGTCAAAACAAATCACTCATCTAGTGAGGCATATGGTCGGGGCATTCATCACCTTTAGTGATTGTCTGGTCTAAATAAATGTCATAAAATAACTGAATCTGAAACCCCTAAATTTTGAAATGGACTGCTGCTGTATGTAAGGAGGGAAGATTCCATTCAGTGAATCAGTACAAATGGTTTGTTAACCCTTATCTTGCTGAATATTCATTTAAGCCACACCCATTTCTGTCTATCAACCAATCCAACTACTTGATCTAATTTATTGCTACAAATTCATAAACTGAATGCCAAACAGTGTAGATCCAGATCAGATGGCTTCTTCAGAAGCCATCTGATCTGGATCTACACTGTTTCCAAAGATAGGGGTTGTTGTGAACAGCAAGGTAAGAGTTAATATTCTTTATTATCCCAGGGCTGGAAAATTCTCCTTTTCAGGAGAACAAGTAAAAAAAATTCACTTCCCTTTGAAATTGTCTAGATCTAATTTTCCCTTGGGTATGTAGAACAAGTGAAATTTTTAAGAATTTTCGAACTATGTGACCTTTGAGAGACTTCTGGAGCTGATTCATCTGACTACATTATGATAACATACCCAGTATGTTCCAGGTAATATTTTGGACTAATGATTATTACACCCTGTGCTTTACAGCTTCATACTTGAATGCCCATTTGCAATCGTGCTTAACTGTTGAAGAACCAGACATATATGTAGCATACAAAATTCTATTTTTAGTTTTCAGAGAAAAGAAAGCTTGGCATTTCATGTGAATTGTCTACTAAAAGCTTGGCATTTCATGTGAATTGTCTGCTTAGCAGACAATTCACATGAAATGCCAAGCTTTATTCCTCTAAGAAAAAATAACAACAAAACCTAGCTCTTATCATGCTGTTCATGACAACCCCTATCTTTGGAAACAGTGTAGATCCTGATCAGATGGCTTCTGTGGAAGCCATCTGATCAGGATCTACACTGTTTGGCATTCAGTTTATGAATTTGTAGCAATAAATTACATCAAGTAATTTGATTGGTTGATAGACAGAAATGGGTGTGGATTAAATGAATATTCAGCAAGATAAGAGCTAGAATGCACAAATTATCATTTATGCAGGGTTAAATCCATTCTCATCTACTGCCGACAAAAGTCAATTTGCTTTATGTAAAAAAGAAGTTAAGTACACTCAAAATTTTCGCCCAAACAATTTGATTTCAGTGCTTAAATCCAAAATTTCATTGAGTATTTTACGCTCATAAATTTTATCTCAATGCTGATTTTCAAAAATTCAATGCTGAAATACCCTTTAATCTGTCTTATCTAGAGCTCTGACACCTTTGTGCCACTATGGCCTCTTTCATAACTGTAGAACTAGAGTTGTTTCAAAGCATTGTTAGCTTAACGAGCTCATTATTAGTCAAATTGTTAACTGTTCTAGTAAGAACAATATCTAATACATGTAGTAAGAACAATATCTAATACAGTGGTATTTTTGCTGAAAAAAAATCTAAGCAGCTTTTGCAATTGCAATTGTTAACTAACCGCAAAGTTAGTTTTGAACGACTGGCCCCTGGTGATTTTTGTTTTATTGTCCGTATTTCTACCTCAAATATAGATTGAATGTTGTCCTTATAACCATCTCAATGAGGCTGTTCTGACAAATACCACAGTTTTTTAAGTTAAATTGAAGAAAATAAAAACCCAATGCTTCTCTCCATCAACCAGAGTTTGGAGGGATGTTAATTTAACAGATATGTTAGTGATTAATTGGATCTTTGACCTGTTTCAGATGAAATGTGGAGAAATGTAACTGAGGAGCAGTTCAAGGAGTCTGTTCAGACGCTGAAGAATTACAGAGCTGATCCAGTCATTAAACAAACAATTGTAGATAATCTTCTTAAACTGCTGTATGGCCGACATGGCTTGTCAGAAGTGCAATTTGAACATGGAATGGAAGGAGCCGTAAGGATGACTTTCTTGGTATCCAAAATCATTCACAATGACTTTTCATTTATACAAAGATATGAGAACGAGCTTAAAAAGAGACAGCCAAAAGTATGCCACATCGATCTTTTGGACTTACCAGCTGATAAAATGAATGTTCTTACTGACCAAGGTTCTAGTGGGAGCTTGCTTGAACATTTCAATAATGAGAATAGATGTCGGGTGACTTTGAAGATAACACCTAGGCAATATGATACAGCAGCTGTTTCAGCAACAATCAAGAAGGTCGTAGACGAAGTGAAAGAACTTGATGAAATAGCTGGTCATTTGAGGAGGTTAGCAAGAGAAGCAGTGGCTCAGGTAAGATGATGGTAAGGTGCCTGAGTTTAGAAGTTTTCAGCCTTGCCATCATGTGTGATTCATGTGATTCCTTCCCCCCCCCATTCCCCACCCTGGGGCAGGGCCAGGGGTCAAAAATCCATTTTGTACAAACATGGTCATGTTGCATATTAAATATTAAATGGAAGGTAATGAAGAGAGTACAGTTGTGCAAACATTTTGCCGTGGGGGGGGGGGGGGGGGGGGCAAATATTTTGCCTTCTTATTGTCACACAACTGCTACTAGGCTTTTTGAGCTACAATCTTGAGACTATGACAGGTAATAGCCCTATGGATGAGGACTGGAGGATGCAAACACTTTGCCCTGGCGGCAAGTCTTGGGGGTCATCAGCAGTCAGAAATAATGATTTTGGGTTCCTTTTATTGTGACATGGTTTTCAAAGGGAGGCGATATGTGATGGTGTGCCATCAGCTTGCTCTAGCTTTGCCATCAGCTTGCTCTAGCTTTATCTTAAAATGTATGTTGTGTCTACTCATAAGAATCACCTTATTGTGGCAACTCTAATGAGATGCTTGCATAAAAGTTGCCATTCTTAAATGCAAGCTTGTACTAAGTATCATTAATCAAGCTGTAATAATTCTTGAGGAATGAATTTAACCATTAGGGTGAACCCTAGTGTGGTCGCAATATTTTACAAAGTCAGTGGACCATAAAATATAGGTCAAGGTCAAATAGGGATGCTTGCATTTAAGTTGCCATCCCCAGATACAAGTTTGTACCAAGTATCATTAATGAAGCTCTTATAGTTATTGAGAAATAAACATGAACCTCAGGGTGAACGCTAGGGTGGTCGCAAATGTTGACGCCTTGATAAACTGACAGACGGATGAACAGACGGAAAACCGGGTGCTTATTTTGTGCCATGCTAATTGCAGGCGCTACAAAATGGAAAACATTTTCTTGTCTGTCAGCAATATAGTTAAAACACATCTCCTAAACTGGTGAACAGATTTTGATGCTCTGTCTCTGGTCGGGCCCATCGGGGTCTAACTGTTGGTTTTCTTTTGCTCCAGCATTTCAGTGGTTTCTTGCTGTCGAGTCCTCACCGTTGTCTCACCTCTGTGGTTCTTTGATTTTTGTGTTCACGGAGATGTTGCACTGATGAGTTAGGAGGCCTTCATGCGGACTGAACAAATTATTTGTCTAAATCACGACGGAAGTAAGGGCGAGGATTGTGGCCACGTAAAATCGATTTAAGCCCCCCAGTGGAAATCTTCCACTGACCGTTCCAAGGCGGCTCTTCTGTGGCGATTTATTTATGTTGTTGTTTGTTACTTACTGTGTGTATCACTTGTGTCTTTTAATTTTGGATGGCCATATGGCCATTTTGTGGGAAAGTAACTGTCCTTATGGCCTTCCTTTGTTTAGGTTTCCATTTTTGTCTGGTCGCTTAATGTTTGTATTTCTTTCCCTTTGGTGTCTTTTATGGATGGAGTAAGTTAATTGTATCTATTCCTGATCTTTGTTTTACTTCTACTTTGAACAGGAATGTTCCTTCGGTGACCCTCTTCCCAAATTGCTCAAATGGTTCTGCTCTGCTGACAAAGATGGCCGCCAGAGCTGACAATAGAAAAAAATTAGAAAAACCTTATAACCTCATCTCCTTCTAGGCCACTAGCCCAATTTCAAAATAATTTCACAGGAATATTCCTTGTGTGACCCTCAACCAGAAATGCCTAAATGGTTCTGCTTTGCTGCCAGAGCTAAAAATAAAAAAAAATTGAAAACCCTTAAAACGGCATCTCCTTCTAGGCAACTGGCCCAATTTCAAAATAATTTCATAGGAATATTCCTTGTGTCTACCAATAATTGCCCAGTCTGTTCCACTTGGTTGAAATAGATGGCCACCAGAGCTAAAAATAGAAAACATTTTCTAGTCTGTCACCAATATACTTAAAAGACATCTCCCTCCTCCTAAACCATTGAGAGACTTTTGAAACAAATTTACAGGAATGTTCCTTGGGTGACCCTCTACCAAAATTGCACAAACCATTTTGCTTGAATGAAGAAGATGGCAACCAGAGCTAAAAATAGAAAAGATCTTCTGTCAAAAATGTACTTAAAAGACATCTCCTCATAAACCGGTGAACAGATTTTGAAATAATTTCATAGGATTGCTCCTTGGGGAGCCCCACTACCAAAATTGCCTAAATGGTTCTGGTCCGTTGAACAAAATGGCCACCAGAGCTAAAATTAGAAAAAACCTTAAAAAAACATCTCCAAGGCCACTGTTCCAATTTCAAAACAATTTTTGATGAATGTTCCTTGGGTAACTCTCTTATAAAAATGCTCAAACTGTTCTGCTTTGATGAACAAGATGGCTGCCAGAGCTAAAAATAGAAAAATCTTTAAGCATATCCTTCTCCTTAACCAGTGCGTAGATTTTGAAATAATTTCAAGGTGACTTTTCAAACTAGCTCATACCATTGTCCTTGGATAAACAAGATGGCTGCCAAAGCTCAAAATGGAAGAAAAAACTTCCATTACGGTAACTTCTTTACCTTTACCAGTGGAAGGATTTTGAAAAAAAAAGAAAAATCTTAAAGCGTCTTTTTCTTAACCAGTGCATAGATTGATTGATTGATTGTTTTGGGTTTAACGACATTTCAACCCTTGTGAGTCATTTTGTGTATTTTCCCCGAGAAAGTAGTTTAGGTTGTAGTACCAAAGCGTTAATCCAAAATCATTAATACTTAGACAAATGGCGAATATTAATGTTCAGACCAACAGACATGGACTCCAGAAGAGTAAAATCAGGCGTCTTAGGATAGGGATGCCTAGATAAAGGTAGAAAAAGATAGAAGAGATAGTAGGGGAGATGAAAGTGAGGGACAGAGGAGAAAGAGGAAAATGAATGGAAGTATTGAAACTGAAGAAATAACAGGACGGCCCTCAACCCTTACCTGCTGCAAGAACAGCAGGCCTTACCCAACTGTAAGCCAATATCAGTTGGATGCCCCAGTGACACAAGATACACGTCACCTTTGCCTTACCCAGCCACCCCAAACCAGTGCATAGATTTTGAAATAATTTCAAGGTGACCCTCTACCAAAAGTGCTCAAACCATTGTGCTTGGATAAACAAGATGGCTGCGAGACTAAAACTTCTCCCCTTTAACCAGTGAACAAATATTGAATTAATGACAAAGAAAGATAGGTCTGAACTATTTGAATTTTTATGCCTATGAAACACATCACTAGCTAAACTTTGATAAACTAAATCTAAGCATATAAATCATATTTTGGCTATCAGGCGCCAGTCCTATGACCATATCTCCCAATGTGTAGGCCCCAGTCACAAGGAACAACTTAAGAGACTGGTCAGTATGCAGAGGTAATTGTTGAAGTCCAGCCAGTCCCTTAAGCATCTCACAAGTGGCGGGAGCCAGCAAATGGGAGAAGCACAAATCAAATAAATCATGTATTACAAAAAGAATTATGTTATTTGGGGGAAAGGAACAAATAATGGATACTGTAATTATATTGAAATAATGTCAGATGAATGTTCTTTGGCTGACCCTCGACCATATTTGCTCAAACTATTCTGCTCTGATGAACAAGATGGTCACCAGAGCTAAAATTAGAAAAACAACTATTTAAACTGTTTCTCCTCCTTAACCAGTGGACAGATCTTGAATTTGCTCAGATTGTTTCACTCTGTGAACAAGATGGTCACAAGAACTTAACTTGAAATAGAAACACTTTAAAGACTTCTTTCTCTAAAAGGAAAAAATTTCATACAAATTTTTCATGGGTGACCCTCTAACAAAATTGCTTAAAAAACTTTGCTCCACTGGAGATGGAAACAGTTTAAAAACTTCTTTCTTTAAAAGGAAACAATTTCATACCAATTTTTCATGGGTGACCCTCTAACAAAATTGCTTAAAAAACTTTGCTGCACCAGAGCTAAAAATATGTAGTAAACCATACTAAGATTTCCTAAACAGCTGGACTGATTTTGAAATAATTTCACAGAAATGTTCCTTGGATCACCGTCAGATAAAATTGCTCTAATTCTCCACTCCACGTCATATTACCTTGTTTCACTTGTATGATATGGATCAGGTGATGAAAGATTAACCCTTATCTTGCTGAATATTCAATTTAGCCACAACCGTTTCTGACTTTTAACCAATCAGATTACTTGATATAATTTATTCCTGCCTATTCACAAACTATATGTCAAACAGTGTATATTCTGATCAGATGACTTCTCCATCTGATCTGGATCTACACTGTTTGCAAAGATAGGGATTGTTGTGAACAGCAGGAAAAGGGTTAAGGGCCATCATGGACCTCTTGTTTATTTCAAGGCATCGCAGATTGAAGTTGATGGAGCTGTTTTAAGTGTACAGAATATGGAAGGTGTTGAACCTCAAGGATCCAATGTTACACAGCCATTTATTCCCCAAACTACCAGGATGGCAGAACTGAAGGATGATCAGTCCTCATTGTCATTGCAAGCACCTCTGCCAGCTGTTCAGAATCTGTCAGCACAGTCCAGCATGGAAATAGAGACCCAGTCCAGCATCTGTCTGGTTCACAGTCCACAGTGGCTGTCCACCTTTCAGTTTGTTCTGAGTCAGTGCATCATTCACAACATGCTAAATGCAGTAGATGGTCATGACTTCAGTGAGAAAGTTTGTTCCTGCAGTGATGCTCAGAGAAGCAGAGGTAAGGCCATCTCCAATTGCAGGTTGTTCAAAATAAATGATGTTGTTAACCCTTATGCCGCTGAATACTCAGTTTAGCAACACCCATTCCTGACTTTGAACCAATCGGATTACTTGAAGTAAATTATCCCTACAAATTCATAAACTGAATGTCAAACAGTGTACACTGTTTGCAAAGATGGGGTTTGTTGATAAGATAAGATATTTTTATTGTCTCCTGTCCAATACAAGTTAAGACATGACAAATTATGCACGCACAAGCAAGTTCACTAACACAAACGTATTACTCCCATCATAGTAGAGCGTATAAGTTGCTTATCTGAAGCTCATAGCATCACGTAAACAAGCCCGTGAAATAAAGACCCCTCTAAACCCCACTTTATATAGAGAAAACTGGGGTTTACGGGGGTAAACATCATTTTCCTTATTTCTGCTCCAAGACATAGGTTGTGGGTACTCGTTAGAACCGCCTCATTGAGGCGGTTCTAACGAGCACCCAAAACCTATGTTTGGAACATTTATAAAAAAAGTATCAAGGATTTTCATCAGAAAAGTAGCCATTTTGGAGATGTGAAAAAGGCACTATGTCGCACGGATGAGTTATCATAATGGGTTGCTCATATGCAGGTACAAGATGCATAATGAATTGCAAGTTGTGTAGATCTTGGTGAGACTGCTCGTAAGGAGCACCTGCAAGCAGTCTGACCAAGATATACACGAGAGTCAGAGACCCTCGGCCTCCCTCACATCCATAAGTGACACAGTTAGAAACCCTATATAATGATATAAAAATGTGACCCAGATACAAGGTCACCTAGTCTGGACTACATTAATATGTTTTTTCTAAGTTCAAAAGCATCAAACACACTTCATAAACAACCGTGTCAAGTCAGTATCGAAAGTAGCAAAAAGTTTTAAAAAAGTGTTTTCTTGCCGTAAGGATTCACCCGTTACTTCCATTATTTTCATATTTAAATTTTGCCTCAACCCATCATATAATTTGCAATGAAACAAAAAGTGTTTTTCATCTTCAACTACACCTTTACATGAAAAACAAAACCGTTCTTCTTTGGGTAATTTAGGTCTATTATAACGCCCAGTTTCCACACATAAACTGTGTGAACTTATTCGTAGCTGTGTAAATCGACTCTTTACCTTAGAATCCAGTGGCAAAAGTAAATATTTTTCCAATGAAAATTCATGCTTAACAGAGTTATAGAATTCTAATTTGCTACCTTCGGATACTTTTGATTTCCACCAAATTCTATACATTGTTTCTAACTTACTTTTTAAAGCTGAAGCCAATTTCTCAATACTGAAAGTACATTTATTGTTCCAAACATGCTGGAAACCACTTATGTTTAAAAAATTTTTTATACTTAGTATCCAATTAGAATCTTCACTTTGCATCTGCTCACTTAAACATTTATACGCTGATGAATTCTTATCACAAAGCAGCAATCTAAGCCAGTACTTAACTAGATTAACCATTAAATATATATCAAGTGGATAAGCCCGAGTTCGCCCCTAACGGCCGAGTTTGTACTGTTCTTGTGTACATGTAAAAGATATTTGTAATGTCTAATAGCCAAGGAATCATAACAATTCTTACCATAACAGGATTCCAAATCATTCTGATCAATCTTGTTTAGTTTAATATGTGATGTAGCCCAAATTTCAGCACCATATGTTATAATTGGACTTATCATAGATTCAAAAAGCTTCATGCCCACCTGTACATTAATTTCTCTTGATGATAGTTTCTGTTTCATGGCAAACAGTGCTTTCATACCTTTGTGAGATAAAGCTTTAATGTCTATAATTCCAGAAGCTTTAATAATTATACCCAAATATCGATATTCATTGACTAATTCTAGAACTTTAAACAAGAATTGAAATTGATGAAGTTTGCGACCGGACTTATTAAAAATGATAATTTTACTTTTGGAGACATTTAAGTCTAACTTCCACTTAGACAAATATGCTTGCAATTTGTCCAATGATATCTGAAGTCCTTTAGCTGAAGAAGACAGTAATACTATATCGTCTGCATACATAAGGCAACTAAGCTTGTAATCAGCAATGTTTACCTGGTCACAAGAATCATCAAAGACGTTTGACAGATCATTAACATATATATTAAACAGTTTTGGGCTTAGAATACAGCCTTGCTTAACTCCAACAGATGTGGAGAAGGACTCTGTATAACCATCCTCAAGTTTTATACTATAATTAACTTCTCTGTACATGTCTGCTATAACATTAAAAAATTTCCCTCTGATTCCGTACATTTTTAATTTAAAAAACAATCCGTCTCTCCAAACTGTATCAAATGCCTTTTTTAGGTCAATGAAGCATGCAAAAAGGTACTTCTTTGAAAGAAACTTATTGATTATGGAAGTGAGAACAAAGATGTGGTCAGATGTACGGGATTTAGGCCGAAAACCTATCTGGCACCTGTTTATAATATCATACTCCTCTAGATAAGCCGGTAACCTGCTATCCATAATTTTGTAAAACAGTTTGCTTAAACAACTGGACATGGCAATGCCACGATAATTAGATGGATTACTTCGATCTCCCCCTTTATGCAGGGGTTTAATCAAATTATTTCGCCAGGAGACAGGAAACTGGCCTTTTACCAAGATAAGATTAAACAGATTACAATAACACTGTAACAACTCCGGCATTGATGATTTAATTACCCCATTTGTAATGTCATCTAGGCCACTGGCTTTTTATGCCCCCAACTTTAAAAAAGTTGGGGGGCATATTGCTTCTGGCTTGTCTGTCCGTTCGTCCGTTAGTCCGTTCGTACGTCACGCTTTCTTGTGCATAGCATATCTTTAGAACCGTGTATGCTAGTGTTTTGAAATTTCATATATGGGTTCCTCATGAAAAAATAGTTGACCCGTATTTTTTTTCTTGTCCAAATTATCTCCCCTTCTTGAATTATTTCCCCTTTAATTAAATAACATAGAATTCTCGTTAGCAAGATATCTCAAAAAGTATTTGAGCTACAGCCTTGATATTTGGTATAGTGATTGGGACTAAGGAGGAGATTACCTGATTAAATTTTCAACCAATTCTATAAAATTTTGTTAGAGTTATGGCCCTTTGTAATTTTTTGCCACTCAATTGTGTTGCTTTCTGGTGCATAGCATATCTTTAGAACCGTGTATGCTAGTGTTTTGAAATTTCATATATGGGTTCCTCATGAAAAAATAGTTGACCCGTATTTTTTTTCTTGTCCAAATTATCTCCCCTTCTTGAATTATTTCCCCTTTAATTAAATAACATAGAATTCTCGTTAGCAAGATATCTCAAAAAGTATTTGAGCTACAGCCTTGATATTTGGTATAGTGATTGGGACTAAGGAGGAGACTACCTGATTAAATTTTCAACCAATTCGATAAAATTTTGTTAGAGTTATGGCCCTTTGTAATTTTTTGCTACTCAATTGTGTTGCTTTCTGGTGCATAGCATATCTTCAGAACCGTGTATGCTAGTGTTTTGAAATTTCATATATGAGTTCCTCATGAAAAAATAGTTGACCCGTATTTTTTTCTTGTCCAAATTATCTCCCCTTCTTGAATTATTTCCCCTTTAATTAAAAAACATAGAATTCTCGTTAAGAGTTTCATTGATGATACTTGGTACATGCTTGGAACTAGGAGTGAAATTTTTATGCAGGCATCCATGTTTGACCTTGACCTAGATTTCATGGTTTGGTGACTTTGCGCCTCCACAGGCGCGACATAGCCTTCGGGGGAATTCTTGTTGTATGTTTTTGAGTCTTTAACAATATTTGTTGAATATTTTGCCATCTAAGGACAAGCAAAGGTTGGGGGCATTGTGTTTTACAAACACCATTTCTAGTTTATTTTTAAGCGACGAAGCTGCTTTCATGATCTTAGCAGTAGAAATCTCTGCATCAAGCTTATCCTGCGAGTATGAGTTATGATCAGGTGCACAACATGCTGTCTGACAATTTTCAACATTTTTACACATGAGTTCTTTGAAGTATGACAACCATTCTGCAGGACTCAAGGCATCATTATTCTCCTTAGGTTCTAAATTAATGTCTTTGATTTCATCTAAAGTCTTCCAAAAGGCTTGAGGATTACTACTTTCTAAGGTATTCAAGCTATCAATAAGTCTATTTTTATACAATAGTTGCTTTCTTTTAACACATTTCTTAAATTTTTTACAAGCAGCATAAAATCGCTGCACACTATTGTTGTGAACAGCAGGATAAGGGTTAAGTTACCATATTGTTAGAACTTTGACTGTTTAACCCACTGTATATTAGTGAACTCTTCCACTGCTTTATGTTGGGCATGTCCATTTGTCATTTAAGGGGTGGTAGGCCTAATTTTTCGTTTTCATTCTGTTTCTAATAGAAAATTCTTTTAGCAAATAGTACAGGCTCTGCACTGTTTGCAAAGGTACCCCTTTACGGGTTTACCGCATATGGCCAATCTGTGTATATTTTGTTGCAAAAATATGAGTAGTTTTCATTCATCATAAAAAATACCAGAACATTAGTTATTGTTTTTGTGCAGAATTAGGAAATATATTAGTACTTTGCAAATAAAAAAGTGCCAAATCTGGAGCTATGATGACAACGTAACCCTTGACTCGCTGAATATTTAGATATGCCACACCCACCACTGATTATCAACCAGTCAGATTTCTTAATGCAAATCATTGCAAAAAAAATCATAAACTGAATGACAAATAATGAAGATCCTGATCAGATGGCTTCAGAAGCCATCTGATCTGGATCTGCATTGTTTGAAAGATCAGACTAATGAAACTTTATACACACATCTGCCATACACACCCTACCCAGTGCCATAGGCCATTGCTGACCTTATCCTCTATTTCACCATTAGCTGAACAATGTTAAGTCTGTGCATTTATTTTATTTTTCTGTGTTTAGCATGCATGCAAATTTAGTGCTAGTTTGGTGAAAAAAAAGTGTACATGTAATTTGTATCTTAGTCATGCTTCAGCTTTTAGGCATGAGGATCTTCATCAGATGCAACTCCAGTAGCTTAAGGGGAATGGGAACACCTTTAGGGGAAGGCAACTCCTGCAAAGGTATTTTTGTCTCCCATGTCAATAGGGGTCAACTCTTTGCCTGGGTGGCTCTGTACCAAAATAGCTAAAATCGTTCCAGTCCAATGATCAAGATGGATGCCAGAGTTAAAAATAGAAAACTCTTCAAACAAGTACTCCTCTTATACCCCTTGGCCAATTTCATTCAAACTTCATAGGAATGTTGCTACGGTGACCCTCTGCCAAAATAGCTAAAATCGTTATGTTCTGATGTACAAGATGGTCAGCAGAGCTAACATTAGAAAAAAAATTAAGCAATTACTCTTCCCAAACCCCTGGGCCAATTTCATTCAAACTTGCTTAGGTGACCCTCTACTAAAATAGCTAAAGCGGTCCCACTCCAATGACTAAAATGGCCACCAGAGCTAAAAATAGAAAAACACTGTAAATTTGCTTCTCGTAAACCCTATGCGCCAATTTGATACATTCTTCACAAGAATGTTGCCTAGGTGACTCCTTACCAAATAGCTAAAATCGTTACGCTCCGATGAACAAGATGACCATCAGAGCTAAAAATAGAAAAATCTTTAAAATGCCAACTCCTCCTGTACCCTTGGGCAATTTCATTCAAACTTCACAGAAATATTGATTAGGTGGCCCTCTTCCAAAATAACTAAAACTGTCCCACTCCAATAAGCAAAATGGCCACCAGAGCTAAAGATAGAAAAACGTCGTAATTTGCTTCAAAAGAGAACTCCTCCTAAACCCTTGGTCCAATTTTATTCAAACTTCACAGGAATGTTGCCTAAGTGACTCCCTACCAAAATAGCTAAAATCATTTTGCTCTGACGAACCAGATGGTCGCCAGAGCTAAAAATAGAAAAAAATATAGTTCTTTAAACCACAACTTCTGTACCCTTGGAGTGTTGCTTAGGTTACCCTCTACCAAAATAGCTAAAATCGTTATGTTCTGATGTACAAGATGGTCAGCAGAGCTAACATTAGAAAAAAAATTAAGCAATTACTCTTCCCAAACCCCTGGGCCAATTTCATTCAAACTTGCTTAGGTGACCCTCTACTAAAATAGCTAAAGCGGTCCCACTCCAATGACTAAAATGGCCACCAGAGCTAAAAATAGAAAAACACTGTAAATTTGCTTCTCGTAAACCCTATGCGCCAATTTGATACATTCTTCACAAGAATGTTGCCTAGGTGACTCCTTACCAAATAGCTAAAATCGTTACGCTCCGATGAACAAGATGACCATCAGAGCTAAAAATAGAAAAATCTTTAAAATGCCAACTCCTCCTGTATCCTTGGGCAATTTCATTCAAACTTCACAGAAATATTGATTAGGTGGCCCTCTTCCAAAATAACTAAAACTGTCCCACTCCAATAAGCAAAATGGCCACCAGAGCTAAAGATAGAAAAACGTCGTAATTTGCTTCAAAAGAGAACTCCTCCTAAACCCTTGGTCCAATTTTATTCAAACTTCACAGGAATGTTGCCTAAGTGACTCCCTACCAAAATAGCTAAAATCATTTTGCTCTGACGAACCAGATGGTCGCCAGAGCTAAAAATAGAAAAAAATATAGTTCTTTAAACCACAACTTCTGTACCCTTGGAGTGTTGCTTAGGTTACCCTCTACCAAAATAGCTAAAATCGTTATGTTCTGATGTACAAGATGGTCAGCAGAGCTAACATTAGAAAAAAAATTAAGCAATTACTCTTCCCAAACCCCTGGGCCAATTTCATTCAAACTTGCTTAGGTGACCCTCTACTAAAATAGCTAAAGCGGTCCCACTCCAATGACTAAAATGGCCACCAGAGCTAAAAATAGAAAAACACTGTAAATTTGCTTCTCGTAAACCCTATGCGCCAATTTGATACATTCTTCACAAGAATGTTGCCTAGGTGACTCCTTACCAAATAGCTAAAATCGTTACGCTCCGATGAACAAGATGACCATCAGAGCTAAAAATAGAAAAATCTTTAAAATGCCAACTCCTCCTGTACCCTTGGGCAATTTCATTCAAACTTCACAGAAATATTGATTAGGTGGCCCTCTTCCAAAATAACTAAAACTGTCCCACTCCAATAAGCAAAATGGCCACCAGAGCTAAAGATAGAAAAACGTCGTAATTTGCTTCAAAAGAGAACTCCTCCTAAACCCTTGGTCCAATTTTATTCAAACTTCACAGGAATGTTGCCTAAGTGACTCCCTACCAAAATAGCTAAAATCATTTTGCTCTGACGAACCAGATGGTCGCCAGAGCTAAAAATAGAAAAAAATATAGTTCTTTAAACCACAACTTCTGTACCCTTGGAGTGTTGCTTAGGTTACCCTCTACCAAAATAGCTAAAACAGCTCTGCCTGATAAGCAAATGGCCACCATAGCTAAAAATAGAAAAACATTGTAGATTTGCTTCATGCCCAAACTCCTTTACACTTGGGCCAATTTGATTCGAACTTCACAGGAATGTTACGTGGATGACTCCCTACCAAAATAGCTAAAATCGTTCTGCTCTGATGAACAAGATGGCCACCAGAGCTAAAATTAGAAAAAAAATCTTCAAACGACAACTCCTGTACCCTTTGGCCAATTTCATTCAAACTTCATAGGAATGTTGCTTAGATGACCCTCTATCAAAATAGCTAAAATAATCCCACTCTGATGAGCAAAATGGCTGCCATAGCTAAAAATAGAAAAACATTGTAAATTTGCTTCAAATACGAACTCCTCCTAAACCCTTGGGTCAATTTTATTCAAACTTCACCAGAATGTTACGTAGGTGACTCCTTACCACAATAACTTAAATAGTATAGCTAAAGTCGTTCCACTCTGATGATTGAGATGGCCACCAGAGCTTAAAATAGAAAAACTCTTCAAACGACAATTCCTCCTGTACCCTTGGGCCAATTTCATTCAAACTTCATAGGAGTGAGTGGTTGAGTTTTACATCTCACCAACAGCTAAGTTCATAAAGACTCATCCGAAAGTCTGGAGAAGCCCAGGATCGATCCTGCAACCCCTGGTGTACAAGGCGAGTAGCATAATCACTACACAACGAAGGCTTCTAAACATCATAGGAATGTTGTGTAGATGACCCTCCACGAAAAAAGCATAAACCATCCCGCTCCGGTGAACAAATGGCCGCCAGAGCTAAAAACAGGAAAACATTGTTAATTTGCTTCAAACGCAAACTCCTCCTAAAACCTTGGACAATTGGATTCAAACTGCACAGGAATGTTGCCTAGGTGCCTCCCTTTCAAAATAACTTTAATCGTTCTGCTCTGATGAACAAGATGGCCACCAGAGCTAAAAATAGAAAAAAAATCTTCAAACAACAACTCCACCAATACCCTTGGGCCAATTTCATTCAAACTTCGTGGGAATGTTGCTTAGATGACCCTCTACCAAAAAAGCCAAAACGATCCTGCTCCGATGAACAAAATGGCCACCAGAGCTTAAAATAGAAAAACATGGTAAATTTAATTCAAATGCGAACTCCTTAACCCGTGGGTCAACTTGATTCAATCTTCACAAGAATTTTGCCTAGGTTACTCCCTACCAAAATAGCTAAAGTTGTTCTGCTCTGATGAACAAGATGGCCACCAGAGCTAAAAATAGAATGTTCTAGAGACAGTGGCACTCAGGTGAGTGAATCTGGGCCCAGACTCTTGTTCTATTTTTGACGGAAAATTCTATTAGCGAATAGTGCAGGCCCTGATCAGAAGCAGTGTTCTGCGGCATCTGATCTGAGCCTGCACTGTTTGCCAAGGTACCCCCTTTGAGATTTCCAGCATGCAATTGGTTTAACAAGTTGAAGAAGAGGTATAAAATGCAAGGCTCTACAGAGCATTCTATTCCTTTTTCCTCAACAAAAGTTTAGTAAATTTTAATAGTACATGAGCATGAATGCAAGATCCTAGTTATCATATGACATCAAAAATGCATTTTATCCATGATTTGTTTACAAAAATGCCAGTGTTCCACCATAAGTAAACGTTTCATTGTTTAGGACATTGTACGTGTAACGTTACAGGGCGTATCTAACTAATTTGCATAGTTAAACTACTTGTGGATTACGGAAATCATTACATGGCATTATCACATTCTCAGACATGACACCATAAGATTAAAAAAGGATAATTTTTTTTAATTCTTGTTAAAAATTTATGTTGTGGGTACTTGTTAGAATTGCCTCATCCAGGAGAAATATGAAAATTTATCTTAAAATTATCTTCAAACCACTTCATTTGAAGTCTTGTAAGATAGATTTTCAGCCTCCATGCAAAGCACCAGGCTGGTGCTTCTCTGACCTTTTGGTCACATTTCTTAACCTTTGTCCTGCTGAGCCCATATATCCTTACTTTTCAAACAATGTAGATCCAGATCAGATGGCTTCTGAAGAAGCCATCTGATCAGGATCTACATTGTTTGTCATTCAGATTGTAAAGTTGTTGCAATAATTTGTATTAAGTAATCTGATTGGTTGATAATCAGTAGTGGGCGTGGCATATTTGAATATTCAGCAGGACGAGGGTTAATATTCTTCCGTATGACATTCTATTCCAGATATTGCTTAGTATTTTAGCAATGAGCTTGATATCCAGAACAAGATTTCTTATTCTTCCATATGACATTCTATTCCAGATATTGCTCAGTATTTTAGCAATGAGCTTGAAATCCAGACCAAGATTGGACAGGTGAAGGATGAGTTGAAAACTTGGAGAAATGGTATTATTGTGATACATAAATTAATTTTAGAGATGGACAAAGAACAGGCTGGAGCTTGGCAAAGCCTACTCAAATTTGTCCATGAGTTCCTAGAGTTGAAAAAATCAGGAAGGAATGGAGCTCCCAGGTCCGGTATGTACACCAAAACTTCTTAAAGAACATTGTTCATTATAACATGGTTTTTCGATATATCATAGGTCAGTTTTGGACCCTAAATTACCATTTTAGGCTAATGTTCTTGTACAGTAGAACTTCGATGGCTCGAACACCGATGGCTCGTTTACCATGGATGTGTCGAACCAATTCTTGAGCCCCTAGCGAAATCCTCTACATAAGAAATA
The DNA here is from genome assembly GCA_963580285.1 of Lucinisca nassula. NCBI lineage: Eukaryota > Metazoa > Mollusca > Bivalvia > Lucinida > Lucinidae > Lucinisca > Lucinisca nassula. Next base: position 143,875,894 of record OY757017.1, read on the forward strand.
GTGGGAGATAATTAAGGAGATTTAAGTCTTTTATCTTGCAAATGTATGCTGTGTGTACTCATTAGAATCGCCTCGATGAGGCGATTCTAATGAGTACACACAGCATACATTTTCATTATTGGACATCGAAAAGATGTTCAAAAGTGTCTCGTTATGCCTCTTGGCAGAAACCCTCAGTGGCTCGATCTACCGCTGTCTAGAATAAATTTCCATGGTCCCAGAGGGGTTCCAGCCATCGAAGTTCGACTGTATGTGTAAACTGTCCAGTTCACTCTCAGTTTCCTAGGGTTTAGATAGCTAACTTCAGAGTAAAATAGAAGTGAAGACAATGATCAGGAATCCATACAATTAACTCACAGCTCCCATCAGAGACAACAAAGGGTAGCGCACAGAATTTGTGATCAAGAGGTTTCGGGTTCAAGCCTCGCGCTGACCAAAGTGTTGTGCCCTTAAGCAAGGCACTTCACCCACATTGCTTAAAAAAAAGTACTGGTTACCACCCAGGAAATCCTGCTCGTAATGCTCAGATGTGAGCGAGTAGCAGTAATAGGAGCAAAAAAAAAATGAAAAAAAAAATGGGAAAGAAACACAAACATGAAACAACAAACCCTAATGGAAACATCAATAGCGGAAAGCCAAAAGAACAGTTACTTTCCCATAAAATGGCCATTTGGTTATCCAAAACAAAATAATATAAGCGATACTAACACTCAAAGACAAACCATAACAAAAATAAACCGAGACAGAAGAACCGCCTTGGAATGGTTAGTGAAACGAATTCCACTGGGGGGCTTAAATCGATTTTACGTGGCCACAATCCTCACCCTTACTTCTGTCGCGATTTAGACAAATAATTTGTACAGTCCGCATGAAGCCCTCCCAACTCATCAATGCAACATCTCCGTGGACACAAAAAATCAAACAACCACACAGATTAAACAACAGTGAGGACTCGACAGCAAGAAACCACAGAAATGCCAGAGCAAAAGAAAACCAACAGTTAGACTCCGATGGGCCCCACCAGAGACAGAGCATCAGGCACCAAACAACATTACATTGAATTAGATCCCTCTAATTCTTAGTAAGCCTTTACGATGGAACTGTCATAGAATCTGAGGCCTGACCCACCGGCATGCAATTAAAGAGGGAAGCAAAGTTGTCAACCATGATTGGGTTAACTACCATGCATGCAGTCTGTCGTATAACATTTATGTTGTACCCAATCTTTTTATATCGAAGAATGATTTTACGAAATTGGGTGCTGAAGTCATTGTGGTTATATATTTTTCCGAATTTAACTCTGAAATTGTGTGCGGCCACAAAAGTAGTTTTAGAGAGTCTGAGTGGTTGTGGTGTATCTCAGTCATGCAGTGGAGACTGATCTCTATTAGTCACCTACACAGGCTTGGCTGAACCTGGTCTGTGCAGCAAGGACCTTTTCTCATAAGCTGGCACATACACATTTTTTATAGCAGAAAATTGATTTACATGTAAATTGCATGTAAATTGTCAAGAATCGATTCACAATCGGAATCAGAATTGTTACTAGTGATACGTCAAATGACATTCATACACCAGGACCTGTGATATGTGAAGTTAGTCCCAAGCTCTAACCAAAGAGGTAAACTTAGCTACACAACCCTCAGCACCTTCAGCTGTCGAAATAATCGGATCGGGAAGAGCAAAACTTTATTAAACATCGGTTGAATTTTCGTCGAAAAAAATCAACAAATTGACATTTTGTCGTATATAAACAAAATAATCAAGCCAAGCCAATAACAACTAGTCACGATGAGCTTGGATAATTGGCCATATCATGGTAAAAACAATTCGACCAAGTGTCACATTTCTTAAAAAAAATAATCAACCAATTGTCCCATTTTAATAATTTTTTTGACCAAACATTGTATTTGACGGAAAGCTACATTCGACTAATTGGTTTTTGACGAAAGGCTATGCTAATGGGAAGCTTAAATCAATTTAAAATGGCCACATACATCCCCTTGGTTCTGTCATGGTTCAGTGAATAGTTAAGTCTGTCATGAGGTAAATAATTGTTTCCAACTTTATTTGTAAACCCTTGAGGTATGGCTATCTCATATGTTGTTAGATTCTGTTTGACAAGTGATGACTCAGACCAGTTTTTGGGGTTTAGTTGTTCAAAACTAACGACATCGTTAGTTAACGAATCGTTAAAACTTTGATCATTGAATAGGGCAAATATACTAACATTTTTGCTGAAACAAATGTTAGTAGCTACTCACATTTTATCAGCAAAAATACCAAAATTTTAGATATTGTATTTGCTAGAACAGTTAACAACATGGCCGCTATCGTTAAGCTAACGAGGCTTTGAACAACTGGCTCTAGATTTGCAGGCTGTGGATTTGATGAGTGACTTTGCTGGTCACATAAACCATCTATATTATCTGGATATACCAGAGATGAGCTAAGTGTAGCCCTTGGTTCTATAAGGGTGATACTGTGAGTGCCTAGAGTCAGCCCTAGACTGATCTGTGCCTTTGTCAGTCTCACATGTCTTCCTGTATGTGCTTTGTAGTATCTTGGCTCAAATGTAGTGCAAAGTGGTGGTTTGTCAATTAACTGAATTACTAGCTGATAACTTGTTTCAGGGTTTTCCATGATCAATTGAATTTTTGACTCTATATATATCCATTACTTTATATTATGTTTGGGGTACACAGAATATTTGTGTTCACTGTGTAACCTGATATTGTAGCCAGCTCTAAGTGTATAGATTATATAGAGGATCCTACCTGAGTGTTCATGTATTATTGAATTTATTAAACAAGTTGAGGAAAAAGGATAAAATATGAGTAATTTTATCCTTTTTCCTCATCAAGTTTAATAAATTCAACTAGATCGCGCAGTCGATGGCACGCCATCGCAAATCCCCACGTTTTGACCTCTTCCAGGGACCCCTGGGGGCTGGTCCAAAAATTAATGTGCTCTTGCAGAAGCCATTCATGTAAGTAACTCACACTCCAAATTTGGTTGAATTCCAATGAACGGTATAGGAGGAGATAGCCGGACAGTGTGTGTGTGTGTGTGTGAATTCGGGTTTAAAGTCGCTTTCAACAATTTTTCAGTCATATCACGACGGTGTCTGGTTGCGACAGAGAGCTCAATGCTCACGTTTATAGTGCTGCCTCACTGAAGTATCATGTCCCAGACACATTACATGATACCACACCCAGTCACATTATCCTGACACTGGATCGACCAGTCCTAGCTCTACCCCGTAAATCTGAGTGCCAAGCGAGGAGCAGCTAGTACCATTTTTAACGACTTTGGTATGTCGCGGCCCGGGATCGAACCCGAGACCTCCCGTTCCCCGGAGCGGACACTCTACCAACTGAGCTATCGGGGCCGGACAGACAGACGGACAGACGGACGGAGGCGATAACAATATCCCCACTTTTCTTCAAAAAACGTGGGGATAATAATACATGAACATGAATGCAAGATTATGTTTAAAAAGTATTTAATTCACAATTTCTGTGCAATAATGCCAACATTCTGTCATTAGTAAATGGGACGTCATTAAGAACGTTGTACATGTAATGTTACAGAGTGTATCTAACTAATTTGCATATTTAATTTTAATCCACTAGTGGATTACTGAATTTATTACATGACGTTATTACCTTCCCAGATGCGACGCCATATGATATATAGAAAATGGTCATTTTTCTACATAATCTGTACAATTTGCCATCAAAATTTTAGCGTAGTAAATTTTAAAACCATATCATAAAGAACAACGCTTTACCTTCAAACACCAAGTCATCAAATAAGTCAGAGCAAACAGACTAGATGAAGATCAGATTGATCAAGATCTGCACTATTTACCACTGGGCAAACTCTTTGTGGCCTGAATATATAATGAATGATATACGAGGACTGTTCAAATATGAATGCAAGTAGAACATGAATGATATAGCTCATTTAAAATTTTTCTTCTTTTTCGTTTCAGTGTTTGGAAACAGATGAAGTAAATGAATGAAGCAATACAGACAAAACTTCAGCTAAAAAGCTCCTTAATCCCTATCACACAGAGCTCATGTCTTATGTGACACTTTGTGATATGAAAAATTGATAATTACTGAGAAATTGCAGTGATCTCAATTCAAACAAGTTGCAGGCCATTGCAGCAAAGTCACAGAGGAGTCCCTAAGCAATTTTAAACATGATCATCTTTTGAATATGTTTACAAGACGTGCTGCAGTCATTATGAGGTCGCTCAGTCATCAGGGGTTGCCTTATTTTGATCACTGATAAGTCACACCCAATGCACAGCACAATGACGTTATCCCTGGAACCCTCTTACAACCTCTCTGCAATAAACTGGTGACAAAGCACCAACGATATGGCATTTATAAGCAACGGATCACTGATAGGTCAGTGATTTGTTGGTCACTACTCAGTGATTGGTTGGTTTCGCCCCCGCCCATAGGGGCTTGAAGAAATATATGGGCTGCATGATGCTTCCACGCAGAGCTGAATCCGGCCCGCACACTAGTACTGGTAAACCGCTTAGAGGATCAAAGCCTGTCCAGGAACCGCTGTGCTAGGCGGACCGTCCATGCTAATAAACACTATTGGTTTCATTGGGCGACAGGGCTTGAGATGTCATTCCATCTCAATGTCGGGTAAAAGTCCCACAAAATTGGAAGCAACGTCTCCAAAATGACCTTTACAGTGTTGACGGGGACGTTAAACCTCAAATCAAACAGTGATTGGTTGCAGATGATTTCTAGGTACAAGCTGATCATGCCATTCCACCATCAATAAAATGGTCTAACTGTACATTACATTTATTTCTTCACAGTAGGCAAACACTTCAGTTCAAACCCAGCATAACTATATACCATAGAAGCTTTAACCCTTATTCTGCTGCATAATTAAGTTAGGCACACCCATTGCTTACTTTGAACCAATCAGATTACTTGATATAATTTATTTCTACAAATTCACCAAGTGAATGTCAAATAGTGTAGATCCTGATCAGATGGCTTCTTCAGAAGCCATCTGATCTGGATCTACACTGTTTGCAAAGGTAGGGGTTGTCATGGACAGCAGGATAAAGGTTAAGAAAATATATGTTTTACATGCACCAGGGTCAGTTGTGCAAAGAATCGGTAGCATAATAAGCTGAAATTGTTGACTTTTCTAGCCAGTAAAATACCTAAAATTTTGGTATTTTTGCAAAAAAATGTAAGTAGCTTTCACATATGCAAAAGCAACTCACATTTTTAGCTCACCTGAGCACGAAGTGCTCATGGTGAGCTACTGTGATCGGTCAATGTCCGTCGTGTGTCGTGAGGCGTCAACAATTTACTTTAAATGCTAACTCCTCCTTAACCCTTAAGCCAATTTCAATAAAACTTCATAGGAATAATGTTGAGGTGATTCTCTACAAAAATAGCTAAAATTGTTCCGCTCCACTGAACAAGATGGCCACCAGAGCTAAAAATAGAAAAATCTTTAAACGACAACCATTCCTGTACTTTAAAGCCAATTTCATTCAAACTTTATAGGAATGTTTCTAAGGTGACCCTCTACCAAAATAGCTAAAACATTTCCGCTCCGGTGAACAAAATGGCCACCAGAGCTAAAAATAGAAAATTCTTTAAACAACAACTCCTCCTGTACCTTTGGGCCAAATTAATTCAAACTTCATAGGAATGTTGCTTTGGTGACCCTCTACTAAAGTAGCTAAAACGATATTGCTCTGATGAGCAAAATGGCCGCCATAGCTAAAAATAGAAAAACATCGTAAATTTGCTTCAAACACAAACTCCTCCTCAACCCTTGGGCCAATTTGATTCAAACTTCACAGGAATGTTGCCAGAATGACTCCCTACCAAAATAGCTAAAATCGTTATGCTCTGACAAACAAGATGGCCACCAGTGCTAAAAATAGAAAAAATCTTTAAATGACAACTCCTCCTGTACCCTTGGGCCAATTTTATTCAAACTTCAAAGGAATGTTGCTTAGGTGACCATCTACCAAAACAGTTGAAAAGGTTCTGCTCTGATGAGCAAAATGGCCACCATAGATAAAAATAGAAAAACATCGTAAATTTGCTTCAAACACAAACTCCTCCTTTACCCTTGGGCGAATTTGATTCAAACTTCACAGGAATGTTATGTAGGTGACTCACTAAAGAAATAGCTAAAACCATTCCGCTCTGACTAACAAGATGGCCACCAGAGCTAAAAATAGAAAAATTCTTCAAACGACTACTCCTCCTTTACCCTTGGCCCAATTTCATTCAAACTTCATAGGAATGTTGCTTAGATGTCCCACTACCAAAATAGCTAAAATGTTTTCACTCTGATGAGCAAAATGGTCGTCATAGCTAAAAACAAAAAAAACTTTTTAAATTTTACGTCAGAACGCGAACTCCTCCTCAACCCTTGGGCCAGTTTGATTCAAACTTCAAAGGAATGTTAGTTAGGCGAACAAGATGGCCACCAGAGCTAAAAATAGAAAAAATCTTCAAACGCCAACTCCTTACCCCTTGGGCCAATTTGATTCAAACTTCACAGGAATATTATGTCGTTGACTCCCTTCCAAAATAGCTAAAATTGTTCCGCTCTGACTAACAAGATGGCTGCCAGAGCTAAAATAGAAAAATTCTTCAAACGACAATTCAACCCTACCCCTTGGGCCAATTTGATTCAAACTTCACAGGAATATTATGTCGTTGACCCTCTACCATATTAGCTAAAATGATCCCGCTCTGATGAACAAAATGGCCACCAGAGCTAAAAATAGAAAAACATTGTAAATTTGCTTCAAACTTCACAGGAATGTTGCCCAGGTGACTCCCTACCAAAATAGTTAAAATCATTCCACTCTGATAAACAAGATGGCCACCAGTGCTAAAAATAGAAAAAAATCTTCAAACGACAACTCCTCCTGTACCCTTGGGCCAATTACATTCAAACTTAATAGGAATGTTGCTTAGATGACTCTCTACCAAAATAGCTAAAATGGTCTCGCTCCGATGAACAATATGGCCGCTAGAGCTAAAAATAGAAAAAACATTGTAAATTTGCTTCAAATGCGAACTCTTCCTAAACTTGTGGGTCAATTTGATTCAAACTTCAAAGAAATGTTGCCTAGGTGACACCCTATCAAAATAGCTAAGATCCTTCGGCTCTGATCAACAAGATGGCCACCAGAGCTAAAAATAGAATGTACTAGAGACAGTGACATTCAGGTGAGTGAATCAGGGCCCTCTGGGCCCTCTTGTTCCAGCAAAAATATTAGTATATTTGCTATATTAAATGATCAAAGATTTAACAATTTGTTAACTTATGATGTCGTTAGTTTTGAACAACTGGACTCAGATTCTGAGAAGGATGAAGGAGACTCTGAAAGTAAACCAAGCTGACTAAATGCAGCATAATACAGTTCCATTGCAGTCTTCAATAAGAGAATTGATTTAATCTTTTTTACAATTTTCTTTTGGGCAGCAATTAATCTGCAACTTGTCAATGATCAGTTTGTTACAACCAAAGATGTACAGAGTATTCAATAATCAGTCCAGAACATTTGCAGACTTATGACTCTGCAGTGATTAAGTGGCAGACAGGTCATCAATGACTCTGACACCAATATTTTGCAATACCTATTGCCCATTGATTGTGACTAGAAAATTCTGATTCAAGTTTATGATTGATCACAAAATAATGAATCACAAGTAAAATGACATGAATCGGTTACAAGGAAGTAGCATAACTGTTGCAGTATCTGTGTGACCGAGACATTGCAGATTGCCTAACCATTGCTGGGGAAAAAAAGGCTTAACTCGGCACTGAAAAGCACAGAGCTTTCGTTATAGCGACAGTATTTGTTGCCTAACATTTTGCAGCAATAAAGAATTTGGCGTTACAACAAGGAGTAATGTAATGGGTCTTTTCCTGTAGGTTTTTAGCTCACCTGTCACGTAGTGACAAGGTGAGCTTTTGGGATCACTTTTTGTCCGTCGTCCGTCGTGCGTGCGTGCTTCCGTGCGTCCGTAAACTTTTCTTCAAACGACATCTCCTCCTAAACCACTGATTGGATTTTGACCAAACTTCACAGGAATGATCCTTAGGTGGTCCCCTTTCAAAGTTGTTCAAATGCTTCCAGTCCGTTGCATAATAGGTCACAGTAGCCAAAAACAGATTTTTTTCACCGAAAACTTAAGAAATCTTCTTCTCTGAAACCGCTAGGCCCAGGTCTTTGATATTTGGTATGAAGCTTCATCTAGTGGACCCCTACCAAGATTGTTCAAATTATAGTGCTTGGGCCAAAAATGCCCCCGCAAGGGGGCCCTTTGGTTTTACATGGGCTTATATAGGGAAAATCTTTTAAAATCTTCTTCTCTGAAACCACAAGGCCCAGATCTTTGATATTTGGTATGAAGCTTCATCTAGTGGACCCCTACAAAGATTGTTCAAATTATAGTGCTGAAGCTAAAAATGCCCCCGCACGGGGGCCCTTTGGTTTTACATGGGCTTATATAGGGAAAATCTTGAAAAATCTTCTTCTCTGAAACCGCAAGGTCCAGGTCTTTGATATTTGCTATGAAGCTTCATCTAGTGGACCCCTACCAAGATTGTTCAAATTATAGTGCTGGGGCCAAAAATGCCCCCGCACGGGGGCCCTTTGGTTTTACATGGGCTTATATAGGGAAAATCTTTAAAAATCTTCTTCTCTGAAACCACAAGGCCCAGGTCTTTGATATTAGGTATGAAGCTTTATCTAGTGGACCCTACCAAGATTGTTCAAATTATAGTGCTGAAGCTAAAAATGCCCCCGCAAGGGGGCCCTTTGGTTTTACATGGGCTTATATAGGGAAAATCTTGAAAAATCTTCTTCTCTGAAACCGCTAGGCCCAGGTCTTTGATATTTGGTATGAAGCTTCATCAAGTGGACCTCTACCAAGATTGTTCAAATTATGGTGCTGGGGCCAAAAATGCCCCCGCACCAGGGCCCTTTTGTTTTACATACGCTTATACAGGGGAAATCTTTAAAAATCTTCTTCTCTGAAACTGCAAGGCCCAGGTCTTTGATATTTGGTATGAAGCTTCATCTAGTGGACCCCTACCAAGATTGTTCAAATTATAGTGCTGGAGCTAAAAATGCCCCCCGCATGGGGGCCCTTTGGTTTTACATGGGCTTATATAGGGAAAATCTTGAAAAATCTTCTTCTCTGAAACCTCAAGGCCCAGGTCTTTGATATTTGGTATGAAGCTTCATCTAGTAGACCCCTACCAAGATTGTTCAAATTATAGTGCTGGGGCCAAAAATGCCCCCGCACCAGGGCCCTTTTGTTTTACATGGGCTTATATAGGGAAAATCTTTAAAAATCTTCTTCTCTGAAACTGCAAGGCCCAGGTCTTTGATATTTGGTATGAAGCTTCATCTTGTGGACCTCTACCAAGATTGTTCAAATTATAGCCCTGGGGCCAAAAATGCCCCCGCTCTGGGGCCCTTTGGTTTTAAAAAAAAGACTTATATAGGGAAAATCTTGAAAAATCTTCTTCTCTGAAACCACAAGGCTTAGGTCTTCGATATTTGTTATGACGCTTCAGCAAGTTGACCTCTATGAAGATTGTTCAAATTATAGCCCTGAGACCAAAAATGCCCCCGCCATGTGGCCCTTTGGTTTTACATAGACTTATATAGGGAAAATCTTTAAAAATCATCTTCTCTGAAACACAAGGCTTAGGTCTTTGATATTTGAAGCTGATATTATGAAGCTTCATCTTGTGGACCTCTACCAAGATTGTTCAAATTATAGCACTGGGGCCAAAAATGCCCCCGCTCCGGGGCCCTTTGGTTTAACATAGACTTATATAGGGAAAATCTTGTTTTACATAGACTTCTATATGCAGGGTAAACCTTTAAAATCTTTTTCTCTGAAACCAGAAAGCCCAGGTCTTTCATATTCGATATGAAGCTTCATCTTGTGGACCTCTACCAAGATTGTTCAAATTTTAGCCCTGGGGCCAAAATTGACCCTGCCTGGGGCCCACTTGTTATGCTTTGGATCAGGTGAGCGAACCAGGGCCCTCTGGGCCCTCTTGTTTTAGCTTACCTGAGCACGAAGTGCTCTTAGTGAGGTATTGTGATCTGTCATTGCCCGTTGTGCATTGTGCCTTGTCAACAATTTGCTTTAAATGCAAACTCCTCCTAAACCCTTGGGTCAATTTGTTTCAGACTTCAAGGCATGTTGCCTTGGTGGCTCCCTACCAAAAAAGCTGAAATCTTTCTGCTCCAATGATCAAGATGGCCACCAGAGCTAAAAATAGAAAAATCTTTAAATGACATCTCCACCTGTACCTTTGGGCAAATTTCATTCAAACTTCATAGGAATGTTGCTAAGGTGACCCTCTACCAAAATAGCTAAAACAGATCTGCTCCAATTGGCAAAATGGCCGCCAGAGCTAAAGATAGAAAAATGTGGTAAATTTGCTTCAAATGCAACTTCTAAACCATTGGGCCAATTTGATTCAAACTTCACAGGAATGTTGCCTAGGTGGCTCCCTACCAAAATACAACCAGCTAAAATTGTTCTGCTCTGATGAATAAGATGGCCACCAGAGCTAAAAATAGAAAAAATGTAAATTTGCTCCAAGCGTTAACCCTAAACCCTTGGGCCAAATTGATTCAGACTTCAGAGGAATATTGCCTAGGTGACTCCCTCCAAAATAGCTAAAATAGTTCTTTCTGATGAACAAGATGGGGACAGATCCAAAAATAGACAAAGCTTTAAGGTACAACTTCTGCTATACTCATTGGCCAATTTCATTCAAACTTCATTGTGGAGCGCTGTGGTGCAGTGGTAAAGCATCGGATTCGAGATCGAGAGGTAGCGTGTTCGATCCTCGCAAGCGCCACGTGTTGTTTCCTTGAGCAAGAAACTTTATCCACATTGCTTAGTACTGGTTCTTACCCAGGAAAAGAGGGCCACATGGAAGATTAGTACCAGTACTAAATGTGTTACCCTCTATAAATAAGGTCGATAATATAATAGGAATGTTGCTTAGGTGATCCTCTACCAAAATTGCTAAAATGGTCTATTCTAATGAACATGATGGCTGGGTAAAAATAGAAACTAAAGCCAGTTTCATTAAAACTTTGCAAGAATGTTGCCCTGGTGACCATCTGTCTAAGTGCAACAGTTATGCTTCTTCTAATGGCTTTCACCCACATGACTTTCAGAAGCTGTGTGACATCTTGACATCAGGTGATCGATTCAGGGCCATCTTGGCCCACTTATCTTTTATTTACTCCAAGAAACAAATTTTGTGAAATTGTGTAAAAACTGCCTCGCCTCATTGAGGCGATTCTAGCATACCATACCCATAACATTTGTTTCTTGGAGTATTAAATACAATATTCTTCAGTATCTCTATTTTTTTTTCTCTCTTCTCTTGAACCAAGGGGTTCATTCAATTGATTTTTTTTGTTATAACAAGTTTTGTTGTTACAATGAATGTTAGAATAAAGAGGTTTGACTGTACCATAAGCTGTAAACAGTGGTGATGTCATTCATGAGTGCTGATGAGGTCATGTTTTAACAATAAAGTGTAAGTATTTAAGGGCTACTGTAAAAATCCTAAAAATTTGGACAACTTGAGGACTTGGGGTAATTCTCCTAAACTTTTAACAAGTGTGTTTCTCAATCCAGCAAGGACGGCAAACAGTGTAGACCTTGATCAGACTGCTCCTTCACTGTTTGCTCGGGCCTATCTGTCTCAATAGTTAGGATTATTTAGGGAGTTGTCAAAGCATTTTAGCATAGCAAGCTAATTAGTTGTCAAAATGTAAACTGTTATAGCAAGTACTATATCTAATACTCAAGTATTTTTGCTGAAATATGTGAGTAGCTATTGCATTTGCAAAAGCTACTCACTTTTTCAGCAAAAATATAAGTACATGTATATCAGTCATATGATAAGTTGTTCATGCTGTCCATTTATCATTCACCAAATTGAAATAATTTTATTTCATGTGGATATTGTCTCAAGAGATTCTAGTTTCTTCAAAATCTTGCGTAGGTAACTTGCATATGCATATAATTTTCATTCTCTTAACCCTTCTCTTGCTGAATATTCATTTAAGCCACACCCATTTCTGTGTATCAACTAATCAAATTACTTCATGTAATTCATTGCTACAAATTCATAAATTGAATGCCAAACAGTGTAGATCCTGAGAAGCCATCTGATCTGGATCTACACTGTTTGCAAAGATAAGGGTTGTCGTGAACAGCACAATAAGCGTTAACATGATAGAACAGCCTCTCATTGCATATTATGAAATTTTAATTCGGTAAAATGTCTTCTATGTTTTTCGCCATTAATTTCAATATTTTCCTGGAAATATGTGTTTTACATTTACATTTATGTGTGGGTTGAATTGAGATTGAAGGGCCTAAGCCCAGTTATTCAAAGCAAATAAAATTCTTAGTTATAAAAGTGTAAGCTATGAAAGAATAAGTTATAGGTTAAGTTAAGTTTGGGGATATTAGTGATGTAATGAAAATACGTAAATACTGTACTTTGTAAATGGGATGGGGCACGGGTTGATCCAAGGTGGTTGTTTCGGGCTACAGTATGATAAGGGAGGCAAATACTATCAGGCCAGATTGATACTTGGAGATGTGCTCTTTCAAAGAAAATGGATGCATCAGACATTTTCTTTACAGGGGAGATAACTTTTGTAGCTTCCTGTTTGCTTCCAGCTTCCTGTTACATTATGAAAACACGCCTATACAAATACATTGTAAACTTTACCTCCGAAAAATTGGAATTTTTTGATGAAAAGTTGTGATATTTTTCTTATTTCTGCTCAAAATATAGATTGTTGGTACTCATTAGAACCTCCTCATCGAGGCAGTTCTAACGAGTGCCCACAATCTATATTTCAGTGCAGAAATAAGAAAAATAAGGTTTACCCCCTGTAAACCCCAGTTTTACTTAATAAAAGTGGGGTTCAAGGGGGTCAGAATTATATAGGTGTGTTTTCGTGATGAAACAATTTCAGTGGAAAGTGGATCTGCTGTTGAAGGCAAGGAAATGCTCCTTGGGAGCAAGCTCATTTCTTTAATAGTAATTCCCTACTTTTGTAAGAGTTGCTGCCCATGATAGTGTTACTATTCTCCCTAAATTCATTTTGTCATGTGGTGTCTGAGTTTATGTCGCACCAACAGCTAAGGTCATATATAGATGGGACTTAATTTTAAAGACTCACCTGAAAGTCTGGAGAAGCCCGAGATCGAACCCGCAACCCCTGTTTTATGAGGCGAGTAGCTTGTCCACTACACCACGGAGGCTTCTTTAAAATTATTGTATGCGGATGTAGTCCTGTTTTGTAAGGTCCGACTTCGTGCCTCATCATTCATTGTTTTCTGCGAGACAGAATATAGTCTGTTTTATTAAATGTCTTATTTACTTTGTACAGAAGTTACTGGTCAATATTTTTCCATATTGTCCATCAGTCTGGTTCACAACAGAATTACTTTCAAATTTGTCCATTATGAGGGGAAAAATCGACAGCCATCTTGTCATGCATATTGACTGAAAGAAGGCAAAACAAAACAAATATAGGTTTTGACAAAGTGCAAATATAATGCTGACAAATATGACCTACCTGCAATCAGTTTAGGTTTTTTCTTTTAGGAAATCAGGACTATTTTGAAAGAAATAAAACAAGAGGCACATGGGCCACTACGCTCACCAGAGGTCATGTGGTTTATACCATATACAGGCAATGTGCCCATCTTGGTCATGTGACAACAATACCATGAATAATGTTTAATTGCCTCACCCTGGAGAAGATAAAAATACTGAATCTGAGCCATCCAAGACATAGGTCAGTAATGACCTTTACCTTTGGAATTAATAAACTTCCATTCAGCTAACTGCAAATATCATTTTTGATGTCACAGCCTACCAGGCAATCAGAAACTTCCACTACTTTGCCATTTTTCCATACAAATGTCTAAGTGACCAAATTTGACCTTGACATAAAATAGGTCAAGGTCAACCAAAGGTCATCATTTGAACAAACCATTTCTGATGCCAATAGCTAATATACAATCAGAAAAATCCACTGTTTTGCCAATTTTCCATACAAATGTCTAAGTTACCAAATTTGACCTTGATGCAAAACAGGTCAAGGTCAATCAAAGGTCATCATTTGAACAAACTTGGTAGGGCCAGAGTCCCTGATGCTGCATACCAAGTTTCAAAATCATCGGCCATTCAGGTATTGAGAAGAAGATTTTTAAAGGTTTTACCATATATGGGCATGGTGGCCATATTGGTCATGTGACCCAGTCCTCACGAACAAACTTTTGTTCCCTCATTCCATAGAGGCTCCACATGTAATTTGGTTTCAATTGGCCGAGTAGTTTAAGTGAAGAAGATAAAAATACTGAATCTGAGCCGTCCTGGACAAAGGTCGGTAAATAACCTTGACCTTTGGAACTGATAAACTTCCATTCAGCTGATTGTAAATACCATTTCTGATGCCACCAGCTAATATACAATCAGAAAAATCCACTGTTTTGCCATTTTTCCATACAAATGTCTAAGTGACCAAATTTGACCTTGATGTAAAACAGTTCATGGTCAACCAAAGGTCATCATTTGAACAAGCTTGGTAGGGCCAGAGCCCCTGATGCTGCATACCAAGTTTCAAAATCATTGGCCGTTCGGTTCTTGAGAAGAAGATTTTTAAAGGTTTTTACCATATATGGGCATGGCGGTCATATTGGTCATGTGACTCAGTCCTCATGAACCAACTTACTTCCCTCATTCCATAGAGGTTCCACATGTAATTTGGTTTCAATTGGCCGAGTAGTTTAAGTGAACAAGAAGATAAAAATACTGAATCTGAGGCGTCCTGGACAATGGTCGGTAAATGACCTTGACCTTTGGAACTACTAAACTTCCATTCAGCTGATTGGAAATAACCATTTCTGATGCCACTAGCTAACATACAATCAGAAAAATCCACTGTTTTGCCATTTTTCCATACAAATGTCTGAGTGACCAAATTTGACCTTAATGTAAAACAGGTCAAGGTCAATCAACGGTCATCATTTGAATAAACTTGGTAGGGCCAGAGTCCCTAATGCTGCATACCAAGTTTCAAGATCATCTGTGGTTCGGTTCTTGAGAAGAAGATTAAAGGTTTTTACCATATATGGGCATGGCGGCCATATTGGTCATGTGACCCAGTCCTCATGAACCAACTTTCGTTCCCCCATTACATAGAGGCTCCACTTGTAATTTGGTTTCAATTTGCCAAGTAGTATAAGTGAAGAAGAAGATAAAAATAATGAATCTGAGCCGTCCTGGACAAAGGTTGGTAAATGACCTTGACCTCTGAAACTGATAAACTTCCATTCAGCTGATTGCAAATACCATTTCAGATGCCACTAGCTAACATACAATCAGAAAAATCCACTGTGTTGCCGTTTTTCCATACAAATGTCTAAGTGACCAAATTTGACCTGTACGTAAAACAGGTCAAGGTCAACCAAAGGTCATCATTTGAACAAACTTGGTAGGGCCCCGAGTCCTCGATGCTGCATACCAAGTTTCAAGATCATCGGCTATTCGGTTCTTGAGAAGAAGATTTTTGAAGGTTTTTACCATATATGGGCATGGCGACCATATTGGTCATGTGACCCAGTCCTCCCCAACAAACTTTCGTTCCCCCTTCCCATAGAGGCTCCACATGTAATTTGATTTCAATTGGCCAAGTAGTTTCAGAGGAGATGTTTGAAAATGTTGATGACTCAGAAGACCACGACGACGGACCAATGCCTATACTATAAGCTCCCCCGGAGCCTTTGGCTCTGGTGAGTTAAAAACAAACAATCCAGTAAAAATGGTGCCCTGCATTGGCAAGATGTTGACATTTTTAATGATGTCACCGGCCCCCGCCCATTGGGGCTTGAAGAAATAGATGGACTGCATGATGCTTCCATGCAGAGCTGAAACCGACCGCACACGAGTTCTGGTAAACCGCTTAGAGGATCTAAGTCTGCCCAGGCAAAGTGGTGCAAGTCGGTCCATCCATGCTTATAAACCCTATTGGTTTCATTGGGTGACAGGGCTTGAGATGTCATTTCATCTCAAAGTCGGGTAGAAGTCCCACAAAATTGGAAGCAAGTCTCCAAAATGACCTATTCTTTGTTGATGGGGACGTTAAATCTCAACTCAAACAACAAAACCTTATGGACCATAATAATTTTAGATCGGTTTTTTTTTTAGCAGGATAAAAAACCTCATGGACTGAGATTGAGGTAGTTTGAGCTGCTTAAGTTCAAAATCCTCAGGATCAAACACCTTACAGACCATCGAAATTTGTTTGCGACAGGACTAGTTTGAGACACTCACTTTCAGGAGGCAGAACAGGGACAATGAGATGATTAGTATAAGCAACCTTGCTTGTTATGCCCCCGCGTATTCGGAGAATACCGGAAGGGCATTAAGTTTTACCCCTGTCCGTTATTCCGTTCCTCCGTTCGTCCGTCCCGACATCGTGTCTGGGCCATAACTCCTAAACTGTATGGAATATATTCATGAAACTTCACAGGTGCTTTTATCACACTGAGACGATGTGTCATGAACAAGGAAGACAACTCCTGCTTGTTTAGTTTTTGAATTATCTGCCCTTGACTTACATCCATATATAGTCAAATGGTATGTCGTGTCTGGGCCATAACTCCTAAACCGTATGGAATATATTCATGAAACTTCACATGTGCATTCATCACACTTAGACGATGTGTCATGAACAAGGAAGACAACTCTTGCATTTTTGGTTTTTGAATTATCTGCCCTTGACTTAGTACCATATGGTAAACCGTGTCCGGGCCATAACTCCTAAACCGTATGGAATATAATCATGAAACCTCACAGGTGCATTCATCACACTGAGACGATGTGTCATGAACAAGGAAGACAACTCTTGCATTTTTGGTTTTTGAATTATCTGCCCT
Source organism: Lucinisca nassula (assembly GCA_963580285.1). NCBI lineage: Eukaryota > Metazoa > Mollusca > Bivalvia > Lucinida > Lucinidae > Lucinisca > Lucinisca nassula. The sequence goes on from OY757017.1 coordinate 143,892,942, forward strand.
TGACTCAGTACCATATAGTAAACCGTGTCCAGGCCATAACTCCTAAACCGTATGGAATATAATCATGAAACTTCACAGGTGCATCCATCATACTTGGACGATGTGTCATGAACAAGGAAGTCAACTCCTGCTTGTTTAGTTTTTGAATTATCTGCCCTTGACTTACATCCATATATAGTCAAATGGTATGTCATGTCCGGGCCATAACTCCTAAACCGTATGGAATATATTCATGAAACTTCACCGGTGCATTCATCACACTTAGACGATGTGTCAAGAAGAAGGAAGACAAATCTTGCATTTTCGGTTTTTGAATTATATGCCCTTGACTTAGTACCATATAGTAAACCGTGTCCAGGCCATAACTCCTAAACAGTATGGAATATAATCATGAAACTTCACAGGTACATCCATCATACTTGGACGATGTGTCATGAACAAGGAAGACAACTCCTGCTTGTTTAGTTTTTTAATTATCTGCCCTTGACTTACATCCATATATAGTCAAATGGTATGTCGTGTCCGGGCCATAACTCCTAAACCGTATGGAATATATTCATGAAACTTCACAGGTGCATTCATCACACTGAGACGATGTGTCATGAACAAGGAAGACAACTCTTGCATTTTTGGTTTTTGGATTATCTGCCCTTGATGCATATATTTTATGATTGATTTGAAGTACATTTGTAATATTTTTTATGAATTGCATTTGGCGGGGGCATCCGTGTCCTATGGACACTTTTTCTAGTTTTCAAATCCTGTTGATCTTTCTAGTATGTAACATTCTTGTTATATATCTGTAATTGAAAAGAAGTTAATAAAATATTGTTTAACCCATTGCATGCATGAAACCCCTAAAGGGGTAGCTGGCAAACAGTGCAGAATGGAACGTCTGATCAGGGCCTGCACTATTTGCTAACAGAATTTTCCATCAAAAATAGAATAAAAACGAAAAAATAGACCTGACACCCTTTATATGACAAAAGTTTTACTTCATTTAAGCAAGTGAAGGGTGTGTGTTCTGGCCCTGTTGATTTTGTTATTTATGTTGATGTTTGTTTTGTTGAACATTTAGTCGATATTGGTTTTGTTGAACATTTATTTGATACTTGTTAAAACTTGTTATTAAGTATAAACTATATTTCCTTTTACCTGTGTAAATAGGACACAAAGCACAAAGATGCTGATTTTACTGTGAAAGTGTTCAACTGGTGAGTGAGTGAGTGTTTGAGTTTTATGTTTCATCAACAGCTAAGGTCATAGGGAGATGGGACCTCGGTTCAAAGACTCATCCGAAACTCTGGAGAAGCCCGGGATTGATCCTGCAAGCCCTGGTTTACAAGGCGAGTAGCATAACCACTGGTAGTTTTCCTTTCTTGTCCATGTACAGACAATAAGGACTGCATGTTATTATACACATTGCCTATGCATTTAGTTTAGTTGTGTTCATGTCTTATTGTATTAAGTAAATTTCTTATTAGCTACATTTTATTGACCCTTAAAGCACTAATCACAATTGTGAGCAGATCACAATTTCAAATTATGCACACAAAAAAGCTTACTTTCATTGATCTGCTGATTTCATGTGCCAAGTTTGAACCTTCATTACAAAAACGAATCTGTAGGTAATGTGAATCAAGAAAAAGTCTTGGGTGTCTTTATTATCATAATTTATCTTGGGGAGAGCATGTTAAATACCTTTCTAAGAAAATAAATTCAAGCATTTGGCTTCTGTCAAAAATTAAGCATTTTCTGTCTCTTTCACACAGAGTACAGTATTACAGATCTTATATTCAGCCACACATTGATTTCTGTAATATCATTTGGGGTAGTACATCAGAAAACAATAAAAATAAAATTTTTAGGCTACAAAAACGTGCTTGTCGTGTCATATTAGACTATAATGTAGAAAATACTAATGAACCTATGAATACATTGGGAATTATGTCTATTTTTAATAGAATATTCTTTCGAAAAGCAAAATTTATGTTCAAGATCTATAATGGATCGGCCCCTCCCTCTATTGCAGATAACTTTCAACTTAGACAAGTTAATGAAACCATATCAGCAAGTTCAGGCTGTTTTGTCCCACCTAAGCCAAATAAAGTTTTGTTAAAAAAATCCATGAGATACTCTGGATGCCTCATATGGAACTCCTTACCTGATAGCATTAAGAACCCTGTCGATAGACTGTTTCCATAAAAGATGTGTTAAATGGTTGAATGGTGAATAAAACGGTCTAAAAGAAACTGGTATCACCAGATGAGCTCTGTCATTTTTTTGTGTAAATATTTTCATTCTAGTTTAGACTTTGTTTTACTGATTTAACCCATTTTTGCAGAGAAACGCCAAAACAGGTCACTTGCACGTGGTGCAGGCCCAGATCAGATGCCGCAAAACACAACATTTGATAAGGGTCTTTACTGTTTGCAGAAAGATCATCCACATCCAATCTTATATGAACATCTAAATTCTAGTTAGCCCGATACCCTAAACTCCTTTGAGTTGAGAGATGCTTTTCAGTACAAAATGGGTTAAATGTATTTGTTTGGTTTGTTATCATTACATGTATTCTTTTTATGCCCCCGGAATCTAAGAGATTCGGGGGCATATAGTTTTTGGTCTGTCTGTCTGTTTGTCTGTCTACAAAAACCTTAACATTGGGCATAACTTTTGAATGGTAATAGATAGAGCTTTCATATTTCACATGTATATACCTTATCACAAGACCTTTCCAGTGGTACCATAATTTTTGATCTCGTGACCTTGAACTTGACCTTTGACCTATTTTTTTTCAAAATTTTTAAAAACATTAACATTGGCCATAACTTTTGATTGGTAAGTGATAGGGCTTTCATATTTCATATGTGCATTCATTGTCACAAGACCTTTCTAGTGGTACCATAATTTGTGACCTTGACCATGATGTTTGACCTACTTTTTAAAAACTTTAACATTGGCCATAACTTTCGATTGGTAAGTGGTAGGGCTTTCATATTTCACATGTGCACTCCTTGTCACAAGACCTTTCTAGTGGTACCATAATTTTTGACCTCGTGACCTTGACCTTTGACCTACTTTTATAAACTTTAACATTGGCCATAACTTTCGATTGGTAAGTAGTAGGGCTTTCATATTTCACACGTGCACTCCTTGTCACAAGACCTTTCTAGTGGTACCATAATTTTTGTCCATCCAGACACCCCCCCTCAAGGTCAAGGTCACTGTGGCTATTTTTAGAAAAACTTTGTCATCGCTCTAGCGCCAACATTTCTTTACTGATTTCAATATAACTTCACACAAATGTTCCTTATGACAATATCTCGAGCGAGTTCTACTTTCAAGGTCATGACCTCAAGGTCAAGGTCACTGTGGCTATTTTTAGAAAAACTTTGTCATCACTCTAGCGCCTACATTTCTTGGCCATACCTTTTGATTGCTTAGTGATACTGCTTTCATATTTAACATGCGCTGTCTGGGGGCATCAGTGTTTCACAAACACATCTTGTTCTTTTGTATTTTTTCTTTATTGCTGATATGTGTTTGTTTGCACTTTATCTTTATTTGCAATGTATATATGCTTTGTAAATAGTGTAAATGGATTTGAGGGCCTCATGGAAGATTACCTTTCTTGCTAAATGTGTAACCCTCTTTAAATAAAGACTTTACTTACTTACTTACTTCCCATGCAGCCCATCTATTTCTTCAAGCCCTAATGGGCGGGGGAGATTCCATTTGGTACCAAAAAGGTTAAATTTTACTTGACACTTCAAGGGCTTAAATGTCAAGGAGAAAAACAGTATTTACCCAATGTATTCAGACACCTCAACTTCTTACCATACTTTTTCTTAAATTTGAACAAGGACAATTTACTACCAGCTGCTATGTCAAAGAATAGGGGGATGAGTGGCAAACAGTGTAGACCCTGATCAGATGCCCTGTTCTCATAGGTCTCTCATTGCTGTGGTTCAAGCCCAGCTCAGATCACGTGAGATGCCAAGTTCTAGGACAGGAAGTCAGGTGTTTTTTTCTCTGGGTTACTCCAGTTTTGCCAACTTCTGATTAACAAAATGGGTGCAATAATCTTGAAAGGGCTGTAATCCTGCCCCCCCCCCCCCCCCCCAAAAAAAAAAACAACAACAACAAAAACAACAACAACAAAACAAACAAAAGAACAACTGCTCAGGCTTTGTTTGTTTGTACTAGAGTTTAACGGCCAATTCAACACTATTTTAGGTCATTTTTGAGCTGGTCAATTTACCTATCCACACTTTTCCTGGGCATGCTTATACGTAAGTAGTTAACCAGTATAGTGCACATTCTTTTGCCAGAAATTGACAACTGTCCTTCTTGAATCAGCGGAAGGGAGAGAATGACCACAGAAAAAAGGTGGTAGTTTAGTAAAAAACACTAGGTGTAGAAACCAGCAAGAAAGAATAAGCAGAATTAGTGCGAATTTTAGCTGGTCTTAATAATGGAATTTCACTGTACTGGTTTTGTTTGTTTGAATTGGTTTGGTTGAAATGTAAATGAGTTTGGCTAAATAGATTTATGCAGCGGGATAAGGATTAAGCACACTAGCATTACCAGTTATTAGATCACTGAGTGTAAAGATATGTATTGGTCCAGTTTACACAAGATGTATATTTCATCTTTATTTAAGGGGAATGGGTACACCTGACCCAAAATTTGCTATCCATAGATTTTGATGAAACTTGTCATTTAGAATATTTGCACTTTGTGCTTTTGAAATATGAAAAGAAAACCGATGGTACATGGATTAGTTTTCAAGATACTAGGTCACCAAAGTAAGGACATACAGCATATTTTGAGTGTTAAAAGTTACACACTTTTGGAACAGACATTGCATTCCTGGTATCTGATTTCGAAATCACTGGGCAACAGAACAGTTTGGTAATTATCAATATTTCAAAAGGAATCATCATAATATTTACTCATAATGAGAAACTGCTGAATCTATACCCACAAAAGAATAAAAATGAAATATCAATGTTATGGCAAAGAATCCAGCCTCTGATAATTTACCTATTTCACTGCACATATTTTTTAACAAAATCTGATCTGTAAAAAAAATACGCCTTAGATTACTGTCAAAAACTACTATGTTGTGCAAGAAGGTATGTGGGTTAATACCAGACAGAGAAAATAACAGGTATATGGATTACTTTCTCATATATTTTTCCAAATTTACATATACCCCCAAAAGAAAAGAAAAAAAGATTTTAATCAGAAATATACATAGGGCAACACTTTCATCATGTGCATACAATATGTGTGTACATTTTTGAAATCAAGTATTGAAAACATGCAAAAATAAATCTTATTAAAGGTCATTTACAGTATTTATTCCTAGCACTGCCAAAGAAATCAGCTATTCAGGGATCAGAGTACCCCACCCACATATTTCACAAAAGTCAATTTATTGGTGTACTACCAAGAATGTGTAAGGTTCAAGAAGTTAAATTAAGTGCAGTTTTTGGCATATGACATCATGAGAGCATAAACAAGCTTTAAAACAGCACAGCTTTCACTCATGGTCTATTGGTCATACTGACATGCACAATTTCATGATGGCTTGTAAAAAATGGAAATTCCACATAAACATGGAAATTTCTTGTCAAATAGTTACTTCAATACTTTTTACTATCTCATTGACACTGAATTACATCACTGGCATAAATATGACATATGGCTTGATAATCTTATTGTCTGCCATGAAACTGTGTCAGACAGAGGCATAATTCTATATCAGTTTTGTAAGATTACCCCACCCATCTACATACATGTATTTTAACATGTCTTGAGATCTATAACCACAGCATGAAGTAAATTGACTTTTGTGTTTTTTCAATTTAAGGTTATAACAGATGGATAATTAATTTATTAAATGATTTCAGTAGTTGTGTTTTTCTTGAGCCTTGGTGAGCATTAATTCTTAAGCATGGAATCTCAAAATGCAGCATATTTGTTGAATTTATCTTCATTTGTCCAAATTTAATGCCCAAGTTTTGTCTGTTATTCAATTCAAACCTTATATTTTTTAATCCATCACTATCTTTGGATAACACACTTTATATAGAGAATTGGGGGTTACAAGGGTATGGATTATTTTCTTAGTTCTGCTCAAAACACAGATTAGGGATGCCGTATAGGGATAAACAGGCCTAAGCAAACACTGCAGAACCAGATCAAACTGCTCCTGTCTGACCAGGGCCTACAAGGTTTGCCAGGTTTAGACAAAACTAATTTGCAAATTCTTTCCTTTAAGAGTTGACCCCTATTGAAATGGGATACATAAATACTTTTGCAGGAGTTGCCTCACATGAAGGTGTTCCTATTCCCCATAACTAGCCAACCTTGCAAAAGCATGTCCTCAAAATGTTCAAATTTCTAGGATTTCTATGGTATTAAAATCTACAATAAGGTGATTATGTACAACAATCTACCATGTTTGTAGCATAGATAAGAATGAGAATCCCAAAACTTAGACAGAAATAATGCCATATTTTGAGACACAAAGGATAGCCTGTCACACTGGGGTGTTATAATGTAAAGTGGTTACCACCTTGCCAAAAAAGCAAAATTTTACAAGTTTAACCCTTTTTGTACCAAACGGAATCTTCTACATTATATATAGCAGGAGTCCATTTCGAAATTTAGGGTTGTCAGGTTGAGTTTTCTTCAAATTTTTGCAAACAGTGTAGGCCCTGATCAGACGCCGCATTCAGCGGTATCTTATCTGGGCCTGCACTGTTTGCCAAGGTACCCCTTTAGGGGTTTCTGGTACTGAATGGGTTAAATCAACAACTGACTGCCATGGATGGCAATAATGAAAAAAAAAAAAAAAAAAAACAGTCAAAAAAGTCTCAAGTACATGTAACTGATACATCTGATACAAAAACAGCAAAAGTTTTTATGATGTACTTAACTCTTATCCTGCTGTTTTAAAGAACAAACCCTATCTTTGCAAACAATGTAGATCTAGTTCAGATGGCTTATGAATGATCCATCTCATCAGAATCTTCACTTTTTGATATGAAGTTTGTGATTTGAATGAATTCATTATATCAAATATTTTGATTGTTTGATAATCAGCAACTGAGTTTGGCTTAATTTATCTATTTAGCAGGGTAAGGGCTTATTATCCTACAATTTGAAGCTGCATATTAACACATACAATTCATTTGAATGCCCTTTCCATTAAAATGCAATATTCTATTTATATTTCAAAAGTGTATAATTTTCTGTAGCTTCCGTTAGCCGAATAAGTACCTTCCAAATTTAATGGAAGGCATATATCTGTTGCCCCCTGCTCACCACGGGGAGGTGGAAGACAGAGCAGGATATTAATTTCAAACTATGAATTTTAAATGAATTCATGTTTAATTTATATATCTTGAGCAGTCACTTTTGTGGATAGAAGTAAGTCACTTGAATGCCTTAGCTATGGGATCATTTTACAGATTCAGATTCTCACTGACAACCATCAACTCTGTGTAAGCAGTGTATTTGTCATTGATTCATTAGAGAGACAACTTCCATGCCTTTTTATCTTTCTTTCTCTTGTTTTATTTTATTTTTATCAAAAGAGCCCTTCTGGAGAGGGATCTTGCTCTATCCTTCTGTCGGCGTGTTCTGTAATACCGCCTCACAGGCATTTTAGGATTTCTTTTTGGGTAGAAACAAATACAAAATATTGTGTAAAAGGCATCTTGCTCAAAGACACAACACAGGTACTGTTCCACAACACTTTCACTACTAAAAGGAGCAAATTCTTTCCTGTTAGAGATTCAAACTTTAGTTATAATTCTTTGTTTACACTGAGGGCTCCTATGAATTTGAAGGCACTACAGTTGGCATAATGTGGACTTCATGGTGGAAGAAACCACCGAGCTAGGAGGAAAGACTCCCACCATGCCATATACAAAACCCCAAAAGTAAAACCTGGATCAAAGCAGATCTACACAAGTGAATGACATAGCCTCTGCTTTTCAGTCCCCAAATTATTTGTTGAAATATGATTCTTTAACTGTCACATGACAACTGTTAGTAACAATAAAAAAAAAAAAAAAGGGCAAATTTTATAGGTAAGCCAGTACTTGTTATGCTGGTATCTGATTATTTTATTTACACTTATCAATAACATTCTGGGGCTCCTCTTGAGCAGGTCCGCAGAGTGATAAATTATTTTTGTCTAGTTTTAATGTTGAACTATTTTGTGCACATATTAAATGCCAAGTTCTTGAAAGCTCACAAATTGAGAAAGGTTAAATTTATACCAACGAAAATGACCAAAACAAAATATAGGGCACCATGGATCGATAACACGATCAAGCATCTCATCAGAAGACACAATAGAATGTATTTTCGTGCTCGCAAGTCTAGCAGCCCTGACGTTAAGAACCATTACAAACGGTTCAGAGCACATGTGCAAAAGGTTATAAGAGATGCATATTGGAAGCATGTTTCCAGCATCTTTACCTTTGAAGATGACAATATAGATCCCGATAGCCCCCAAAAGATTTGTAAAGTTAAAAAGTTTTGGTCATTCGTTAAGTCCCTGAAAAAGGATGCGTTTGGGATCACTTCGCTAAGGGAAAATGGAATTCTAAAAACAGATGCGCGCGATAAGGCTAATATTTGCAATTAACAGTTTCAATCAGCATTTACGCGTGAAACTGATGGTGAGCTACCATCTAAAGGTGCAAGTCCGTTCCCCTCTATGGGGGACATAACAGTTGACCCCAATGGGGTCGCTAAACTGTTAGGTAAGCTCAAGATACATAAGGCATCTGGGCCCGATGACCTGAATGCCAGGGTACTTAAGGAATGTAGTGCTGAAATATCTCCTGTGTTGGCCTTTATCTTCAATAAATCACTTGCCCAGGGCACTGTACCAGATGACTGGCGACAAGCAAATGTTACCCCGGTCTATAAAAAAGGAGAAAAATATGATGCAGCAAATTATAGACCAGTGTCGCTAACATGCATCTGTTGCAAAACGCTGGAGCATATATTAACCCTTGTCCTGCTAATCCCGGATATGTCTTATCTTTGAAACAATGTAGATCCAGATCAGATGGCTTCTAACGTTTGCCATTCAGATTGTGAATTTGTTGCAATAATTTGCATCAAGTAATCTGATTGGTTGATAATCGGTAGTGGGTGTGGCATGTATAAATATTCAGCAGGACAAGGGTTAGTAAGCAACATCAACAAGCACTTAGCCTTTGAGAGCATTCTTGCTGACTGTCAACATGGTTTCCGGAGTCAAAGGTCTTGCGAAACGCAGCTTGTTCAATTTTACCATGACATTGTGAGCAATCTGGATGGGGCCATAAACCGTGGCCACAAACAGACTGACTTGATCATCATGGACTTCGCTAAGGCCTTTGACAAGGTACCTCACAGAAGGCTATTACATAAACTGGAGTACTATGGGATAAGAGGATCCACACATAGGTGGATTAGCTCATGGCTCTCTGGGCACTCACAACAAGTTGTACTTGATGGCCAAGCGTCTGATCCAGTCCCTGTCTTATCTGGAGTCCACCAAGGTTCGGTCCTTGGACCGGTCCTTTTCTTGGTTTTCATTAATGATCTCCCCGATAATATCAGGTCATCGGTCCGTTTGTTTGCTGATGATTGTGTCCTGTATAGGAACATATATTCTCCTTCTGACTGTCTTATTTTACAAGATGACCTGGATCAACTTGCACAGTGGGAGGCCGATTGGCAAATGAAGTTCAATGTGGCCAAATGTCACTCAATGAGGGTGTCACGACACCCTCCGGACAAGCAAATTAAGTATACTCTTCACCAGCAAATTTTGGAGCATGTTCAATCCGCCAAATATCTTGGTATCACCATCACTGACGATCTTGATTGGGGTCAACATATCTCAGAGATTACATCTAAAGCAACTAGGACTTTAGGATTCCTTAGACGGAACTTGGCTTTTGCACCTAGGCAGACAAAGGATGTTGCATATAAAACATTGGTTCGCCCTCAACTTGAATATGCGTCACCCATTTGGCATCCCTATGTTAAAACTCAGACTCAGCAGGTGGAGAAGGTGCAGAGGACAGCTGCTCGATGGACCTGTAGGCGATGGCGAAATAGAAGTAGCGTCGGTGACATGCTTAATGAGCTAGAGTGGCCGTCCCTGTAGGCCCGTCGTGAGCAGTCCTCTTTAACCTTCTTCTACAAGATACACTCTGATTCAGTGTCTATTGATAAAGATAGGTACTTGACCCCTGTAACAGTGTCGACCCAAACAAGGGCATCATAAGTAAACGACTCACAATATCGTAGATACCAGTCCTATAGTGATGCCCTGAAGAACTCGTTCTTTCCTAGAACTATTCCCCAATGGAATAGTCTTCCCTCCTCTGTGGTGAATGCCAAGTCCGCAGAAGAGTTCAAAGCCCGCACAGTGTAAGATTGGGACTCAGAGGTATGCGTTTTAGGATACCTCTGTTATGCAGATTGTAAATAGTTTTAAGTACGCATCCAGTGCCTCTCTCTTTTTTTTTTTTTTTTTTTTTTAGCTAAATTCTAAATTTAGCCACCCAATCAACTGAGGTAATGGCCAGATATGACCGACTCAGTATAAGAAGATAGATAGATAGATAATTAAAAACAGGCTTCAAGTTCAACAGGCAAAGACTGGCGGAATACTCAAACTTTCTATGTCTCAGCACTTTTTCGAGTAGTTGCACATGTAAAGTTTGTTTACTTGCTCTGAAATGTAGTCAACTGTAACAAACATGCCCTTTGCACTCCAAAAACATCAATTTTCTGTCAATTCACATGTACTTCCCGGTAATGTCAGCCATATTTTTTTTTTTTTATGTTTCTGAATCTCCTTTTGAAGAGTAGCATTATCTTCCTTTGGGTAATACTAAAGCATGACATGAAGGTATTCCCATTCCCCTTAAATGTCTCTACAATACTATTGGTGTGGTTCAAAGCAAAAATAATCAAGCAGGTTATATCCAAACAAAAATGTATGTAGCTCTAGAAATGTGTCCAAGGGACATAAATGCCCCCACCTGGTAGTTTTGATACAGATGAAAAACTTATCAATTTTTTTTTTTCAGTGAAATGTATCAGTAAATGATCTGTTAACTTATGATGTCTTAAGTTTTGAACGACTTGCTCTATGTGTGAAAAATATTAAATATATATATAACACACACAAACAAGTTCCAGTTTTGTTTGTTCATGAACTTGATGTGTTTATACCCTGCTTTTGAAAAAGGGGGTTGTATACTGGTTTACATCTGTCCATTCTTCTGTTATTCCATAATAAAAACTTTTTTTAAAGTATATCTTGAAAAGTTCTTGCCCTGAATCTTTAAGTTTGGCATACATGTAAAGCACCTTGGCAGTAATTATTTGACAGAAAACCCAGGTTCTGTCTATAATATATAGAGATTACCAGGTTTGTGTCATTTGATAACAAGTTTATCAGACAAGGCTTTGAGAATGCTTGTAGAATTGCGAGGCTTGCCGGGCGGTTCTACATGCGTTCTCAAAGCCAAGCCTGATAAACTTGATATCAAATGACAAAAATCTGGTATTCTATTTATCAGTTAATGCCTTTGTACACTCCTACAACTTAGCCATTTTTCCAGTAGTCCAGTTCATATAAGTGCATTATCACATGGATCTGATAAAGCTCTCTTGTCCTGAGACAGCATATCTATATCAGGTCAGTATGTTATAATGCCGATAACTGATAATTCCTGGTATTTGTTCATTTTTATGCCCCCGCCTGCCTTGGCAGGAGTGGGGCATATAGCGTTTCGCCGTGATGTTACATCCGTACGTGCGTACGTGCGTATGTCACGTTCGTAACCACCTCGGGCTGAAATGTCGAGCTGAAATGTCGAGCTGAAACCTCGGACTCGCATTAGAGCTCATAATTTTTTTACCTGTTGTGCTACAAAGTTGAAATTTGGTATGACATCTACTCAGACCAAGACCTATCAGTTCATGTTCAAGTTGACCCAAAATCGTGCCCCTGGGTGGGCCTAGGGGTCAGATTGCGTAACAGGTCAAAATTGTCATATAAGAATTTGCATGCAAAACTGTCAAAATGTCTAATTATCTTGAAAATTTATCAGATTCAAACACCTAAACCATATATATTATTGTTCCTTATGATATGACACATTCCATGACACAGACTTTGGGTCCCTACAGTCACCCCTGGGCCATGCCCCGCCCTCTTTGCTTCATTAAAGTCTTTATATCTTAGAAACTATCCATATCCCCACCCCTTAACCATATATATTATTGTTCCTTATGATAAGATGCATTGACTGATACAGACATTGGATCCATCCCGACTCCCCCCCCCCCCCCATTTATATAGAAATTTGTATGCAAAACTGTCAAAATGCCTAATTATCTTGAAAATTAATCAGATTCAAACACCTAAACCATATATTTTATTGTTCCTTATGATATGACACATTCCATGACACAGACTTTGGGTCCCTACGGTCACCCCTGGGCCATGCCCCGCCCCCTTTGCTTCATTGAAGTCTTTATATCTCAGAAACTATCCATATTACAAAGTTGAAATTTGGTATGACATCTACTCTGACCAAGACCTATCAGTTCATGTTCAAGTTGACCCAGGGTCATGCCCCTGGGTGGGCCCAGGGGTCAGATTGCGTAACAGGTCAAAATTGTCATATAGAAATTTGTATGCAAAACTGTCAAAATGTCTAATTAGCTTGAAAATTAATCAGATTCGAACACCTTAACCATATATATTATTGTTCCTTATGATATGACACATTCCATGACACAGACTTTGGGTCCCTACAGTCACCCCTGGGCCATGCCCCGCCCCCTTTGCTTCATTAAAGTCTTTATATCTCAGAAACTATCCATATCCCCACCCCTTAACCATATATATCATTGTTCTTTATGATAAGATGCATTGACTGATACAGACATTGGGTCCATCCCGACTCCCCCCCCCCACCCCCCCACACCATTTATATAAAAATTTGTATGCAAAACTGTCAAAATGCCTAATTATCTTGAAAATTAATCAGATTCGAACACCTAAACCATATATATTATTGTTCCTTATGATATGACACATTCCATGACACAGACTTTGGGTCCCTACAGTCACCCCTGGGCCATGCCCCGCCCCCTTTGCTTCACCTAAACCATATATATTATTGTTGCTTATGATATGACACATTCCAAGACAAAGATTTTGGGTCCCTCCGGTCACCCCCGGCCCATGACCCGCCTAATTATCTTGAAAATTAATCAGATTCGAACACCTAAACCATATATATTATCGTTCCTTATGATATGACACATTCCAAGACGCAGACTTTGGGTCCCCCCTGGGCCATGCACCGCCCCCTTCGTTATATCTCAGAAACTATCCGTCACCACCCCTAAACCATATATATTATTGTTCCTTATTATAAGATGCAATGACTGACACAGACTTAATCAGATTCAAACACCTAAACCATACATATTATTGTTCCTTATGATATGACACATTCTAAGACACAGACTTTGGCTCCCTCTGGTCAACCCCGGACCATGCCCCGCCCCCTTCAATTCATAAAAGGCCTTATATCTCAGAAACAATTCATATCCCCACCACTTAACAGTATATATTATTGTTCCTTATGATAAGATGCATTCACTGACACAGACCTTGGGTCCCTGTGGACAGCTCCACCTTGGGTCCCTGTGGACAGCTCCGGGTCCCTCCGGACACCCCCGTGCCATTCTAGAGAATGGGTACAAGCCATATCGACAAAGATATATGGCGGGGGCATCTGTGTACTTTGGACACATGTCTTGTTTTCTTTCTATTTTTGAGCTTCAGATAAACATGGGCTAGGTAAGTGAGAAGTATTTGAGTTACTCTAAGCAAGGCTGCGATCAATGCTAGACTCTTGAATCTCTATAGATAGACAGTATATGCATGGCATAATTGTTACACTACAGGTTTTGTGTCCTAGCTATGTAGCTTCCTTATTTATTCTTACATTCCATTTTTCCTTTCCCTCCATAGAGGTCCCATTATAAAGAAAATTTTTGTCAAAGATTTCTCAGAAATTACAAATTTGAAAGCTTGAAATCTCAAACTTTGTTTACCATGTAATGATGATTGCTTAGCGTGCAAGAGACAATGGGCTTTCCTGGCTTATTAATTTGTTAACCCTTCTCTTGCTGAATATTCATTTTAGCCACACCCATCTCTGACTTTGAACCAATCAGATTACTTGATGTTATTTATTCCCACAAATTCGTAAACTGAATGTCAAACAGTGTAGATACTGATCAGATGGCTTCTTCAGAAGCCATCTGATCTGGATCTACATTGTTTCCAAATATATGGGTTATCGTGAACATTATGAGTTAATCTGTTTTTCATTCTTCATTCTTTCCATATAAGCCAATGTTAAATTTTTTGTCACAGATTTCTCAAAAACTATAGATTTGTTTGTGTTCAGGTTTTACATCTGGGTCAACACTGTTTAACTCATTTAGGAGATCTTTCTTCCGATTTTGTGTGACTTTTACCTGACAGCGAGATGAAATGACATCTCAAACCCAACCACCAAAAGAAACGGCTAGTTACAAGCACCACTTATCCTGAGCAGGCTTACCAGTACCCAAGTTCGGTTGGTTTCAGCTCATCACGAAAACACCATACAGCCCGATCTATTTCTCCAAGCCCTGATGGGTGGGGGCGGTCAAGAACTATAGAAGCTAGAAACCTCAAACATGTAAACTATGTACGTAATGATGATGACATTATATTGTGTAAGACAATGGGCTTTCTTGGTTTATTTGTTCATACTTTCTTCCTTTCTCTCCATATATGCCATTATCATTTAAAGGCAAGGCTAGATACTTTAGACAATGCACGATTTTGTTGGGGGTCAAACACCAACCCTTGAGTCATTTTGTGCTGTTTCCCAGATGAAAGAAGAAGAGGAGAATAAGAGAAATGGAATAAAAGTGAAGAAGCAGAGGATATTAAACCCTCTGTACCCCACCTGCTGCAAGAACAGCAGGCCTTGCCCAACTGCAAACCAATATAAGACGTAGAATGCTCCATGGTGTAAGATTACCAACAACTTCGCCTCCCCTAACCACCCCTGCAATATACACAAATTGTCAAATTTTAATTAAAAGATTTAAAACAAACAGGTTAGGTTCTTTGTTGCTTATCCAATTTTGTAACGAAAACCCACAAACAGGTAATTGGCAAACAGTGCAAGCCCAGATCAGATGCCGCAGAACGTGGCATCTGATCAGGGCCTACACTGCTGGTGAAAAGTTTAGCCATTTTGCAAATAAATGTTGAAGAAAACACAGTCTGACACCCCTTAACCCATTTTGAACCGGGAACCCAAAAATGGGTACCCTGGCAAACCGTGCAGGGCCAGATCAGATGCCGCAGAATGCGGTATCTAATCAGGGCCAACACTATTTGCAAAAAGTTCAGCCATTTTCCAAATAAATTTTGAAGAAAACACAATCTGTAACCTCGAAATTTCAAAATTGACTCCTGCCATATAGGAGGAAGATTCCATTTGGTACAAAAAGGGTTAATTTTGAAATGGACTCCTTGTATACATAAGCAGGAAGATTCTATTTGGAACCCAAAGGGTTAAATTTTACTTGACACTTCAAGGGCTTAAATGTCAAGGATAAAAACAGTATTT
The DNA here is from genome assembly GCA_963580285.1 of Lucinisca nassula. NCBI lineage: Eukaryota > Metazoa > Mollusca > Bivalvia > Lucinida > Lucinidae > Lucinisca > Lucinisca nassula. The sequence goes on from OY757017.1 coordinate 143,908,700, forward strand.
ACCTAATGTATTCAGACATGATGCCATTTCATCTCAATGTCGGGTAAAAGTCCCACAAAATTGGAAGCAACGTCTCCAAAATGACCTTTACAGTGTTGATGGGGACATTAAACCTCAAATTAAACAAATCAGACACCTCAACTTCTTACCATACTTTTTCTTAAATTTTAACAAAGACAATTTACTAACAGCTGCTATGTCTAAGAATAGGGGGATGAGTGGCAAACAGTGTAGACCCTGAGGAGATGCCCTGTTCTCATCTGACTCTTAATCCATTGGTCTCTCATTGCTGTGGTTCGAGCCCAGCTTGGATCATGTGAGATTCCAAGTTCTACGACGGAAAGTCAGGCGTTTTTTTCTCTGGGTACTCCAGTTTTGCCAACCTCTGATTAACACAAGAATTCCGCCGAAGGCTAGGTCGCGCCTGTAGGGGCGCAAAGTCCTCGAACCATGACATCTAGGCCAAGGTCAAACATAGATGCTTGCATAAAAGTTGCCATTCTTAAATGCAAGCTTGTACTAAGTATCATTAATTAAGCTGTAATAATTCTTGAGAAATGAACTTAACCATTAGGGTGAACGCTAGGCTGGTTGCAATATTTTACAAAGTCAGTGAACCATAAAATGTAGGTCAAGGTCAAATATGGATGCTTGCATTTAAGTTTCCATCTCCAGATACAAGTTTGTACCAAGTATCATTAATGAAGCTCTTATAGTTCTTCAGAAATTAACTTGACCATTTGGGTGAACACTACGGTGGTTGTAATACTTTACAGTCAGTGAACCATAAAATGTAGGTCAACTCAAATATGGATGCTTGCATTTAACTTGCCACCCCCCAAGTACAAGTTTGAACCAAGTATTATTAATGAAGCTCTTATAGTTCTTGAGAAATTAAGTTGACCATTTGGGTGAACGCTAGGGTGGTGATCATTTGGGTGAACGCTAGGGTGGTCACAATATTTTACAAAGTCAGTGAACCATGAAATGTAGGTCAAGGTCAAATATGGATGCTTGCATTTAAGTTGCCATCCCCAGATACAATTTTGTACCAAGTATCATTAATGAAGCTCTTATAGTTCTTGAGAAATAAACTTGACCATTAGGGTGAACGCTAGGGTGGTCACAATATTTTACCAAGTCAGTGAACCATAAAATGTAGGTCAAGGTCAAATAGGGATGCTTGCATTTAAGTTGCCATCCCCAGATACAAGTTTGTACCAAGTATCATTAATGAAGCTCTTACAGTACTTGAGAAATAAACTTGACCATTAGGGTGAACGCTAGGGCGGTCGCAAATGGTGACGCCTTGACAAACGGACAGACGAACGAACGGACGGAAAACCGGGCACCTATATCGCACCATAGCGCGACAAAAATGAGCGAAATAATCTTGAAAGGGCTGTACCCCCCCCCCCCCCCAAAAAAAAAACACAAAAAAACTGTTTGCTCAGGTTTTGTTTGTTTGTACTGGAGTTTAATTTAATGGCCCAGTCAACACTATTTTAGGTCATTTTTGTGCTGGTCAATTTACCTATCCACACTTTTCCTGGGCATGCTTATACGTAAGTAGTTAACCAGTATAGTGCACATTCTTTTGCCAGAAACTGACAACTGCCCTTCTTGAATCAGCGGAAGAGAGAGAATGACCACAGAAAAAAAGGTGGTCTTTTAGTAAAACAAGAGGCCCATAGGCCACAATGCTCACCAGAGCTCAGGGGGCCACTCCCCACCGATAGCAATGTATTTTAATTAACCATGGAAGCCCTGCACCCAAGGCTGCTACAGATAAAATTTGGACCCAATCAGACTAGTGGCTTCAGAGGTCTGATGTCGCTTGAAGACAACAGATGACAATTGACAATTTCCCATCTGTGGCAACAAATAGGCCAAAATGAACATTATTAAAGGAACATTTCTATGATATTTTGACAAAATATCTTGAGAGGCATTAATGTCATTTTTCAATTTTCCCCATTATAAGTCAATGGAAACTCTTAACTTGCCATAACAAACAAACCAAAGAGGCAAATTTCATAAACCAGAGCTCAGGTGGGCACTGCCCAATGGAGCCCTGATTGGTGTCACTAAATGGGTCTTATAAAAAGGAACAGAGACATATATGGTTTAGCGGTGGGGGATATGTATGGTTCCTGAGACTTAAGGCTTTTTAGGCAATGGAGGGATTCGGGCATGGCAGATCCCAGAAAAAGCCAAGATTGTTGTCACTGAATATATCTTATCATAAAGATCAAGAATATATATGGTGGGGGTGTGAACGGTTTCTGAGATATGAGGCCCTTTTATGAAGTGGAAGGGAGAGAAATGGCCCATGCGGACCCACCAAGACAGGGTTGACTGAATGTGTCTAATAACAATGAACAAGAATATATGTGATTATAGGATGGAGATTTGAATATTTTCTGAGATATATGGCCTATTATTAAGTGGAGTCTTACCATCAGGAACAAGAATATATATGGTTTAGGGGCGGGGATCTGAATGTTTTCTGAGATATATGGATTTTAATGAAGTAAAAGGGTTAGGCATGGCCCGTGGCACCCCGGGCGGACCCCCATGCTGGTGTCAGTTTGCGTCTTATCATAAGGAACAAGAATATATATGGTTAAGGGGTGGGCTCTGAACAGTTTCTCAGATATATGGTCTTTTGTGAAGTCGAAGGGTTGAGTATGGCCCGGGCGCACCTTGGGTGACTCCTAGGTTGGTGTCACTGAATGTGTCTTATCATAAGGAACAAGAATATATATGGTTTTGGAGTGGGGATCTGTATGGTTTCTGGAATATTTAGCCTTTTATGAAGTGGAGGGGGTTGGGTTTGGCCCTGGCACATCCCAGGGGACCCCCAGGTTGGTGTCACTAGTCCATCATATCATAAGGAACAAGAATATATATGGTTTAGGGGTGGGGATCTCAATGGTTTCTGAGATAAATGGCATTTTATGAAGTGGAGGGGTCCGGGCATTTCCCCGGCACATCCCGGGGGACCCCCAGGTTGGGGTCACTTAATGCATCTTAGCATAAGAAACAAGAATATATATAGTTTAGGGGTGGGGATCTGAATGGTTTCTGAGATAAATGCCATTTTATGAAATAGAGGGGGCAGGGCATGTCCCCAGCACATCCGGGGGGACCCCCAGGTTGGTGTCACTTAATGCATCTTATCATAAGGAACAAGAATATATATGGTTTAGGGGTTGGGATCTGTAAGGTTTCTGAGATATAAGGCATTTTATGAAGTGGAGCGGGGCGGGGCATGGCCCCGGCACAACCTAGGGAACCCCCAGGTTGACATAAAAGCATACGGCTGAGAGAAGTTTACTCAAGGAACATGTCTATGTAAGTTTTGTCAAAATATCTGCAATGACTTGGCGGTATATGCAATTTTTCAGTTTTCCCCATTACAAGTCAATGGAAACTCTAAGTTGCCATAGCAACAAAACTAAAAGGCCAAATTTCATAAGAAACACAAAACCTGTAAAGGAAAATATGGTGAATATTTTCATGAAGTCTCAGCCTCCTAGAGCATATGGTTTCTCTGAGGAGATGATTTTTTAAGTATTTTTTTCTATTTTTTGCATTTTGGTTTCCATGGCAACCAATAAAAATGAACAGAAGGCCTAAAATCATATGGCAGATAGTAGATTGCCTATGGAACATTTCTATGAAAGTTTTGTCAAAATATCTGCAGAGGCTTGGCAGTAAATGCCATTTTTCAATTTTGCCCATTATAAGTCTATGGAAACTACAAGTTGCCATAGGAACCAAACTAATGACCCGATTTTCATAAAAAAACACAAACTTTCAATCCCCCAGCCCAAGGATGCTACAGATAAAATTTGGGCCCAATTGGCCCAGTGGTTTCAGAGGAGATGTCGTTTGAAAGTGTTGACGCCAGACGACGACGACGGACAATTGCCTATCCTATAAGCTTCCCCTCTGGTGAGCTAACAACACAAAACCTGTAAAGGCAAAAATGGTGAATATTTTCATAAAGTCTCAGCCTCCTAGAGCATATGGTTTCTGAGATGATTTTTTTTAAGTATTTTTGTTCTATTTTTTGCATTTTGGTTTCCATGGCAACCAATAAAAATAAGCAGAAGGCCTAAAATCATATGGCAGATAGTAGATTGCCTATGGAACATTTCTATGAAAGTTTTGTCAAAATATCTGCAATGACTTGGCAGTAAATGCCATTTTTCATTTTTCCGCATTATAAGTCTATGGAAACTCTACGTTGCCATAGCAACCAAACTAGAAAGCCGATTTTCATAAACAAGAGCTGTCGCCAGACAGCATAGCTCGCCTGTTTCGCGCCTTCAAGATATAAGGTAAACTTACTGAACCATGAAATATAGGTCACACACACCTAGGTACATTTTGAGGTTAGTGATCAGGTCACATGGAACATATATGCCAGATATTACATTTCAGAATCACAATGTGTATGAATTATAAGGCAAAATCAAAGAACCATGAAAATAGGTCACACTGACCTAGATATATTTCTATGTCAATCATCTGGTCACATGGAACTTATAATTCAGGACTGAAGTTTCTAAAAAAAAATCAAAGTACTGAAAGTACTAATAGAAGCTGATGGTAGAAAACTTAGTTTTTACACTGGGCCATTTCATTTCATTATCTTTTTTTTTTAATTTTTAAAACAGTCAATGGTTATGTATGATTGTAGTAACGCGAGGAGCAGACAAATGAAATGTCAAAAACAAAATTGAGGATCGAACGGTACATGTGAATCCATTCTTGTGTCAATGACAATAATTCTGGAGACAATTACATACATAGACTCTAACAAACAAGATAATACACTCAACACTCTATACATGCTGGCAAATGGCTTTCTTCACCAACGACCCCCGCCCATAGGGGCTTGAAGACATATATGGGCTGCATGATGCTTCTACGCAGAGCTGAATCCGGCCCGCACACTAGTACTGGTAAACTGCTTAGAGGATCTAAGCCTGTCCAGGAACCGCGGTGCGAGGCGGACCTTCCATGCTAATAAACCCTATTGGTTTCATTGGGCGACAGGACTTGAGATGTCATTTTATCTCAATAACGGGTAAAAGTCTCACAAAATTGGAAGCAACGTCTCCAAAATGACTTTTACTGTGTTGACGGGGACGTTAAACCTCAATCAAACAAACAAAAATTTCTTACACCAATAGTCCGGGCCATTGGCTGGTTTTTATCTGAGGCTTCGATCACAAGTTTAAAAGTTTGTTGGTTGCTATGTTTTGTCATGTGTTTGAAAGACGTCCGTCGATCCAGTGAAACCTGGATTAAACAAGAGGGCCATAATGGCCCTGGAACGCTCACCTGATCCGAATTGTACAGATAAAGTGGTAGGTAATATAAGGTGGAGTGGATGATTTGAGCCATTTTGGTTGAGAGTGACCAAAGGAACATTCCTGTGAAATTATTTCAAAATCAGTCTACCTATTTAGTAGTACATCACGTGATCAAGTCCGTGAAATGAAGACCTCTAAACCCCACTTCATATAGAGAACAATTGGGCTACGGGGTGGGGTGGGGGGGAGGGTTTTACATTATTTTTCATATTTCTGCTCAAAGACATAGGTTGTGGGTACTCGTTAGAACCGCCTCATTAAGGCGGTTCTAACGAGCACCTACAACCCATGTTTTGATAATTGTTAAGAAAAATATCACGGATTTTCATCAGAAAAGTAGACATTTTGGGGATGTTAAAAATGCACTATTTCGCATGGGTGTGTTATCGTAATGAGAAGTCAGTTTAAAGCTTGTTTATTGTTTCGTTTTGTGGCTTTTATGTTCAGTGGAGCGAAACTATTTTGAGCAACTTCCCATGGAACGTTCCTCCAAATTATTTTCTTTCTGCATGAGGATGAAGTCTTTTCAAAGTTCCCTTCTAAAGAGCTGACTTTTATGTTACTATCTTGACATTTTCCATGTCCTAGTGCATGGAGATGAATTTGCTCAGCATCACGTGAACAAGTCCGTCACAAATGACCCCCCTAACCCCCCCCCCCTTTATATGGAGAAAACTGGGGTTTAAGAGGGTATACATTATTTTTCTTATTTCTGCTCCAAGACATAGGTTGTGGGTACTCATCAGAACCGCCTTACTGAGGCGGTTCTAACGAGCACCCTCACGGCCCCCGCCCGTAGGGGCTTGAAGAAATATATGGGCTGCATGATGCTTCACGCAGTGCTGAATCCGGCCGGCACACTAGTACTGGTAAACCGCTTAGAGGATCTAAGCCTGTCCAGGAACCGCGGTGCGAGGCGGACCGTCCATGCTAATAAACCCTATTGGTTTCATTGGGCGACAGGGCTTTTGATGTCATTTCATCTCTGTCGGGTAAAAGTCCCACAAAATTGGAAGCAACGTCTCCAAAATGACCTTTACAGTGTTGACGGGGACGTTAAACCTCAAATCAAACAAACGAGCACCCTCAACCTATGTTTTGAACATTTATATAAAAAATCAAGGCTTTTCATCAGAATACTAGCCGTTTTGAAGATGTGAAAAATGCTCTATGTCACACGGGTAATCGTAATGGTCTAACTTTCAATGCCTCGCTGTGACAGTTGGAGGGTGGGGGTTGGGGGGGTCGGGGGGGGGGGGAGGGGCATGGGGCAAGAATTGTCATAAAATGCTAGACATATGAGTCATTGGTTCCCTTCGACAATACAGAGCTAACTTGTATGTCCTTCCTTCTGGTTTCAGACGAGAAGGTATTTAAAGGTTTTCAGTACGTAAGTCTATGTGAAACCAGTGGGCCCTGAGGAGGGGCCATTTTTGACTCCAGGGCTTTGATTTCAATAATCATGGTAGATGTCACCCGCATGAAACTTCTTGCAAAATAGCAAAGACATGGGCCATGGGTTTTTTAGAAGAACAATTTAAAGGGTTTTCCTATATAAGTCAATGTAAAACCAAAGGGCCCGGGGCATTTTTGGCCCCAGGGCTATAATTTGAGGTCGGAAAGACCATTGGTCTCATACTGTGGCAAGGCTTTAAATGTCATTTCATCACAATGTTAGGTAAAAGTCCAACGAAATTCGAAGCACGTCTATACAGTTTTGTTTATTTGTTTGAGTTGAGGTTTAACGCCCCGTCAACACTTTATAGGTCATTTTGGAGACGTCGCTTCCAATTTTGTCGGGCTTTTACCCGACATTGAGATGAAATGGCAACTCAGCCTCTGCCGCACAATGCAACCAATATAGCATTTATATGCATGGCTGGTCCAACTCGCACCACTTTTCCTGGGCAGGCTTGGAATCGGAACCTTTAAGCTGTACTCATGTTCGGTCAATTTCAGCTCTGCGTGGAAGCATCATGCAGCCCAATCTGTTTCCTCAAGCCCTGGTGGGCGGGGCCGTTATACAGTCGTCGAATCAAACAAATCAAATACATCTCAGTAAAAAAAAAGGGAAATATTCAGATACAGAAAAAGAGGAAGCCAAATCTGATATTTTTTGACCTAGGCTCAAACCCCCCCCCCCCCCCCCCCCCCAAAAAAAAAAACAAGCACCCACCGACAGGAATAAATATGTATTAAACCCGTACTATCAACATTAAGATTAAGGAGTTTAAGTCATAAAATTATAGTTTCCTTATGGTTCACAGAAATATATCCATGCAACAGTGAATCGGCCCCCGCCCTTCGGGGCTTGAAGACATATATGGGCTGCATGATGCTCCACGCAGTGCTGAATCCGACCCGCACATGAGTACTGGTAAACCGCTTAGAGGATCTAAGCCTGCCGAAGCAATGCGGTGCGCACTAGTCGGACCGTCCATGCTTATAAACCCTATTGGTTTCATTGGGCTAAAGGGCTGGGGATGTCATTTCATCTCAATGTCGGGTAAAAGTCCCACAAAATAGGAAGCAACGTCTCCAAAATGACCTTTACATTGTTGACGGTGACGTTAAACCTCAAATCAAACAAATGCAACAGTGAAGGTAACTTCGCTCTATCCGCCCCCGCCCATAGCACTGGGTGGGAGCGTACAGTACACTTAACCCGGATGTTCCGATCTGTATAGTGGACAGATCCTTGTCTTTTGTTATGACCTTGAAGGTGTATGTGCGTGGTCTGTCTTCTATATTTGTATATTTATTTTTTTTGGACATAAACAACTTGGTGAGTGTGTTTTATTTATTTTGTTTTCCATACTGACCATCTTTGGGCACGGCAAGATGTCGTTTTCTATGCTTTTAATCTATTTTTCAGCTGCAAATCACTAGTGTTTGTAAGAATCACACCTTACCTGTGACCAGAAAATCGACCAAATGAGAGCTTTAATCGAAAGAAAAATATCTTTTAAGACAGTTTTAAGATAGATTAATAATCTATAATGAGTTATACTAAAAATAAGTGCCTCTAGAATTCCATACGAAATCACACGAAGAGCAAGACTGACCATCCCAAAAAATTTCTGACTGTATGGTATGTCTCATATTTACTGTATAACTTGTCTAAGATACTTTGTTTTGACCGTATGGGATGTCGCTTTTAATGTGTGTAAGCTATTCAAAAGTACATTGCAATATGTGTCTATGCAATACGATGATAATGCTTAAACAATAGCAATTCTACGTAAAAATATTAATTACCTATAAATTCCCGAAATCTTGGAGAAATTGCATGTGGTGTGTGCTGCATGCCATTGAACCTTTTGAGCACTACAGACTAGAGGTCTTAACCACTCGGCCAAATGAGCCAGCCTTCGAGGACTGTCTTCGGGTGCGAAATATTTAACAAAATGAGTCGCATCGTCACGCTCTCTCTTCACCCACAGGACGCATAGCAAATACTTTGATCAGACTGCACAGAAATGCAATACGATTAGTTACGGACTATTTGTTCAAGACATATACATGTAAATTTATACAAAGAAATGAAGAGCTGTGGACCAGTCTGTGAAAGAAAATTTCCTTTTCATCCCCCGACCGAATAGATTCGGGGGATATAGCGATCGGCTTGGCGTCCGGTCGTCCGTATATTGATGATACTTGGCACAATGGTAAACAATGTTGAGACGGCATGTCTTGCGCAAGAACCACAATCCTGGGTACCATGGTATTTTAGTTATCTCCTCTTCCAATAAAATAGAATGACTATCTCTCGATCTCTATAACTCCAATATCCTTCGAGATATATTGATGATACTTAACAAAATTGTAAACAATGTTGAGACGGCATGTCATGGGCAAAAACAACAACCCTTGGTGCCATGGTTTTTTTTAGTTATCTCCCCTTCGAAAAAAAAATAGAATGACTATCTTGTGATCGCCACAACTTCAATACCCTTCGAGATATATTGATTAAACTTTGTACAATTGTTCACAAGGTTGAAGCAGCATGTCATGCGCTAGAACCAAATCTCTTCGTGACATGCCATTTGAGTTATCTCCTCTTTCAAAAAATAGAATTGTTATCTTGTGATCGCCATAAATCAAATACCCTTAGTGATATATTGATGAAACTTGGCACAATTGTTCACAAGGTTGAAGCAGCATGTCAAGCGCAAGAGCCACAACTCTTGGTGCCATGGCATTTGAATTATCTCTCTTCCAATAAGATAGAATAACTATCTTGTGATCGCAATATCTCCCATACTCTTGGAGACATGTTGATAGAACTTGGTACAGTTGTACATGAGGTTAAGCAGGCGTGACATGTGCAAGAACCGCAGCTCTTGGTGCCATGGCATTTCAATTATCCCCATTCCAATAAAAATAGGATGGCTATCTTTTGAGCTCCATATCTCCAATATTCTTCGAGACATGTTGATAGTACTTGGTACAGTTGTACATGAGGTTAAGCAGACGTGTCATATGCAAGAACCGCGACTCTTGGTGTACTGGTTTTGAGTTACCTTCCCTGACAAAATAACATTGTGATGGCCATAACTCCGGAACCCTTTGAGGTATATTGATGATACTTGGCATGTTTGTTCACAAGGTTGAGACAGCATGCCATTCACAAGGCCCACAACTCTGGGTGTCATGGTTATAATTGTATTTGGGTTATCTCCCCCTCTAATAAAATTGTATGACTATCTTTTGATCGCCGTATCTTCAACAGTCTTCGAGTGTTGTTGATTGTTTGAGTTAAGCAAGCCTGTCACGGGCAGGTACCACGACTCTTGGTGCACTGGTTTGTGAGTTACCCCCCTGACAAAATCTTGTGGGCCCTAGCTCAGAAACCCTTTGAGATATGTGGATAATACTTGGCAAGATTGAGACAGCATGTCATGCGCAGGAACCACAACTCTAGTGCGATGGTATTTGGGTTATATCCCCTTCTAATAAAATCATATACTCTGAGACATAATGATGGGACTTGGTATAGTTGTACGTGAGGCTAGGCAGGTGTTTCATGTGTGAAAATCATGACTCTGGGTGCACTTTTTATTTATTTTTTTTAGTTATTTCCCCAAACAATATAATCTTGTGATGACCATAACTTGGATACCCTGTGAGATATATTGATGGTATTTGGCACAGTTTTTGACAAGGTTGAAACAGTGTGTCATGCCAAAGAACCACAACCGGGTCCACCACGAACGACTAATTCATCACGTCTGAAATGATTGAAAGAAGAAAAAAATTGGACTATTTCAACTTGCGCATAACAAAACAAAAACCCATCTATGCGTCCAGCAAAGACTAATCTCAGTCTGAGCATCTGCCCAGTCTGAACAGTGTGAAAAAAGTAAAAAGTGAACAAGAGGCCCATGGGCCACTACGCTCACCAGAGGTATACAGGCATGGTGACCATCTTGGTCATGTGACAACAAAAGGCCACCATGCAATCAGTAAAATCCACTGTCTTGCCAATTTTCCATACAATTGTCTATGTCACCACATTTGACCGTAACGAAAAAACAAGGTCAACCAAAGGTCATCATTTGAAGAAAATTGGTAGGGTCCGAGCCCCCAATGCAGCATACCAAGTTTCAAGGTCATCGGCAATTTGGTTCCTTTAAAGGTTTTTTGCCATATATGGGCATGGCAGCCATATTGGTCATGTGACCAGTCCTTACGAACAAACTTTCATTCACCCTTCCCATAGAGGCTCCACATGTAATTTGGATTCAATCGACCCAGCAGTTTAAGTTGAGAAGAAGATAAAAAAAATACTCAATCTGAGCCTTCCCGGACAAGGGTCAGTAAATGACCTTTACCTTCGGAACTGACACAATACCATTCAGCTGAGTGCAAATATCATTTCTGATGCCACTAGCTACCATGCAATCAGAAACATCCACTGTTTTGACTTTTTTCCATACAAATGTCTAAGTGACCATATTTGACCTTGACACAAAACTGGTCAAATTAAACCAAAGTTCATCATTAGAACAAACTTGGTAGGACCGAGTCCCCGATGCTGCATACCAAGTTTCAAGGTCATCGGCTGTATGGTTCCTGACAAGAAGATTTTTAAAGGTTTCTACCATATATGGGAATGGCGGCCATTTTGATTATGTGACCCAGTCCTTACGAACAAACATTCGTTCCCCCTTCCCATTGAGGCTCCACATGTAATTTGGTTTCAAACTACCCAGCAGTTTAAGTTGAGAAGAAGATAACAATACTGAATCTGAGCCTTCCAGGACAAAGGTCAGTAAATGACCTTGACCTTTGGAATTGATAAACTTCTATTCAACTGATTGCAAATATCATTTCTGATGCCACAGGCTACCATGCCATCAGAAAAACCAATGTTTTGCCCTTTTTCCATATAAATGCCAACGTGACCTAATTTGACCTTGATGTAAAACAGGTCAAGGTCAATCGAAGGTCATCATTTGAACAAATTAAGTAGAGCCAGAGTCCCCGATGCCGCATACTAGGTTTTAAGGTCGTCGGCAATTTGGTTCCTGAGAAGAAGATTTTTAAAAGTTTTTACCATATATGGGCATGGCGGCCATTTTGGTCATGTGAACCAGTCCTTACTTTCGTGCCCACTTCCCATAGAGGCTCCACATGTAATTTGATTTCAAACTACCCAGCAATTTAAGTTGAGAAGAAGATAAAATTACTGAATCTGAGCCTTCCAGGATAATGGTCAGTAAATGACCTTGACCGTTGGAATTGATAAACTTCCATTCAGCTGATTACAAATATCATTTCTGATGCCACAGAAAAATACACTGTTTTGCCCTTTTTCCATACAAATGTCTAAGTGACCAAATTTTACCTTGACGTAAAACAGGCCAAGGTCAACCAAAGGTCATCATTTGAATAAACTTGGTAGGGCCCGAGTCCCCGATGCTGCATACCAAGTTTCAAGGTCTGTCGCCGTTTGGTTCCTGAGAAGAAGGAAAGTGTGTATATGCCAAGTTTCCACATTTCAGAAACAAAATAGCTAACGTATTTAAATGTTATCCTACGAATATGTCGAAATCGCTCTATAGTATTATCAGGACACACAATATAGTATGATCGGAACACGACATACAGTGCTGAGAAATCAGTTTTGCGACATGCGATACAAACCAGTTTTTGACCCCTCTATCGTTTTCTTTGAAAATAATTGCCCTGATATGGCAAGATTTTTAGTAATATTAATAAAAGCTGACCCGAAATACATCATAAAATAGTTACAATGCATCAGCAGTCGTTTCATATAAGGTTGGTGGCAAAGCTTGATTAAATTGTACCGGTGCAGCGTTTGAAATCGAAAGTAGGATAATGATTTTCTAGAAACAAATGTGAAAATAAACGAAATCATAGCAATAAACAGAAAATCAAGGTAGCATGTCGAAAAGACTTTTAGTTATGCTTCCCGAACTACTGCTATGAAGTTGAAATGCTAATGATTAATAATTTCAAAACACAAAAATAAACATTCTGTAACATACCCGACATATCGGAACAAGGATCTGTCCACTATACAGATCGGAACATCCGGGTTAAGTGTACTGTACGCTCCCACACAGTGATAGAGGCTTGTAGAAATATATGGGCTGCATGATGCTTCCATGCAGAGCTGAATCCGGTCAGCACACTAGTACTGATTAACCGCTTAGAGGATCCAAGCCTGTCCAGGAATCTTGGTGTGAGGCGGACCGTCAATGCTAATAAACCCAATTGGTTTCATTGGGCGACAGGGCTTGAGATGTCATTTCATCTCAATGTCGGGCAAAAGACCCCACAAAATGGGAAGTAACGTCTTCAAAATGACCTTTACAGTGTTGACGGGGACGTTTAACCTCAGATCAAACAAACAAACAAACAAAACTTCGCTCTATCTGTAGTATAGCAAGTCGTAGTATTCCATTCATACTGTCAACTCATTCATTGAATTATTAATCCGCGATCTAGATTTTGAGCGAGTTCAGTTGACTAGAGTTATTTAGAGTTGACTTGCTCCAAAACGCGCCGTATAGGATATTGCGACTGCTAGAGTTAGCTTGGTTTGAGAGTTGGAAGCCTTGCCTAGTAACAACGAATACGGTGGAAGGTGGAAAATTGTAAGTTAAATGCAATCCGAAAATCGATTATTTCCAACTATTTGAAATTTTGGCCACGTGTTGGAAAAATTACGTCCAACTTGAAAACATGTTTATACTTTCGATTTACTCGAGTGCAAACGATGACATTTTCTTGACGTCAGTACCCTTCTGAATCTGAATCGTTACATGTACTGGTGACGCATCAAATGACATTTGATGCTTCCTGTCGCTTCTAATTGGGGGATCGTGGGGCGGAGGGGGGGGGGGGGGGTTAAAGACATTGTACAACTTTGTACAAGAGTAATCCTACTGTCTCCCCTACTTTCCTTGAGTTTACTTCAGTTGATCAACTGAACTCGCTAAAAGCAAACTAGGTGATGACAAAGCTGCGAATCGAGACCAATTTGAACCATAGGGTTAATTTTATGACATTTTACTCTAAAGTTAGTTGTTTGTGTAATTGGCTTCGTCAGTTAGTGATTCGTCATCATGGGGCTCCAGTGTCGACTGACATAAGAAGGGAGACCTGAAAGGTTATCACCTTCTAATAAGTTTATATTCATTTCTTAATTAACCTACAATTATCCTCCTGCCGTCGTTTTTTTTTTTTTTTTTTTGTTTATGCTAGACAGAACTCCCCACTCCCAAAGCAAGCTTGATTGAACTCAAGTTAACTCTAATAGTCCGGCATGAGCCATTAACCCGCGTGTTTTGGTGTAACTATAGTTAACTCTAGAAAGTCAACCGAACTCGCTCTTAATAACTAGGCCAGGTCAGCTTCGAAACGAGACCAATTTCAAATCTAGATCCATATTATGACATTTAACTCTGAAGTTCATTGTTTGTGTATTTTGCATTCAAGTTTTTTTTTTCAATCTGCATATTATTTTCACATATCAAACGATACAGGCGCGTCTCTTCGCTGATTTATGAGGACCTATTTTTCTTGAAACAGAGGAGTGATACGGTATCAAGGGAATTCTTTGGAGTGTTGCCATAAGAAGGTGAGACCTGAAAGGTCATCACCTTCTAAAAATAGCATTCATTTTGGCAGTCACTGAATCATGAAAGGACGGGTCTCCCTAAGGGGTGTTTTTGGCCTCCTAACGATTTTGTTTATTTCTGGATTATTGTTAGCATTCATATGCCTAATTATTTGGAACATATGTGGTTTTGGTATTTAACCATTTTTTTTTGAGTTACAGGCCCTTTAAAGTGGGTGGGGTAACTCCACACAGTTTAGACATGTATTTTGTGTCTCATTTAAAGGTAGAAAAATAGCACCATACATGACACGTTATTATATAAAATTACAGGGGAAGGTCTAACTCTATGTTTTGTCACAAGTTTATTTACCAAAATTCACTTTTTGGGGGAAAAATATGGTTTAAGGAACCTTGGGTCATTTTTGAGATTTTTTAACAGTAAAGTTCATTTTTCTCTTATATCTTCGGTATACATTAACCTATTGTGGTGAAACTCCTACCATGCAAGCATACTGATGAGGCAATATAACTCAAATGATCGTTTGAGATCTTGACCTATATTTCACGGTTGAATGAACATTCTTATTTTATGTTTATAGGTTGGATTATTGTTTCCATCAGTTCAAGAGTTTAGATAATTCTGGCATTTAGATAAACAGGCGATGATTTTAAACATATTTAAATCAAACGAAAAAAAACAATAGAAATGTGTCCAAAGTACACAGATGCCCCCGCCTGTTTGACTTTGCCAATATAGCTGCATGACCCCTGGGAGACACACTAGCATCAGATATATATGTTCAGGACGGGTATCTCAATATTTTCTAAGATATTTGGATTTTGATGATATGAAATTTGCAGGGCAGGGAGCTGGGGCATTATTGTATGTGTCATTGAATGCATCTGACCATAAACAACATCAAATAAAAAAGGTTGGAATCTTTTCGGAGATACATATTTTTTTAACATTTTCTTTGGTCCAATCAAATAGCCCCACCCCAGACAGAATCAGGGACCATAAACATGCTAAACTGTTATGAGCTGCAGAAGAAATACAGACATAAATGTGCACCTAAACGAATAATGTGTGACATAGTACGCACATACGAACATAACATCACATCGAAAAATATATATGCCTCACTCACTCCTTCCTTTGGCATGCAAAGATATAAGAAAGGTCTGCTTGAATATCTTTAATAATCCCACTTCAAGAGCACATCTAAAAAGAATGTGGTACACCTACCTGAAGACACAGGCATATACATTTGAAAATGGTTGTTCACAACTGTATTCTGACATGCTTTGCACATATTGAATCAAATTAATCTACAGAAGAATAGCTTTCATCGTCACTTGAACTTGAGCTGTTGCCTCTTTTTGAACAGCATCTGTTACACTGTTCATATACTGTGACTTCAACGATTTTTTACTGACTTTGGCTGATGGCCTTAAAACCGAGGTTCTTTAATACAGACACAGCAATCAAATACCTCGTCACCATTTTTTTCAATTGCACTGCCACCTTATTCTGGACTCTAGTCCAGGGCCTTCCTTAATCCTTAGATTGTATTCCCTGTCTCCCTCTCTATCTCTGTATTTCAGGTATTAGACAAGGAGACCCTTTATCTGCCTATATGTTTCCACTATTCATTAAAGATGTTACCTTACTTTGAAGATACATCTAATGATAATGCTGCTGTTGTACTTAACATGATACAATGAATGATGCCACAATATAGAAAAACATTCTGGGCAATTGAATTGTTAGCTTGACTAACAAACTGACTGATCTATGATTATTATAAGAATCGTATGTTCTTTGTTAAATGCATTTAGGCCTGTTCTTGTTAAGAATTCTGAATCTGATGAGGTTCTTGCAAAACGTATGCTACAACTTGCCAAGTTACCAAACAAACTTAAAGACAAGGTAGAGAAAAAGGGTTGGGACAGTCGTGCAAAGGCTCCATGGAAAGCTATTGATGATGCCAACCTCGAAGACTTACCACAATTAACGAAAGCAGAGCTGAGAGACATGACCATGGGCATATACCAATTAAAACAGGCCGATTCGTATACAGACGAACACACTACTGAAGCCGGTCAGTATGAGATAATGATTCACAAGGAGGAGGATGGAATTTTGAAAGCCCAAATAAAATCAAGGCACACTTCGTCTGGATCATACTATCTATGGATTGAGTATGGTCCTGGTCTCGAACCCAGAGAAGGATGATACTGCAAGTGCAAGAATGGTGCCAGGGTAGTTGGCTGCTGTGCCCATATCGCTTCCTTGTTGTGGTATCTAGGTTTTTACCGCCATCAGCCGAAGTCAGAGCGAGAACAGTCATTCAAGTCACAGTATATGATCAGTCTTACAGATGCTGGACAAAAAGACTGGGACAGCTCAAGTTCAGGTGACGATGAAAGCGATTCTTCAATAGATTAACTTGATTCAATAATTAAATATGTTGATTTTTTAGATTCCAACCTTTTTTTATTTGCTGTTGTTTATGGTTAGACACATTCAATGACATATATCTTGAGACCCACACAATCATGCCTCAGCCCCCTGCCCTGCCAATCTTATCATCAACATCCAAAATATTTAGATACCCACCCACGAACATATATATCTGATGCTAATACATATTCAATGACACATACATGTACATTGTTTCCCCAGGGGTCATGCAGGCATATTAGCTAAGCCAAAAAGGCGGGGGCAGCTGGGTACTTTTTACAC
Organism: Lucinisca nassula; assembly: GCA_963580285.1. Classification (NCBI taxonomy): domain Eukaryota; kingdom Metazoa; phylum Mollusca; class Bivalvia; order Lucinida; family Lucinidae; genus Lucinisca; species Lucinisca nassula. The sequence continues at coordinate 143,925,930 of OY757017.1, forward strand.
CTTTTTATTGTTTTTTCGTTTTATTTAATTATGCTTAAACCCATCGCCTGTTTATCCAAATGCCAGAATTATCTAAACTCTTGAACTGATGGAAACAAAAATCTAACCCGTTAACATGAAATAAGAATGTTCATTCAACCGTGAAATATAGGTCAAGATCTCAAATGATCATTTGAGTTTTATTACCTAATCAGTATGCTTGCATGGTAGGAGTTTCACCACTATAGGTTAATGTATACCGAAGATATTAGTAAAAAAAAGAACTTTACTGTTAAAAAATCTCAAAAATGACCCAAGGTTCCTTAAACCATATTTTTCCCCCAAAAAATGAATTTTGGTGAATAAACTTCTGACAAAACATAGAGTTAGACCTAAGAATCCCCTGTAATTTTATATAATAGCGTGTCATGTATGGTACTATTTTTCTACCTTTAAATGAGACACAATATACATGTCAAAACTGTGTGGAATTACCCCACCCACTTTGAAGAGCCTGTAACTCAGAAAAAACTGCTTAAATACCAAAACCACATATGTTCCAAATAATTAGGCACATGTATGCTAACAATAAGCCAGAAATAAACAAAATCGTTAGGAGGCCAAAAAAAACCCTTAGGGAGACCCGTCCTTTAGGTCACACTGACCAAGATATAATTTCTAGTTCAATCATGGGGTCACATGGAATAAATAATCCAGGCATGATGTTTCTTCATGAAAAAGTATTCAAGATAATAGGCAAATCACTGAACCATGAAATATAGGTCACAGTGACCTAGATATATTTTGAGGTAAATCATGGGGTCACATGGAACTAATAACCCAGGTATGACATTTCTCGTGACATGGAACTAATAACCCAGGTATGACATTTCTCGTGACATGGAACTAATAACCCAGTTATGACATTTCTCCATCAAAAAGTATTCGAGATAATAGGGAAAATCACTAAACCATGAAATATAGGTCACAATCACCTGGATTTATTTTGTGGTCAATAATCAGGTCACATGGAATAAATAATCCAGGTGTAACATTTCTTCATCAAATAGTCTTCAAGATAATAGACAAAATCACTGAACCATGAAATATAGGTCACAGTGACCTAGACATATTTTGAGGTCAAGCATGGGGTCACATGGGACTAATAACCCAGGTATGACATTTTTCCATCAAATAATATTCAAGATAATAGGCAAAATCACTGAACCATGAAATATAGGTCAGACTGACCCCTAGCTTCATTTTGAGGTCAATCATGGGGTCACATGGAACTAATAACCCAGGTATGACATTTCTCCATCAAAAAGTATTCAAGATAAAAGACAAAATCACTGAACCATGAAATATAGGTCACACTGACCAAGTTATATTTTGGGGTCAATTATTTGGTCACATGGAACCTATAATCCAGGTATGACATTTCTGCATCAAATAGTATTCCAGATAATAGGCAAAATCACTGAGCCATGAAATATAGGTCGCACTGACCTAGATATATTTTGAGGTCAATTATCGGGTCACATGGAACTAATAATCCAGGTATGACATTTCTCCATCAAAAAGTATTCGAGATAATAGTCAAAATCACTGAACCATGAAATATAGGTCACAGTGACCTAGATATATTTTGAGGTCAATCATGGGGTCACATGGAACTAATATTCCAGGTATGACATTTCTCCAACAAATAGTCTTCAAGATAAAGGGCAAAATCACTGGACCGTGAAATATAGGTCACCATGACCTTCACCCTTTTACACTTGAACCAATGTCACTTGGTTGGCTGATGTAAGACCAATTCTGTCTATAACTTGTTAGCATAAGGGAAAGGTATACAACAAATTACAAAGTTGTCCTAGATTTTGACCCCTAGCCCCACCCCATCCCCAATCCCAGGCATGAACCCAGGGGTGTGTTGTCTTGGAATCTCAGAAGACACTCCCAGGTATCCAAGTTGTAAATATGAATGTTTTGTGATGAGTGAATGTTGAGATATAAGCATTTCAAAAACTTTAACACAGAATTACAAAGGTGTTCTAGATTTTGACCCCTAGCCCCACCCTGGGGCACGAACCCAGGGGTCTGTTTTCTTTGAACATCAGAGGACCCTCCCAGGTACTTAAGTTCCAAATATGAGTGGTCTGGGATGAGTGACTGCTGAGATATAAGCATTTGAAAAGCTTTTAACGCAGTGTGACGGGAACGCAAACGCACACGCGCACCCCATCCGAGGTGACAACAATAGCTCTCCTTGTACTTCGTACAGGCGAGCTAAAAACACAAACTTTCAATCCCCAAGCCCAAGGATGCTACAGATAAAATTTGGGCCCAATCGGCCCAGTGGCTTCAGAGGAGATGTCGTTTGAAAGTGTTAACGACGACGACGCAGACACAGACGACGACGACGGACAATGTCCATCCTATAAGCTCCCCCGGAGCCTTCGGTTCTGGTGAGCTAAAAACACTAGGTGTAGAAACCAACAAGAAAGAATAAGCAGAATTAGTGCGAATTTTAGCTGGTCTTAATAATGGAATTTCACTGTACTGGTTTTGTTTGTTTGAATTGAGGTTTAATGCCCCCGCCAACACTATTTAGGTCATTTTGGAGTCCTTGCTTCCATTTTTGTGGGACTTTAACCCAACACTGAGATGAAATGACATCTCAAGCCCTACTGCACAAAAAAAAAACCATAAGGCTTATATGCGTTGGACATTCTGACTCGCATCACTTTGCCTTGGCAGGCTTAGTCCTTCTAAGCTGTTTACCAGTACTCATGTGTGGTCAGTTTTAGCTCTGTGTGGAAGCACCATGCAGCCCAAACTATTTCTCCAAGCCCCAATGGGTGGGGGCGGCATTCACTTTACTGGTATATAGTAAAACAAAAATTTCAGTGAGCACTGTATGCAAAATCGTGTTATGACACAAATAGAATCATGACAAGACCACTGAATTGCCTTAACCCTAAGTTTCTGAAGTGGATTCTTCCAGTCCTGTAAATTGGCAGGTTTAGTCAAAATCATTTACCTTGTCCTGCTGAATAATTTAATTTTGCAACACGTATTTCTGACTATCAACCAATAAAATCATTTGATTTATTCATTTAAATTTGCAAACTGAATAACAGTGTAATCCTGCTCAGATGGCTTCCTAAGAAGCCATTAAGAAGCCATCTGATCTGGATATACACTGTTTGTAAATAGTAATTTTAGGAGATAAGATTTTGTTTATGATGGGGTACCCTTTTAATCTAGTTTGAAGCTGCAACTAATAGTTTTTGTTTTAAACTCATACTCTGCTAAGGTATTATAGATGGTATATTAAAGGTCGAGCTGTCTGACCTCCATAGGAAAGGTGGTGAAAAATCAAACACTGATGAATTATAAAGGCTGATCAAACATTGCACCAACGTCAGTTCTGTTTCTGTGCTTGGAAGACCACATTTCTTCCATTTGCAAAGCTTGGAGGTCCGCTGTTCACAGTCTATTCACAGTCTTAAAGGCAACTTTAAGAAACACCAACAAATAATATCGTACATCGTTACACTTCTGGCTGTGGACGTCACTTGACCTCCAATTTAAAAGAAATGTCCGCAGAGAATTCACTGAAAAGGATAACATTTGAGCATGTTAAAAATGCCAGATTGGAATTTGTTTCAATGGTGGACTTTACATAGAAAATGACTTTTCAAGATAATGCAGCCGCTATTTTCATCTTCCAACAGCAGTCACAACGGCCGAGGGGTTGTCAACGCTGCTTGTCATGCTGACAGTTCGTGTTCGAATCTCACTGATTGCGTTTTTATAAACATATAAAAAATATGTTTGCTGAGAGCTGATAATACTTTATGAACAATGCCATATGCTGAGATTGAAGTGTGTCGTTTATCTGAAACCGGGTCTAACAACATTTCAAATCTGAACTTTGAAAATGACTTTGGAAGTCGGTAAAGAAGAGACGTAGAAGACAAGTCAACAGGACTTATAGGATTCTACTACCACCAAGTTCATGTGACGTTACTTGTGTAGTCACCTTGAAACCATGGCCTCTGGACGATCTCATCAGGGTGTGGGACAAGAAGCAAGCATTGAAACTGTTACAGATGTCAAAGATAAGTATTTTTCATTGCTTTCCCATACCTACTCAAATCGGGTGATTAAAGTTGAGACAACCATGCCTGTTCGATGTGCAGCTGCTGTTTGCCACTAGAACTTAGCTTCTATTCTGGTAATCGCTGCCCTCAGCTCGATATGAACTAAATTAGTGCTGACTGGGTCTTAAAGCTCCAAATCAATTATCTCGCCGTGCTGCACATTAAATAACAGCGACTCATTATTCTTGAAAATATGCTTGTTTTCTTGTTCATACCAAGGTGACGCCAAGTTCTGCAATTAAAAGTCAGGTAGTTTTGCTCCAAGTACTCTAGTTTTCACCTGCAACCGAGTTACCTTTGCCTTGTTCAATGTTTAAGAGAGCATCATGCTCATCTTATTCATTCCTTTATTGGGACTTGATATGACATGCCTTCCCTCGGGGCATCTTTTTATACTGCATCATCCTCACACGAGGATTACTTGCAGCTAGGTCTAGCCTTTATTCATTATGGCTAAATTCATGAATACGGTCTGAATTTCATCATCTGCTTAGCTCGTTTGTGTCTCATAAGGCCTCAGGTTTGCATCGGTTTTCATGTCTCATTGTAAGGTGCCTGCCATTCAGTGTGTTGTAGTCATCTAATCTAATCAAGATGCACAACCTTATTCAGGCCTCATATAGAATGCCATTCAGCCCTCACTTGATTTCTGCTAGCTGTAGATGCAAAGCTGCAAGCATTTGCATGCCTCCCCTGCCTAGAAACTGCTACATGTATCGCCTCTCCTCCGGCTTTTCACTGGGGTTCATGTCAGGTCAACTCGTATATCAACCATTAGACCCCGCTCCCCCACCCCCCCCACTCCCCCTTATCTGATTGTGACTTTGCACTTTAAGTGAAAACATAAAGCAAGCAAGTGAATTTTAAAGAGAAGCTTAGAAATAACAATTATCTAACAAGATGTAGAGCTCTTGTCATATTGTGCAGACTTAGGTCTTCCAAGTGCAGAAATAATACCAGCACAAGTCTTGTCTGATTTTGTGAAGACTCCAGACATACCCGATTTTCCGTCCTTATGAGCAGATTTTGTTGGCCAGTCCATGTTGGTAACAGGTGGTAAACAGTTATGATGAAACGGGCCTCAGTGGCCTAGTGGGTGAGAATGCTGACTCTCATTCATTAGGTCTCTCGCTGCTATGGGTTCGAGCCTGGCTCGGGTCACATGTGAGAAGCCGAGTTCTGCAAAGGAAGTCCAGGTGGTTTTCTCCGGGTACTTTAGTTTTTTGACCACCTCTGATTAACTATCTGCTCAATATGAGTGAAATAATCTTGAAGGTCCATAAAACAAAAAAAAAAACAGAGTTTTGCTGACAGTGTCTACAGTATCAGCAGCAATTTAAGACATTGATCAGGCGGCATATGACAGGGTCCGTAGTACAATCTGACTGCTTGGCCAAAGCTTGAAGTCTTATCGCCAACATGGCAAATGCGCTGTGCCAGCCGCACTGATCAGAGCAAGTGCCATGTTTGTGAGCATATGATTCATTCTATCAGCAGCTACTGAAAAGTACGTCCCCCTGGTTCAGCATGGTCCGCATACCGCGTGGCCAGTGTCAGGCCCAGTACAGATGACACTGGTACACAGTCTGAACTAGGACTTCTGGGCCAATGACTGAGCTGGTCCCATTTAGCCAAAATATAAAAGGAATAAAGAGAGAGATAATAAAAGAAAACATAAGGTACTTGTAGTTTTACTGACCCCTAAACATTATCTGTCATAAAGTCATACTTAATGAAAACTGCCAGGTGACCCGTCATAAAGTTAGGGATAGGGGTTAAAGGATGACAAACTAGTTTATTGGCAATCTCATCAGGATCTGTTTACATAAACAACTTTTGTACTACAGGGTTGAGGGGGGTAAGCAATTTCTTAATACCATGAGACTATCTAGACTAATAGACCATGTATGTGGCCATTTTGATATTTTCAAACAGCCTTGCCTCTATCTAGCAATATCTCCAGATCTATCATGGCCAATGGTTTGAGCCGAAGCTCAGTCTGGTTATAAGTTGCCTAGTCCTTAATTGCTATTTGAGATGACATTTGCTAATACGAGGGCTGATTGATATGTTGTGAGCCTCATATTGAAGGATTTGAATTTTGTCGGACATATTGTATTATTTTTCAACATAATCCCCTTCAGTATCTATACACTTTTGCCAGCGGTGTTTAAGGGCCTCAATGCCACTTTTATGGAACTCCTTTTCTTGGCTGTTCAGAAAGTCATCCACTGCATATATGATGTCTTCATCCGACTGAAAGTGGGTGCCTGAAATAGCCGTTTTCATTTTTGGAAATAGATGAAAGCCTGATGGAGCAAGATCAGGTGAACAATAAAGCATTCTGAAGGACAGCCAAATCCCCCGGTTTATTTATGGTTCTGCACATCAGCTCACTGTGGGGTATATTTCATAAAAGTTTAATGAAAATCCTTCCAGGGGTAAAGGAGATATGGAACGGACACAAAATTCAAAGATTCAAACTCATGACCTTCAACCTTGACCTTGAGTCGGCAGTGTTTATTTATGTGTTATGCACATCAGCTCACTGATGGGGACATTTTGACCAATGTTTAAGGAAAATCCTTTGAAGGGTAAAGAGTGAGTGAGCGAGTGTTTTGAGTTTTACGTCCCACTAACAGCAAAGGTCATACAGAGATGGGACCTCGGTTTAAAGACTCATCCGAAAGTCTGGAGAAGCCCGGGATCGATCCTGCGACCCCTGGTTTACAAGGCAAGTAGCGTAACCACCACCCCATGGAGGCTTCTTTGAAGAGTAAAGAAGATATGGAAAGGACACAAAATTCAAAGTTTCAAACTCGTAACCTGCCAGTGTGACCTTGACCTGGTATTAACATGATTCATTTATAGGCTCTGCACATGAGCTCACTGAGGAGGATAATTGACCAAAGTTTAACGAAAATCCTTTGAGGGGTAAAGGAGATATGGAACAGACAAAACATTCAAAGTTTTAAACTTGTGACCGTCAAATGTGACTTTGACCTTGAGTCGGCATGGTTCATTTATGGGTTCTGCACATCAGGGGATAATTGACCAAAGTTTAATGAAAATCCTTTGAGGGGTAAAGGAGATATGGAACGGACAAAAAATTCAAAGTTTTAAACTTGTGACCGTCAAATGTGACCTTGACCTTGAGTCGGCATGGTTCATTTATGGGTTCTGCACATCAGGGGATAATTGACCAAAGTTTAATGAAAATCCTTTGAGGGGTAAAGGAGATATGGAACGGACAAAAAATTCAAAGTTTTAAACTCGTGACCTTCAAATGTGACCTTGACCTTGAGTCGGCATGGTTCATTTATGGGTTCTGCACATCAGCTCACTGAGGGGATATTTGACCAATGTTAAATGAAATCCTTTGAAGGGTAAATGAGATATAGAACGGACACAAAAATCAAACTTTTAAATTCTTGACCATCAAATGTGACCTTGACCTTGAGTCGGCATGGTTCATTTATGGGTTCTGCACATCAGCTCACTGAGAAGAATATTTGACCAAAGTTTAATGAAAATCCTTCCAAGGGTAAAGGAGATATGGAACGGACACAAAATTCCAAGTTTCAAACTCATGACCTTCAACCCTGACCTTGACCTTGAGTCGGCATGGTTCATTTATAGGTTCTGCACACCAGCTCACTGAGACGAATAATTGACCAAAGTTTAATGAAAATCTATCTAAGGGTTCTGGAGATATGGAGCGGACAAGAAAGTGTTACAGACAGACAGACAGACAGATGGACGGACAGACCAACAGATGGATGGACGGACATGGGTTCTGCACATCAGCTCACTGAGAAGAATATTTGTCCAAAGTTTAATGAAAATCTATCAAAGGGTAAAGGAGATATGGAACGGACACAAAATTCCAAGTTTCAAACTGGTGACCTTCAACCGTGACCTTGACCTTGAGGTGGCATGGGTCATTTATAGATTCTGCACACCAGCTCACTGAGACGAATAATTGACCAAAGTTTAATGAAAATCTATCAAAGAGTTCAGGAATTATGGAGCGGACAAGAAAGTGTTACACAGACAGAAAGACGAAGGCCATTCCTAGAATCCCCGCTCCGCTTTGCGGCAGGGGATTAATAAGACAGATGCTTAATTTAAAGCCACAATCGTGAATGGCAGCCATGGCAGACTTGTGAACAGGAGCATTGTCCTGATGGAGCAACAAACCTTTAGTGAGCTTTCTGCGGAGCTTAAGTTTAATATTTTCCCATAAGTGCATCAGAGGTTATGCATAGTATATGCCATTGATTGTTTGTCCCTTTTGGAGTTAATCTAATAGCAGAATACCATCTGCATCCCAGAAAACCAAGGCCATAACCTTCCCAGCAGATGGAACAGTCTTTGCCTTCTTTGGCAGTGGTGAGCTAGAGTGCTCCATTGTTTCGATTGTTTGGCCTCTGGGGTATGTTTCATCCATAGTGACAAATCTCTGAAGAAATTTGGCAGGATATTCCTCAAAAAGGTTAAGATTAGCACACAATAATGTGCACCTTGTGTGCTTCTGATCAACTGTCAGAAGTCTTGGTGCCCATCGGGCCGAAAGCTTTCTCACTGCAAGACCCTCTGTCAGAATGGAATATACTCTATCCTGTGTAATGCCAACTCTACTGGCTATATATCTCTCTGTGACTTCTGTCAGTCAAAACAACATCATGGACTTTATTAACCATTTCTGGGGTTGCAACATTGACAGGCCTTCCAGGACAGGGGTAATCCTCAAGGCTCTATCTGCCATGCTTAAATTCCACCACCCACCTTTTCACTGTACCATATGAAGGGGCATTTTCCCTAGTGTTGCTACCATATCATTATGGATATACTTAGGTGCTAAACCTTTTTATGCAAATATTGGATCACTGCTTTCACCGATTTTGTCCATTTTGCAAAAGCTGCTCGTCTTGTTTACTTTAGAGTGCTACCTTGTCGATATAAATTGACCAAATGAGACCAGTCCTTGGGTACATGGCCCTATATAGTCAGAGAATAGTAAGACTTAAGAAGAACATTCCTACAAACCTCCTTCAATATGAGGCTCACAATATATCAATCAGCCCTTGTATGTACAATTCTGATGAAAAAAAAATGGGATAAGTAAATTTTTTCAAGAACTGTCCATAAATGAAATTTAAGGGGTCTGCCATATAATATAAGGTTTGTACATTATGCTATATAACCAAAGTATAACAACTTGGCTGATAGATGAATAAGCCTTGCCAATTTCTCCGAAGTTGAGCAATTAAAAATGCCTATTACAGCCGGTAAAGACATGAAATGACAATAAAAATCCAAACACTTACTTTATTTTTCCAGAGTTTTAAACATCGGCTAAGAACTACACATACAGAAATAAAAAATATATTTGAAAATGTTGTCCAAAATGTAGTGTAAAATAAAGAGATTGTTGTGGGACGGTTCTGTGTTTGGATTTCACATATGAGGATGCATATAGGTTCAGCCTGTAACTGAATGCGTAAGCTTTGTTGTGAGAAAACCTGTTTTAAAGGCATTAGCAAACGACTTAAGTGCTGATCAGCATGTGCATCCATGCTGTCTAATCAGTACCTTTGTTTTCTCTGCTTGCCAGGATAGTCTGAAGCCTCTGGTTTCTGTATCTGAAAATTTCAAGACTCTACTTGCTAGTCTGGGTGGCCAAGTAGGCTAGTTTTTGTCTTCCCGGATCTTAACTCTTATCTTGTTGAACACGACAACCCCTACCTCTGCAAACAGTGTAGATCCAGATCAGATTGCTTCTGCCATCTGATCAGGATCTACACTGTTTGTCATGCAGTTTGTGAATTGAACAAACATATTACACCAAGCAATTTGATTGGTTGGTAGTCAGTGATGGATGTGGCTTAACAAAATGCATTGGGATAAGGGTTAAAAGCTAAAGGACGCTTATATGTATATTCAGCCTGTTGCAAAAACTGCCTATAATTTCATCACTAGCAGATCATTTCAGTCGAACTTCAATAGGACAAAATTTGTTTGAGACAGGGGTAGTTCGAGTCACTGAGAATTAATTGGTAGTGCAGGTTTTTGAACTAATGGTGCACTTTTTAGAATCGCCTCTTGGAGGTGACACACAACATACATTTTCAAGTTAAAACAAGCTAAAAATTATCTCCAAACTGCTTGAAAAATGTTAAAATTTTAGGAGAATTTCAGCAAGTCCTCAAGGTGTCCTAATTTTTGGGATTTTTATGGTAATAACCACAAGAGATACATTTTCTTCTGCACAGCCTTGTATAAACAGTGAAACTTTAATCCCTCAAACACGGGTGACTGGTTTACCATGGCTTAGTCAAACTTGTTCTTAGGTCCCTAAATTATTGATAAAAAAGTTTCAGGATTAATTCTGGAGATTTTTTATCTTATTTTATCTGGAAAAGATATGCTGTTTGTACTCATTTGAATCACCTTGATGAGGCAGTTCTAATCAGTACAAACAACATACCTATACAGATGATGAAAAAGATATTCCTATGTGTATGTCATTACCATTATTTTTCCTACTGTTAACCCTCTGTGGCTCAAACTTCCCCTATCTCAAACAGATTTTCATGGTCCAAAAGTGTTCAACCCATTGAAATTCAACTGTACAAGATCTGGGGCTAGTTGTTCAAAGCATCATTAGTTTAATGAGCTCACGAGTAGTCACTAGTAAGTACAATATCTAATACACTGGTATTTTTGCTAAAAAATATTAGGATATTAGCCACTTTAAATGAAAGTGTAATAATGGCACCCTCCCTGAGCTGTTTTAAGGCTAGATTAAACTCATTTTGGAAGTTCCATCCATACAAGTTCAATCCCTGGTGCTACGACCCCGGACCAAAACCCAGAGATTATTACCAGAATGCAACTTCAGAGGCTAGATAGCCTGTTCCGTTGTTCCAATTATGTGAGTTATGTGAGTTATGTTAACTAACGACATCATTAGTTTTGAACAACTGGTCCCTGATCTAGGCCTGCAGTGTTTGCCAGTGCACCCGTTCGGGGGTTTCCCATCCAGGTTAATACATTATGTGTAGGTGCTTGAAATGTTCGCCAAAAGAAAGAGATTTGTTAATTTTTTCTTCCTTCTTTGATTCCACAAGTATCCAGCAGCAAATACAGGGCCTGTTAGTCATACTCTGATCCAATACAAATGCTGATATCATTGCCCACATTGAGAGTAGAATGGTACCAAATGTTGGTGTCCAAAACAACTGAAATTAGAAAAAGAATAGAGATAACAATACTGTAAAATGGTACAACAATACGATAACACACTCGTGTGACATAGTGCATTTATCCATTACTCCAAAATAACTACTTTTCTGATCTAATAATATTTTCCTTATTTATACTGCAAACATAGGTTGTGGGTGCTCGCTAGAACCCCGAGGCGGTTCTAACGAGTACCCATAACCTATGTCTTGGAGCAGAAATAAGAAAAATAATGTATACCCTCGTAAACCCCAGTTTTCCCTATATAAAGTGGGGTTTAGGGCATCTTCATTTCACGGACTTGTTCACGTGATGAACTGGGGCCACTTGTTGAAAAACTAATGATGATGTTAGTTAATGTATTGTTAAAACTTTGATCATTTAATATGGCAAATAATTATGCTAATATTTTTGCGGGAAAAATATGTGAGTAGCTTTTGTAAATGCAAAAGCTACACATATTTTTCGATATAAAATAAAAGGATATTCAATATTTTGCTAGCTGGAACAGAGAACTACAGTAAAATTCCCCTATTAAGAAACCAATAGGGTTTATTAGCATGGACGGTCCGCCTCGCACCGCGGTTCCTGGAAGGCTTAGATCCTCTAAGCGGTTTACCAGTACTAGTGTGCGGGCCGGATTCAGCTCTGCTTGGAAGCATCATGCAGCCCATATATTTCTTCAAGCTCCTATGGGAGTTAGTCTTTGTGTTTTCTACCACTTTTGTAAGACCACTTTTGAACAGTCCCAAAGGTGGTATTGATGAGAATGTTAGACTAACTGCCAAGTGCTTTGAATGATTGGATCCTGTTCTTCATGGAATTGAATACATCTCCAAGAGAAATCATAGCTCCGGAATAGAAGGAAACACGAAATTACCATAAAAATCCTACAAATTCGGACACCTTTAAGGACTTGCTATTATTTTTCCTACAACTTTGACAAATTTGTTTGACAATCCAGCAAGGAGTCCAAGGAAGGGGGGAACGATTCAAGAATAAAAGTTGTAAGCTCTGCTGAAAAAAAAAAATGCACTGCAGTGGTTAATCACTTTGGTCAGGGGCAACACTGTATACCCTTTCCACCATTCTTCGAATGGCAGGGCATAAAAATAAGGCTTACATGTGAATTGTCTGCAGAGAAAATAAGGCTTGACAGTACTAAGCAGACAATTCACATGTAATGTCAAGCCCACTTTTTTATGAAAAATAAGAAAAAAAATGAAAATGACATCTGCTCATATTGATAAGCCCTTGAAGGGTTAATCAAGTTAGCCCTCATTACTCCGTATCATTTCATGCTCAGTGATAATGAAGTCAATTTTCTAAACTAAATTGGAAATCTGTCTCTTTCACTTGACACCAGAAATCCAATATCTCATTTCATTTTCTCTAAGACAAAATCATTCACTTTAGCATTTGGCCATTTGTATCCTATGGGTAAGATGGGTAGCCAATTTTAAGCTCTACTACATCAATATGACAGTGCAGACGTGTCACATTGTGCATTCTTTCAAAGCTCCAAAACAGATATTTTTTCTGATGAAAATCTGAAATATCTTTCTCACCGGTATTCATACTCCAAACACAGGGTATGGGTGCTCATTAGAACCACCTCATTGATCTATGTCTTGGTGCAGAAATAAGAAAAATAATATATACCCATTGTCAACCCAGTTTTCTCTACATAAAGTTGGGTTTAGATGGGTGTTCATTACACAGACCTGTTAACATGATGTGCTGTAGGAGATCAGTTTGAAATTCATGGGTGTCACCCTATATTAAATGTTGGCATTTTAATATTCTTGACCTGGACAAACAGTATCCTCTGCTGCTATGTGCTAAAACAGTATTCTCGTATTAACCCTTTTGGTACCAAATGGAATCTCCCTTCTCATATATAGCAGGAGTCCATTTCAAAATTTAGGGATGTCAGATTGTGTTTTCTTCAAAACTGATTCTGAAATTGACTGTTTTGCAAACAGTGTAGGCCCTGCTCAGACGCCACATTCTGTGGCATCTGATCTGGGCCTGCACTGTTTGCCAACTACCCATTTTGGGGTTTCTGTACAGAATGGGTTAATGAGCAGTAGAAATTTCATGCTCACTATGAGCAGGAAAAAAGTTATTTCTTTTTTACCCTGGGGTCTGATCTGACTGCATTAATTGCATGTCTTCAAGCAAAGTTTTACAAATTACTATACCGCTGTCATTTTGCTCGAATAATAATAAACTAACGAACAGATAAAAATTTGTGACATTTTTTTTCTGGTGCAAACACAGAATTTGGATGCTTGCTGGACATCTTGAGATCATTCTAACAATCTATTTTTAATAATATCTTCAGGGTACAATTACCCACTCCAGCAAAAATGTGACCAAAGTTTCCTCAATTTGAGTGTCTTTGATCTTTCTAGCTCCAACAATTAAAACAAACAGATCCTAGCAAAAGACTATAAATCAGATAATATGTCAGACTATCTGATTAAATTCTAGAAAAAGGTACACTGGCTGTAGGAAGGAGATAAAATTCTAGAAAAAGCAGAGTATAATTAGTTTTCCAGATTGTAGCAGAGTTGAACATTATTTAGTTTCCATTGACCAGCCTGCTCAAATTTTTTTGTTTTCATCAGTAGAACAAGTCTGTGAAATGAATGCCCCCCGCTAAACCCCACTTTATATAGAGAAAACTGGGGTTTACGGGTGTATACATGATTTTCCTTATTTCTGCCCCAAGACATAGTTTGTGGGTACTCGTTAGAACCGCCTCAATGAGGCGGTTCTAACGAGCACCCGCAACCTAAGCTTGGAGTATAAATAAGAAAAATATCATGGATTTTCATCAGAAAAGTAGCCATTTTTGTGATGTGAAAAACAAAATGCACTATATGTCACGGCTGTGTTATCGTAATGGTTGTGGTTTTACGGCCCTTCCAAGATTATTTCACTTATTCAGTTGAGCCAAGCGATAATCAGAGGTTGGCAAAAACCGGAGTGCCCGGAGAAAAACCACGCAGAACTTAGCGTCTCACACGTGACCCCAGCCAGGCTTGAACCCACAGCGGCTTACTCATGTGTCGTCAGTTTCGGCTCTACGTGGAAGCACCATTCAGCTCAATATATTTCTCCAAGCCACGATAGGCGGGCGAGTTTTGGATTGATATTGTGCTAGTTGAAATCTTACCAAGTCTTTTTGTGGGCATAATTACGTAAAGTCGGAGCCGAAGGGTAAAGTCGACATATTTTGATGGGGCCAAAAATAGACCTTTCCTGATATGGCCCTTTATAAAAATTCAGGTTGAAAAAATAAATCTGGAATAAGGACAAAGGAATAAGGAATAAGGAAACAACTTATCGCTCGTTGTAAACAGTGCCAGACCCAAATCAGATACTGCAGAACAAGACGTCTGAGCAGGGCCTTCACGGTTTGCTTGAAAGTTCAACCAAATTTTAACAATGATTAAATTCTAATCAGCCTGGTACCCCTTAACTCTTAAATGCACCCTTCTGAATGCGGGATGGGACATTCCATTCTGTACAAAATGGGGAAAAATATTTATTTATTTTTTTTTCTTTTATTTATTAGTGATTTTTACTCATTCCTAAAACCTCTTAGTTACTTATAAACATTCTTATTTTACCTTATTTACTGACCTACCTGCTATTGAATCAACGTTGAAACAACGTTTAAAACGTTGTTTCAACGTTGAATCAAAGTTGAGTCAGTGTTGTGTGCCTGCAAGATCACTTGCTTACTTACCTACTCACTTGCTTGCTTGCGTGCTCACACACTCACTCACTCACTCACCCACTCAAACCTGTTTCTTTTATTTTCCTCTGTATAGTTAAAAGTCATCTGTATTGTCCTTAGCTTTAGCAACTTCTTTTGAGTGTTTTCAGATTTTTGCCAGCTCTGGTAATAAAATACCCATTCTGACAGTCAAAAGGAGAAAGATGGTTTAGTTTAGAGATTAAAGTCAGATAACAAAATAGAGAAAATTCACAAAAAGTCTGTATTTTGTAAGAGTGTACCTGTATCCATAGCAAAATTAGTGTTAGCTAGATGATATTGCCATAGATTAAACATATTTTATTGCAAATAAGATAAAGAGATTGGACATAAGTTATGTGATATCCAAACAAAAAGAGAATGTGCTCTGATATACATTTATACAAGAGGTCCATAATTGCCCTGGATTGCTCACCCTGGATCCCTCACGCGATCCTTATTGTATAAATAAAATAGTAGGTAATATAAGGTGGAGTGAATTGTTTGTGCAATATTGATTGACACTGATCCAAGAAACATTTCTGTAAAAATATTTCAAATATTTAGCAGCCGAAGTCATTTTAAGGGTTCTATATTTTTAGTTCTGGTGACTACCCTGTTCAGTGGAGCAAAGGGATTTTGAGCAAATTTGTCAGTGGGTCACCCATGCATGGAACATTCCTCTGAAATTGTCTTCTTTTTGAGGATGAAGTCTTTCAAAAGTTCTCATTGAAAATACAGAGCTGACTTGTTTGTGACTATCTGGGCATCTTGTGTGGACATTGAGGGTTAGGTCCTAGGGCACCATAATGAGATTAAGCTGCTCAGTCTAACTTTCAATGCTTTGTGGTGAAAAGTTATTACAAAGTACATGTAGGTCGAAGGTCACAGTCACAGGTCAATTTATTTTTGTGTGGTCAGGAAGCCCTTGTCACAAGGAACATACATGCCCAATATGAAGGCTCTATCTCAACTGGTTCAAAAGTTATGATAAAGTAGGTCACAGGTCAAGGTCAAAGTCACATGTCAATTTTTGTATGAGTGGGAAGCCCTTGTAACAAGGAACCTACATGCCAAATATGAAAGCTCCATCTCAAATGCTTCAAAAGTTATGGCAAAGTAGGTCAAACGTCAAGCTCAAAGTCCTAGGTCAAAATTTTTGTATGGCAAGGAAGCCCTTGTCACAAGGAATATACATGCCAAATATGAAGGCTATATCTCAAATGGTTCAAAAGTTATGATAAAGCAGGTCACAGGTCAAGATCACAGGTCAAATATTTTGTATGAGTGGGAAGCCCTTATCACAGGCAAACTGTATGCCAAATATGAAGGCTCTATGTTAAACTGTTCAAATGTTCTGACAAAATAACCTACTGACCTACTTTTTGACCTGACATGGACCATATTAAAATTGACTAAGATATTGTCTAGATGATGATTCTGAGCAAGTTTCATGATAATTGGACGAAAACTGTGGCCTCGGGTGTTCACAAGGTTTTTCTATGCTTTGAACTACTTTTTGACCCAACATGAACCATATTCAAACTTGACTAAGATATTGTCAAAATTATTATTCTGAGCAAGTCTGACGATGATTGGACCAAAACTGTGGCCTCTAGAGTGTTCACAAGGTTTTCCTATGATTTCACCTACTGATCTACTTTCTCACCCGACATGACCCATAGTCGAACTTGGCTGAGATATTGTCAAGATGATCATTCTGAGCAAGTCTGAGGATGATCGGACCAAAAAATGTGACCTCTAGAGATTTGACAAGAAAAGTTTATGCACAGACAACAGATGATTGACGAGAACGCCAGACATCTCATAGTCACAATAGCTCATCATGACCTTTGGTCAGGTGAGCTAAAATCAATGACTTGTATAATCAATTCATGCATATTTCTGGGAACTAGACTAGTGCTGGCCAACTCACCAGTGTGGGTGTAGATTTTTCTGTCAAGTGAAAAATTCAGCACAGCACCAATCTCCAGCCCAGTGAGAAATTTAGACTTTTTTGCCACATTTGTCATGATTTTCAGAGCAAATGTTGATGGCCTTTAACAAGAACTACATGTACCACCTTCTCAGCACTACTTATGTTAATTCAATCATATCACTTGCTATATTGCTATCCAAGTTTTGCACATAATGAGTTAGCCCACAGTATATAAAATTGGTTTAACCCTTATCCTGCTGCATAATAAATTTAGCCACACCCATTTCTGAATTTGAACCAATCAGATTACTTGATGAAATTTATTCCTGCAAATTCAAAAACTTAATGTCAAACAGTATAGAGCCTGATCAGATGGCTTCTTCAGAAGCCATCTGATCTGGATCTACACTATTTGTAAAAGTAAGGGTTGTCGTGAACAGCAAGATAAGGGTTAATTATGCCTTATTCTAGTGTAGAACATTTTTTGATGATGATGTCATTTTGATGAATATTCTGACTATGAAGTTTTTGAGGAATTTTGTCCTAGGAAGAATCTAATTATCCCTTATCCTGCGGCATAAATTAATTTGGCCACACCCATTTCTGACTATCCACCAATCCAAATTACTTGATGCAATGTATTCATTCAACTCACCAACTGCATGATAAACAGTGTAGATCCTGATCAGATGGCTGATCTGGATAAACACTGTTTGCAAAGGTAGGGATTGTTGTGTTCAGCAAGACAAGGGTTAAATTACTGAGTAACACAGAGACCTGGGACCAGATGTTCAACGGACTCATAAGTGGTCAGATTGTTAACTGTTCTAGCAACTACTTTATCTACTAACCGGCCCCGATAGCTCAGTTGGTAGAGTGTCCGCTCCGGGGAACGGTAGGTCACGGGTTCGATCCAAAGTTCTTAATAATGGTACTAGCTGCTCCTCGCTTGAAGCTCAGATTTACGGGGTAGAGCTAGGACTGGTCGACCCAGTGTCAGGATAATGTGACTGGGTGTGGTATCATGTAATGTGTCTGGGACATGATACTTCAGTGAGGCAGCACTATAAAAGTGAGCATTGAGCTCCCTGTCGCAACCAGACACCGTCGTGATATGACTGAAAAAATGGTTGAAAGCGACGTTAAACCCGAATTCACACACACACACACACGTTATCTACTACTCTGGTATTTTTGCTGGAAACATGTGAGTAGCTTTTGCATTTAAGTGCAAAAGCTACTCGCATGTTTTCAGTAAAAATACTAACATATTTACCATATTAAATGATAAAAGTTTTGAACAACTGAGCACTGAACTGCCACCTGCTTTATTTTCTTTCCATTTTGCATTGGCATGTATGAAATTCATTCTAGCGAGTAAGTATCATAATAAGTCACAAACCAAACATGAGAAGTGGTGGAAAAGTTTGGCCTTTTACCTTGGTATTTTATTTATACTAATTTATTTTAGTTTGATTGTGATGAAAGCTTCAAGCTTATTTGAATTGCTCTCAAACACTCATTTCAGATGTTATCATGCGTGCGAGGGAGAGGCAGTGACTTTTACTCCACTGCTACCCATTTACACCTGGGTGGAGTGGGGCAGTGG
The DNA here is from genome assembly GCA_963580285.1 of Lucinisca nassula. Taxonomy (NCBI): domain Eukaryota; kingdom Metazoa; phylum Mollusca; class Bivalvia; order Lucinida; family Lucinidae; genus Lucinisca; species Lucinisca nassula. The sequence goes on from OY757017.1 coordinate 143,944,643, forward strand.
CATTACATATCTTGCCCAAGGATACACCTCGCCTCCGGTGGCCGGATTTAAATCAACAATCTCTCGATCTTAAGTCGAATGCGCTAACCACTGAGCTATCGAGGCTGCCTGGTATTTGTACACCACAAATGCCTCATAACACTACTGTTAGGGTCCAAAGTAGAAACCGTGTAAGTTAAAGAACAGCATTTGTGTTGTTCGAGTAGATATTTTACATCTCTGTTAACACTATTTAGATCATTTTGGAGACATTGCTTTCGATTTTGTGGGACTTTTACCAGAAGATATTGAGATCAAATGACAGCTCAAGCCCTGCTACCCAAAGAAACCACTATAGGGTTTATAAATAGTGACGGTCAGACTCTCATCAATCTAGCTGGGCAGGCTCAGACCTTCTAAGCAGTTTACCAGTACTCATGTTCGGGTCAATTTTAGCTCTGCATGCCAAATCTATTTCTCAAAGGCCTGATGGGCAGGGGTGCTAAACAACCATGTTATCTTCAAACAAAATGTATAGATTATATAGAAAAATGCCCATGTATGGTAATTTTTCTATATAATACATACATATATGCAATGCAGTGTTAAAAAGAGATATACCAACAGGTTTGAGGGGGGTGGGGGTCCACCTTTCAAGTGTGTGAAAAACAAAACCATAATGAGCGGTGTTAGAAGTATACCTGTATGTTTGTTTGTTTGATTTGAGGTTTAACGTCCCAGTCAACACTCTGGTCATTTTAGAGATGTTGCTTCCAATTTCGTGAGACTTTAACCTGACACTGAGATGAAATGACATCTCAAGCCGTTCCAAGAAACCATTAGAGTTTATATGCATTCCTGTATGTGCTTGGCAGGTTAAAGGTCAACTTACTTATCTGTCCTGGTTTTACGGTGACCTCAATTCTATCAGCACAGGTGTAGTAACACTCAGGGGGTGGTTCGAGGGTCCACTTCTTTGTACCCGTAATCTGGGCCTGCCAAGAGGGATTCTCTACATTGTCTATCTGTGAACACAATACAGCGCATCACCATCATGTATATAGAAATATCATCATCTGTACAAGTAGCTAAATAAACCCCCTTAAACCCAACTTTATAATAGAGAAAACTGGTGATTATGGGGGTATACATTATTTTTCTTATATTTGCTCCAAGACATAGGTTGGGGGTACTCATTAGAACTGCCTCAACGAGGCAGTTCTAACAAGCACCCACAACCTATGTTTGCAGTATGAATAAGAATCAAAGCACTGAGAGTACTGGTGGGTCAATCCTCTCTGAGTATAGGTTGGGAAAATAGTCCTGAGCTGAGAATCGAACTGTTCGTTTAACTTTAAGCAAACACAGTACCGGTAGAGCTGATCAGACATCTCGTTATGTGGCGTCTGATTATGTAGATTCTGTTTTCCAATGCCCAAGTGTACGAGCACAGTCCACCTGCCCCCGCCCATCGGGGCTTGAATAAATAGATGGGCTGCATGATGCTTCCACGCAGAGCTGAAAGTCCCGTTACATTGGAAGCAACTTCTCCAAATGACCTATACAGTGTTGATGGGGACGTTAAACCGTAAATCAAACAAACGAGCACAGTTCAGAATTTTCTTCTTACGCTGCCCTCTGACGTCTTAGGGTAGTACTTGGATTTCGTTCAACAGAGTGGGGAGGGTGCAAACGCAGCCCCCTCCCATCTTTTCTAAATTATTTCAGATTCATACAGTTTTTCACCCTCTGCAAAACACCTGAAATTCGCATCCTCTACCTGCCCCTTTTCAGAGTCTGCGTACGGCCCTGAATCATGTTCAAAACTGTTGTTGCATACATATGGTGAACAGTGCCGACCTGATCAGAAGCAATGTACTCTATATCCGATCTTGGTCTACGCTGTATGTCTAATAACGGTACCACCTATAAAGTCTGGGCTACTCATTTTTGCACTTAAACATTTCAGGGTTCTAAAATTAAGTTATTTGCAGGAGTGCAAAAAGTCTATTTTTACTCGACTTGGCATACATTTGTGTAACAGTTTTATAAATAAAATGTTCCGAAAGACGTCACGTGACATGGTGTCCAGGATTATGATATTGTTTTCTTTCATTACGTGAGCAACCTGGCATACTTATACTATTTCATTTAACCCTCAAATGCCACTATTTAAGCAAACAGTGAAGTTCCTGTGCAACCTGCTGATCAGACGCCACATTCCGTGGCGTCTGATCTGGGTATTATCCAGCACAGGCTTCCTGTCAAGACTCTATAGATAGCTCTTGTTGCATCAATAAAAATAGCGCAACGTTTCAAGTTCTATTAATAAAACATAATATTGTTTTCCAAAATCAGTGATGGTCACGTGGACAACTGCATGAATTCCGTTTGGCCATTTAGTAAATTTGGGTTGATCATACACCTATCGACCCAAAAATATCACAGATTTTTATCAGAAAGGTAGCCATTTTGGGGGACATGGACGGACAAACAAATGGCAGGACGAAAACTATATACCCCCATAGCATACTTTGTATGCCAGGGGTATAACGAACGAGATGTTAATTTCACAGCGAAATTCTTCTGTATGAAATGTGTCATTTTTCAGAAAGACCCCTTGTATAAACACTGGTGTATAGCAGGAACAAATGTAAGTAAAATCGTTACCTTATTCAATTTACTGATGCAAAAGTGATTGCTAAAGAATATGCTTTTTTCATTTCTTTTTTGTTTTTCCAAAATTGCACCCAAAAAGTGAATGACAGTTGTTTTTTTTTTACTTTTTTTTAGTTTAGTATATATTTTAGTTGTTAGCTTTTGGCTCAGAACCAGTAAAACTTTTCAATATTTCTGCATACGTATGGAATCAATTAAGTTTAAAATCTTCCCTGCCACATTCGAATGCACATCATCAGTATGTACCGTATCTATTCGGACAAACAGGACCAAGCAAAGTGTTAACTGAGGTGAGACGCTACAAAACATGGCATCTAATCAGGATTTACACAGTTTACCACTCATCTGACTAGTTTTAGACACAGCATCGGGTAGTTAATTGTACTTGCTCAAATTTCAGAACCAGTATGATAAGGAGTTGAAGTGTTCAAATATTTGTGGTAAATACCAGTATTACCAATACAGGTATTTGGAATTATCAAAACATAAACTTACATGTAGGTGTGCACCATATCCTGGACTACCCATAAATATCCAGTCTGTCTTACTAGATTCTGATAGCTCGGGTAGAAAATAGGGTCGCCTGTAGTGCTTCCTCAATGTGTTGGCTGCTGAGAAATCACAGTTGCTCCTACAAGAAATAAAATCAATCTTTTTTTTTTTTTTTTGATAACAATATTGATGGTATAAAAATAAAATGTTCAAAGAAACAGATAAGATGCACATTTTGTTTAATTTAAGGATGATTTTTGGCACTTCTCTATTAAAACCAATGTTTTTGGTATTCATTTGAACCACCTCACTGAGGCAATTCAAATGACCAACAACCTAGGTTTTTATGGAGAAATAAAGAAATTATAATTTAGTTATCACTAAAAACCTACCATATCTACTGCTATGATTTAACCCATTGTATGCCAGTGGACTCTTCCATTGCTATATGTTGGACAAGTCCATTTGTCATATCAGAGGTGTCGGGCCAATCTTTTCATTTTTATTTTATTTTTGAAGGAAAATTCTGTGAGCAAATAGTGTAGGCCCTGATCAGACACCGCGTTCTGCGGTGTCTGATCTGGGCCTGCTCTGTTTGCCAAGGTAGCCCTTTAGGGGTTCCCCGCATGCAATGGATTAATAGGGCTAATATGCATGACTGTCCGACTCGCACCACTTTGCCTGGTAGCTTCATGCAGATAGTTATGCATCTAGCTCTTTTTACTTGGCTGCACATGCACATTTGCAGAATCGTATGACATGAAAGTCCTAACAAAGGAAAGAGGCATGGTTGAAAAAAAAATCCCTGCCTTCAGCAGGATTAAAACCCATGCTGCTTGGGTGAAAGTCCAATGCTCTAACCACTGAGCCAAACAGTTGACTCCCTGATGCAGTTGTCAGAGATTGGTTATAAACCTATTAGCTATGCATATTAAGGTAGATCACTGAAGGGAGGAATTGCAGTCTATAACACTCCCCCTCTTCAAGGAAGTCATCATTTATGTCGCCAAGCCGATTTTGCTGAAAAAATTCCCTGCCTTGGCAGCATTCAAACCTGGGACGCTTGGGTAAAAGTCCAATGCTCTTATCACTGAGCCAAAGAGTCAATTCCTTGACGCAGTTGTCAGAGAATTGTTATAAACCTTTAAGCTATGCATAACATAGCTAAGCTACCAATGTAGATTTCTTAATGGAGGACCTGCGGTCCATAACATAAATGAAAAAATTCAATAGGGCGGCTCAAGTAGGTCTCTTACCAGCCAATGTACCAAGGTTCTGAACCATCTTCCATTCTGGCTCTCTCTGGTCTCATCTGCATCACTTCACTCAGGGAATTAAATGATGTTTTATATGGAAAGAACTGACAGCTTCTCTCATGATTTTCAATAGCCTGGCTTCCTTCTTTATAAATTTCTTTGAAAAAATCAAAACTGAAAAATTCTGGAGCAGTCCAATTTAAAGTTCCATCTTCAATAATGACAGGTACAGCAGTATAAGCATATTTTTCTTCAAACTCATCTGGTGAAATATTAGATACTCTATCAACTTCTGTTAGGTTTTGACAAAAGTCACATTCAACAGGAGGTCGAAACACATCACCAACAAATTCAGGCATCCCTAGGACACAGTCTTCTTGTGCTATGTCAAGACCTTGCAATCCAAACCAGACTCGTAACATATTTTCACGGCCAATTGGCCAGTCCAACAGGTATGCAAAGAATAGTCCATATAAAACTCCCAGTGCTCCAAAAACAGTGAAAAAGCAGTATTTGAAAATTTTCCACTCAGTCTCGTAAAGAGAGCCCTTTATTTCTTTGATAGCATCCAGCTGCTGAAAGTCCTCAGCTGTCAGCCCCATTGCAATAGCTTTATCATAAATCTTCTTGAACTCCTTCTTCACATCTTCTTCACACATTTTCTTTTCTTTCTTGCTCTCCATATTCATTTTAATACCATTCCTAGAATACAAAATCAAAACACTGACAACACTGTTGGGTGGATTGTTTCTGAGCTGGGACAGTAGTCCTGAACCAAGAATTCGGATGTTTTCTTTAACCCTTAAATTCTTGTACATGTACTTTAACCTTTTTTTTGTACCAAATGGAATCTTCCTCCTTATATATAGCAGGAGTTAATTTCAAATTTAGGGGTGTCAGGTTGTGTTTTCATCAAAATTTATTTGGAAACTGACTGAATTTTTAGCAAACAGTGGAGGCCCTGATCAGACGCCGCATTCTGCGGCATCTGATCTGGGCCTCCACTGTTTGCCAGGGTACCCATTTTGGGGTTTCTGGTACTAAATGGGTTAAGCAGTTTAGATCCTGTTCAGATGCTATATTCTGTGGCATCAGATCTGGATCTAAACTGTTAGCCAACGTCCCAGCACTTGCACTGTACCAGTGTTTTAAGATACTGTTAAAAATTATATTTGGCAGTAATTTTATTGGCAGTTGAGGAAAAACAAAACTGTCAAAATACAAAACCGCAAATAAATATCAGAGTGCGAGAGAAGAATTATTTACTGGCAGAAATTTTATTCCCAATATACATTGCATGTATTTCGCCCCCTGCCAATCAAGGCTTGAAGAAATAGATTGGGATGCACAATGCTACCAGGCAGAACTGAAACCGACTGTGAACATGAGTACTGGTAAACCCCTTAGAGACTCTAAGCCTGCACAGGCAAACATGCATATAAACACTTTTGGTTTCATTGGGTGACAGGGTTTGAGATGTCATTTCATCTCAATGTCTGGTAAAAGTGCCTCAAAATTGGAAGCAACGTCTCCAAAATGACCTAAATAATGTTGACGGGGACATTAAACCCCAAATCAATAAAAGAAAGAAAATACACATATGAAAATGGGCAAGAGAGTAATTGTTAAATATTGTACATATAATTGGTAATTCATTTGCTCATTTTTCCATATGTAAATCTAAACAATTTGTAAGATATATTTTTAAAATCCATCTCTAAACCACGATAAAAAAAACAGTGACGAGTCTGATTCAACTAATAATCAATTATATTATAAAATACCCTCAAAGTATCAAAATTCCAGACTAGTTGACAGCATTTATAATGTTTTTTGTTTGTTTGTTTGTTTGTTTGTTTGTTTTTTCAGAAAAAAATGAGGGTTGACATTTGACATAAAATGTCAAGCCTTATTTTCTCTGAAAAATATTTGTCTATTTCTAGAATTTCCCATGTCTTGAAGTTTTAACCCTTGACCTGCTGAATATTTAAATATGCCACACCCACTACTGATTATCAACCAATCAGATAACTTGATGCAAATTATTGCAACAAATTAATAAACTGAATGGCAAACAATGAAGATCCTGATCATTTTACTGATACTTTTCTTATTTTTGCACGAAAACATATGTTGTGGGTATTTATTAGAACCACCTCAGTGAGGTGCTTCTAATGAGTACCTACAACACATGTTTTTATGCAGAAATAAGGAAAATAATATGTGGATACCCCCTCTTATCTGGGGCTATGATGACATAAAAATGATATGACCACATAATATTATGTAATAGAGAATCTTACATGAGTGCTCATGTATTATTGAATTTATTAAACGAGTTGAGGAAAAGGGATAAAATGCGAGGCTTGCCGAGCATTTTATGCCTTTTCCTCAATGAGTTTGAGCACGAATGCAAGATTCTATTTATCATATGACATTTAAAACGCATTTTATTCACGATTGTTTACAAAAACATCAATATTCCGCCATTGATAAACGCGACGTCATTAAGGACGTTGTACATGTAACGTTATGGGACGTATCTAACTAATTTGCATATTTAATCCACTAGTGGATTATCGAAAATATTACATGGCATTATTATACTCTCAGACGCGACATCATATGATAAATACCAATAATACATAGTTACTGGCACATAATGTTGTGATGGTTCTGTCTGTGACAATCCTGTTTTCTCATCACAAAAACACGCCAATGAAATTTTGACCCCCTTAAACCCCTCTTTTACAGTAAAACTTGGGTTCACAGGGGTATACATTATATTTCTTATTTCTGCTCAAAAACAGATTGTGGATACTCGTTAGACCCACAATCTATGTTTTGAGCAGAAATAAGAAATTTATCAGATTTGTTAACTGAAAATTTTCATTTTTGGGTGGTAAAATTTTCAATATATTTGAGTTGGCATGTTTTCGTAATGGCTGAAATTCTTTTGAACTTTTTCAGCAATAAAATCTGATTTAACTATTTTGTACCAAATTGATGAAACTTGCAAAAGAAACTTATCATAATTTCATATGAAATGACCAGTAGAAATGACCTCAAATGCGAGATCCTCTATTAATTAACCCTTCTCTTGCTGAATATTCATTTAAGCTACACCCATTTCTGTCTATCAACCAATCGAATTACTCGATGTAATTTACTGCTACAAATTCATAAACTGAATGCCAAACAGTGTAGATCCTGATCAGATGGCTTCTTCAGAAGCCATCTGATCTGGATCTACACTGTTTACAAAGATATGGGTTGTCGTGAATAGCATGATAAGAGTTAAATAGTTAAAATCACTGAATGCTCACAACATATTTTCCAACCAAGAAAAAATACAAACACAAACTTATCTGCAGCTGCTGGTAGACGAAGACTTTATGAACATTTGACAAAAACCTAGCTGCTCTTGCATTTAAGCTAGATGACATGGTAAGGTGTCTTATGTGGTCCAACTAGCAAAAAGTTTAGTCTGCACATCTGTTAGGGCTCACCAAAGACTTGGACATTTAAGGCCCAGTGCTTCTTCACACAGTCAAGACAGATGAGTTCTGTCCTGTTCTGACTTAGAAGGTATGCATGCAAGTCCTAATCTATACTGTTTACATCTCTGGAGAAACATTCTGTATTGACATTGCTCAGTTTTTGTCCAGAACACAATTTCTCAGATATGTGACAAACTCTTAACTGTCTAAAATTGGAAAGTGTCTTCTTAATTTTCTTGTGGATTCATGCATTAAATAAAATCATCTCAAATACAATTGACTCAGTAATGAAACTTTTTGAAGATATTCTTGGAGGAGACACAATCTCACTTGTTTTGACAGTAAATAACATCTACTTACAACACTGTTCACTATAACATGGTTTTGGATATAACACAAGTTTAAGGTTTTGACTTTGACTGTTTGCCAGCAACAGCCCAAATTTGGAAATAAGTTTGTTCCATTTTTTTGTTTGTTTGTTTTGAGTTATACTTTTTAGGTCTAATTGAGCCGCTCAGTTTACCTATCCACACTTCCTGGGCAGGCTTATATAATTTGTTAGTTTGAATTGAGGTTTTACATCCCTGTTAACACTATTTAGGTCAGAGATGTCACTTCCAAGATTTTGGGACTTTTACCCGACATTGAGATGAAACATGATATCTAAACTCTAGAGCCCTATCTTCCAAACAAATTAAAAGGTTTTATATGTAGGGACAGTCCGACTCGCACCACTTTGCCTGGGTAGGCTCAGACCCTCTATACAGTTTACCAGTACTCATGTGCAGTCTGTTTTAACTCTGAAGCTCCAATGGGCGGGGGACACATGTACTGATGAACACACAGAAGATAAAAAAATAAAATAAAACAGAGGAGAAGAAGGGTAAAGATCTTAACCCTTATCTTGCTGTTCACGACAACCCCTATATTTGCAAACAGCGTAGATCCAGATCAGGTGGCTTCTGAAGAAGCCACCTGATCAGGATCTACACTGTTTGGCATTCAGTTTATGAATTTGTAGCAATAAATTACATCAAGTAATTTGATTGGTTGATAGACAGAAATGGGTGTGGCTTAAATGAATATTCAGCAAGATAAGGGTTAAACTGCTTGCTGCTTGTTGCAAATATCAAAAGGGAAATATACACAAATTTAGGGGAGGGGAGGCAACTCTTTCATAAATATTGGTGTACAATGACGATCAGGGGCCAGTTGTTCAAAGCATTGTTAGCTTAACGAGCTCGTTAGTGGTCAAATTGTTAACTCTTCTAGCAAGTACAATATCGTAAATTTTGGTATTTTTGCTGAAAAAAATGTGAGCAGCTTTTGCGTTCTCAAAAGCTGCTCACATTTTTTCAACAAAAATTTTAGTATATTTGCCATATTTAATGATCAAAATTTTAACGATACATTAACTAACGACGTCGCTAGTTTTGAACAACATGCCCCAGACAGCAAACATGAGGTTTTCACCCAATGTGGTACATGCCAGTTACAGTTTTCCCGGAGAATACTAATTTTTCATCCATTGTGACACAAGGCTTGTGCCACAGAGGATGAAAAATTAGAATTCTCTCGCCTTGTGCCACAATGGATGAAAAATTAGAATTCTCTCCATTGCATACCTGGGGAAATTTGAAGCCATGGGAAGAATTCTTGCTAATTACTGTAGTCTCATATGCTGTAAGAAGGGTCTCTGCTGGCAATGTATGTCCTCCAAAGCATTTTAGCAGGATCTGGCATATATGATAGTAGAGGCATTCTGTGTCAATATGCCACATACCGTTAGAACCAATAACAAGAGGTCCAAGATTGCCCTGAAACGCTCACCTGATGTATATTGTATAAATGACACGTTAGGAACATGTAATATGAGGTGGTTCACAGTGACTCAAGTAACATTTCTCTGGAAATTATTTCACAATCAGTCCAGCTGTTTAGGAGTAGAAATGACATTTTTATGTTTTTAAATTTTTAGCTCTCGTGGCCATCATGTCCAGTGGAGTAAAAGTCTTTTGACTATCTTGTTATAGGGTCACCCATGGAACATTCCAATGAAAGTGTTTCCTTTTATAGAAAGAAGTCTTTTGAAAGTGTTTCTATTTTTTTAAGTTCTTGTGGACGTCTTGTTCAAGAGCGTGGAACAATATGAGAAATTTTGACAGATAATTACACAAAAGACATTCCTGTGAAATCATTTATGAAAAATTCTCTTGTTTAGGAGAAGTCATTTAAAGGTGTTTTTTTTTTTCTTTTCCATTGGCAGCCTCCTTGTTTAGCAGAGTGGAACCGTTTTAGAATAGGCCTGCCAAGGTAAGATTCCCGTGAAATTATTTCAAAATCCATCTATCTGTCTAGGACAAGATGTTATAAGGACTAGAAGATGGTTAAGTGTTTTATATTTTTAGCTCTGGTGGCCATCTTGTTCATCAGTGCTTAATGGTTGGAGCAATTTTGTTAAATGATCACCTAAGGAACATTCCTGCTAAATAATTTCAATATCCATCCACGAGTTTATGAACCGGAGTCATTTAAATGTTTTTCTATTTTTATCTCAGACACCCGACAGACGGCCATCTTGTTCACTAGAGCAGAACAGTTCCATCAATTTCAGTAGAGAGTCACCAAAGAAATATTCCTGTCAAATTATTTCAAAACTCATCCACTGGTTCAGTAGCAGAGGTTATTTAAACATTTTTTTTTCTATTTTTAGGATGGTGGCCATCTTGTTCATCGGAGTGGAACTGTTCAAGCAATTTTCGTTAAGGATCAACCAAAGCGCATTCCTGTGAAATTATTTCAAAGCCATCTACAGGTTTAGGAGATGAAGTCATTTAAAGGTATTTCTAGTTTTAGCTTCGGTGGCCATCTTTTTCATCAGAGCAGAATGGTTTGACTTGGTAGAGGGTCATTCAAGAAATATTTCAAAATCCATCCACCGTTTAAGGAAGACAAGTCATTTAAAGGTTTTTCCATTTTTTGCTCTGGCAGCCATCTAATTCATTGGAGCAAAAAAGTTTGAGCAATTTTGGAAAAGGGTCATCCAAGGAACATTACCTTGAAATTATTTCAAAATCCATCCACTGGTTAACGAGTAGAACTTGTTTAAAGGATTATCTATTTTTAGTGCTGGCAGCTATCTTGTTCTTCCAAGTGAAATGGTTAGAGTAAGTTTGGTAGAGGGTCACTCAAGAAACATTGCTGTGAAATTATTTCGAAATCAATCAACTACTGGTAGTTAAGGTGACAACATCATTTACATGTTTTTTTTTCTATTTTTAAATCTGGTCATCATCTTGTTCATCCCAGCGAAACATATTAGGCAATTTCGGTAGCGGGTTATTCAAGGAATATTCCGGTGAAATTATTTCAAAATTCATCCACTGGTTAAGAAGGAAAAGTTGTTTAAAGGTTTTTCTAGTTTTGCTTCTAGCTGCCATCTTCATAATCTGCATGAGCAGAATGGTTTGAGCAATTTTGGTAGAGTCACCCAAGGAACATTCATGTGAAATTATTTCAAAATCCTTTCGCTAAGTCATTTAAAGGTTTTTCTAGTGTTAGCTCTGGTGGCTATCTTGTTCATCGGAGCAGAACCGTTTGAGCAATTTTGGTAGAGGGTCACCCGAGGATATTCCTGTGAAATTATTTTGAAACTGGGCTAGTGGCATTAAAGAATATGATGCTTTAAGTTTTTTTTTCTATTTTTAGCTCTGGTGGCCATTTTGTTCAGCAGAATGGAACCATTTAGGTAACTCTGATAGAGGGTTCCCCAAGGAATATTCTTGTAAAATGATTAAAAAATGGGTTCCCTGATTAAGGAGGAGATGTCTTTTAAGTAAATTGTTGAAAGATAAGAAAAGGTTTAAGGTTTTTTTTTTCTATTTTTAGCACAGGTGGCCATCTTGTTCATCCAAGGAGAACAGTTTGAGTAATTTTGGTAGAGATTTACCCAAGGAACATTCATGTGAGATTAATTTCAAAATCTGTTCACTGGTTATGGAGAAGAAGTCGTTTAAAGGGTTCTTTCTGTTTTTAGATCTGGCGGCCATCTTGTTCATCTGAGCGGAATGGTTTGGACAATTTTGGTAGAGGGTCAACCAAGGAATATTCTTGAGAAATTATTTGAAATTGGGCCAGTGGCCTAGGAGGAGATGGCATTTTATGTTTTTTTTTTTTTTTTCCTTTTTTATTTTCAGCTCTGGTGGCCATCTTGTTCAGCAGACTGGAACTGTTGAAGCAATTTTGGTGGAGGGTCAACCAAGGGACCTTCCTGTAAAATCATTGTAAAATCCATTCACCAGTTTAGACGGAGATGTCTTTTAGTATATTGACAGACGAGAAGATGTTTTCTATTTTTAGCTCTGGGGGCCATCTTTTTCATCTGAGCAGAATGGTTTGAGCAATTTTGTTAGAGGCTCACCCAAGGAATATTTCTGTGAAATTAGTTGGATATTGGGCCACTGGCCGAGGAGGAGATGCATTTTAAGTTGTTTTTTTTTCGATTCTTTTTTCTATTTTTGCTCTGGAGACCAGCTTGTTTGGTGGAGCGAAACCATTTAGGTACTTGTAAACTTATTTCAAAATCTGTTCACTGGTTTAAGCAGAGATGTCTTTTAAGTATATTGTTGGAAGACGAGAAAATGTTTTCTATTTTTAGCACTGGTGGCCATCTTTTTCATTCAAACAGAACACTTTCGGCAATTTTGGTAGAGGGTCACCCAAGGAATATTCATATGAAGTTATCTTGAAATTGGACCAGTCGCCTGGGAGGAGATAGCATTTAAAGTTTTTTTTTTTCATTTTTTTCTATTTTTAGCTCTGGCGGCCATCCTTTTCAGCGGACTGGAGACTTAAGGCAATTTTAGTACAGGGTCACCCATGGAAGATTTCTGTAAAATTATTTCAAAATCCCTTCACGGGATTAAGAGATGTCTTAAGTAAATTGTTGACAGACAGACGACACACGACGGACATCAAGCGGTCACAAAGTAGAAGTGGAGGCAATGATCTCACCATGTCACCTGAGACAGGTGAGCTAAAAATACTGCAGATAAGAGCAGGTATTCACAAATTATTTTTCTTATTTCTGCATGAAAACATATTGTGGGTACTCATTAGAATACTCATAATAATATGTTAATAACTGGCTTCCTGGCATCCCTGCTAAATTCATTTGATCATGCTTGTCTAGACATTTTCAAACCATTCATTTAAATTCACTGCAACCTTATGTTAATTTGTTTGGAGTTTACAGTCAACACTATTTATGTTTGAATTGAGGTTCAACATGCCTGTCAACACTATTTAGGTCATTTTGGAGATATTGCTTTCAATTTTGTGGGATTTTACATGACATTGAGATGAAATGACATCTCAAGCCCTGCCACCCAATGATACTAATAGGGTTTATCCAACTCGCACCACCTAGTCCTTCTAAGCGGTTTACTAGTATTCATGAATGGTCAGTTTCAGCTCTGGGTGGAAGCACCATGCAGCCCCATCAGCCGAAATCTAATCAAGTCTGCGGTATGTTTAAAGATATATTGAACCAAGTTTGACTAAAATCAATCAATTCGTTAATGAGATAAGAGTGCAGACAAGCCATTTTGGCCCAAAAATGACTGTTCGCTGTGACCTTGAAAATAAGGTCAAGGTCACCAAAATCTAATCAAATCTGCGGTATGTTGTAATGATATATTATACCAAGTTTGACTAAAATTAATCAATTCGTTAATGAGATAGAGTGCAGACAAGCCATTTTTGGCCCAAAAATGACTGATTTTGGGTCGCTGTGACCTTGAAAATGAGGTCTAGGTCACAAAATCTAATCAAATCTGTGGTATGTTGTAATGATATATTGTAACAAATTGGACTAAAATTAATCAGTTCGTTAATGAGAATCAATAGAGTGCAGACAAGCCATCTTTGACCCCAAAATAACTTTTTGGGTGGCTGTGACCTTGAAAATGACTGCTTCAATTTTTGGCCCAAAAATGACTGTTTAGGGGATGCTGTGACCTTGTTACTGAGGTCAAGGTCACCAATATCTAATCAAATCTGTGGTATGTTGTAATGGTATATTGTAACAAGTTTGACTAAAATTAATCAATTCGTTAATGAAATACGAGTCCAGACAAGCTAACTTTGGCCCTAAAATGACTTTTTGGGTCGCTGTGACATTGAAAATGAGGTCAATGTCACCAAAATCCAATCAAATCTGCGGTTTGTTGCAATGATATATTGTACCAAGTTTTACTAAAATTAATCAATTCGTTAATGAAATAGAGTGCAGACAAACCATTTTTGGCCCCAAAATGACTGCTTTTTTGAGTGCATACAAGCCATTTTTGACCCAAAATGACTGTTTTGAGGTTGCTGTGACCTTGAAAGTGAGGTCAAGGTCACCAAAATCTAATCAAATCTGTGGTATGTTGTAATGATATACTGTAACAAGTTTGACTAAAATTAATCAATTCGTTAATGAGAATCGATAGAGTGCAGACAAGCCATCTTTGGCCCAAAAATCACTTTTTGGGTCGCTGTGACCTTGAAAATGAGGTCAAGGTCACCAAAATCTAATCAAATTGGTGGTTAGTCAGTAATGATATCTATTACCAAGTTTGACTAAAATTAATCAATTCGTTAATGAGATAGAGTGCAGACAAGCCATTTTTGGCCCAAAAATGACTGTTTTTGGGTCGCTGTGACCTTGAAAATGAGGTCTAGGTCACAAAATCTAATCAAATCTGTGGTATGTTGTAATGATATATTGTAACAAGTTTGACTAAAATTAATCAATTCGTTAATGAGAATTGATAGAGTGCAGACAAGCCATCTTTGGCCAAAAAAATCACTTTTTGGGTCGCTGTGACCTTGAAAATGAGGTCAAGGTCACCAAAATCTAATCAAATTGGTGGTTAGTTAGTAATGATATATATTACCATGTATGACTAAAATTAATCAATTTGTTAATGAGATAGAGTGCAGACAAGCCATCTTTGGCCCAAAAATCACTTTTTGGGTCGCTGTGACCTTGAAATTGAGGTCAAGGTCACCAAAATCTAATCAAATCGGTGGTTAGTTAGTAATGATATATTGTATCAACTTTGACTAAAATTAATCAATTCGTTAATGAGATAGAGTGCAGACAAGCCATTTTTGGCCTATAAATGACTGCTTCCATTTTTGGCCCAAAAATGACTGTTTTTCGGATCGCTGTGACCTTGAAAGTGAGGTCAAGGTCACCAATATCTAAAAAAATCTGTGGTATGTTGAAACGGTATATTGTAACAAGTTTGACTAAAATTAATCAATTTGTTAATGAGACAGAGTGCAGACAAGCCATCTTTGGCCCAAAAATGACTTTTTTGGTCGCTGTGCCGTTGAAAATGAGGTCAAGGTCACCAAAATCCAATCAAATCCGCCGTTTGTTGCAATGATATATTGTACCAAGTTTGACTAAAATTAATCAATTTGTTATAAGACAGAGTGCAGACAAGCCATTTTTGGCCCAAAAATGGCTGCTTTTTTGAGTGAATACAAGCCTTTTTTGACCCAAAATGATTTTTTGGGTCGCTGTGACGTTGAAAGTGAGGTCAAGGTCACCAATATCTAACCAAATATGTGGTATGTTGTAATTATATATTGTAACAAGTTTGACTAAAATTAATCAATTCGTTAATGAGATAGAGTGCAGACAAGCCATTTTTGCCCCCAAAATGACTGCTTTTTTGGAGTGCAGGCAAGCCATTTTTGGCCCAAAAATGACTGTTTTTGGGGTCGGGGTGACCTTGAAAGAAAGGTCATGGTCACCAAAATCTAATCAAATCTGTGGTTTGTTGTAATGATATATTGTACCAAGTTTGACTAAACTCAATCAATTCCTTAATGAGATAGAGTGCATACACGCCGTTTTGCGCCTAAAAATGACTGTTTTGGGGTTGCTATGACCTTGAAAATGAGGTCTAGGTCACAAAATCTAATCAAATCTGTGGTATGTTGTAATGATATATTGTAACAAATTGGACTAAAATTAATCAGTTCGTTAATGAGAATCAATAGAGTGCAGACAAGCCATCTTTGACCCCAAAATAACTTTTTGGGTGGCTGTGACCTTGAAAATGACTGCTTCAATTTTTGGCCCAAAAATGACTGTTTAGGGGATGCTGTGACCTTGTTACTGAGGTCAAGGTCACCAATATCTAATCAAATCTGTGGTATGTTGTAATGGTATATTGTAACAAGTTTGACTAAAATTAATCAATTCGTTAATGAAATACGAGTCCAGACAAGCTAACTTTGGCCCTAAAATGACTTTTTGGGTCGCTGTGACATTGAAAATGAGGTCAATGTCACCAAAATCCAATCAAATCTGCGGTTTGTTGCAATGATATATTGTACCAAGTTTTACTAAAATTAATCAATTCGTTAATGAAATAGAGTGCAGACAAACCATTTTTGGCCCCAAAATGACTGCTTTTTTGAGTGCATACAAGCCATTTTTGACCCAAAATGACTGTTTTGAGGTTGCTGTGACCTTGAAAGTGAGGTCAAGGTCACCAAAATCTAATCAAATCTGTGGTATGTTGTAATGATATACTGTAACAAGTTTGACTAAAATTAATCAATTCGTTAATGAGAATCGATAGAGTGCAGACAAGCCATCTTTGGCCCAAAAATCACTTTTTGGGTCGCTGTGACCTTGAAAATGAGGTCAAGGTCACCAAAATCTAATCAAATTGGTGGTTAGTCAGTAATGATATCTATTACCAAGTTTGACTAAAATTAATCAATTCGTTAATGAGATAGAGTGCAGACAAGCCATTTTTGGCCCAAAAATGACTGTTTTTGGGTCGCTGTGACCTTGAAAATGAGGTCTAGGTCACAAAATCTAATCAAATCTGTGGTATGTTGTAATGATATATTGTAACAAGTTTGACTAAAATTAATCAATTCGTTAATGAGAATTGATAGAGTGCAGACAAGCCATCTTTGGCCAAAAAAATCACTTTTTGGGTCGCTGTGACCTTGAAAATGAGGTCAAGGTCACCAAAATCTAATCAAATTGGTGGTTAGTTAGTAATGATATATATTACCATGTATGACTAAAATTAATCAATTTGTTAATGAGATAGAGTGCAGACAAGCCATCTTTGGCCCAAAAATCACTTTTTGGGTCGCTGTGACCTTGAAATTGAGGTCAAGGTCACCAAAATCTAATCAAATCGGTGGTTAGTTAGTAATGATATATTGTATCAACTTTGACTAAAATTAATCAATTCGTTAATGAGATAGAGTGCAGACAAGCCATTTTTGGCCTATAAATGACTGCTTCCATTTTTGGCCCAAAAATGACTGTTTTTCGGATCGCTGTGACCTTGAAAGTGAGGTCAAGGTCACCAATATCTAAAAAAATCTGTGGTATGTTGAAACGGTATATTGTAACAAGTTTGACTAAAATTAATCAATTTGTTAATGAGACAGAGTGCAGACAAGCCATCTTTGGCCCAAAAATGACTTTTTTGGTCGCTGTGCCGTTGAAAATGAGGTCAAGGTCACCAAAATCCAATCAAATCCGCCGTTTGTTGCAATGATATATTGTACCAAGTTTGACTAAAATTAATCAATTTGTTATAAGACAGAGTGCAGACAAGCCATTTTTGGCCCAAAAATGGCTGCTTTTTTGAGTGAATACAAGCCTTTTTTGACCCAAAATGATTTTTTGGGTCGCTGTGACGTTGAAAGTGAGGTCAAGGTCACCAATATCTAACCAAATATGTGGTATGTTGTAATTATATATTGTAACAAGTTTGACTAAAATTAATCAATTCGTTAATGAGATAGAGTGCAGACAAGCCATTTTTGCCCCCAAAATGACTGCTTTTTTGGAGTGCAGGCAAGCCATTTTTGGCCCAAAAATGACTGTTTTTGGGGTCGGGGTGACCTTGAAAGAAAGGTCATGGTCACCAAAATCTAATCAAATCTGTGGTTTGTTGTAATGATATATTGTACCAAGTTTGACTAAACTCAATCAATTCCTTAATGAGATAGAGTGCATACACGCCGTTTTGCGCCTAAAAATGACTGTTTTGGGGTTGCTATGACCTTGAAAATGAGGTCAAGATCACCAAAATTTAATCAAATCTGTGGTATGTTGTAATGATATATTGTACCAAGTTTGACTAAAATTAATCAATTTGTTAATGAGATAGAGTGCAGACAAGCCATCTTTGGCCCCAAAATGACGGTCTTGGGTCGCCGTGACCTTGAAAGAGAGGTCAAGTCACCAAAAACTAATCAAATGTACAAAGTTTGACTAAAATCAATCAATTCCTTAATGAGATAGAGTGCAGATAAGCCATTTTTGGCCCAAAAATGACTGTTTTTGGGTCTGTGTGACCATGAAAATGAGGTCAAGGTCATCATGACCTAATGACTGTTTTCCCCCATCCTAGTGATTCGTCTATGCAAGTTAGGTCAAAATCCACCCATAGGTCAAGAGATTTAGTGCTTCAAACAGGCTATGCCGATGCCGACGCAAACGGGATCCGCACCAAAAACAATATGTCCCCCTCCTCTCCGGTAAGGACATAATACAGGTGTTACATACCTATGTAAAATATGAACATCTGTAATGCTTAACTCTCATGTACAGGATGTTTTTTTGTGTTGGTGTTTTATGTTCCCGTCAACACTAATTAGGTAATTTTCGTGATGTTTCTTCTGATTGTGTGCTTGTTTTTGCAAAAACACAGGTTTTTGCACTACCCCTACAAACTACTACAAATTTTCATGCTCCAAACCCTAGCACAGTTTAGTGATGCTGTGTGCTGGATGGTGCATGTGTCCCCCTAGTCACTGGCCTCTGTTTCTACTTTTAACTTTACTAACACTCTCCTTGCACTGTACAAACTCATTTCACCTGCTATACTTATCTTTTATTTCAATTAACCCCCTTCAGTACTTGGTATACTGGAACCCCTTCTGAAAGTCTTCCTCGGAGGTTAAGAAGTATTGGCAGATAAATAGGTAGATACAACAGATGAACATAAACTTTTGTCAGACAGACAACATGCATTTAGGATAAAGCATAGTTGCTAAACTCAGTTGAGCACGGTTATTAATGATTGGGCAAAAATCTTGGACAAAGTGGGGCAGGTGGCTACATTTATTCTGGACTTTGAGAAGGCTTTTGACACCCCTCCTCATGAACTACTTAAATCCAAATTATTTGGTTATGGAATTGGAGGGAAGACTCTCGAATGGATAGATTCCTTCCTTTGCTACAGAAAACAGTGTGTTGTTGTAATTGGTGAATCTTCAGTATGGGCGCCAGTTTTATCTGGGGTCCCCAGGGGACTGTTAATGGTCCAATGCTATTCTCCCTGTACATCAATGATATTTCTACTGACATTGGCTCGGAAATGGGGGAGTTCCCTCTAAGGTGTAAGAAGCCTCAGTTTTATGTATACACTTCCTAGTTATCTGCATAATATTGCATTTAACTGGTTGAAATCTCATGCCCCATTTTCGTGCCCAACATCCTAATCTATCTATATCCTTCTGAAGTTTCATTGAGTCCTCAGTATCTCTGAGGGCCCCCACCCATTGGGGCTTGAAGAAATAGATGGGCTGCATGATGCTTCAACGCAGAGCTGAAACCGCTTTGAGAATCTAAGTCTGCCCAGGCATAGCGGTGCGAGTTGGACTGCCCATGCATATAACCTATTGGTTTCATTGGGCGGCAGGGCTTGAGATGTCATTTCATCTCAATGTCGGGTAAAAGTCCCACAAAATTGGAAGCAACGACTCCAAAATGACCTTTACAGTGTTGATGGGGATGTTAAACCTTAAATCAAACAAATCAAATCAGTATCTCTGATTTCCCGACAGCAAACACAGTCTGTAGCAAAGGAAGGAATCTATCCATTTGAGAGTCTTCCCTCCAATTCCATAACCAAATAATTTGGATTTAAGTAGTTTATGAGGAGGGGTGTCAAAAGCCTTCTCGAAGTCCAGAATAAATGTGTTCACCTGCCCAGCTTTGTCCAAGATTTTTGCCCAATCAATAATAACCGGGCTCAACTGAGTTTCGCAACTAGGCCTTTTCCTAAATGCATGTTGTCAGTCTGACAGAAGTTTATGTTCATCCAAGTAGGCCATGATTTTTGAGCAGACTATGTGTTCAAGCAATTTACATAGAACACAGATCAGTGATACCGAACGATAATTACGAGCAAGAGCCCTGTCTCCTTTTTTGAAAAGTGGGCATATGTTCGCTAGGAGCCATTCTTTGGGAATTTCAGCCCTGTATCGAGAGATTGTTGGAAAAGATGAGCAAAAACTGGACCGTAGGACTCTAGGATGAAGCTCATCAGGCCCTAAAGCTTTAGTCGGATTCAAGCCTTTAAGTAACTTGATCACTCCCGCCGAGGATACAACAATATTTTCCATGAAAGGGGCCGATCTTCCAGTCAATGGAACCTTGTTGAACTCAGTTTTATTAAATGCATCATTGAACTGACCAACCAATTTCTCTGCCCTTTCAGAGTCCGATTCAGCGACCCTGTTCCCTCCTCTTTTATTAAGGGGTGGGATACCTTGCCTATCTTTCTTCTGGCTATTGATATATCTGTAGAAGTCTCTGGGATTTGCCTTTACATCACCTACCAAGTTATTTTCATACAGATCATGCTCATTTTTTATGTCATTTTTAATTTCTCGTCTCAAGTTTTCAATTTTTTCTCTGATTTTACCACTTCCTAACTTTTTTGCCTTAGCATGAATCTTATTTCTCCTACAATTTGTCTTGTTATTTCTGGTGTGATCCAAGGAATTGAAGATACAGACCTGCTAGTTTTGGAGGGGATATGATTTTCGGACGAAGCTTGAATGAAAGACTTTATCAAATCAAAGTTATTCTGGACAGACAGAGTGTCTGAATGACCGTTAAAGTATTTCTCTCTTGCAAATTTTAGGGCATCCTTCCTCATAGTTTCATAGTCACCCTTTTGATATAAGTACACCTTTCTACGAGGTTTCTTTATAGGTGGTATGTAGATTTTAAAAAATCCAGAGACAATATCATGATCACTTAGTTTGTCCGGGGATTGAATATCCCCAAACTGTCCTGGCAAAGTTGTAAGAAACAAATCCAAAGTGTTCCTATCTCAGGAAGGGAAGTCAACAACCTGTTTCAAGCCATGATCATTCATGATGTCAACCAACATTTTTCCTTCTGATGGACTCAGCATCGTGCCTTGTTTGCTGAGCCTATCTGGCCAAACAATCTCTCTGAAGTTGAAGTCACCTAGGACATGTACTGCGGGAAGTTTTTTACCCTTATTCGGAGACTTAATGCGATCAAGCTGATCTTTAAATAACTGGAGGCTTTTGACTGCGTCGTTAGGTGGTCGATACCAACTTGCAATAAAGTGGGAAGTTTTATTTGCAAAAACCTTAACCCAAACAGATTCTGAGTTGTTTTCCAGTTCCATGAATGGCATATGAGAGAAGTCTCTGTGAACGAGCAGCATCACCCCGCCGCCATGAGTGTTTCTATCTTTTCTGTAGACACTGTATTCGCAAGTTTCAGGGAAAAACTCCCAAGTCATAATTGAACTGTCAATCTTTGTTTCCTGAATAGCCACAATATGTGGTTGGTGAGTATCAAGGAAAGCTAAAAGTTCAAGTATCTTTCCTCTTAAACCGTTAATGTTTATACTGCAAAGTTTCAAACCTTTTACAAAATGCGGATTTCTCATGTCAATAATCGGAGATTTAACTCCTTTTTCCTTTGACAGGGGTTCAAATTTATTTCTTTCTTCCAGTTCTATAGGTTCCCTGAAGAACGAGTCAGAAAAATTAAAACCTCACAAGGATCAAGGAAGTAACAATACGATATTGTGAGTTGTTTACTTTTGATGCCCTTGTTCGAGTTGACGCTGTTGCAGGGGTCAAGTACCTATCTTTATTAATAAACACTGTAACAGAATATATCTTACAGAAGAAATCAGAAAGGTTAAAGAGGACTGCTCACGACGGGCCTCCAGGGACGGCCACTCATGCTCATTAAGCATGTCACCAACGCTACTTCTATTTCGCCATCACCTGCAGGCCCATCTAGCAGCTGTCCTCTGCACCTTCTCCATCTGCTGAATCTGAATCATGTAATTACGGTAGGGGTCTTTAACCTGCACAGGGGGCGGGGCCTCCAGTTAACATCCAAATTCAAGTGGCCCCCACCCATAGGGGCTTGAAGAAATATATGGGCTGCGCGATGCTTCCATGCAAAGCTGAATCTGGACCGCACACTTGTACTGGTAAACCGCTTAGAGGATCTAAGCCTGTTCAGGAACCGCGGTGTGAGGCGGACCGTCCATGCTAATAAACCATATTGGTTTCATTGCGCGACAGGGCTTGAGATGTCATTTCATCTCAATGTCGGGTAAAAGTCCCACAAAATTGGAAGCAACGTCTCCGAAATGACCTTTACAATGCTGACGGGGACGTTAAACCACAAATCAACCAACATCCAAATTCAAAGGACAGTGCACTTTTTGACATTCATCCCAGCCAATGATGCCATTGGAATTTGGAGTGTTTGGACACCGTCACCGGGGATCAAACCGGGGCTTCTAGAGGCAAGAGCACTTACCACTGAGCTATTGCGCTTCCATTCATTTGGTAATCAGGTAATCTTAAATCATATGGAATATGATACGCTTTCACGAGTCTCTAATTTGCTCACGTTACATGACATTTCTACCGGCCCAGATAGCTCAGTTGGTAGAGTGTCCGCTCCGGGGAACGGGAGGTCTCGGGTTCGATCCCGGGCCGCGACATACCAAAGTCGTTAAAAATGGTACTAGCTGCTCCTCGTTTGGCACTCAGATTTACGGGGTAGAGCTAGGACTGGTCGATCCAGTGTCAGGATAATGTGACTGGGTGTGGTATCATGTAATGTGTCTGGGACATGATACTTCAGTGAGGCAGCACTATAAACGTGAGCATTGAGCTCCCTGTCGCAACCAGACACCGTCGTGATATGACTGAAAAATTGTTGAAAGCGACGTTAAACCCGAATTCACACACACACACATGACATTTCTACTTTCGGTTTGCTACGCCGCTTAAGCATTTAACATAGTGTAACAAATTTTAAATGGTCAGAAGGCTTTGATCATTGTAGATTATTTTTAAAATTATCGTTTAATAGTTTGAATCATGTACGGGGAACAATAGTAATCAAAATCATAGCGTATAACGGCTTTTTAAGCCCCACATCAACTGATTTCTTTGTTGTAAGCGACACAACAACTGTAAGAAAATCACATGTAAATAAATCCACCAGTGCAGTACTTAAAATCCCCACGGTTCTCCGAAAAGTCAGCTCTATCAACAACTTGCTGTCACAACAACAACATGGCCACGAACATGAAGAAGTTTGGCATTATCGTTACCTTTGTTGTTTTATACACCTTAGTAATGGTGGTTTCAAAATATATTTCCTTCCTGTTTGATCATCAGACACGGGCTCGAATACTGAGGTTCAGGACAACTATCTTCATTTGGTCATTTTCAATATTAATATCAGTTTATGTGTGGACAAACCTGAGTTGTTTGTTTGACGGTGACATATCTATGAAAGCAGAACTGTCATACAGCATTGATGAGATGTTAAAGAAGTGGAAGTCGCTGAAAATAAATGAAAAGCTATGGAGAGCAGTTCTCCTAGGAGTACTATTTTTGGGCAACTGCTCTTATTCCACTTATAGTTTTTTCTTATCAACAGACCCTTATAAAATTGCAATTATTTTCTTCATTTCATTTGGACTGATAGTACTCTTGTTTACTGGCTTAGTTTTAATAAAACTGTTGACACTAGTAGGAAAACTTTCAGGCTATTTGTCAGAAAGAACCGCAGAGAGATACAAAAGAATTAAGCTGCTTGTTGTGTTGGTATTTGGTGTTGTAATCACTTCTTTGGGGTATTTTAATTCATTGTCCTTACCACAAATCAAGGAAGTAACAATTCCAGTGAAAGATTTGCCTCCAAAACTCAATGGATTGACCATAACGTTTATACCAGATATTCATATTGGTCCAACTGTTGGGAGAACAAGACTTGAAAAAGTGGTTAACATGGTGAATTATCTGCAATCAGGTAATTATAGTCAAAATACATGGCCAATATCAACCTTTAACCCTTTTTGTACCAAATGGAATCTTCCTCCTTATATATAGCAGGAGTTAACTTCAGAATTTAGGGGTGTCAGGTTGTGTTTTCATCAAAATTTATTTGGAAAATGAACTTTTAGCAAACAGTGGAGGCCCTGATCAGACGCCACGTTCTGTGGCATCTGATCAGAACGGGGTGTTTGATATGGGCCTGCACTGTTTGCCAACTACCCGTTTTGGAGTTTCCGGTACTGAATGGGTAAAGGAAATGTTAAATGCATGGCCATCAGACTTGTTAAAGGTGACAGTCCAGCAGAATAGCATCATCAGTGTCACAACATAAAATTTTCAGATTATTTGAACCACATGTAAGACCATGCTGAGGGCGACATAATAATCTGAAACAAAGACAAAGAAAATAATGAGAATACCATGTCTGGGTCTCAATCTTGTCATAGATTGCTTTTCTGGCATACTTTTAGCTCAATGGGAGCTTTTAATAATAATAATTGTGATCGCTATGTGTCTGTCGCTCATTCATCTGTATGTTGTCAACAATGTCTCCTGTTTCTCTAATTGCCCTGAACCAAAATTGTTAAGTTGGTTAACTTGGTTCTACTCCATTCAACAACATGCCAACCAAAGCTAAAAATAGAAAAAAAAAATCTTTGAAGAAGGATGTCTCCTCACAAACCAGTGACTTGATTTCAAAATAATTTCACTGAAATTTTCCTCATATGGCCCTAAAGCAAATTTTTTTAAATGGTTCCACATCTTATATCTTCGGTCTCTGAACGTCTGCTCCCCAAAGAAAAAATGGATTAATGGAATTTGCCCCTCTGAAAATGCAACCCAGACATATGCCCCCAGAGCTTACTTTTGGTATGGACATCCACCCCACCCCCCATCCCCAGTGTGTATTTCAGAAAGGAACATTTTTTCGGAGTATCTCCCCAACCTCATACCAGAGCAATGTGTTATTCTGTTTCTTTCATTGTTGAATTTTAAAAGTGTTATTATCAATGAAGTATGATAGCAAGGAGTGCATGATTATTTTGGGGATAACACTAAACAGCCATTTCAAGACCATTTCACATGTTCTTTAGACTGAAACAACAGCTTCATTACAAAATGATGATCAAAGGATTAAACATTGTAATTATGATTCAGGATAACAAAAAAGGGCTTATTATGCCCCCAACTTCGAAGAAGTTGGTGGGGCGTATTGATTCTGTGAATTTCTGTCCTGTCCGTCCATCTGTGCGGGCGGATGATAGGACACTAGTTGGGTAGGCCTTTCTTGGGTACTTGCCGTTTATTCCGTTGTTGTCCAAGAAAAGTAGCCAGTAGCCTGTTGGGTATTTTGTCGCTTGTTGGGTAATTTTGAATGGGAAAATTAACATGGAGGTCCCAACAAATGTCGTCTCGTAAACACGTCCGTTCGTCTGTCCATTACGCTCTATACATAAAATAATTATGTGACTTTGACCTTGACCTGTGGCCAGCTTCAATGATAAAATTGACCTCGGCCTGGGGACTTGTATTCATAAGCTATTAAACATCTTGGACTCAGGTGAGCAATCAAGGGCCATCATGGCCCTCTTGTTTTCAGTTTCATCCCCTTGAGCGTGAAAAATTTTCCCATAGACTTACTATGGGGGAAAAGGACGTCTCCCCTTTTTCTCAGCTATTTCTGATCCGATCTTCATCAAACTTGCAGATAACCAGGAGGGGCTTACAGTCTATGTTGAGTTCAGATTTGGGCTGCATGGGACAAACAGCTTCTGAGTTACCTGCCCTTGAGCATAAATGTAAGTGAAAAATGGTGTCTCCAGCTTTTCTCAGCCATTTTTGATTGGATCATTTTGTAACTTTTGGTAAAGAGGACAAGCATAAAGTTGACTTGAATCTGACCAGTGGTTTTCCAGTTACATGTCCTTGAGTGTGAAAGATTTTCCCATAGACTTACAATAGGAAAATGACGTCTCCAGCATTTCTCGACCATTTCAAATCATATCTTCCTCAAACTTACAGATGACCAGGAAGGGCATACAGTCTATGTTGAGTTTGAATTTGGGCCACGCATGTCAAATGACTTCTGAGTTACCTGCCCTTGAGCATAAATATTAGCGAAAAATGGTGTATCCAGCTTTCAGCAACCGTTTTTGATCTGATCTTTTTGATACTTTTGGTGAACGAGGATAAGCATAAAATCTCTAATGAGTTTGATTTTGGCTTGCATATGACCACCGGATTTCCCGTTACATCCTCGAGCGTGAAAAATTTTCCCATAGACTTACAATGGGAAAACGATGTCTCCAACTTTGCTTGGCTATTTCTAACCTGACCTTCATCAAACTTCCAGATAACCAGAAGGAGCTTACAGTCTATGTTTAGTTCGAATTTGGGCCGCATGAGTCAAAAGGCTTTCAAATTACCTGCCCTTGAGCATAAATATTAGTGAAAAATAGTGTCTCCACTTTTCACAGCCATTTCTATTCTGATCTTTTTGAAACTTTCAGTAAACAAGAACAAGCATAAAACCTTAGATGAGTTTGAATTTGGCTTGAATCTGACATTCGGTTTGCAGTTACAGCCCTTAGAGCGCAAACAATTTTCCCATAGACTTACAATGTAAAAACGATGTTACAACTTTTTCTCCGCCATTTCTGATCTGATCTTCATCAAACTTGCACATAATCAGGAGGGACATACAGTCTACATAGAGTTCAAATTTCGGCTGCATGAGACAAACAACCTGCCCTTGTTTATTGATTTGAGGTTTAACATCCCTGTCAGCACAGTGTAGGTCATTTTGGATACGTTGCTTGTAGTTGACATTGAGATGAAATTATATCTTAAGCCCTTTCCATCCAATGAAACCTATAGGGTCATTATGCATGGATGGTCCAACTGGCACCACTTTTCCTGGGCAGGCTTAGAACCTGTTTACCAGTACTCATGTGTGGTCGGTTCCAGCTCTGCATAGAAGCACCATGTAGCCCAGTCTATTTCTTCAAGCCCTGATGGGCATTCTTAAAACATCATTAATGATTCTCTGGTACACAGGGGGGGGGGGGGGGGGTGCAAATGTCATGGAATCTGTATCTTCATATGTATACCGGTACTCTCAATGCAATAGCTTGAATTCAAACTAATTTCAAAGAAATGTTTCTTCTTTTGCCCTGTACCATAATTATTAAAATGGTTCCACTCCCCTGAACAAAATGGCTGGTAGAGCTGAGAAAAGAAAGAAAAAAATCTTTGATCAACATCCCTACAACTTAATAATGGACAACCAATCTATTTACTTGTATAATAAGGAGAGTAATCTTATATATTTATTTCTATAATTACACTACCTTGGTTACCTATCATAATAACGGCCCCTGCCCATCGGGGCTTGACGAAATAGATGGGCAGCATGATGCTTCCACACAGCGCTGAAACCGACCGCACATGTGTACTGGTAAACCCCTTAGAGGATCTAAGCCTGCCCAGGCAAAGCAGTGTGATTCGGCCCATCCATGCTTATAAATCCTATTGGTTTCATCGGGCGACAGTGCTTGTCATTTCATCTCAGTGTCGGGTAAATGTCCCACAAAATTGGAAGCAACGTCTCCAAAATGACCTATATAGTGTTGACGGGGACGTTAAACCTCAAATCAAAGAAAACAAATAATTACTTACCTTAATACAGCTTTTCTAAACAATGTACACTGTATTTGTGTATAAGCCTACCCAGAAAAAGTGTGGTTGGTTAAACTGACCAGTAACCTATATAGAGTTACCTGGACCTTAAATCAAAACAAACAAACAAACAAACAAACAGTATAGAAATCATTTCCCAGAACTCCCTACCAGAATTGATAAAATGGTTCTGCTCCACTGAACAAAATGGCAGACTGATATAGTTAAAACTAAAACATAATCAAATGGTAATACATCTTGACTCGGAGGAGGGATTCAGATCCATCCTCTTTTTTGTTTGTTACCAGTAATCAAGTGTGCAGACTGTAAATACTTCATGAAAACGTCTATACATGTATTCACTTCATATATTTTTATGTCTCCCCCCCCAAATTTTTTTTTCGGAGAGACATATTGATTTTCCCCCGGGCGTCTGTCTGTCCGTCTGTCTGTCTGTCACACATTTGTATCCGCTCTATAACTTGAAAAGCGTTCAAGCTATCTTCACAAAACTTCATATAAATATTAATCAGCATTAGACGATGTGCAGTGCGCAAGAACTATAACTCTCGCATTTATACTTTTTGAATTATCTCCCTTGGAAGTTTGTCGGTATGTATATATGTATGGGCAAATCGTGTCCGGTCAATAACTTTCTTATTTTCAGATGTATTCTAAAATTACTTGGCAGAAATATTAACAACCATGAGACGATGTGTGGTGCGCATGAGGCAGGTCGGTACCTCAAAGGTCAAGGTCATACTTAGAGGTCAAAGGTCAAAAAAGGGGCCTTTTTTGTGTTTGGTCAATAACTTTCTTATTTTGAGATGGATTTTAAAATTACTTGGCAGAAATATTAACAACCATGAGACGATGTGTGGTGTGCATAAGGCAGGTCGGTACCTCAAAGGTCAAGGTCATACATAGAGGTCAAAGGTAAAAAAAGGGGCCTTTTTTTCGTGTTTGGTAAATAACTTTCTTATTTTGAGATGGATTTTGAAATCACTTGTCAGAAATGTTAACCAATATAAGACAATGTGTTGCGTGCATGACCAAGGTTGGGGCCTCAAAGGTCAAGGTCATACTTAGAGGTCAAAAGTAAAAAAGGGGCCTTTTTTCGGATTTTGTCAATAACTTGCTTATTTTTAGACAGAATTTGAAGTTACCTGGCAAAAATGTTAACTTTCATGAGACGATGTGTTGCATGCATGATTCAGTTTGGTACCTCAAACGTCAAGGTCATACATAGAGGTCAAAAGTCAAAAGGGGGCCTTTTTTCGTGTTTGGTCAATACCTTTCTTATTTTAGATGGATTTTGAAATTGCTTGGCAGAAATGTTAAGCTCCAGGAGATGATGTGCTGCACGCATGACCCAGTTTGTTACCTGAAAGGTCAAGGTCATACATAGAGGTTAAAGGTAAAAAAGGGGCCTTTTTTGTGTTCTGTCAATAACTTTCTTATTTTTAGATGGATTTTGAAATTACTTGGCAGAAATGTTAACCACCATGAGACAATGTGTTGCGTGCATGACCCAAGTTGGTACCTCAAATGTCAAGGTCGTACTGAGAGGTCAAAGGACAAAAAGGGGCCTTTTTTAGTGTTCAGTCAATAACTTTTTTATAAGTAAGTAAGTAAGTAAGTAAAGTCTTTATTTAAAGAGGGTTACACATTTAGCAAGAAGCTAATCTTCCATGTGGCCCTCAAATCCATTTACACTATTTACAAAGCATATATACATTAAAACACAGATAAAGTGCAAACAAACACATATCAGCAGAATACATGTAATAATAACAAACCAGAAAAAATAAATTTAACCCATTTTGTACTGAAAGAAACCTCTCAACTCACTCGAAGGAGTTTAGGGTACCGGGCTAAGTAGAATTTGGATGTTCATATAAGATTGGATGATCTGCAAACAGTAAAGACCCCGATCAGGTGTTGCGTTTTGCAGCATCTGATCTGGGCCTGCACCATGTGCAAGTGACCTGTTTTGGCGTTTCTCTGCAAAAATGGGTTAAATCAGTAAAACAAAGTTTAAACTGGAATGAAAATATTTACAAAAAAAAAAAAAAAGTGGCAGAGCTCATCTGGTGATACCAGTTTCTTTTAGACCGTTTTATTCACCATTCAACCATTTAACACATCTTTTATGGAAACAGTCTATCGACTGAGAGTTCTTAATGCTATCAGGTAAGGAGTTCCATATGAGGCATCCAGAGTATCTCATGGATTTTTTGAACAAAACTTTATTTGGCTTAGGTGGGACAAAACAGCCTGAACTTGCTGATCTGAGAGCTGGTATGGTTTCATTAACTTGTCTAAGTTGAAAGTTATCTGCAATGAAGGGAGGGGCCGAGCCATTATAGATCTTGAACATTAATTTTGCTTTTCGAAAGAATATTCTATCAAAAATAGACATAATTCCCAAAGTATTCATAGCTTCATTAGTAGTTTCTACATTATAGTCTAATATGACACGACAAGCACGTTTTTGTAGCCTAAAAATTTTATTTTTATTGTTTTCTGATGTATTACCCCAAATGATATTACAGAAATCAATGTGTGGCTGAATATAAGATCTGTAATACTGTACTCTGTGTGAAAGAGAAAATGCTTAATTTTTGACAGAAGCCAAATGCTTGAATTTATTTTCTTAGAAAGGTATTTAACATGCTCTCCCCAAGATAAGTTATGATCAATAAAGACACCCAAGACTTTTTCATGACTCACATTACCGATAGATTCATTTTTGTAATGAAGGTTCAAGTCATGATTTTCCATTCTTTGTCTTTTCTGAGATGTTGTAATCAGCATTAATTTAGTTTTTTATGTATTTATAACCATTCCATTACATTTACACCAGCTGCTCAGTTTGTTTAAAGCTTCATTAAGGTTCCTCTCAATATCAGCTGTACTGCCTTGAATGTCAAACAGGGTTGTATCATCGGCATATAGCTCTGTATGTATATCGTCAGTATATAATGGCAGGTCATTAATGAACAGGAGGAATAAAAGTGGTCCTAAAATGGAACCTTGAGGGACACCACATGATGTAGGCCTTGTGTCTGACTTCACATTACCCATTGAAACAAGCTGTTGTCTTTGTGTTAAGTATGTTTTAAACCACACAGACGTTTCTTCCGACATTCCATACAGTTTAAGTTTGGACAATAAAATTTCATGATCAACTAAATCAAATGCTTTTTTAAAATCTATCAATAAAACCCCTATGATTTTATTATTATCAAGTGCCTCAAGCCACGAATCGACCATGCTTAAGAGGGCAGTTTCACAGGAATGGTTTGGTCTAAATCCAGACTGAGTTTTATGAAGCAACTCATGCCTGTTAAGATGATGCATTAAGGTGTCATGGACATGTTTTTCAAGGATTTTTGACAGAGTCTGAAGAATTGAAATTGGACGGTAGTTGTTTATTTCTTCAAAAGAGCCCTTTTTAAATAAGGGTGTGACTTTCGCTTCTTTCCACTTTTCTGGAAATGTAGAAGTTCTGACACTCTGGTTGCATATGTAAGTTATTTGATCTGCTATGTATGGTGCTGAAATTTTTAGTAGTCTGGGGCCTATGCTGTCAGTTCCTGTTGCCTTACTGACATCCAAATTCTGAAGAAATTTTAATACTTGATCGGTCTTAATAGGTGGAATACTGAATTTAGATTCTGGTGCAAGTTTTTAATTACAGAAGTTTCTTAGTTTCTCATTGCTGGAATTTTCTAGTGGTTCCTTTATTTTTGAAGCTACTGTAACAAAAAATTCATTGAAAGTATTTGCAACCTTAATTGGCTCTTCTATATACAAATCTCCACTCTTAATTGGACCACAATTTGTTTGTTCCTGCTGACCTTTACCAGCCCCGACTTCACGAAATAATTTAAAGATACTTCCAGGATATTACTTTATTTCTCCAGGTCTTATATTCATCTTCATGGCCTAATCCTTTATGCCTGTCCCTTATTATGCCCCCAACTTCGAAAAAGTTGGAGGGGCATATTGCTTCTGCCTCGTTCGTCCGTTCGTCTGTTCGTCCGTTCGTCCGTCCGTTACGCTTTTGATGCATAGCATAACTAAAGAACCGTGTATGCTAGGGTTTTGAAATTTCATATATGGATTCCTCATGGAAAATTAGCTGACGCGTATTTTTTTTCTAGTCCGGATTATGCCCCCTTCAAGAGTTATTGCCCTTTGAAATTTTTTTAATAAAATCTTGTCAGCAAGATATCTCAAAAACTATTGGAGCTAGAGCCTTGAAAGTTGGTGATTATATTGGTGGTGATGAGTAGATGAACTGATTAACTTTTGACAAAATTCTGAAAAATACTTTGTGAGTTATGGCCCTTTGTCATTTTGGTAATTTGTGCCCATTGTAATGTATGCTAAAAGTGATGCACAGCATAACTTTAAAACCGTGTATGCTGGGGTTTTGAAATTTCATATATGGATTCCTCATGGAAAATTAGCTGATGCGTATTTTTTTTCTTGTCCGGATTATGCCCCTTTTAAGAGTTATTGCCCTTTGAAATTTTTTTAATAAAATTTTGTCAGCAAGATATCTCAAAAATTGTTGGAGCTAGAGCCTTGAAAGTTGGTGAATATATTGGTGGTGATGAGTAGATGAACTGATTAACTTTTGACGAAATTCCAAAAAATACTTTGTGAGTTATGGCCCTTTGTCATTTTGGTAATTTGTGCCCATTGTAATGTATGCTAAAAGTGATGCAAAGCATATCTGTAGAACCGTGTATGCTAGGGTTTTGAAATTTCATATATGGATTCCTGATGGAAAATTAGCTGATGCGTATTTTTTTTCTCGTCCGGATTATGCCCCTTTTAAGAGTTATTGCCCTTTGAAATTTTTTTAATAAAATCTTGTCAGCAAGATATCTCAAAAACTATTGGAGCTAGAGCCTTGAAAGTTGGTGAATAGATTGGTGATGATGAGTAGATGAACTGATTAACTTTTGACAAAATTCTGAAAAATACTTTGTGAGTTATGGCCCTTTGTCATTTTGGTAATTTGTGCCCATTGTAATGTATGCTAAAAGTGATGCATAGCATAACTTTAGAACCGTGTATTCTAGGGTTTTGAAATTTCATATATGGATTCCTCATGGAAAATTAGCTGATGCGTATATTTTTTCTCGTCCGGATTATGCCCCTTTTAAGAGTTATTGCCCTTTGAATTTTTTTAATAAAATCTTGTCAGCAAGATATCTCAAAAATTATTGGAGCTAGAGCCTTGAAAGTTGGTGAATAGATTGGTGGGGATGAGTAGATGAACTGATTAACTTATGACAAAATTCCGAAAAATACTTTGTGAGTTATGGCCCTTTGTCATTTTGGTAATTTGTGAAAAACTTTGTCATCGTTCTAGCGCCTACATTTCTTCACCAATTTCAATATAACTTCACACAAATGTTCCTTATAAAAAAAACTCGAGCGAGTTCGACTTTCAAGGTCATGACCTCAAGGTCAAGGTCACTGTGGCTATTTTAAGAAATACTTTGTCATCGCTCTAGCGCCTACATTTCTTCACAAATTTCAATATAACTTCACACAAATGTTCCTTATAAAAAAATCTCGAGCGAGTTTGACTTCAAAGTCATGACCTCAAGGTCAAGGTCACTGTGGCTATTTTTAGAAAAACTTTGTCATCGCTCTAGCGCCTTCATTTCTTCACCAATTTCAATGTAACTTCACACAAATGTTTCTTATGACAATATCTCAGCGAGTTCGACTTTCAAGGTCATGACCTCAAGGTCAAGGTCACTGTGGCTATTTTTAGAAAAACTTTGTCATCGCTCTAGTGCCTACATTTCTTCACCAATTTCAATATAACTTCACACAAATGTTCCTTATAAAAAAATCTCGAGTGAGTTCGACTTCAAAGTCATGACCTCAAGGTCAAGGTCACTGTGGCTATTTTTAGAAAAACTTTGTCATTGCTCTAGCGCCTACATTTCTTCACTGATTTCAATAGAACTTCACACAAATGTTCCTTATGACAATATCTCAAGTGTGTTCGACTTTCAGGGTCATGACCTCAAGGTCAAGGTCACTGTAGCTATTTTTAGAAAAAAATTGTCATCGCTCTAGCGCCTACATTTCTTCACCGATTTCAATATAACTTCACACAAATGTTCCTTATGACAATATCTCTAGCGAGTTCCACTTTCAAGGTCAAGGTCACTGTGGCTATTTTTAGAAAAACTTCTAAATGCTCTAGCACTTACATTCTTCACCGATTTCAATATAACTTCACACAAATGTTCCTTATGACAATATCTCAAGCCATTTCAACTTTCAAGGTCAAGGTCACAATGGCTATTTTTAGAAAAACTTTGCTATCGCTCCAGCGCCTACACTTCTTCACCGATTTTAATATAACTTCACACAAATGATCCTGATGACAATACCTCGAAAGAGTTCGACTTTCAAGGTCAAGGTCACTGTGGCTATTTTTAGAAAACCTTTTTCATTGCTCTAGCGCTTACATTTTTTCACCAATTTCAAAATCGATTCACACAAATGTTTCTTATGACAATATCTGTAGCGAGTTCCATTTTCAAGGTCAAGGTCACTGTGACTATTTTTAGAAAAACTTTGTCAATACTCTAGCGCTTACATTTCTTCACCAATTTCAATATAATTTCACACAAATGTTCCTTAAGACAATATCTCGAGCTATTTCGACTTTCAAGGTCAAGGTCACTGTGGCTATTTTTTTAAAAAAAACTGTCATCGCCCTAGCGACTACATTTCTTCACTGATTTCAATATAACTTCACAGAAATGTTCCTTATGATAATACCTCGAGTGACTTTCAAGGTCAAGGTCACTGTGGCTATTTTTAGAAAAACTTTGACATGGCTCTAGCGCTAACATTTCTTCACCGATTTCAGTATAACTTCACACAAATGTTCCTTATGACAATATCTCGAACTATTTCGACTTTCAAGGTCAAGGTCACTGGGGCTATTTTTAGAAAATCTTTGTCATCGCTCTAGTGCCTACATTTATTGATGGATGTTAATAGAACTTCACACAAATGTTTCTTATGGTAATATCTCGAGTTGCTTGGTCATGACCTCAAGGTCAAGGTCACTATGGCTATTTTTAGAAAAACTTTGTCATTGCTCTACCGCCTACATTTATGATTTTAATCTAACTTCACACAAAAGATGCTTATGATAATATCTTGAGCAAGATCTACTTAGCGGCCATGGCCTCAAGTCAAGGTCCCTATGACTATTTTTAGAGAAATATTGTCATCACTCTAGAACCTACATTTATGGATGGATTTTTAAACAAACTTTACACAAATGTTGCATATGATAATATCTCAAGCAAGTTGGACTTTTGCCATTTCAGTGTTTTCCACACACGAAGTTGTCTTGTGCGAGGGGATTTGTATCGCATGCGATGCCTTGTTTTTTTTAATAAAATCTTGTCAGCAAGTCCATATCTTGAGAACTATTAGAGCTTCATTAATCATTCTTGGTACAAACTTGCATCCAGGCATTGCAACTTCAACGCAAGCATCCATATCTGACATTGACCTATATTTCATGGTTCACTGACTTCGTGAATTATTGCGACCACCCTGACTTTCACCATTTCTCGAAAACTATTAAAGCTTTTTAAATTATAATTGGTACAAACTTGCATCTAGGAATTCCAACTGCAACGCAAGCATCCATATTTGACTTTTACCCATATTTCATGGTTCACTGACTTTGTGAATTATTGCGACCACCCTGACTTTCTATCTAATGTAAGAGTCCATTTCTCAAGATCTATTAGAGCTTCATTAATTGTATTTGGTACAAGCTTGCATTTAGGAATTGAAACTTCAATGCAAGTATCCATTTCTGACCTTGACCTACATTTTATGGTTCACTGACTTTGTAAAATAGTGTGACAACCCTAACTTTGACCCTGATGTAAGAGTCTGTTTTTAAGAGTTACTTGGTACATGCTTGCAACTAGGAGTGAAATTTTTATGCAGGCATCCATGTTTGACCTTGACCTAGATTTCATGGTTTGGTGACTTTGCGCCCCCACAGGCGCGACATAGCCTTCGGGGGAATTCTTGTTGTATGTTTTTGAGTCTTTAACAATATTTGTTGAATATTTTGCCAGCTAAGGTCAAGCAAAGGTTGGGGGCATTGTGTTTTACAAACACCATTTCTAGTTTTTATGGCATCCAATATTTCAGGTGTTAGCCACTTAGGTTGGGTCTTGTGCTTAACCCGATGTTGCCGTAAAGGTACATTACAATCAACTACTTCAAGGAAAAGGTCTGTCCAAGCATTTAATGTATCATCAGGGTGTTCAAAATTTTTTAATGATATCCCATGGAACTGATTGAAGCTCACTGATAAATTTGTTTTCGTCAAAGTTCTTAAAGGATCTATATGTTATACTATGATGTTTTGTCTCAGGTAAAGAAGAGTTCATTTTTCGTGTGAAAAATATGGGAAAATGGTCACTTAATCCTATTTTCGGGACATGGGTACATGTTACATTTTCTTTGAAATTACAGTAAATATGATCAAGTAGTGTTTCTGAACTGTTAGTTATACGTGTAGCTTCAGTGATAACTTGAGTTAGGCCAAAGGACTCTGTATAGTCTAGCCATGATGCCTTAACTTGCTGTGTTAAACCCCGGTCCCACAGAGCTTGCGACCGCGATGCGACCTCTCTGCGACTAAAAAAAATGGCAATCGCGGAGCGGTTGCAGAAGTCGCACGGAGGTTTTATAAAGGTTGCAGTAAGGTCGCGGGTAGGTCGCCGATCAAATTTAGTCGCCGATCGTCTTTTGTGCATGCACAAAAGACTGGCTGCGACTGATTTTGATCGCAGACTAGTTGCAATGGTTTTCTAGACGTCGCAGACCAATCTCCGATCGATCGCCGAACAGTCACCGATCGATCCCCGACCGAATTTATGCAAATTTGGCTGTAAATTCTAGCAACCTTATTGCAACTTATCGGAGACTGGTCGCAGACCGATCGCCGACTAATCGCCGACTGATCCGCGATCGATCCACGACCTATCGGCGACCAGTCGGCAACTGTTCAGCGATGGGTCGGCGATCGATCGGAGATTGATCACTGATAAGTCGGCGATTGGTCTGCAACTGGGCGCCGACAAGCTGTAAAAAGGTGTTAAAACCACCGAACAATTATAGTGCCAACTACAATAAAAAACTGTTAACATCCTAGCATCATTTCGACGACAGCTTTCAAAGAGGCAACATGGTCCGGAGAGGCGGGCAAAAGAAAACGGCGGCGCAGCCGAAAAAAAAAACGGGAAGCAAGGCTCGGACACCAATTTCGGATGACGAGGACTTGCAGCAGCCCAGAGAAGACTCTCAGCAGTCGAAATTTTAGTTTATTTTTGTCTGTGTCAAACAAAAACGCAAAACAGTCTCCGACAAATCGTCGATCGGTTTTATCCAGTCTCTGAAGAGTTGCCGATTGATCGCCGACTAGTCCCCGATCATGTTTTACTTGCTGCAAGTCAGTCGCCGATCATTCGGCGATTCTTCGGCGACAAGTCGCTGATCAGTCGCCGACTTTGGGCAACATTAATCGCCGATTGTTCGGCGACCGGTCGCCGAATAATCGGCGACGGGTCGGCGATAACATTTACGGAGCAAATTTAGTTGCAACAGTTGCAAAGGTTGCGGGCCAGTTGCAACGAAATCAGTTGCAGAGAGGTCGCACCGCAGTCGCAAGGTCTGTGGGACCGGGGCTTTAGTAAATCCCTATTAAAGTCCCCTATAATGTACATTTCTAGTTCTTGTTCCAGTGCTTTTTCAAGACTTTCTTCAAAAATGTCATTCCATTGCACAGGTGAATTTGGAGGTCGATACAAATGGGCAACCAAGAAAGATTTACTGTTGACTGGTTTAATTTCAATCCAAATGCACTCAAGCATGTCAATTTCTAGATCAGATCTTCTTAAACATGAGACCCCATTTTTTACATACACTAAGAGACCACCACCATTGGAATTTCGATCTTTCCTAAAAGGTTTTTGATACCCATTTATTTCAAATACTGAATCAGCATGATGAGCACTTAATTTGGTTTCACTTAAACCAAGCATATGTATTTGATTAGAGTGGGACTGTAACATGATTTTTTTTTTATCTATCTTATTGCCAAGACCCTGAATATTAATGTGGCCGATCCGTAGACCTTTACCTTTCAGACCAAGATTTGTTGTGTCAAAGGAGTTCTCTGTAAGTGTTGTGTCACATACAGAACTACTGGTACATTCACTGTCAATAACATGTGACCCCATGGGAGAATTAGCTAAAACATCTGATATATTCAAATGAAATATTCTGCATAACATCAGTCAATGTTGAAAAGTCATGAATCGGAAAGTCATTTTTGCATTTGTCATTTCGATTTGTGTCTAAAATTGCACCAAAATGAGACAGTGAGCTGGTGTAACAATTCTCACCCAGGTCTGACAAGCTGTATGTATTGTCATTCTGTTCTTAACTTTGGACAGCAGTCTGATCAGTGTCGCAAACACATAAACTAAAATTACAGTTGGCACATGCATCTTGAAATACATAAAATCTATTTACAATAGGTACTTCAAACTTTTGTAGATATTTCTTACATATGGCATCATAGCCCAGTTCCTATCTGTTTTCACACCGTTTCGTTTTATGCCCATAAAAACCACAATCATGACACTGAATCTGTTCTCGATGCCTACATTGTCTGGTGGAATGGTTTGTTTCTCCACATTTGTTGCACAAAACAGTTTGTTGATGTTGAGGCGTTGTTCTCCTGTTTGTCCTTGATATTTCTGTAGGATTCCTCCTGTGGTGAGATGAGTGCCTTCTTCGGTCTTGTTGTCAGTTGTATGTGCAGTGCTCGAAATTCTGTACAATTTCTACATGACTGTTCAAAGTTCCTAACAGTCGTTTTATACCGGAATATGATAGATGAATCGAGTCCCAGGAGTAGTATCTGTCTATTATCTTACCCTGATTGTTATGGAATGCATGATCCATATCAACTAGCTGCATATTATAATGATTAGAGAGTCTTTGAATTATGTTGTTGATTTCTACTGTATCTGCATCTCCTCTCGGACAGCAGTTTGCTAAAAGAATTTTGCACAGACGGTTCTTTTGGATGATGTGCTCTAACAGCTGGTCGTATTTTTCTTCAAAATATTCCATGTCTGTACTGCGTGAGGCATTGTTTCCACCAACATAGATTATAACATGTGAGAACTTGTTTAAGTCAAACAGTCTTACATTTCTTAAAACTGTATCGACAGTTGCCCCAGATATACCAACTCTATGGACGTTTTCTTTCATTCCTTTAGGATTCACACCTGCAATGATTGAATCACCAATCAAGAGTACCTGCTGTGGCTCCTGTTCTGCCACAGACTGTCTCGGCTTTGGTTCAGGTACTGTTGGTCCACTAGGTGCTGGTTGCTGTTTTGTTGTACGTTCTGGAGCTGCGAAATGAGTAGGGGCATTTTGTTTTCTGGGCTTGGGTCTTGAACGGCCTTTACAAACTGGTAGATCTCTTGTAGATCTGGGAGTAGATGTTACTATTGTATTGGAACTGCCAGCACATGTAGCCTGTATATTTGTCGGGCCATTCTGCCCCTTTTCTGCTGTTGGTTTTTCCTGATTGAGATTACTGCACATTTTATCACTTTGGGAGGTCTGATTCAGTGTTTTATTAACAGAATCTTCTGAAAAATGAGCTGCTTGTAGGACCAACCTATTTACCTGGGCAGTCAGAGTTGCCAGTTGTCCCTGTAGACCATGAATCATGTCCATCAATACTGATATATTTTTCATCAGAGGAGAGTCTTCATTCATCTGCACAAAAAGTCCCGGTATTGCCGAAAGATCCCTTTTATTGATGTGTACAGAGCTGTTGATTTGAGAATCT
Organism: Lucinisca nassula; assembly: GCA_963580285.1. Classification (NCBI taxonomy): domain Eukaryota; kingdom Metazoa; phylum Mollusca; class Bivalvia; order Lucinida; family Lucinidae; genus Lucinisca; species Lucinisca nassula. The sequence continues at coordinate 143,984,383 of OY757017.1, forward strand.
TCATAAAGACTTGTGTCCAGGACAACTTTAGTTTCATCTACAAAGCTGTGAAACATGTTGACCGTCAACTTTTTAGAGTTCCGTTCTCTCCAATCTTTCTGACCTGGCCCACTTAAGGTTATTATCATGTCAGCATTGTCCACATCAAGATTACATCTTTTTCCATTGATATGCGTCTTTATGGAGAATTTATTGTCATTGTTTGCAGGAAATACAAACTCTTTCTCAAGTGCTGTGATAATACTACTAAATAGTGGTCTTGTATAAAAGAAAATACTTGTAGTATCTTTCTCTGATATTACATGATAAAATATACTGTCAAATGGATCATTTATTTCACTTGAGGCGTTTACACTGGCTGTAGAAAAATCTCTTTGGCTGTCTTTGGAAATAATTGTGCTTGTCACACTCTGATCATCTGTAGAATTACAGTGATCTGTCAATGGGCATTGTGGCATAGGAAGGAATAGTCCTGACTGTTGAGTAAAAGATAATTCACTTTCACTTTCACTGATACCTGAAAGCTGTTCATCCTGTCTGTTGGCCATTTTGATATATATGGGGTGGGAGAAAACAATTTTTTCCTGCTCTTAATCACTTCTTGCACAGGACCTCTTTTTAGCTCACCGTCACGTAGTGACGAGGTGAGCTTTTGGGATCACTTTTCGTCCGTCTTCCGTCGTCCGTCCGTCCGTGCGTCCGTCCGTGCGTCCGTAAACAATTCTTTAAACGACATCTCCTCCTAAACCACTGATCGGATTTTGACCAAACTTCACAGGAATGATCCTTAGGTGGTCCCCTTTCAAAGTTGTTCAAATGGTTCCGGTCCGTTGCACATCTAGGTCATAGGAGCCAAAAACAGATTTTTTTCATCAAAAACTTAAAAAATCTTCTTCTCTGAAACCACAAGGCCCAGGTCTTTGATATTTGGTATGAAGCTTCATCTGGTGGACCCCTACCAAGATTGTTCAAATTATAGTGCTGGGACCAAAAATGCCCCCGCTCCGGGGCCCTTTGGTTTTACATGGGCTTATATAGGGAAAATCTTTAAAAATCTTCTTCTCTGAAACCGTAAGGCCCAGGTCTTTGATATTTGGTATGAAGCTTCATCTAGTGGACCCCTACCAAGATTGTTCAAATTATAGTGCTGGAGCCAAAAATGCCCCCGCTCTGGGGCCCTTTGGTTTTACATGGGCTTATATAGGGAAAATCTTTAAAAATCTTCTTCTCTGAAACCGCAAGGCCCAGGTCTTTGATATTTGGTATGAAGCTTCATCTAGTGGACCCCTACCAAGATTGTTCAAATTATAGTAATGGAGCCAAAAATGCCCCCGCTCCAGGGCCCTTTGGTTTTACATGGGCTTATATAGGGAAGAGCTTTAAAAATCTTCTTCTCTGAAACCGTAAGGCCCAGGTCTTTGATATTTGGTATGAAGCTTCATCTAGGGGACCCCTACCAAGATTGTTCAAAATATAGTGCTGGGGTCAAATATGCCCCCGCTCCGGGGCCCTTTGGTTTTACATGGGCTTATATAGGGAAAACCTTTAAAAATTTTCTTCTCTGAAACCGTAAGGCCCATGTCTTTGATATTTGGTATGAAGCTTCATCCCACACATCCATGGTCCTTCTCCCCCCCCCCCCCCCCCCCCCCCCACACACACACACACACACTCCGGGGCCCTTTGGTTTTAAATGGGCTTATATAGGGAAAATCTTTAAAAATCTTCTTCTCTGAAACCACAAGGCCCAGGTCTTTGCTATTTGGTATGAAGCTTCATCTAGTGGACTCCTACCAAGATTGTTCAAATTATAGTGCTTGGGCTAAAAATGCCACCGCCCCGGGGCCCTATGGTTTTACATGGGCTTATATGGGGAAAATCTTTAAAAATCTTCTTCTCGGAAACCCCAAGGCCCAGGTCTTTGCTTTTTGGTATGAAGCTTCATCTAGTGGACCCCTACCAAGATTGTTCAAATTATAGTGCTAGGGCCAAAAATGCCCCCGCTCCAGGGCCCTTTGGTTTTACATGGGCTTATATGGGGAAGAGCTTTAAAAATCTTCTTCTCTGAAACCGTAAGGCCCAGGTCTTTGATATTTGGTATGAAGCTTCATCTGGTGGACCCCTACCAAGATTGTTCAAATTATAGTGCTGGGGCCAAAAATGCCCCCGCTCCGGGGCCCTTTGGTTTTACATGGGCTTATATGGAAAAATCTTTAAAAATCTTCTTCTCTGAAACCGCAAGGCCCAGGTCTTTGATATTTGGTATGAAGCTTCATCTAGTGGACCCCTACCAAGATTGCAAAATTATAGTGCTGGGGCCAAAAATGCCCCCGCTCCAGGGCCCTTTGGTTTTACATGGGCTTATATAGGGAAGAGCTTTAAAAATCTTCTTCTCTGAAACCGTAAGGCCCAGGTCTTTGATATTTGGTATGAAGCTTCATCCCACACATCCATGGTCCTTCTTCCCCCCCCCCCCCCCCCCCCCCCCCACACACACACACACACTCCAGGGCCCTTTGGTTTTAAATGGGCTTATATAGGGAAAATCTTTAAAAATCTTCTTCTCTGAAACCACAAGGCCCAGGTCTTTGCTATTTGGTATGAAGCTTCATCTAGTGGACCCCTACCAAGATTGTTCAAATTATAGTGCTTGGGCTAAAAATGCCACCGCCCCGGGGCCCTATGGTTTTACATGGGCTTATATGGGGAAGAGCTTTAAAAATCTTCTTCTTTGAAACCGTAAGGCCCAGGTCTTTGATATTTGGTATGAAGCTTCATCTGGTGGACCCCTACCAAGATTGTTCAAATTATAGTGCTGGGGCCAAAAATGCCCCCGCTCCGGGGCCCTTTGGTTTTACATGGGCTTATATAGGGAAAATCTTTAAAAATCTTCTTCTCTGAAACTGCAAGGCCCAGGTCTTTGATATTTGGTATGAAGCTTCATCTAGTGGACCCCTACCAAGATTGTTCAAATTATAGTGCTGGAGCCAAAAATGCCCCCGCTCTGGGGCCCTTTGGTTTTACATGGGCTTATATAGGGAAAATCTTTAAAAATCTTCTTCTCTGAAACCGCAAGGCCCAGGTCTTTGATATTTGGTATGAAGCTTCATCTAGTGGACCCCTACCAAGATTGTTCAAATTATAGTGCTGGGGCCAAAAATGCCCCCGCTCCAGGGCCCTTTGGTTTTACATGGGCTTATATAGGGAAGAGCTTTAAAAATCTTCTTCTCTGAAACCGTAAGGCCCAGGTCTTTGATATTTGGTATGAAGCTTCATCTAGTGGACCCCTACAAAGATTGTTCAAATTATAGTGCTGGGGTCAAATATGCCCCCGCTCCTGGGCCCTTTGTTATACATTGGCTTATATGGGGAAAACCTTTAAAAATTTTCTTCTCTGAAACCGCAAGGCCCAGGTCTTTGCTATTTGGTATGAAGCTTCATCTAGTGGACTCCTACCAAGATTTTTCAAATTATAGTGCTTGGGCTAAAAATGCCACCGCCCCGGGGCCCTATGGTTTTACATGGGCTTATATGGGGAAGAGCTTTAAAAATCTTCTTCTCTGAAACCGTAAGGCCCAGGTCTTTGCTATTTGGTATGAAGCTTCATCTAGTGGACCCCTACCAAGATTGTTCAAATTATAGTGCTAGGGCCAAAACTGCCCCCGACCAGTGGCCCTTTGGTTTTACATAGACTTATATAGAGATATTCCTTAAAAATCTTCTTCTGAAACAGCAAGGCCATGGTCTTTGATATTTGGTGTGAAGCTTCCTCTAGTGGACCTCTATCAAGATGGTTTAAATTATAGCCCTGAGGCCAAAAATGCCCCCGCCCTGGAGCCATTTGGTTTTATATAGGCTTATGTAGGGAATATCTTTAATAAAAATCTTCTTCTCTGAAACCGCAAGGCCCAGGTCTTTGATATTTGGTATGTAGCATATCTAGTGGACCTTTGCCAAGATTGTTCAAATTATAGCCTTTGTTGATATTTGGTATGAAGCTTCACCTTTTTAGACGTCTCTGAACATTATGCACATTATAGCCCTGGGGTTAATAATGGCCCTCCCCGGGTCCCACTTGTTACTCTATGGATCAGGTGAGCGATCCAGGGCCATCATGGCCCTCTTGTTTTTTTTTTATGAAACCAGACTCAAAACACTATTTTCCAGCAAGAATTTTATCACTCATTTATATTCACAAAATCCTTTTCGAACATATATTTTGCCTTTTTCACCGGGAATAAAACTTTATATCCAAATTTTTTTGAACACTAATTTCCAGCAAGAATTTTTCTCTCTTTTTTATTTAGATTCACAAAAAAAAAAAAAAACACTTTTTGAACATACATTTTGCATTTACATTAAAGAATAAACTTTTATATCCAAATTTTCTTTTTTCTAAACACTATTTTCCAGCAGGAATTTTATCATTGCATTTATATTCACAAAACACTTTTTGAAACATACATTTTGCTTTTTCACTTGGAACAAACTCAAATTCTTATTCCTGGATAGACTGTGGATAGATCAAGGTCATACTAAGAGGTCAGAGGTAAAAAAAGTTTGTTTTGTTTTTATGTCGAGTCAATAACTTTTTTATTTCTGGACAGACTTTATAAAGTAACCATGCAGAAATGTTCACCGTCATTAGACCATGAGTCATGTGCAAGACCAAGGTCCATACCTCCAATGTCAAGGTCATACCTAGAAGTCGAAGGTAAAAAAAGGGACAGTCAATAACTTCCTTATTCTTTGATGGATTATGAAATTACTTGGCAGAAATGTAAACCATCATGAGACGATGTGTTGTACCTCAAAGGTCAAGGCCATACTTAGAGATCAAAGGTAAAAAAGGGCTTTTTTTGTGTACGGTCAATAACTTTTTTATTTCTCTATGAACATTTTTAAAGTTACTTTGCAGAAATGTTCATCTTCATTAGATGATGTGTTGCACACAAGACCCAGCTCAATACCTCCAATGTCAAGGTCATACTTAGAGATCAAAAACGGGGGAGACATCTGTGTTTTGTAGAAAAACAAATTCTAGTTCTTTTCTTTTTTCTTTTTAAACATGACAGGTATTGGCAGCCAAGGAAAGATACACACTTAAACTATCATATTATCAGTTGAAATGGAATTACCGTAATGATCCCAAGTATTGGGACAGATAGGCCTAAGCAAACAGTGCAGACCAAGATCAGACTCCATTCCATCTGCACCTTTCGGACTCCTTACTGGATCATGAAACAATTAAATTTGTTAAAATTTTAGGAGAATTACAGCTAGTCCTCAAGGTGTCTGAATTTTTAGGATTTTTATGGCATGCAGCCAATGACAAAACTGAGACAGCCTTGGTACATTACATCTGTGTAATGATGGCCCCTGCCCATCGGGGCTTGAAGAAATAGTTGGGCTTCATGATGCTTCCACGTAGAGTTCAAACTGACCTGCACACAAGTACTGGTAAACCACTTAGAGGATCTAAGCCTGCCCAGGCAAAGCGGTAGGAGTCCGTCCATGCTTATATAAACCCTATCGGTTTCAATGGGCGGCAGAGCTTGAGATGTCATTTCATATCAATGTCGGGTAAAAGTCCCACAAAATTGGAAGCAACGTCTCCAAAATGACCTTTACACTGTTGATGGGGACATTAAACCTCAAACAAACAAAAACAAAATCTATGTAATGAATATTATTATGCATGTATACCCATATTTGTTGGCCTCTGTGGCTTAGTAAGACTGCCATCTCTTATTAATCATTAGGTTCCCCACTGCCCTGCTCCATATGCCTCAAGGCCCCCGCCCATCGGGGCTTGAAGAAATAGATGGGCTGCATGATGCTTCCACGCAGAGCTGAAATCCGACCGCACATGAATACTGGTAAACCACTTAGAGGATCTAAGCCTGCCCAGGCAAAGCAGCCGAGTCGGACCGTCCATGCTTATTAACCCTATTGGTTTCATTGGACGACAGGACTTGAGATGTCATTTCATCTCAATGTCAGGTAAAAGTCTCACAAAATTGGAAGCAAGTCTCCAAAATGACCTACCTTATTCGCCCTAATTACCGCACATGCTCCTATAAGCGCACACCAAGGCTATTTTTGAAAAGGAAATGCGTAAGCGCACACTTTACAGTAACCTCCCAATGGAAGCTCTCACAGTAAATCTATAAAAACTTAACGTTATTTCTTCAACAGTGAAGGCAATGCTTTAGTATCCTTTTCCGTTTCAATAAATATCAGTATGCATCATCTCGGAAGCTATTGTTTTCGCATCGAGTGTGCGCTAATTAGATAGGTTTTTTCACTGTGATTTTTTGACACGATTTTGAAAAAACTAAGCGCACTGTGCGGTAATTAGGGCGAATACGGTATACAGTGTTGACGGGGAAGTTAAACCTCAAATCAAACAAAAAAATCCATGTGCTTCAATTTTTGTCCATCTCTGATTAGTGATCAGCTCCAGTATAATATTGAAAGGGCTGTAACCCCTCCTCCCACCCCCACAAATTAATCCAGATTTGTAAAGAAAAGTGGGATTTATGTTCTTCTGTTAATTTTTGTTATGGTTTGTCTTTAGGTGTTTGTGTCGCTTATATTATTTTATTTTGGATAGCCTATTGGCCATTTTGTAGGAATGCAACTGTCCTTTTGGCTTTCCGCTATTGATGTTTCCATTAGGGTCTGTTGTTTCATGTTTGTGTTTCTTTCCCTTTGGTGTCTCTGATGGGAGCTGTGGGTTAATTGTATCGATTATTCGATTCCTAATCATTGCCTCCACTTCTATTTTTATAAACTTTATACAAATGTAAGCATTTTTTTCTTTATTTCCATCATCCTAATTGTTTTAACTAAATCAGTGAGGCTGTTCTAATGAGAACACACAATCTGTGTTTGCAGCAGTTATACAGATAATATCACACATTTTCAGACAAGCAATAGACCCAAAAATGGGGTATGTTTAACCCTTGTCCTACTGAGCCCGGATATGCATTATTTTCCAAACAATGAAGCCATCTGATCAGGATCTACATTGTTTGCCATTCAGATTGTGAATTTGTTGCAATAATTTGCATCAAATAATCTGATTGGTTGATAATCGGCAGTGGGTGTGGCATATATGAATATTCAGCAGGACAAGGGTTAAGTTGACCTCATTTTGATTGAGCTGCATCATCATCTTGTGTCATTGCTCTTACAGATCTTGTAGTGATTGGTGGAGATTTGGTTGATGGTCCAGTTCACAAATTAGCAGTAGCTGTTGAGCCGCTGGATTGGATCAAGTCAAAATATGGCACATTCTTTGTTACAGGTAAATTGTAGATGAAAAAAATATATGTGTTTAGGGTCTCCCGACCCCACCTATGTTTTTTGGTGAAACCTAATTAATCTTTTATATTTGTCATGGGAGCCACAAACAGATCTAAATTCTAATGCACTTATGAATGTAATGAAATGTCTGATTGGATAACGTCAAAAATTACGACCGTAGATCTTGCCATATAATGTCAGAATCTCTACATCATCATGTTACATCTCTTTTCATTGGTTGGTACATGTATTTAGTTTTATGCAGCTCACTGTCATTTTGGGCTAATAGAATATTTTTTTTACAAAGAAAGTGAATAAATGCATTAGAATAGGGATAACTATATTGAAAATTGTCATTTTGGGAGGTAAATCATCAGTTTTGTGGTGGCTAATTCCATTTTGCGGCTCCACTGACGTGTCACTGTAAAAAATGGTCATCTTTCTATATAATCCATACATTTTTGGGATCCATCTTGAAACCGTGTTATATCCAAAACCACATTATAAAGAACTGTGTTATAATGAGGTTGTGGTGTATTATGAATTGACTATCCTGTATTACACGAGGTCACTTACTATTAACTGGAGGTCAATATTCATAAACCATGTTTTTTAATTGCCTCAGTTAATAAAATTGTCATTAATCAAGTAATTTTGTATTGGCCCAGTTACAGGGTCCTCGGTCAGGTGTATTGGCCTCAGCCTTCGGCCTCAGGCCAATACAGTAGACCGCCGACCTGTGACTGGGCTAATACAAAATTACTTGATTAATAACATTATAATATAACCACTGTATAAGTCTTTGGCTTTAGTTTTTTTATACATGTGTAGCTTTTGCCAGACCCTTTTATTGTATACAACCAATTAGGGATAATATTCCTTATTTCTTGTTAGAAACATATGTTGTCATACACTACAACCTCTTTATAACTTCTTTGTTGAGGTTCAAAGCAGAAAATGTTATAGGTTAAATAACCATGTTATATCCAAACAAAAATTTCTTGATTATATAGGGAAATGATCATTTATGATAATTTTTCTATATAATCCATATTCCATACGTTTTTAAACCATATAGGTCTCTCACCGCTGTGGTTCAAGACTTGTTCAGGTCACACGCAAGACCCCAAGTTCTGCAAAGGAAGGTCAGCTGGTTTTTCTCCGGGTACTCCGGTTTTCATCCACCTGATTAACGATTGGCTCGAGGTAAGTGAAATAAACTTGAAAGGGCCGTAAAAAAACAACAACAAAAAGAACAAAAATAAACCATGTTACATCAAAAGCAGTGTTATAATGAACAGAGTTATAAAGAGTTTTATGTGCACTTGTTGGAATCATCTCAGTGGGTTGATTTTGACACATACTCACAACATACATTGTATATTTTCATGGAGAAGTAAGAAAACTATATCCAAACATTATCTTCATTACTTCTTATCTAGGGCTTTACAGGTTCATGTAATGATTTGATGCTTATATAGAAGCTCATGGAGAGCAGTCATGCTATTTTGTGCTGTGTGCTTTTTCATGTTTTAGTCAAAAATAATTTGGATTAATTTGGAATTTTTTATACCATAATATTGATCTTTACTTCATCTATTCAGTTGTGAAATTTGATTTCCAAAATGTGCTTTCTTAAAGGAGTATTATTCTGAAATAAGTTTGAAATTATCAGTACATTGTGTCTAGCTACACATGGATTAATTATAGATCAATTAGGAACAGCTGGACTGCATACAGTGATAGGATACTTGATAATGGCTGACGACTCACAGAACTCAAGCAGCATGGAGATTTCCACTACATCTACTATTTATGAATTGCCTTTTGTGGACAAAACCACACATTTAAATGAAATTAATGGTTCATTGAGTTCTGAGTCTTCTATTCATAGCAGCATTGTTATCACAGACAGCCTCACAGGCATGGAAGACTTTCCTGGGTTTGCTGCTGGGGACCCTGAATCTGCAGACAGTGTTTCTGATCCATTTCAAAACATCTTCTATCACATGATGCCTCTTCATGACAGCACAAACATTGTGTTTTATAACTTGGCAATTTTTTACAGCATCATATCTGTACTGAGCAAAGAGTTCAGTTTTCCCACAGAAGACACCAAGCAATTCCAGCTGAAAACACATGTGGAACAGAAAAAATGCATTCTCAGCATTGACAAGGATTGTATGTCTTTGTGTGCAAGTGGACCTGGGCATATAGCCTGGAGAGAAAAAGTGTTCAAAAAGTTGGGCGAAAATTTGTTTAGAACTTTCATCAGGGACAATGAATCATTGTTAAGCAAGAACCCTACACAAAGTCAGGAAGATAATGAGTTTTTAATTAATGAAACTGAAGAGCCTGAAACTTTGCCCCCTGCTGGGGCAGCTCCACAGCAACCAGGAAAGGTGACTGACTTTACTAGCCTACAAGACTCACCAGTGATAAGACAAATCTCGGCCCTCATGGACATGATCTCAACCCTACAGGGACAGATTAATACTCTTACCAGTCAAGTTAATGACCTGGTGAAGCAGGCCACAAAACAACCTGCGCATGGCGCACCGGATCAGACTGGTGCCAGTTCTCCATCTCTGAACCAGTCCAGGGACAACAAAAAGAAGCAGCGCAAGAGTGCTATTACAACCAGTGCAGTGTCAACTCCTGAAATACCAGATAGTCAGCCTCCAAGCCCAGCAATATCAGAACTGCCTGATCTGCAAACAAGGCTGTATAATGATGTAGTCAGAAGGACGTCAACACCAAAAGATACGGCTAATGGAACGCCACAGAGGCCTCGCCCTGTCCCTAGAAGGACATTGCAACCCCATCCTTCCCAGCGTAGCCCTACACCAGCCCCAAGGCCATCACCCAACAAACAAACAAATCAGGTTTTGTTGATTGGGGACTCACTAATCTCATCAGTTAATCCAAAAGGCTTAAATATGGATGTGATAAAAAATGGGATTTCAGGTGGTCAAGTTCAGCAAGTTATTGCACAGATTAAAGTTTATGACATAAGTAAATTTTCTCATGTCATAATTTACATTGGTGGAAATGATGCCTGCAATGGAACTGACATTGAACTGTTCGAGGAACTCTTCAGCCAAGTAATACAGCACATAAAGGATGCAAATGTACATTGTGATATTCTATTGTGCAACATATGCCCTAGAACTGACACTGATGTCACAGAGGCGAATGGAATAATTAAGTCTCTAGCTGAGCACCATGGTGTAAGGCTAATTGATCAAAACAAAGCCTTTTGTAACAGAAATGGAATAATGATTAAAAACTATTATGATTCTGACGGCATACATCTCTCGTCTGCAGGAGTAAAGAGATTAATGGGAACAATTAACAAAGAAGTCAATGTAGTAAGAGACTTTACCAAATGCTTTTATGGCAGACGCCGGATGAACGGATCCAGACGACGTCAATTTCTTCCAGTTCAAAGGAAGAATTCACATGACAGACGCACGGAGGCCAACAATCAACAGGGAACTGCCCATCCATGTTACAAGTGCGGCGAAAATAACCACGAGACGGGTAGCTGCAGACATAAAAAACAGCTCCAATGTCATCACTGTGGTTATATGGGCCACAAATCAGGACGGTGCCTTCAGAAGCTATAGGGACTCGGCAATGATGCCTTCAATACTATATCTGAACAATATGTTGAAATTTCAAATAGGTTCTATCAACTAAGTACAATTTGTTCAGAATGTGAGCTAACTGATTGTGCATGTTTCAGTCAATTTCACAAAACTTTACAGAATATTTCAGATAGGCAAGAGGAGAGGAGTGAAACTAATATTATGATTATGAAAACAGTAAATATGGTATCATCTGTGCAAGAAGACACACTATTCTCTCATGATAATTTAATTACTGATGAATCCATGAGGCCCTACAGTGCTGAGATAGATAACACAGCATTGTTTACATGCAGTGATTTAACAGGTGATGCATCATGTGTAGGTTGTTCTATGATATCAAGTTCAGGTACTCCTGTTATAAGTAATCTGAGTCCTGCTGAGCAGAAGACCTCTCAGAATAGCAGGTCATTATACTCAAGTAATGACCAGAGTTTCTCTGTATGTACTACCCAGGTGTCTGATAACACATTTATACATGATATGTCAGATGATAATGTACCTTACCATTCTTATTCAAATTACCTTCTTGATTTAGGTTTAAGTTGCAAGGGTTTCAGAATGGGGCACATAAATGTTCAAGGGATCAGCAATAAAATTGATCAGATTCGTCTAATGCTTGGGTCTGACAAAAACCAGATTCATGTCCTGGGCTTAAGCGAGACCAAACTGAATGCCTTTCACCCTGACTCAGTCTTTGAAATTAATGGTTTTCAGACTCCCTTCAGGAGAGACCGTAAAATAAATTCAGGGGGAGGTCTTCTAGTTTATGTTAAAGATGGTGTCTGTGCCAGCAGAAGACCAGATCTAGAGCATGACAACCTAGAATGTGTTTGGATAGAAATAAGACCAGTTAAAAGTAAACCGTTTTTAGTTGGTAATATCTACAGGCCTCCAAATTCCTCTATACAGTGGAATGAATTCTTTGAAGGCTGCATTGAAAATGTTTTAAAAGAAGATAAGGAAATTTATTTAATGGGAGATATTAACAGAGATTTATTAAATCATCAAATAAAACATGCATGGTTAGATTACATGGCCCCTTTTGGTCTAACACAATTAGTATCGGAAGCTACCAGGGTAACAGGTGATTCCAGAACTCTGCTAGATCATATTTACTCAAATTGTCCTGAAAATGTGAATTCTTTAAATGTTCCAAATATTGGGTTAAGCGACCACTTCCCTATATTTTTCACAAGAAAAATGCATGTTAAGCCTCCTAAAATGAATCATTACACAATCTCATATAGAAGCTACAAAAATTTTGATGAAGCCAAATTTTTAGAAGACCTTCAATCAGTTCCATGGGATACCATAAAGCTATTTGATGACACAGATGACATCATGGAAGCTTGGTTAGATCTGTTCTTACAAGTAGTTGACCAACATATGCCGACAAAACAACATAGGGTTAAGCATAAAAACCAGCCTCAATGGTTATCTCCTGAAATTCTGGAGGCAATGAAATGCAGGGATAGGCACAAATCCCTAGATAATAACGATGAATACAAGGTCTGGAGAAACAAAGTTAGTAAATTGATTCAAAATGCTAAAAAAGAACAGTATCAAACATTTATCGAGACCAATAAAGGCAATCCAAGTAGCATTTATAAATTATTTCAAGAAATAGGGGCGGGTAAAGGCCAAAAGAAACAATCTACCATAGGTGCAGTAAAAGTTAACGATACACTTGTTGAGGAATCATTTGAAATAGCAAATGAATTTAACAACTTTTTCGTAAATATTCCATCCAAGCTAAAAGAACCAGTGACAGACTCAAACCATAATAAATTAAAAGACTTCGTTCATAGAAAGCTTTCAGCAGATGCAAAATTTGTGATTAATCCAATGCAAAAAGAAAAGGTTCAAAATTTTTTATCTAGTATAGACATCAGTAAAGCTACTGGTACCGACTTGATTGGACCACGTCTATTGAAACATGCATCCCCCTACATAGCTGAAGAAATAACATTTATATGTAATCATAGTATCGCAAACAGTGTTTTCCCAAGCAAATGGAAGGAGGCTAAAATCACTCCCCTTTATAAAAATGGTCCCCATGAAGAAGTTAATAATTATCGGCCAATTTCAATTTTACCAATCCTATCTAAAGTACTCGAAAAGCATGTGCATGAGAGTCTGTCCGATTTTTTGGATGAATATAATCTACTGCATAAAACTCAGTCAGGTTTCAGAACACAACACTCATGTGAAACAGCACTTGTTAATATGACTGACTTATGGTTAAATGCTATTGACGATGGTAAAATGGTTGGCGTAGTATTAGTCGATTTTAAGAAAGCTTTTGATCTTGTTGATCACAAAATTCTCCTGAATAAACTTGAATTATATGGTATAAAAAATGAAGCTCTTTTATGGTTCGATACTTATCTTAGTAACAGAAAGCAACAGGTTTCAATCAATAATTGCAAATCTGATTTTCAGCACATCTCATATGGAGTCCCACAAGGCTCTATATTAGGGCCACTTCTGTTTCTGCTTTTCATAAATGATCTACCTTTGTACACAAGCAATGTCTTAACTGATCTCTATGCCGACGATACAACCCTGTATGATGTCCAGGATTCTACGGAACACATTGAGAGTAATCTACAGTCTGCTCTGGATAATCTGCACATTTGGTGTAGAAGCAATGGCATGATCCTAAACTCAGCCAAAACAAAAGTTATGCTTATTACTACAAACCAGAAAAGACAACGACTCAATAATAAGTTTCTGGATCTGAAATACAATAACAAATCTCTAAACACAATTTCAAATGACAAAATTCTAGGTGTATTTGTTGACAATAATCTTACATGGTCAGAACATATAAGACATTTAACTAAAAAAATTGTTTCAAATATTTGGCTTCTATCCAAAATAAAAAACTTCTTATCTCAATCCCATAGGGTACAGTTTTACAAGTCCTATATTCAGCCTCACATTGATTTTTGCAACGTTGTGTGGGGAAGCTCTTCAGAGACCAACAAAATGACAATATATAAATTGCAGAAGCGTGCATGCAAAATAATTCTAGATTACAATGTTGATGACTCCAAAGAAGCGATGAATTCTTTAAATATCATGTCCATATATGACAGGCTTTATCTGAGAAAAGCTAAATTTATGTTCAAGGTCTATAATAATTTGGCTCCTACGTATATTACAGAAAAGTTCACTTTAAGAAATAATGTCAATAACAGTATGCAACTTAGATCTGCCTCTGCTGGATGCTTTGTCCCGCCTAAGCCTAGGACAGAAGGTTTCAAGCATAGTATGAAATATTCCGGATGCCTGGTATGGAATAGCCTTCCAGAAGAAGTTAAAAATGCACCAACCCTTGACACATTTCATAATAGATGTTTGCGATGGTTAAGGACACCATTGGCACAATAAGGAATTAAACTCTTAGGGTTGTCAAAGAAATAATTCAATCCTATAGCTTATAAATATCCTTTTAGCTCAATCTTTCTTGTATATCAGTCCATTTTCGTTTTGATTAAATCATTTTAGCACCTTTAACCCATTGTATGCTAGTGGACTCTTCCATAGCTATAGGTTGGACAGGTCAATCTGTCATATAAGAGGTGGCAGGCCCAGTCTTTTTTTTTTTTTTTTTTTCTATAATTAACGGAAAATTATGTTAGCAAATAGTGCAGGCCCTGACCAGACGCTGCGTTCTCTGGGCCTGCACTGTTTGCCAGGGTATCCCACATACAATGGGTTAATATTTGAATCAACGTGTACGCAAAACTGTCAATACAGTTACAGAGTTTGATAGTACTATGTGCATTTATACTACCAGTTAACTTTTTTTTCTTTTTTTCTCTCTCTCTTTTGTGACACCTTGTACATTACTGTGATTAAGTGCTTGTTCGAGATGCATCATTTAGGGTCACATCTCACATAATCTATAGACATTACCCCCACAATGTTAATATTTATATCATGTACATTTCTCACACAGGGTTTCAGTGGATTCCTTACATTTCGTTTCGGTAAGAGTCTTCCTGACAGAACCAAATGTGATAAATGTTTGTTTATTTTTGTCTTGTTTTGTTCAAATTCTGATCTCCAACGGGCACATAATCTCAATTTGAACTGTTCATCATCTATTATCTTGTTCATTGTTCATTGTGTAGATATGTAAATACTGAGGGCCTCATGGAAGATTAGCTATTACATGTTTTTCAATTGTATGTGCTAAATGTTGTCACCCTCTTTAAATAAAGTCTTTACTTACTTACTTACTTACTTATGAGCACCAGGGAAAACCCAACTTTGTTCAGAGAAGAGGTAGGATTTGAAGGTGTAACTCTACTTTTTTAGTTTTCATTAAAAATACTCATTGTTTACACTTATTTAACTGCTGTGGTTCAAACAAATACAATCCATCATGTTAACCCTTATCATGCTGTTCACAACAGCCCTATCTTTCCAAACAGTGTAGATCCAGATCAGATGGCTTCTGAAGAAGTCATATGATCAGGATATACACTGTTTGTCATTCAGTTAGTAAATTTGAAGGAACTCATTATATCATGTAACCTGATTGGCTGATAGTCAAAAATGGGTGTGGCTAATTTAAATATTCAGCAGGATAAGGGTTAACATGCCCTTGTGATGAATGCCCTTATATACCCCCAGTTAATAGAAAGAAAAGTGTGTTTTTCAGGGTATACAATATTTCCTAATTTTTGCTCAGAAACCTAGATTGTGGGTACTCATCAGAACCACCTCAATGAAATCTACCTGCATATCAACCAATTACAGCAAGAGTTTTCTTTTACCTTTCTCCGGATAGCCCGGGGACTGCAGATGGCTCATGCAAACATCAAAAACTGATTAGAATGCGCAGACTGGCAGACTGATCAAAGTCTTTGCTGCTTACTCATCTTATTTTTGGTTTTAACATGTGTCGTCTCTATTATTATTATCGTCGTGCATTTTTGGGGTTGATTGTTTGTCATTCTACCCAAAGTTACTGACCACAGAAGCTTTTCAGTGTTGATGTCCACTTGACTATCGCTGATTTGTAGGAAATCCAGGTGGTGGTTGTTTTTAGAAAATAGCCATGTTATTCTTTTCACTGTGAGCAGAATGTTGCGTAAGAGAGTCGCCTTGCCCTTTATCATAGTGTGGATTATATTTTCTAGTCCTTTGGGATCATTGATTTCACTGCAGAATTCAGAAAATATTTGAAGGTCACAGATGAGGCTTAACCCTTTACCACTCAGGGAGTTTGTGAATTTCGCTGATTTTCACAGTGTTGCACCTGACAGCAACTTCAACTAGCCATTGTTTCACAATGTATGGTCTGTTTTACACCAAACTCGGTATGAATGTTCATTGGGTAGTAGCCTTTCAAATGCAATCTTTCATAACTTGATCATTGTTGCCATGGTAAAGAGGGGGCATCTCAAAGTTGGCAAAAAGTGTGTTTTCACATTAATTTTTGACCACATTTTAATCTTCACACAGCTGTCAAGGCAACATTTAAGGTGTTTGGCACTGGCCATTTTCACTGTTTGCAGCATGTTTTATCAGCATGGATTTTCAGGCATTTTTGACCCCAGACACCCTCAGATATAAATTTTAGCGGCCGGTTGGGCCATAAACCCAAAATTTTTCGGGATGTGAGGGGCAATCCCCCCAAGAACATTTTTAGTGGGGAGACGCGCGAAAAAACAGGTCGCTTTTTTGCCCAACAAACCCTAAAGCAAACATAACTATCCAGGGGTAGAAATGTAGATTTTAGGTGCTTCTGGGGCTTAAAATGGGGGGGGGGGGGGGGTGCAGACACGTAAAAACACGTATCTGAGTGGTAAAGGGTTAATTGCCCAAAACCAGCTAGTCTGGCCCCGAAAAATCTTGTGCACTCCATGGTCTTCAGTTCTGTGCTGTAATCCTTGCTGTCTATCTATTTACTTATACTGCAATCGGTCACATTTGACCATTACACGCAATGGTCAATACGTACACACTAGGTTTGCAGGATGAAAGCCTCCAAAGGATTACACTTTTTTAAGTCCATTTAACTCCATCACAGCTGGTGTTAAGGGAATGTGCGGCGGCTGTAAAAAGTCTCCCTGTCATTCATCACAGTAATGGATTATATTTTCTAGTCCTTTGGGATCATTGATTTCACTGCAGAATTTAGAAAATATTTGAGGGTCACTGATGAGGCTTAATTGGCCAAAACTAGCTAGTCTGGACCAAAAAATCTTGTGCACCCCAAGGTCTTCAGTTCTGTGTTGGAGTCATTGCTTCCAAAGGATTACCCTTTTTTCAGAACATTTAACTTCACCAAAGCTGCTGTTAAGAGAATGTGTGGCGGCCGTAAATAGTCTCCCTGCCCTTCATCATAGTGTGGATTATATTTTCTCGCATAAATACCTATGCATATGGCTGTTTGAAGTCATTGTCAAATGGACCGAAAGCAATGCTCAAACAGCAAAAACCATGTTCAAAACATGAAATTCGTGTCCTGTTTGAACATGGATTTCGGGCTTTTGATATCACCAGACTGGCCTTGCTTTGTTTACGATACGTTGAGCTACGTAACGTTATTGCCCGGAACTTAGCGTTTTAGGGTTCTATGATGACTTCAGATTGTAACTAAATAACAACGTCATTGCAAACAACATTCTGAACTGGCCTCCATGATTCACCAGTCGCATTTGAAGAATTTATATGGAGTTTATTATGGAGCTTTGGGGCGTTTTCGTCAAAATTTGCTGTTGGAATCGTAAGTTATGCAAGAACAACGATCATCCTTGGTTATTTCATTGCATTAACATTTGCCGGATCCCTCGGAAGATATTTGAACATTATGCCTAGTGGCCTCATGTTCAAACAGCTTCCTCGGGACCCAGGGAATGTTAATGCATGCAAAACCATGGTTGATCCCTATATACTTGCATAAATACCTATGCGCATAGATGTTTGAAGCCATTGTCAAATGGACTGAAAGCCGTGCTCAAACAGCAAAGACCATGTTCAGATCATGAAATGGTTTGCCTGTCGCATTTGAAGAGTTTATATGGAATTTATATAGAACTTTTGGGCGTTTTCGTCAAAATTTGCTGTCGGAATTGTAAGTTATGCAAGAACAATGATCATCCATGGTTATTTCATTGCATTAACATTCGCTGGATCCCTCGGAAGATATTTGAACATTCAGCCTAGCGGCCTCATGTTCAAACAGCTTCCTCGGGGCCCGGCGAATGTTAATGCATGAAAGACCATGGTTGATCCTTATATTCTAGTCCTTTCACTCCAGAATTTAGAAAATTTTTGAATTTTTGTGGCCTAACTGGCCAAAACTAGCTAGTCTGGCCCAGAAAAATCTTGCACACTCCATGGTTTTCAGATGTGTGATGTAGTCCTTACCCTTTTTCATAACATTTATCTGTATGATTAGGACTGGAATCATATGTTGGGTTTGGTAAACATTGTAGACCTAGATCAGATGCCACAGCATGCATCATCTGATCAGGGTCTACATTGATTTGTTAAAGGCTAAACCAAACAGTACAAGTCCCTGATCAGGACCATTTGCCCAGCTTACTGCTCACCAGTGCTGTCAGTGCTTTGATTCCAACTTTGCAGGTAATCATGAGTATTATACAGTAGATGTTTTCAACTGGATGAAGAAGTTAGCATCTCTTGGTGTCAAGGTCCTACACAATGAGAATATTCCGCTTCCCAGTAAAGAAGAAAGAAGTGTGTGTTTGGCAGGAGTCAATGATCCTATGGCTGATGAATACAAGTATGTGCTGCTTAAACGGGCCTCCGTGGCCTAGTGGATAAGAGCGCTGACTCTTAGTCATTAGGTCTCTCACCGCCGTAGGTTCGAGCCTCGCTCGGGCCACGTGTGAGACGCCAAGTTCTGCAACGGAAGGTCAGGTGGTTTTTCTCCGGGTACTCCGGTTTTCGTCCACCTCTGATTAACGATCGGCTCGATATGAGTGAAATAATCTTGAAAGGGCCGTAAAACCAAAACCCAAAAAAAAAAAAAAAAATGTGCTGCTTAACTTATATATTTTACATTATTGATTTATTACTACATGTATATGTAGAACTTACACAGAGAAGTCAGTTCATCCAATATATGTGTGGTGTTTCTAACTATATATAGTTTATGTACTTTGAACTGTAATTTTTACAACTTGATCCCTGATCAGTATAGTTGAACCTCGTGTTAATATTGTTGACCTGTGATCAATATAGAAAACCTTGAATTTTATCTGGCTAGATGACCATGACCTTGTATTGACTTAGTTAAGGATTGTTGGATAAAAAATTGTCATCGGCCAAGTGATTTTGTATTGGCCTAGTTATAAGTCCAGAGTAATTGATAAGGGTCGTATCGTCGTAAATACGACTCTAAAATCGAGCAGATACGCCTACAAATGAGGAAAAAGTCGTACCAAATACGACCGTCAAATTGGCGATACGCCAAGGCCGTTCCATTGCAGTCGTATCGGCAATGGAAAAAAAAAACCGTGACGCCTGACAAAAAGCAATCGAAATCACGGTAAAGTTCGCCACATCATAGTCTTCAACAAAAACTGTTCCAATCTTCAAGAACGATTCGAAATTCATCCATTCATGAATGATGGCATTTGTTTTAATTACGTTGAAACACTTCAACCTTACCTTTTGACGATCATATATTGAATACCGATCCGCTTATATTTAATCAGCCTCGAGTTATGACAACTATCAACATGATTAGGAAACCGATTATTGATGCGTGATTACATAACGGTATTTATTAACTAAGGGAAAGCCGCCCGCATTATTAACTTTACTAACAACGCCTGAAGCATGAAAGTAACTTTATGAAAAGCGTGCATAAAAATACCATTCTGAATATTGTTAGGCAACCACACTGACTTCTACTTCTTCGAGAAGCAAAAATGGGTTAGACAGATCTACAGATTCACATTGTCATGTAGTTAGGAACTAAATATCAAAACAGACGTGCAGACAATAAAAAGTTAAGACAGCTTTTTCTTTTTGTGTAGAACCTGACAAATGGTCTCCGGAAAAACGCAAGAAAAATATCAATGCAGGAGAAATTTCTGGCGGCTATTTCTCCCAAATCGCAGAAATTCACGTTTAAATTGATTACTCTGTATTTTGTGGAAAAACAAAACAGAAGCACAACAACTAGGCCAGGAAAGTTATAATTTATGTAACAGCAAATATATATCCGACTAGGCAGCGTTAGCGCTAGCTCTTTCTGCTTAGCGTCCGCAGGCCGCAGATGCAAGAAAATTTGCGTCCATGGCTAATTTTTTTCCCGTTCTTTAGCCATTGGCGAAAACTCTTAACCGGAGGCTTAAAAACCTTGTTTATTGCCGTTTTCCGACTCGTGTATATCGGCGCCTTTGATTATTGCATCATTGTGGTTGTTTACTTTTGACTCCACTTCTATTTTCATACTTTTACCATCCCGACGTATTTTTTTCTCGCAACATTGTCGTCAGTGCACGTCTGAGATAGAACCACCGCTGCACAGACTGCTCTCTTTGTTCGCCGAGTTCCGTATACATTTGACCAAAATATATTTATTGAGTCACAATGGCAGGATAAACTGTAATACTTGGGTACTAATCACAGGTGGTCAGCATGCAGTGCATGCTTATTTACCGCTATCTATCAAGTAGCCGATTAAATTTACACCCTAAGATGTCTCGCCGGCGTCTTTGAACAATAAGCAGAATGACTGGCAGCGCATCATAAAAGAACGCAAACACAGCAACCGGAACAGACTGATTAGCTTTCACAGATGCGCTTGCTGATCTGAGTCTTCACTGGTCGCACGTTTTAATGTATTTTTGCTGAGCGCTGAATTTCTCGCCTTTTACCAATCGCATGCAGTTGCTACAATTCATGGAGATTTCCCCCCGCCTTTGAACGCGTAGCACATATGGCCGCTGCAGACACAAAACATGGGTTTGAAAACGTTTTGATGACAATATGATCTGTTTGACGGCTGAAGACTTCGACCAGGCTGCACAGTCTGATCAAAACGAGCCTTCAATGGCGTCTGGGAAATTCCCAAAACACATGCGAAGTAGACGACCACATTGACTGGATTTACATTCTTTAGAAGAAAAAGTATTTTTTTCATTTTGCTGTCCGCCAGCTTATTAACATGAAAATGTATATCGGTATGTTACGATGATAGAATATGTGTTTAACGTCTTTTACATATGGCCAATGTCACGTCTGATTATTTTAAGTTCACTTAGCAGCCCTCCTGTGATGACAGATGAAGATACGACCCTAGTTTTGAATTTAGGAGTACCGATACTCTCAAAGAATCACGGGATACGCCTATGTCTTTGATCGAAGGAGTAACAGTACTCCTCGGGCAAAAGCTTATCAATAACACTGTAAGTCCTCAGTTGTATTGGTCTGATATGAAGGGCCTCTTGACTAGTACAGCTGGCATTTGACCTGTATTAGGGTCAGTACCAAATACATGTAGCTTGATGATAATTTAAAAAAACATAGATGTTTGGAACTCATTACATCCACCCAGTGGGATGGTTCAAAGGAGCACATATAATCTATACTTGAAATAGGAATAAGAAAATATGTCACAATGTTTCATCAGAAAAATGACAGTGTTGCTTGTAATATCCCACAACTGCTTTTTGATACTTTAGACATAATCATAAACACCTGGGCCCAGTTGGTCAAAACTAACAATGTTCTAAGTTAACATACTGTCAAAACTTTGAACATTTAATATGTCAACTATACCAATATTTTTGCTGAAAAATGCAAAAGCTACTCATGTTTTTGCAGCAAAAATACCAGAGTATTAGATATTGCACTTGCTAAAACAGTTAACAATTTGACCACTAATGGGCTGAAGCTAATGATGCCTTGAACAACTGGGCCCTGCATATTAGAATTTATATTGGTAACTCATCTATACACCTTGCTTTATTACAGTAAACAATATAATGCATGTAATTAATATGTTGATTTACTTCTTTACTATCACTGTTCAGGGGCAGGCTAAGGCTTCTAAGCACAGTGCATATATTTTTGGCAGTAAGTGGTAACCGCCCTTCTTAGATCGGTTGAAGCAGAAAAAAATTATTTCAAGATCAGTTCCCTGGAAAGTTTTGTGACTAGCCTGAAATTTGAACCATTAATCGTTGAATTTTCAGTCATGCTGCCAGCTACACTATGAAGTGTGACAACAAGGGCCCAGTTGTTCAAAACTAACATATCATTCAAACTTTGACCATTTAATATGGCATCATTATATTTAGGGGAGCTTATATAGGATATCAACTTATGTTGTGTGTATTGTTCCTCTGGGTTTTTGCTATGCATATATGCTTCGGATTCTCCCTTCATGCTTGATACAGCCTAGTTTAATTGCATTTTTCATTCCAGGTACGAAGGCCATACTATGGATTTAGACAAAGCTTTGAAGTCATGTGATCAAAAAAAACCTGTGATACTAATAGCTCATCGTCCCGGAACAGCCAAACTTGCCCTTGATTCACAACATAGAGTGGATCTTGTTTTGTCAGGTGAGAGTTATGTGTTACACATAGCTGCAGATGAGGGGGTAACAAGGATTATCAGGAGGTGGTTTTACTCATTTTTTGTAAGAAACGTATGTTGTGGGTACTTGTCAGAATCTCCTTGACAAGTCAACTCATACAAGTACTCACATCACATGGTTTAACCCTTAAGATTCATAGAAAAAATACATCTGAAAATGTTTTCTGTTTATGTTGTCTTCCGAATCCTTTTGCAAAAACTTTTTTAAAAATATTTTACATATATATTACTGTAAAAATCCTGAAAATTGGGACACTTTGAGAACTTGCTGTTAGTCTCCTAAAATTTTAACGAATTTGTTTCATGATCTAGCAAGAAGTCCAAAAGTTGCAGACGGAATGGCAAACAGTGTAGATCCTGATCAGACTGCAGTCTGATCTGTTTCTGCACTGTTTGCTTAGGCCTGTCTGTCCCGATACTAAGGATCATTACAATTGCATTAGTCCTTTTTGAAATCGGAGTTTTGAATGCAAGAGCCATGGTATAAACCTTTAAAAGTCTTCTTCTCAGAACCAAATATGGCTGATGAGCTTGAAACTTGGTATGCAGCATCGGGGAATCGGGCCCTACCAAGTTTGTTCAAATGATGACCTTGACCTGTTTTATGTCAAGATCAAATTTGGTAACTTAGACATTTGTACAAAAGAGTGGATTTTGATTGCATGGTAGTCTGTGGCATCAGAAATGATATTTGTAATCAGCTGAATGGAAGTTTATCAATTCCAAAGGTCAAGGTTATTTACTGATCTTCATCTTGGATGGCTCAGATTTGGTACTTTTTATCTTCTTCTCCACTTAAACTGCTGGGTTGATTGAAACCAAATTACATGTGGAGCCTCTATGGAAAGGGGGAATGAAAGTTTGTTCAAAAGAACTGGGTCACTTGACCAATATGGCGCCATGCCTATATATGGTATAAAACCTTTAAAAATCTTCTCAGGAACCAAATGGCCGATGACCTTGAAATTTGGTATGCAGCATCGGGGACTCGGGGGGGCCCCTACTGAGTTTGTTCAAATGATGACCTTTGGTTGACCTTGACCTGTTTTATATCCGGTCAAATTTGGTCACTGAGACAACTGTAAGGAAACAGGCAATACAGTGGATTTTTCTTGTTCTATTGCACCCTGTGGCATATTTGTAATCAGCTGAATATAAGTTTATTAATTCCAAAGATCAAGGTCATTTGCTGACCTATGCCCTGGATGACTTAGATGCAGTATTTTTATCTTCTCCACTAAAACTGCTGGGCTGATTGAAACCCTATTATATGAAGAGCCTCTATGGGATCAGGCAATGAAAAAATATATTCAAGGGATTGTAGTCACATGACCAAGATGGGCGCCATGCCTGCATATGGTAAAAACCAAACATAGTGGCCCATCGGCCTCTTGTTTTTCTTATTTTCAGAGATTATTAGACATGACATTTCATGCCTTCAATTCTAGCAGACAATTCACATGCAATGTCAAGTCAGATTTTATGAGAAAAACAATAAAAAAATATGCCATCTGCTGTTCTTATCTTGGCACTTTAAGGGTTAACTATAGCTCACGTAAGAATATAATTGTTTAAAAGCAATTATGTTAGACAAGAGCTACATCGGATGGTGGTGGTGTATACATTCGCATATGTTTGATGAAAATTTATAAAGCAGCAAAAGTTCAGATGAAACTGTGCCTACTCAAATTCCCTGCTTGACCAAATGTAGATGAGCTTCAAACAAGAAGCCAGGACCTAGGTTATATTTTCCATTCTGCTTTTTAATCCATGATAAAAAAATTAAATCAAGCAACATATGACTGAAAACTGAGTAGGAGTGTAGAAAATGGAAATATTCAGCATGTTGAGAATTAATTGCATGTAAATTGCCAGCTACCAACAATAAGTTATTTTTATGCTATTGAAAGGAAATAACACTGCTCATTGATATTAGAATACCGACAGTTATTGACATATTAATATTCATTAGTGTGGAGCAAATTTCATGGTAAACTGAATTGAGCATGAATAGAGCTTTGTAACCTTGGGCTCAGAGATAGTGCAGCCTTTTTGCTCCATCAAGTGCAGTCCCCATTTCAGTTTGAATGATCACATGATGCATATATAATAAGAACCATTTTATACTTGAATTTTTTCAATACTCCCCATACCAAGACAACCTGCTAGTCCACTTGCACCATAATGATCCCATATATTAGGACACTATCACTAGTTTTTACCCCCTAATTACCTCTTACTTGATTAGTCTTCTTTATATTCCATAGCTTGAGACAAGGAGTTACAAGAATAATTTTGGGATAATTTTAATCATGCTTCTAGATGCGGGTAAATAGGGTGGTACATTTACATGTGTATAATATATACATATGTATTTATTATATTCACAAGAACCTCTTCATAGTACAGTCCATTATAAAATTTTCTTTGGATATTATATGTTAAAGAGGGATTTCAAAAATGATTAGATGATTTAGAAAAATGCTCATTTTTCTATATAATCTGCACATTTTTAGCTCACCTGTCACGTAGTGACAAGGTGAGCTTTTATGATCACTTTTCGTCAGTGCGTCCATGCGTGTGTCTGTAAACAATTCTTCAAACGACATCTCCTCCCAAACCACTGATCGAATTTTAACCAAACCAGAGGAATGATCCTTACGTGGCCTTTCAAATTTGTTCAAATGGTTCCGGTCCATAGCACATCTAGGTCACAGGAGCTAAAAATATATTTTTTAAATGAAAACTTTAAAAATCTTCTTCTCTGAAACTGCAAGTCCCAGGTCTTCGATATTTGGTATGAAGTTTCATCTAGTGGACCTCAACCAAGATTGTTCAAATTATAGCCCTAGGGTCAAAAATGCTCCCGCGCCAGGGCCCACCAGTTTTACATAGACTTATGTAAGGAAAACCTTTAAAAATCTTCTTGTCTGAAACAAGAAGGCCCAGGTGTTTTATATTTGGTGTGAAGCTTCATCTAGTGGACCTATATCAAGGTTGTTCAAATTATAGCCCAGTACCAATAATGCCATATATAGTGAAAATCTTTAAAAATCTTCTTGATCTGATTTTGTATCATCATCCTTTAAAACAAAGCTCCTTCTGAACCCCAGCATTTGCAGCAACATTAGAAAATAACCATGTGTAACAGGAAACCAGACAAATGAACATGATGTGCAGAACACACTTGTGAAGAACACACTTTCAAAGTTTCCAAATAATATACGTTTGAAAACGAACATACAAGTAGTATTAGAAAAAGGTTTACAGCAAACATACTAACACTGTAGTAGCTAGATCTGCCACAATATCATGTCTCGTGAATGAGCTTAGATCTTACATATCACACATGATGCTCAACATCTTGTGTGATTCTTTGATTTGGAAACATCCACCCAGTATGATGCAGTGTGGCAGATCAAGACACTATTATAGTGCCTATTTTAACCCATTGCATGCAAGACACCCTTTTGAAGGGGTACCTTGGCAAACAGTGCAGGCCCAGATCAGAGGCCACAGAATGTCGCGTCTGATCAGGGCCTGCACTATTTGCTAACAAAATTTTCCGCTAAAAATAGAATAAAAATTCTCAAATAGGCCTCACACCCCTTGTATGACAAATGGACTTGTTCAACATATAGCAGTGAAAGAGTCCACTAGTATACAATGGGTTATAGTGGGCCTGAACTACCTATACATGTAATGTGTTTTATTTATACAGGTCATACACACGGTGGCCAGTTCTTTCCTGTTACAGTAGCAGCCTACCTATTCAATCCTTATTTTGCTGGTTTATACAAGCATGGAGAAAGCAGCCATGTTTATGTTTCCATGGGAACCATATATGGGACTATACCCATTAGGTTTGGATCAAGTTCAGAAATCAGTGTTCTCACTTTAAGAAATCCAGACATTTGAATGATGTTACCAAAACGTTCCTTGGAACTTGGAATTTGAATAAATGATGACAAATAATGTGAGGAGTACATCAATGATACCAAGTATGGGGACAGATAGGCTTAAGCAAACAGTGCAGACCCAGATCAGACTGCTCATGAAGGAGCAGTCTGATCAGGGTCTACCCTGTTTGCCATTCTGTCTTCACCTTTTGGGCACTTTGCTGGATCATGAAACAAATTTGTAAACTTTTAGGAGAATTACAGCAAGTCCTCAAGGTGTCCAATTTTTGGGGGATTTTTACGGTACTGACAGGAAATTAATTCACTGTGCCCAGTTGTTCAGAGCATCATTAGCTTAAGGAACTCGTTAAATGACAAAAAGTTAACAGTTCTAGCAAGTACATTATCTAAAGCTCTGGTATTTTTGCTGGAAAAATGTGAGTAGCTTTGGCATCTGCAAAAGCTACTCACACATTACCAGCAAAAATTTTAGTATACAGTCGAACTTCAATGGCTCGAACACCTTTGGGACCTCGAAAATCTGTTCGAGACAGGGGTAGTTCGAGCCACTGAGGTTACTGTCAGGAGGCATAACGAGATACTTTTAGACATCTTTTCGGTGTTCTATAATGAAAATGAATGCTGTGTGTACTCATTAGAATCGCCTCATCGAGGCGATTCTAATGAGTACACACAGCATACATTTGCAAGATAAAAGACTAAAATTTCCTTAATTAGCCCCCACTATTTCTTACATAGAGGATTTCGCTAGGGGCTCAAGAATGAGTTCGACACATCCATGGTAAACGAGCCATCGGTGTTCGAGCCATCGAAGTTCTACTGTATTGCCATATTAAATGAGCAAAGCTTCAATAATATCTTAATTAACAGAATCATCATAGTTTTAAACAACTGGGCTCTGGTCTGCTTTTTTGCTTTTATTTATTCATTAGATCACACCTTTGCAGGATAATGGTGGCTTACATCATAACTCCAGATAAGAAGAATTTTTGGATGATCTTCCTTATTTATCCATAGAAACATCGGTTGTGGGTACTGGTTAGATTAATATCTCCAGATAAGAAGAATGTTTGGATGATCTTCCTTATTTCTCCATAAAAACATTGGTTGTGGGTACTGGTTAGATTCATCTCGTAGAGTCGACTCTTAACAAGTACCCACAACATATATATTTTATGAAGAAATAAAAAAAAAGATGTCCCTAAATTATCCTTCTGGCTTATTATCTGTTATTGGGCTACATGAACAAATCTGAATTACTTTCTTTCACTTATTCATTAACACTCATCACTGTGTATTTCCTCTGTAAAAAAACAAAAACAGAATAGATCTAGATCAGGTGAACACCGTCTAGGACTGTGTAAATATTCTATTGGCCAATTGGAAACTAATTGCTTAAAAGTGGGCAGTTTGTTACTGATCTTGTGTAGGGAAGATTGACAATTGACCATTGTTTTATTTGATGTGTAAAGAGAATAAAACTGTCGGTATCTTTTTATGACATTGCATAAACTGTTGAAATTTTCGTTGACAATGGGACATAGCAGCTGAAGGGAAACACTTAGATATCAGGTTGGGGATACCGGTATTCTATTTTTCTTTCTATTCTTTATTTTATACAGGTCATACTCATGGTGGCCAGTTCTTTCCCATAACGGTAGGAGCTTATTTCTTCAACCCTTTTTATGCTGGCCTGTATGAGTATGGAGAGAGTAGTCATGTCTATGTTTCCATGGGAACAGTTTACTGGGGATTCCCTATCAGGTTCGGAACAAGATCGGAAATCAGTGTCATCACTTTAAGGCCTCTTGGTACTTCACCATAGGTTAAAGTCATTAGAAAAACATACTTGTGTAATATTTTAAGAGCCAGTGCTGATCACATGTACCTACTATAGGCTAATAGCTGTGCAAAGAGACATAAGCAAAAAGTCTTGTCATAGTGGATGGCTGCACAGGTTGATTTGAGTCTCTCATTACGATAACTCACCCGTGCAACATAGTGCATTTTTACATCTCCAAAATGGCTAACTTTTTGATGAAAATCCTTGATATTTTTGTTGTAAATGTTCAAAACATAGGTTGAGGGTGCTCGTTAGAACCGCCTCAATGAGGCGGTTCTAACGAGTACCCACAACCTATGTCTTGGAGCAGAAATAAGAAAAATAATGTATACCCCCGTAAACCCCAGTTTTCTCTAAAATGGGGTTTAGGGGGTCTTCATTTCACGGACTTGTTCACGTGATGTGCTGGTCGCACCAGTCTCATTGTAGGTTTTGTCATGCGCCGGCTCATAAGATGTGAACAAAGGCTAAGCTGAGGTTTCAGTCCTTCATATGATCCCAAGGGTTGATATCAGCTGATATATTGAATCAATGCAAATATAAGATTCTGTCTTGCATAGGACAACTTGATTGATTTTAGATCATTTCTGTATGTAAACCAGATCACCTATTACCTTATTTTCCCTATGTATTTGGACAGACAGGCCTGAGCACACAGTACAGACCCAGATGAGTCGCCGCATCTCACCAGGGTGTACTCTGTTTGCCATTCATTCAGCTGTTTTTAGACACAACATTGGGTAGTAAATTTTACTTATTCAAATTTTAGAACAGGTATGGTAAGAGTTGAGGTGTCTGATTATTTAGGGTAAATAAAAATTGTTATTGCCTTGCCAAGGCCTTATGTTGTCATGTATGTTAATCACTGTAACTAATGTTTTGTGAAAATAAGGTTTTGCTTGTTTATATTGGAGTTTAATGCCCCAGTCAACAATATTAAGGTTATTTTCAGCCAGTCAGTTTACCTCTCCACGCTTTTTCCTGGGCAGGCTTATATACTACTCAAAGTTTGATAGGGATCACTTTTTATGTACCAAATTTTGCACAGAAAATTTATAAGTTCTTGACAGAATTTGTACTTGGTATATTGATAAATATCTTAAGCAGAAACTCGTGTGCAGTTCAGTACTCATAAAAGTGTACACTTCTCACAATTCGCAAATGAATTCATGCACCCCCAAAATCTTGCGTAGCACTGCTTTCCAACAGACCAATCAAACTTGTCAGTGTTCCTTTACCAAGCGTAAAAAAGGACTTCATTTGATTTGTGAAACACTCAAATGCCTAGGGGGACAATTAAGAAACCGTCTGAGTCCCGAAGAAATGAATCGTTGCGTCGGAATGTTGGAATCTTGCGTCTCTCAACGTCGTGTTGCTGGGATTCTGAATGTGTCTCAGAGCGTGGTTTCACGAATGTGTAGTCGGCATCTTACCCACGGAAATCCTTCACACAGCCGCGGCGGGGTCGAGAAAGGGCTACAACTCAACGTCAGGGCCGTTTCTTGTTGATTCAGTCTTGACGTCAACGGTTCCTGAACGCTACGCGTTTGCATAACGAGCTTATGAACGGCACTGGAGTACGAATTTCTACACAAACTGTCAGAAACGGACTCCACGAGTTCGGATTTAATGCCATGAGGCATGCTGTACGTGTCCCGTTGACGAGACAGCACGTGCTAGACCGGTTAGACTTCGTCAGAACTCACGTCAGGTGGACGGTTCGTGACTTGACGCCAGTACTGTT
The DNA here is from genome assembly GCA_963580285.1 of Lucinisca nassula. Classification (NCBI taxonomy): domain Eukaryota; kingdom Metazoa; phylum Mollusca; class Bivalvia; order Lucinida; family Lucinidae; genus Lucinisca; species Lucinisca nassula. Next base: position 144,014,458 of record OY757017.1, read on the forward strand.
TACTGAGGGGTCCAGATTCTGTCTAGACTTCACTTATAAACGTCAATTAGTGTGGCGAATGTCTAAACAGCGATTCGATGACTTGAATGTGGCAGAGCATGATCGCTATGGAAAGGGGTCAGTCAAGGTTTGGGCTGGGATAAGCGTAAACGGTAAACCTGACTTGTACGTCGTTGAAAACGGAAGGTTAATAGCAGTGAGGTACTGTAATGAGATTCTTGATGAGTTTGTGAGACCATATGCAGACGCTATCGGCCCGGACTTTATTCTGATGGATGATAATGCCCGTCCCAACCCTGCCAACGTCACTGATTCCTACCTGGAACGTGAGACAATCGTTCGTATGGACTGGCCTGCTCGGTCACCGCACTTAAATCCGATTGAGCATGCGCGGGACATGCTGCAGAGTGCTGTTTCAGCCCGACCTGTGCATCCGAGGACTTTACAGGAGCTCAAAGATGCATTGGTTGCTGAATGAAAGCTGATTTCACAAAACCGGATACAGACTCGGATTACGAGCATGCGCAAGCGATGTCGTACTGTAATTGATGCTCTTGTACGCCATACACGTTATTAAGCACGTTTGTCTAAACAAATTTGGAAATTTGTGAAAAATCAGTTGTCAGAATCCCTTCGTGTTACGGCAAATTTTGGGGGTGCCAAGACGTTTGCTGTTGTCACGCTTGAATGCAGTACCAGTTGACAAAATTAATAACTAGGTTTTGTGAAGGATACGTTTTCTATCATTATGTATCAAATTTGGATTCAGCTGATTAATTCATCCAAAAATTATTTTGCATTAAAAAAGTGATCCCTATCAAACTTTGAGTAGTATATATAAGCAGTTAACCAGTACAGGGCACATTCTTTTGCCAGAAACTGACAACTGCCTTTCTTGAATCAGCAGAAGGGAGAGAATGACCATAGAAAAGATTACATGATCAATCTCCACAAAAGAATGTTGCTGACTCCGGCAGTTATCGAAGCCGTGTCCTCCTGATCATCAGTCAGACGCGCATCCCCACCGTCTATCATCTACACCGGAAATAGAATCCCGGTGAATCGATAAAAATGACTGAAGGATAAGGGTTGCCTCTTGAAAATGGATATTTTTACTGCTTGTAAGTTTTAGTTTTAGAATACTGTTATCAATATCAGTAGTGGACATAATTTGCTGCTGCTGTGAGAAGTGTTTTGATTTTCAAACATAGATTTTCACTGCAGTCCTTACGGGCCCCGCCCATCGGGGCTTGGAGAAATAGATTGGGATGCATGGTGCTTCCACGCAGGACTGAAACTACCGCACGTGAGTACTGGTTAACTTCTTTGATGGACTATGCCAGCCCAGGAAAAGTAGTCCAAGTCAAACCGTCCAGTGCATATAAGCCCTATTGGTTTCATTGGGCGGCAGGGCTTGAGATGTCATTTCATCTCAATGTCGGGTAAAAGTCCCACAAAATTGGAAGCAACTTCTCCAAAATGACCTAAATTGTGTTGACGGGGACGTTAAACCACGACCAAACAAACAAACTGCAGTCCTTCGTCCCGCCCATCGGGGCTTGAAGAAAAAGATTGGGCTGCATGATGCTTCTAGAGCTTAAACCGCCCACATACGAGTAATGGTAAACAGCTAATCGGCTGTAAGCCTGCCCAGGAAATGTGGTGTGAGTCTGAACGTTCATGCATATCACCATATTGGTTTCATTCGGCGGCAGGGGCTAAGATATCATTTCATCTCAATGTCGGGTAAAAGTCCCACAAAATTGGAAGCAACGTCTCCAAAAATGACTCATATAGTGTTGACGGGGTCGTTAGACTCGAGTAAAATTCAATCAAACAAACAAACACCTATTAGCTTCACATGACTCACATAGTCTAGCCAATTGAAGTATGCCTAGGCAATTGGTATATGTCATTCAACACAAGTAAATTGGACAATGCTTAGCACAACCCAAGGAATACAGCAGTAGAAAAAAGTATACTTTAGTAGAAACTTTTTGTTTTCTTTTTTTTTTATTAGTTTGTTTGAATTGAGGTTTAACGTCCCCGTCAATACTATTTAGGTCATTTTGGAGACTTTGCCTCCAATTTTGTGAGACTTTTACATACAGAGGCGCCGGACAAACCAAAGGAATTTACATGTAGGGAAGGTCAGATTCGCGCCATTTTGCCTGGACAGGCTTTGACACTCTAAGCGGTTTACCAGTAGTCATGCACGGTCGATTTGGAAGTTTGATTTTTGATTGATTGATTTGAGGTTTAACGTCCCCACCGACACTGTAAAGGTCATTTTGGAGACGTTGCTTCCAATTTTGTGGGACTTTTACCCGACATTGAGATGAAATGACATCTCAAGCCCTGACGCCCAATGAAACCAATAGGGTTTATAAGCTTGGACGGGCCGACTCGCATCGCTTTACCTGGGCAGGCTTAGATCCTATAAGCAGTTTACCAGTACTTGTGTGCGGGTCGGTTTCAGCTCTGCGTGGAAGCATCATGCAGCCCATATATTTCTTCAAGCCCCGATGGGTGGGGGCCGATCTGCATGGAGGTATCATGCAGTGTAATAGCTCAGCGGTTAATGCGTTTGCCTCTGATTTTAGGGGTCTGCGGTTCGATTTGCTGCAGCGGTAATAAAGTTGTGGTGTCCAAACATGCTACACTGGTATCATTTGCCGGGATAAATGCCCCAAAATGCACCGTCTATCGGATCGGGACGTTAACTGGATCCCCCTACCCCCGTGCAGGGAGAATCATCCCTTATGCAAGTTAGAGATCTTTACGTAATTACTTGACGAGTTTAAACAATAGTTTATTAGTTAACTATACAATCATAACGTGTACTCAACTAATATACTATTGTTTAAACTAATCGTGTAATGTAATCACAATGATGGTGAGCTCTCAGATCCATTACCTGTGACAAATGGAGTCAAGCAAGGCTGTGTGCTAGCCTAGACACTGTTCAGCATGATGTTCGCTGCCATGCTCACAGATGTTTTCCAGGAGGGTGACAACGCCATACCGATTAGGTTTCGCTTTGATGGGAAGCTTTTCAATCTCGGGAGGTTGCAAGCCAGATCCAAGGTGCAAACAGAGGTGCTAGAGGAGTTCGTCATTGGAGATGACATGGCACAAGGTGCACAATTACTGTGTAGGTTTTCATCCTGCAGATCTGGAGTATGCGTAATGTACACCTGACAGTAATGGCCAATTATGTCCGATCGCAGTAGTGGTTTTAGGGGTACTCAACGGCCCAGTCAACACTATTTAGGTCATTTTTACCGAACAGTTTACCTAGCCACCCTTCTCCTGTGCAGGCTTATACGTAAGCGGTTATACTCTTCTTGAATCAGCGGAAGGGAGAAAATGAAGGAGATAATGACCGAACAAAAGATTTCATGATCAATTTCCTCCACAACAGTGTTGCTGTTGGATGGATAGATAGATAGATAGGTAGATAGATAGATAGATAGATAGATAGATAGATAGATAGATAGATAGATAGATAGATAGATAGATAGATAGATAGATAGATAGAATCTCCATGATCCGTTGGTCGGGGCAAGCATATATACCCTTAAAGTTGGGGAAAAAACGGAAATGGTCCATCATTGGCATTTAACAGTTAAGAATACAGGGGTAGCCATATCTATTCGCCGTACCCTTTTTTGGCTATATTCCGTACAGCTACCTGGTTGTAAACAGCTAAACGCCGTACACATGGATTTTTGGTTTTTAATAAATACGCTTAGTGTATGATAAAATCATGACCAGAGAAAGTTTTCAGATACTACCCATTATAAACAGAAACAGGTGAAAGAAAGTTTAAGCGGAAATAAATCAAGAAATTATAAAATCTGTAACCTATTTTCGAAAATGCTGGTCTTCACCCAGTACCAAGCATCATTAAACTTGTGTTTCTGACTTTAAATCGATACATACAGCATAGAAAAACGCATAAAATCTTGCAGAAATCCCTCTGTTATTTCAAGGAAATAAATTTACACTTCGCGTGCAGAAAATAGATAAGAAATAAAGGCTACACTCACCGTGTTCCATGCCTACTTTCGGTTTCAATCGATTTACCGGGATTCTATTTCCGGTGTAGATGATAGACGGTGATCCCACTGGTGTGAAAAATAAGGTAAAACACAGAAGTCCAGAAATAAGAAAGACAAAACTGTGTTGAATCTTTGGTGCTTTTATGTACTGTTAAAGTCCTAGAAGTTTGGTCATCTGAGGTGCAGATGGAATGGCAAACAGGGTAGACCCTGATCAGACTGCTCTTTTAGGAACAGTCTGATCTGGGTCTGCACTGTTTGTTAAGGCCTGTCTGTCCCAATACTTAGGATCTTTACAGTATAACATGCAAATTTTTATTTGTAGCTTTTTTGCCATTTCTACTATAGTACCAGCAAGCCTTGCAAATAGTACACAGCAGGGTGAGATAAGGATTTCTCTACCCTGGTATGCATAAAAATTTTGATGGCTGTAAGAATTGATTTTTTTCAAACAAAAATGTGTGATATTTTTCTAGAAAAGCATTCTTTTTTATCTGATGAAAATAAAGTACTAAAAATGTACTTTTTGGGTGCTCATTACGAGGACTGTTCAAATAAGAATGGAAGTAGAATGTTTTCTCATGCACTAATGCGAAAATCACCTGGAAATAAATATCACAGCGTAGAAAAACATTTTACCTATACATTGATACCAAACCTGTTAAAATCTGTCCACTTTAGCCATGTATATTGTTCGATAAACACTGTCTGATCTTGTATACTAATACAAAACATGGTTGGAAGAAGGTCAGAGTACGCCATTGAAATATGGTCCTTTATTAATAATTGTTGTATTCTTGGTATACGGTGCAAAGACATTTTTGATGAAATATGTTCGGTTTATTGGAATAATGAAATGTCTTTTCCGACAGTTTTTCGTTGGTGTAAGAAATTCAGCTGTGGGCTAGGCTCAACAGAAGATGCACCACATGATCGTCGGCCGAAAAGAGCAACATCAGCCAAGATGGTTGCTAGGGTGAAAGAAATAGTTGCTACCGATGCACGATACACCACTAGGCAAATAGCTAGTATGGTTGGCATCTCATTAGGAGCAGCTCATACAATTCTGAAATGGGATTTGAAAATGAGAAAGATCTGTGCTAGATGGATTCTGCATCTGTTGACAGATGAGCAGAAAAAGACACGCGTTCAGTGCGCCAAGAAGTTGCTTAAAAATTTTACAAATTACCATTCAAGGTCTTTCGCTAATGTCGTCACAGGTGACGAGACATGGGTTCACTCTTTTGAGGCAAAGATTCAGAACAAAATATGGGCAACAAAGTATTGCAAAAGACCATGCATTGCAAAGCGAACCATGAGCGTCATAAAGGTAATGTATGCCTTATTCTTTTCAAATCAGGGCCCTGCTATTCAGGTTGCTGTGCCTAAAGGCAAATCTGTAAATGCGAAGTTTTACAAGAATAAAGTTCTTCGAAAATTGAAGAAATATTTCAAAGAAGGAAGACCCGCAACTGGTTTGGCCAATGTCAGATTGCTACATGACAATGCGTCATCGCACAAGGCGTTCATTGTGCAAGACTATCTGAAGCAGGAAAAGGTTGTTGAACTCCCTCACCCCCCGTATTCCCCTGACTTTTTTTTTGTTCCCGCGGCTGAAAAAATACCTTTCTGGTCGAAAATTTGTACAGCGCAAACACCTCGGTACTGCAATATTCCAGTGCCTTCATAGTATACCTCGAAAAAACTACCAAAATGCATTCAATGATTGGATCAGAAGACTGAAAGTTTGTATATCTGTTAAAGGGGAATACTTTGAGGGGAAATTTTTCATCGAAATCTATCAGGGAATCATTCTTATGTGCTTAGTTGCTTTCATATTTGAACAGTCCTCGTAGAATCGCCTCACTGAAGAAGTTATCAGGGTCTACACTGTTTGCCATTCCATCTCTTCCTTTTGGACTCCTTGCTAGATGGTGAAACAAATTTGTTAATATTTTAGGAGAATTACAGCAAGTCCTGAAGGTATCCAAATTTTTAGGATTTTTACGGTACTTGTTAACCTGAAAACACTGTGTAAATTTTTAGAACAAGCTGGCAATTTTATTTATTTTATTTTTTTTATTTATTAATTTTTTTGTAATTGTTTTTCTAGGACAATAAGTCTTGACATTATATGTGAATTGTCTGCCCAGAAGATGATTCACATGTAATGTTAAGCCTTTGTTTCTCTGAAAAAATAAGAACAAAATATTTGAATACAACATCTGAAATTGTTTAACCCTTTTTGTACAAAATGGAATTTTCCTTCTTATGTATAGCAGGAGTACATTTCAAAATTTAGGGGTGTCAGGTTGTGTTTTCTCCAAAATGTCTTACGTTTACAATCAATGTAGGCCCTGATCAGATGCCACGTTCTGTGGCGTCTGATCTGGGCCTGCACTGTTTGCCACCAACCCCTTTTGGTATTTACGATACCACATTGGTTGAGGGTCAACATGATGCAGAGTACACACAATCTCTTCTCTATATAAAGTTGGGTTTTCTGAGGTGATGTTGGACCAACTGTATTTAGGAAACAAGACTGTAATTTCATTTCTGAACTTCATTCCAAAACCATTCTCTGTCCACTGTTGAATGGGAGTGGAAAACATGGAGTAGCTTTATATTGAGATAGCCCATGAAAAACCACCCTTAGTATTCTATTCTTCAGTTGATGTTATGTTATCAGGAGGATGCTGATTTGATCACCATCAGAGAAGCAATATTCTTTCCTGGAGATTGATCATGAAATATTTTCTGCAGCCATTTTCTTTCTTCACCTGATTCAAGAAGGGCAGTTGTCAGTTTGTGGCAAAAGAATGTAAACTGTACTGACCCATAGCGTTCTTCAGTTTATGTTTTGTAATAAGGGTCCACATGTTTGGTATTTTTGCTGAAAAATGTGAGATTTTGCATATGCAAAAGCTACTCACATTTTTTTTCAACAATAACATTGGTATATTTGCCATATTACATGATCAAAGTTTTAACGATTTGTTAACTAACAATGTCGTTAGTTTGGAACAACTGGACCCTGGAGGATGCAGGTTTGATCAGCATCAGGTGGACAACATTCTTTCATGGAGATTGTCCTGAAATATTTTCTACAGTCGTTTTCTTTCTTCACCTGATAATTGGATTGATTGTTGTCAGTCACAGTATGACATGGTGAAGTTCTTTCATATCTCCAAAATTGATTCTGATGAGAATATGTTATAAATTTTTTTATTTGTACTCCAAACAGGTTGTGTGTGCTGGCGGTTCTAACCAGTACCTACAACCTATGTCTTGGAGCAGAAATAAGCATTGGTTAGAAGCCTCCATGGTGTAGTGGTTACGCTACTGGCCTTGTAATCCAGGGATCGCAGGATCGATCCCGGGCTTCTTCAGACTTTCGGATGAGTCTTTAAACCGAGGTCCCGTCTCCGTATGACCTTAGCTGTTGATGGGATGTAAAACTCAAACACTCACTCAGAAATAAGCAAAATAATATACTTGTTTACTCCTGTAAACCCCAGTTTTCTCCATATGACATGGATTTTAGAGGGGTATTCATTTCACAGACCTGTTAACGTGATGAGGTTTAGTGTTTGTCATGCGACCCAAAGTTATAATGCACAGTAGCTTTTCACTTCTGAAGTCCATGTAACTGTCACTTACTTCTGGCGAATCCAGGCAATGGTTATGCTATTATCTCTGTGAGTTTAGAGTGAAGCGTAAAAGGGTCATTTATAGAATTGGGATTGGAATCATGTGTTGTGTTTGGCCAACAGTGTACACCAGATCTGATGCCACAGAATGCAGTCTAATCAGGTTCTATACTGTTTGCTCACAGTATTTTTTCCAGCCTTCACTCAGAGGCTATCGACCAAACAGTGCTGTCAGTGCTTTCATTAGTTTAATTTTCTTCCACTGCTTTAACCCTTTTTGTACCAAATGGAATCTTCCACCTTATATATAGCAGGATTTCAAAATTTAGGGGTGTCAGGTTTTGTTTTCTTCAAAAACTATTTGGGAATTGGCTGAAAATTTTGCAAACAGTGTTGGCCCTGATCAGATGCCGTCTATTCTGGGCCAACACTGTTTGCCAATAACCCATTTGAGGGTTTCTGGTACAAAAAGGGTTAAATTTCAATATTGGAATATATGGAGGCCTGATTACACTCTTCTGGAGTCCATGTCTGTTGGTCTGAACATTGATATTTGCCATTTGTCTATGGATTAATGATTATGGATTAACGCTTTGGTACTACGACCTAAACTACTTCTATAAAATGTGGGAGTTTGTACAATTCATATACATTGTCATAGGATAAATAAATAAATAAATAAGCAGATAAATAAAAAGAATTCATAAACAAATAAATTTGCTACGTTGTCTTTTTACAATTAAGAAACAGATCAGCTCTAGCTGTGATTTGTTGAGTAGCGCTCGTGATTTGATAGACTTTACAACTGACCTCCAAACTGTGATTTATTACTCAACAATTCACAGACTAAAGCTGAACTTTTTCGATGATAACACAAAAATTGGCATTAATACATATATTATGTATTATTTTTTCCATTGCTAGAAGAAATCCTTCAAAAATTATTGACTGCAACACATGCTTTTATGTCCTTTTGTAACGTTTTCTGTGCGAGAAAGTGACGTTACACCGTCTAACGTCAAAGAATCTATGAGTGACGTCATAAATTGGCAGCTTTTAATGACGTCACTTGGCACGCTCTTCCGCACCGTGATTTGTTGCACAATAAAACATCCCTCCATTTCATATATAGGCGCACTGAGTTAGAATTTAACTCGTAAGACACTGGTGAGTGAGGATGTTTAGGCTTTTGCAAGTCAACACACATAGAGTTTGATGGCAATGTCATTCATACATTCCTGATCTTAATTTATTTGCTTGTTATGTATTACTGTATTTTTCATAGGTATTTGGACAGGCAGGCCTGAGCAGAGTTACAGTGTAAACCAAGAGGAGACACTGCAGAATGCAGCATCTCTTAAGGGTCGACACTGTTTGCCACTCACATAGCCGTTTTTGGACGCAACATCTGGTAGTAAATTGTACTTGTTCAAATTTTAGAACAAGTATAGTAAGGAGTTTAGGTGTCTGATTATTTAACCCATAAAATGCCAATCACGATAATTATACCCGCTTTTTCGAAGAAAACTCGGGTATATTGTTTTCGTACCACAGTTGAGTCTGGCGTCAGTCCGTCCATCCCTCCGTCCGTCTGTCTGTCATGTTTCTGGATCTCCTCTCCAACCACTGAAGTTACACTTTTGAAACTTATGGATCTCCTCTCCAACCACTGAAGTTACACTTTTGAAACTTTGCATGTGGATGGTACATGGCAGTAGATGGCAGTGGGCAACTTTTTGGTGACCTTGACCTCAACATGACCCCAAGGTCAAAGGTCAAAAATTATGATTTGCCATATCTCCTTAACTATTGGAGATACACTTCTGAAACTTTGCTTATTGGATGGTCTTTGGAATATAGAATATGTCGGGCTACTTTTGGTGTGACCTTGACCCCAAGGTCAAAGGTCAAAATGTATGATTTTGCCATATCTTCTAAACTATTAGAGTTACACTTCTGAAACTTTGGTTATTGGATGGCCCTTGGATTATAGAATAAATCTGGATGCTTTTGGTGTGACCTTGACCTCAACATGACTCCAAGGTCAAAGGTCAAAAATTATGATTTGCCATAACTCCTAAACTATTGGAGTTACACTTCTGAAACTTTGCTTATTGGATGGTCCTTGGAATGTAGAATATGTCGGGCTATTTTGGTGTGACCTTGACCCCAAGGTCAAAGGTCAAAAAGTATGATTTTGCCATATCTTCTAAACTTATAGAGTTACACTTCTGAAACTTTAGTTATTGGATGGCCCTTGGAATAATAAAGAATAAATTTGGACACTTTTGGTGTGACCTTGACCTCAACATGACCCCAAGGTCAAAGGTCAAAAATTATGATTTGCCATATCTCCTAAACTATTGGAGCTACACTTCTGAAACTTCGCTTATTGGATGGTCCTTGGAATATAGAATATGTTCGGCTACTTTTGGTGTGACCTCAACCCAAGGTCAAAGGTCAAAAAGTATGACTTTGCCATATCTTCTAAACTATTGGAGTTACACTTCTGAAACTTGGTTATTTGATGGCTGTTGGAATAAAGAATAAATTGGGATACTTTGGGTGGACCTCCACATAACCCCAAGGTTAAAGGTAAAAAAGTATGACTTTGCCATATCTTCTAAACTATAAGAGTTACACTTCTGAAACTTTGCTTATCAGTTAGAATGTTCTTTACAACTTTTTTAACTTACATGTAGTTTTGGCTAGCTTATATATAGTCATAAGTGTTACTCATAGAAAAAGCGGGTATTTGCGATGGTATACCATCGACTGCTGATCTAGTTGTTGTCAGCTTTGCTGTCTGCCGGTTCACTTAAAAGTAATTTTTTTGCAAACAGTGTGCACCCAGATCAGACTGCCCCCACTTTTTGCCTCTATGCAAAAATAGTTATAAAAGTTTGCAAAAAAAAAAAAATCAAAAAAAATCAGCAGACGACATAAACAGACAACATTTTCAGATGTTGTTTTTCTCGGAGTCTTAAGGGATAAGGTAAATATGGTAAGTAAATAATGATCAACTTGACATCAAAAGAATAATTCTTGAGTTGTTGCACAAAATAAATCTTGCATAGAGCAGGACAATCTGGTATTATTCTTAAAGAATAATGTGTACAATTAAAAAAAAAAAATTTTTAGCTCGCTTGTACGAAGTACAAGGTGAGCTATTGTTGTCACCTCGGTCGTGTGCGTTTATGCTAGCATTTGCATTTGTGTTCCCATCACACTGCGTTAAAGTTTTCAAATGCTCAGATCCCAACAGTCACTCATCACAAAGCACTCATATTTGGAACTTAAGTACCTGGGAGGGTCTTCTGATGTTCAAAGAGAACAGACCCCTTGGTTCATTCCCTGGGGTGGGGCAAGGGGTCGAAATCTAGAACACCTTTGTAATAATGTAATACTGTGTTAAAGTTTCTGAAATGCTTATATCTCAACAGTCACTCATCACATAGCATTCATATTTATAACTTGGATACCTGGGAGTGTCTTCTGAGCTTCCAAAACAACACACCCCTGGGTTCATGTCTGGGGGCGGATGGGGTGGGTCTAGGAGTCAAAATCTATGTCACCTTTGTAAATTGTTATATACCTTTCCAATATGCTCACAAGTTATAGACACAATCGGTTATACATCAGCCAACTATATAAAATTGGTTCAAGTGTAAAAGGGTGAAGGTCATTGTGATCTACATTTCATGTTCCAGTGATTTTGACGTATATCTTAAAGACTATTTGTTGGAGAAATGTCATGCCTGGGATATTAGTGCCATGTGATACCATGATTAACCTCAAAGTATATCTAGGTCACTGTGACCTATATTTCATGGTTCAGTGTCTTTGCCTTTTATCTTGAATACTATTTGATGGAGAAATGTCACATCTGGATTATTAGTTCCATGTGACCCGATAATTGACTCCAAAATATATCTAGGTCAGTGTGACCTATATTTCATGGTTCAATGATTTTGCCTATTATCTTGAAAACTATTTGATGGAGAAATGTCATACCTGGATTATTACTTCCATGTGACCCGATGACTGACCTCAAAGTATATCTAGGTCAGTGTGACCTATATTTCATGATTCAGTGATTTTACCTATTATCTTGAATACTATTTGATGGAGAAATGTCAAACTTGGATTATTACTTCCATGTGACCCAATGATTGACCTCAAAATATGTCTAGGTCATTGTGACCTATATTTCATGGTTCAGTGATTTTACCTATTATCTTGAATACCATTTGATGGAGAAACGTCATACCTGGGTTATTTATTCCATGTGACCCCATGATTGACCTCAAAATATATCTAGGTCAGAGTAACCTATATTTCATGGATCAGTGATTTTGCCTAATCTCTTGAAAACTATTTGATGGAGAAATGTCATACTTGGATTATTAGTGCTATGTGACCCGATGATTGACCTCAAAGTATATCTAGGTCAGTGTGACCTATATTTCATGGTTCAGTGATTTTGTGTATTATCTTGAATACTATTTGATGGAGAAATGTTATACCTGGGATATTACTTCCCTTCAACGAGATGATTGACCTCAAAATATATGTAGGTCAGTGTGACCTATATTTCATGGTTCAGTGACTTTGCTTTATATCTTGAATCCTATTGGATATAGAAACTTCATACCTGAATCATCATTGCCATGTGACCCGATGAATGACATAATAATATATCTAGGTCAGCATGACCTATATTTCATGATTCAGTGATTCTGCCATATATTTTGAATTCTATTTCATGGAGAAATTTCAAACTTGAATTATAAGTTCCATGTCACCAGATGATTGTATTTTCATGGTTCAGTGATTTTGCCTTATAATTCAGACACTATTTGATTCTGAAATATAATTTCTGGAATATTTGTTCCATGTGACCTGATGATCCTCAAAATATATCTAGGTGAGTGTGACCCATATTTCATGGTTCAGTAATTTTACCTTTTATCTTGAACGCTCAAAACAGCCGAGCTATTCTGTCATGCGACAGCTCGTTTATTGTTGTTATTTATGTCGTACAGGTTGCAAAAACTCTTGTGTTTTTTTTTTTGTTTTTTGTATGTATATATATATATATATGTATATTTTTGAGGGCCTCATGGAAGATTAGCCATAATGCTAAATGTGTAACCCTCTAGTCACAGGGAAATTTTAAATATCTAAAATTTCCCTGTGACACTCTTTAAATAAAGCCTTTACTTACTTACTTATCAATGCCATAGTATGTGTTGTTGTTATAGCAGTATTATTTATACAAATTTTGCGAAGAAAAAGTCAATATTTTGCAAAGAAAAAGTCCTATAGTGTATGTCATGTCTGATTGAGCTTTAAACCTTAAACTCAGAACATTGAGTCTTATTTCTCAAAGAAAATAAGGCTTGACATTACATGTGAATTGTCTGCCCTGCAGTGAAATATCAAGCCAAATAGAATTGCTGACTGCTGTAAAAATATTTCTGCAGTGCTTAAGTGAGAAGTTGTACTATGTGCAGAACAATTTTGTAATTGTACCGATTCTCACTTTGCGCAGAATATAATTAATGCAATACTGTGCAATATCAAAAAACAACTATTTGTTTTTTGTTGTTTTTTTTTATATAAGTTGTACTTGTTTCAACAACTTTATCAATGCAAAAATATATGTTGTCATCATGGTAGTATAACATCACGAAAACACGCCTATATAATTTTGACCCAATGAAACTCCACTTTTATGTTTACAGGGGTATATAGTGATTTTCTTATTTCTGCGGAAAACATAGATAATGGGTACTTGTTAGAACCACCTCGTCAAGGCTTGTTATCCCCACGCTTTTCGAAGAAAAAGTGGGGATATTGTAATGGTCTTCGTTGTCCGTAATCTGTACGTCCATCCGTCCGTCTTACCGGATAACTCCTCCTAGAGGGTTATAGATAGAAACTTGAAACTTTGGGAACTGATAGGTCTTTGGTCTAGGGAGTGCATGACACTTTCGGAATTTTGATCACACCCCTATGGGTGGGCCCAGGGGATGGGGCCCGCGGCGGTCAAAAATAAAAATTTCCAGAACATGGTTGTGTAATATATCAAAGTGAACTGTATGATGAGTAGAAAACATTACAACCAAAATTTGACCCCTGGGGTCAATTTTGAGGTCACCAGAGGTCAAAAACTGATTTTGACCCCTTTACCAGATAACTCCTCCTAGACGGTCATAGATAGAAACTTGAAACTTTGGGAACTGATAGATCTTTGGTCTGGGGAGTGCATGACACTTTCGGAATTTTGATAACACCCCTATGGGTGGGCCCAGGAGGTGGGGCCCGCGGGGATCAAAAATCAAAATTTCCAGAACATGGTCGTGTAATATGTCAAAGCGAACGGCATGATGAGTAGAAAACATTACAACCAAAATTTGACCCCTGGGGTCAATTTTGAGGTCACCAGAGGTCAAAAACTGATTTTGACCCCATTACCCCCATACATTACTGTTACCGGATAACTCCTCCTAGACCGTTACTAGATAGAAACTTGAAACTTTGGGAACTGATAAAACTTTGGTCTTGGGAGTGCATAACACTTTCAGAATTTTGATCCTACCCCTGGGAGTGGGGCCAGGGGTGGGGCACCTTGGGGATAAAAAATCAAAGTTTTCAGAACATGGTCGTGTAGCATATTGAATTGAACGGCATGATGAGTAGAATACATCACAATCAAAATTTTACCCCTCGGGTCAAACACCCCTAGGGGATGGCCCAGGGGGTGGGGCCCGCAGGGAAGCGTGGGGATATGCGATGGCTTGCCATCGACTGCGCGATTCTAGGTTTTGTAATGTATTTGCTAATTTTGCAGAAAAAAAGAGTTAGAAAACAATTTATGGTGTAGTCCTTGTCGAGCTTTAACACTTAAACTGCCAATCAGAACATTTGCAGACAACATTTTCAAATATTTCAATCCAGTTTTACAGAGAAAATAAGGCTTCACATGACACGTGGATCATCTATTCTCCAGACTTATCACAAGAAATGTCTCTGAAAAATACTTTATAAAATAAAATTGATGTCTGCCCTAAAAACTTCTGTTGCACTTTAAGGAGTTAGAAGACTGTGATGTGCATATATTGATGATCAGTGCATATGAGGTTACAGCTTTTACACAATTTCTAGTGAGTGAGGGTGATCACGCGACTTTTTAACATGATGCATGGCTCTGTTTCCAAGATGATGTCAGAGGCAACAACAAAGTTGTTAATTATTACATCGTCATAACAATGGCTGTAGGTAAAGAGGAGTGACAACAATAATTAAGGAACACTTTTCCTTTTTTCTTGTATGACACATGTTGTGGGCACTTGTTAGAATAGCCTCATCGACATGCTGTGGGCACTTGTTAGAATCGCCTCAATGAGGCGATTCTAACAAGCACCCACAACATAAGTTTATGTTGTTGGCACTTGTCAATGAGGTGATTCTAACAAGCACTCACAACATATGCATTTCATATGTTATGGGCATTTCTTTGAGACAATTTCTTTGAATTGTCTCAAGGCAATTCTAACAAACACCCACAACATGTGCCTTTATGGAGAAATAGGAAAAATATATCCAATAATTATCCTTGTTACTGCTTATCTGGGGCTATCATCATGAAAACACGCCTATATATTTCTGACCCCCTTCAATCCCACATTTATATAGTAAAACTGGGGTTTACCGGGTAAACCTTATTTTTCTTATTTCTGCTCTAAAATATAAATTGTGGGTACTCATTAGAACCACCTCACCGAGGCGATTCTAAGGAGTACCCACAATCTATATTTTGAGCAGAAACAAGAAAAATGTCACAATTTTTCATCTGAAAATTTTCATTATTTGGCGATCAAATGTACAATGTATTTGTATAGGCATATTTTCGTAATGGATGACCTTTGTTTAGCTAACTCATACAGCTGTACCAAACTTCCTGTCAGATTTTAACCTTTATCCTGCTGAATAAATTAATTTTGCATCATCCATTTCTGACTATAAACCAATCAAAGTACATGTACTTGATAACATATAGTTGTTCAATTCACAAACTTCATGACAGTGCAGATCCTGATCAGATGGCTTATGGCTTCTTTAGAGGCCATCTGATCTGGATCTACACTGTTTGCAAAGGTACGGGTTGTCATGTTCAGTGGGATAATGATTAACTTAAATATTGGCTCATGTTCATAATACATATCACATAATGTGATCAATATTGAGTAAATTAATGTCATTAATTGAATGTTATTTTGATTGCTTCCATATATTTTTAAATAGCAAAATGTTTATATGTTTTTACTGATAACAAAGATGATTGTTAAGATTCAAATGACTTAGTCAATTTTCCTTTTTATTAATTATTGTGTTTGTTATGAAATAAAATTGTTGAGCAAATTAGTAGTCCTTTGTTTTGTAATTAAAATGCCATGAAAAACCCATTTTAGACAGGAAACCTCAAAACAGGCAATTATGTCAAATGGAAAATCACACATTTTTGTCGCATCTGCTTGTAGCAGGGTGCAACATAGGCATCCGCTTTTCCATCCGTTCGTCCATGCGTCCATCCGGGTGAACATGTCGGGTGTCTGCATTAAATAATAATAGAAAATGATAGGAAAATAATAGATTTATTCCATAAAGTAAACCAAACAAAAGAAAATAACAAAAGAAATAACTGTTAGACTGTCCGTTCATCCATCTGTCTGTTAACATATACCACGAAGTTCGACATTATGTCAAAGTTTTTAGCTCACCTGAGCCGAAGGCTCACAAGGTGAGCTTATAGTATAGGTAGGCGTCCGCCCGTTGTCCGTCCATCGTCCATCTGTCGTCCACACCTTTGAACTCGAATATCTAAGTGACTAGCTGGCCAATCCCAATCAAATTTTATGTGCGGCATCACTGGGTTAAGGGATTGACTGCATTAGGTTTTGGACCAGTTTTGATCAGAACTGTGGTTGCCATGGAAACAAGAAGGTTCCATAGACTTATAATTGGGAAAACGACGTCTCCACTTTTTCTAGGCCATTTCTGATCCGATCTTCATCAAACTTGCAGATAACCAGGAGGAGCTTACAGTCTACATAAAGTTCGAATTTGGGCTGCACGGGACGAATAGCTTTGGAGTTACTACCCTTGAGCATAAATATAAGTGAAAAATGGTGTCTCCAGCTTTTTTCAGAAATTTATGATCTGATCTTTTTGTAACTTTTCATAAACGAGGACAAGCATAGCATCTCGGACGAGTTCGAATTTAATTTGAATCTGACCAGTGGTTTTCCAGTTACATCCCCTTGAGCATGAAAAATTTTCCCATAGACTTATAATAGGGAAAACGATGTCTCCACTTTTTCTCAGCCATTTCCGATCCGATCTTCATCAAACTTGCAGATAACCAGGAGGGGCTTACAGTCTACGTCAAGTTCGAATTTGGGCTGCACGGGACAAACAGCTTTGGAGTAACCTGCCCTTGAGCATTAAT
Source organism: Lucinisca nassula (assembly GCA_963580285.1). Taxonomy (NCBI): domain Eukaryota; kingdom Metazoa; phylum Mollusca; class Bivalvia; order Lucinida; family Lucinidae; genus Lucinisca; species Lucinisca nassula. The sequence goes on from OY757017.1 coordinate 144,031,686, forward strand.
ATAAGTGAAAAATGGTGCCTCCAGCTTTTCTCAGCTGTTTTTGATCTGATTTTTTTGTAACTTTTCAAAAACGAGGACAAGTATAAAATCTCGGACGAGTTCGAATTTGGTTTGAATCTGACCAGGGGTTTTCCAGTTAAATCCCCTTGAGCGTGAAAAATTTTCCCATAGACTTATAATCGGGAAAATGACATCTCCACTTTTTCTCAGCCATTTCTGATCAGATCTTCATCAAACTTGCAGATAACCAGGAGGGGCTTGCAGTCTACGTCGAGTTCATATTTGGGATGCATGGGACAAACAGCTTTGGAGTTACCTGCCCTTGAGCATAAATATAAGTGAAAAATGGTGTCTCCAGCTTTTCTCAGCCGTTTATGATCTGATCTTTTTGTAACTTTTCATAAATGAGAACAAGCATAAAATCTTGGACGAATTCGAATTTGGCTTCAATCTGTCGAGCGTTTTTTTCAGTTACAGTCTATGTTGAGTTTGAATTTGGGCCACGCAGGTCAAATGACTTCTGAGTTACCTGCCCTTGAGCATAAATATCAGCGAAAAAATGGTGTATCCAGCTTTCTGGGCCTTGAGCGCGAAAAAATTTTCCCTTAGACTTATAATGGGGAAAACAACGTCTCCACGTTTTCTCTGCCATTTCTGATCCGATCCTCATCAAACTTGCAGATAACCAGGCGGGTTACATCCCCTTGAGCGTGAACATTTTTTCCCATAGACTTAAAATGGGGAAAACGACGTCTCCACTTTTTCTCTGCCATTTCTGATTCGATCTTCATCAAACTTACAGATAACCAGGAGGGGCTTACAGTCTACGTTGAGTTCAAATTTTGGTTGCACGGGACAAACAGCTTCTGAGTTACCTGCCCTTGAGCATAAATGTAAGTGAAAAATGGTGTCTCCAGCTTTTCTCAGCCGTTTTTGATTGGATCATTTTGTAACTTTTGGTAAAGAGGACAAGCATAAAATCTCGAGTTCGAAGTTGACTTGAATCTGACCAGTAGTTTTCCAGTTACATCTCATTGAGTGTGAAAGATTTTCCCATAGACTTACAATGGGAAAATGACGTCTCCAGCTTTTCTCGACTATTTCAAATCAGATCTTCATCAAACTTGCAGATAACCACGAGGGGCATACAGTCTATGTTGAGGTTGAATTTGGGCCACGCAGGTCAAATGACTTCTGAGTTACCTGCCCTTGAGCATAAATATCAGCGAAAAAATGGTGTATCCAGCTTTCCGCAACCGTTTTTGTTCTGATCTTTTTAATACTTTTGGTAAATTAGGATAAGCATAAAATCTCTAATGAGTTCGATTTTTGCTTGAATCTGAACACCTGATTTCCAGTTACATCCCCTTGAGAGTGAAAACTTTCCCATAAACTTACAATGGGAAAACGGTGTCTCAACTTTGCTTGGCTATTTCTAACCTGACCTTCATCAAACTTCCAGATAACCAGAAGGAGCTTACAGTCTATGTTTAATTCGAATTTGGGCCGCATGAGACAAAAGGCTTTCGAATTACCTGCCCTTGAGCATAAATATTAGCGAAAAATAGTGTCTCTACCTTTTCTCAACTGGTTCTAATCTGATCTTTTTGAAACTTTCAGTAAACCAGAACAAGCATAAAACCTCAGATGAGTTTGAATTTGGCTTGAATCTGACATTTGGTTTTGCAGTTGCAGCCCTTAGAGCGTGAACAATTTTCCCTTAGACTTACAATGGAAAAACCATATTACCAACTTTTCTCCGCCTTTTCTGATCTGATCTTCATCAAACTTGCAGATAACCAGGAGGGACATACAGTTTACATAAGAGTTCGAATTTCAGCTGCATGAGACAAACAGCTTTGGAGTTACCTGCCCTTGAGCATAAATAATAGTAAAAAATGATGTCTGCACCTTTTCTCAACCTTTTTGATCTGATCTTTTTGAAACTTATAGCAAATGAGGACAAGCATAAAACCTCAGTTGAGTTCGAATTAGGCTTGAATGTGACATTCAGATTTGCAGGTACAGTTCCTAGAGCCTGAAAAATTTTCCCATAGACTTACAATGGAAAAACATCTCCAACTTTCTCCACAATTTCTGAACTGATCTTAATTAGACTTGCAGAGAACCAGGAGGGACATACAGTCTATGCTGAGTTCCAATTTGTGCGACATGGGACAAAGGGCTTTGAGTTACCAGCCCTTGAGCATAAATAATATTAATGAAAATTGTTGTCTCCACTTTTTCTCAGCCATTTTTGCTCTGATCTTTTTGAAACTTTCAGTAAACAAAGATAAGCATACACCTCAGATATGAGTTCAAATTTGGCTTGAATCTGACATTCCGTTTTGCAGTTATTTTGTTATGGTTTGTCATTGAGTGTTTATATCGTTTATATTATTTTGTTTTGGATAGCCAATTGGCCATTTTGTGGGAAAGTAACTGTCCTTTTGGCTTTCCGCTATTGATGTTTCCATTAGGGGGCCGTTGTTTCATGTTTGTATTTCTTTCCCTTTGGTGTCTCTGATGGGAGCTGTGGGTTAATTGTATTGATTCCTGATCATTGCCTTCACTTCTATTTTACATTGGAAAAACGACGTCTCTAACTTTACTCAGCCATTTCTGAACTGATCTTTATCAAACTTGCAGGTAACCAGGAGAGGCATACAGCCTACATGTATGTCGAGCTCGAAGTTGGGTTATGCAGGACCAAGGGCTTTGGAGTTACCTGCCCTTGTGCATAAAAACTGGTAAAAATAGTGTCTCCTCGTTTTCTCATCTGTTTTCAATAGGATCTTTTTGAAACCTTTAGAAAAGAAGGAAAAGCATAATATCTCAGATGAGTTCGAATCTGACAACTGGTTTAGCATTTAAGTTTCTTGAGCTTGAAAAATTTTACCATAGGCTTGCAACGGAAAAATGACGTCTCCAATTTTTCTCAGCCATTTCTGATCTGATCTTTTTCAAACTTGCAGATAGCCAGGAGAGGCATACAGTCTACGTCAAGTTCCAATTTGGGTCTCGCAGGACCAACAGCTTTGGAGTTAGCTACCTGCCCTTGAATATAAATATGAGTGAAAAATGGTGTCCACTTTTTCTCCGTTGTATTCGAACGGATCTTTTTGAAACTTGTAGTAAACAAAGACAAGCATAATATCTCAGATGAGTTCAAATTAGCCTTGAATCTGACAACCTGTGCTATTTCTCAGGTGAGCGATCGTTGCCCGCTGGGCGACTTGTTATTTAAGTCAACTGCAAACCTCAGCTGCCATAAAACCATACATGAAACATCTACCTGACCTTCTGACTTTGTAGGCACCTTGTCCTGGTGACTGACCTATATTTTGCGCTCCAGTGACTTTGACCATTATGTCCAAGTTCGACATTTATGTCGAAGTTTGTATTGTAATCAACTACAAGACTAAACAACCATCAAACCTTTCATGAAACATCTGCCTGAGCTCCTGACTAGGCAGGTGCTTTGACTGGTGACCTTGACCTATATTTTATGCTCCAGTAACTTTGACAAAAATTACATCGAATAAAAGGTGTACAACCATCAAATCTTGCATAGTGCTTCTCCTAGATATACTGACTCTGCAGGGACCTTGACCTGGTGACCTTGACCTATATTTTATGCTCTGTTGATTTTGACACATTTCACGTCAGTTCCAGATCTCCTCAAATAAAAGGCCCACAACCATCAAATGTTGCACAGTGCTTCTCCTAAATGTACTGACACTGCAGGTACCTTGACCCGGTGACCTTGACCTATATTTTATGCTCCAGTGACTTTGACACAATTAGCATCGATGTTCCAGATCTCCTCAAATTAAAGGCCTACAACACAAATCTTGCATAGTGCTTCTCCTTGATGTACTTACTCTGCAGGTGCCATGACTCGGTGACCTTGACCTACATTTTACACTCCAGTGATTTTGACACATTTTACGTCAAAGTTTCAGATCTCCTCAAATAAAAGGCCTACAACCATCAAGTCTTGCATAATGCTTCTCCTATATGTACTGACTGTAGGTACCTTGACCTATATTTAACGCTCCACTGACTTTGACAAAATTTGGGTCAATGTTCCAGATCTTCTCAAATAAAAGGCCTGCAACCACCAAATCTTGCATAGTGCTTCTCCTAGATGTACTGGCTGTGCATGTACCTCGACTTTGGTGGCCTTGACTTTTTTTTTGCACTCCATTGACTTTTACACATTTTAAGTCAACTTTCCATATCTTCTTAGCTATAAGGCCTACAACCACCAAACCTTGCATAGTGCTTCTCCTACATTTTCTGACTCTGTGAGTACCTTGACCTGGTGACCTTGACCTATATTATGCACTCTAGTGACTTGAACACATTTTACGTCAATGTTTGATATGTCCTAAAATAAATGGCCTACAGCCACCAAACTTTGCATAGTGCTTCTCCTCAATGTACTAATTTGGCACGTACCTTGACCTTGTGACCATGGCCTATATTGTTTGGTCCAGTGACTTTTACACATTTTACATCAACTATCAACTGCTAAGAATGAAATTTAATAACTATGTTCTGATTGTGGCTCCTGTGATTTTTGCCCCCAGCAGGTGCAATGCCGCCTTTGCGGAATTCTTGTAGTTGGTAGAGATAATCAAGGACCCATAGGTACCCGAAAGGCAAGCACAACAGCAGCTTTTGGATAGCATAATGAGCTTTGTCTGACACCAAGTTTAAGTATATCCGCTCACCAGGATAAGGCCCTTGATTTGTTTCTTACAAAGTCACCATCCCCTCTCAGTGAACTGAGTTAAGGGGGTGCCCAAGATTGGTAAAGCTGATCATAACAGTTCTCATTGAATACGACATGAAAGCAGTGAGTATGACAAACCCCAAGTAAAATTTACCAATATAAACATGGATATAGATGGTTTGCAAGAACACATGGTATGATTTATGGTTTCATTCCTTTCCTCTGACCATTGTCAGTTATCAACTTGTGGGTCAGTTTAAATCCGCTTTAATTTCGGCCATCAGAAGAGTAAGTATAGCAGCCCAGATGTTCAGAATCACTACAAAAGTACAGAGCACATGTACGAAAGGTACCCTAATTAAAAGATGCATAAAGAAGCATTAATTTGATACTGATCCCGTAAGTCACCAGAAGAGTGGAAAAAAATCAAGTTTTGTTCATTTTAATCCCCTTCACAGAGAATGGTGTTCTGAAAACTGACACAGTCAATAAGGCTTATATATGTAATATGGTTTCAATCAGCTCTGTCTCTGGTCGGGTCCACTGGAGTCGAACTGTTGGTTTTCTTTTGCCCCAGCATTTCATTACTTTCATGCTGTCAAGTCCTCATCATTGTTTCATCTCTGTATTTGTTTGTTTTGTGTCCTCGGAGACATTGCATTCTAATGCTCTTACGTATGTAACGCGATGTCTGATTAGATAACGTCAAAAATTTGCGACAGTATATTCCACGATATACTGTCGGAAATCCGACGTCACCACGTAACGTCGCTTTTCATTGGCTGGCATTTGGTTTTACGCAGCTCACTGCGCTTGCCGCCTTGTGCAAAATAGTACAAATTTTAGCTTAACAACCGAAAAAGTGCATTAGAATGGGGATAACTGTATTGAAAATTGTCATTTGGGGAGGTAAATCGTCGGTTTTACGGTCGCAAATTACGTTTTACGGCTCCGCTTACGCGTCGCCGTAAAACAAAATTTCCGACCGTAAAACCTCCGATTTACCTCCCCAAATGACAATTTTCAGTACAGTTATCCCCTAAATGATAGTTAGAAACCTTTCATGCAGACTGAACAAATTATTTGTCTAAAACCACAAGAGAACCAAGGGAGAGGATTGTGGCCACTTAAAACTACTGATTTAAGCGTGCACCCCCCCCCCCCCCCCCCCCCACCACCACCACCAAGTAAAATATTTTTACTGAGCGGCGGTGCTTCTATTGCTGTTTATTATGGTTATTGTTTGACTTTGTATGTAAGTACTGCTAATATATTGATCCCCAGCTTGAATCCTCAGGACTTTCAGATGAGTCTCCTGTCTCCATTATTCCTTAGTTGTTGGTGGGACGTAAAACCGTAACACACACACTGCATGTACTATTATTATTTTGGATAGCTATTTGGCAATTTTGTGGGAAAGAAACTGTCCTTTTGGCTTTCTAATTATGGTGAAGAGTTTTTATGTCAGTGTTCCTTTCCCTTTGGTGTCTTGGATTGGAGGTGTAAAGTAATTGTATCGTATGCTGATCATTGCTTTGACTTCTGTCTTGGACAAGAATTTGATGATGAGCTACCATCAAAAGTAAACAGCCTGTTCCCCGCCAAGGGTATATATCCATGCATAAGCCATTTTCTCTAGGCTTTTCAGAACATGGCTTTGTCAATGTGAAGTCTTTGCCCCTGCCCATCGAGGCTTGGAGAAATAGATTGGGCTGCATGATGCTTCCATGCAGAGCTGAAACCGACCACACACGAGTATTGGTAAACCAATTAGAAGGTCAAAGCCTGCCCAGGTCCCTCCATGCATATAAACCCTATTGGTTTCCATGGTAGTGGGGCAGGGATTAGATGTCGTTTCATCTCAATTCTAAGCCAGCCCAGGCCCGTCCATGCATATAAACCCTATTGGTTTCCATGGTGGTGGGGCATGGATTAGATGTCATTTCATCTCAATGTCGGGTAAAAGTCCCACTAATAGTATTGACGGAGACGTTAAACCTCAAATCAAACAAACAATGTGAATTCTGATATAGGAATTTAGGGAAGAAATGATATACAAAACAAGATAGATTGTAAGTAAAGCATTTTGATTATTTTTTAGGAAACTTCAAGTATAATATCATTAAATGGAAAAATGTTTGAACTTGTAGCAGTAAAATGTTTGAGCTTAAAAAATTGTTAACAAAAATGTTAATATAAATTACATTTATACATCTATACAATTCGCATGGAATGCAGGCCTGGGGCCAGTTGCTCAAAACTAACGACATCATTAGTAAACGAATCGTTAAAACTTTGATCATTAAATATGGCAAATATGCTAATATTTTTGCTGAAAAAATGTGAGCAGCTTTTGCGGTCGCAAAAGCTGCTCACATTTTTTCAGCAAAAATACCAAAATTTACGATATTGTACTTGCTAGAAGAGTTAACAATACGACCACTAACGAGCTCGTTAAGCTAACGATGCTCTGAACAACAGGCCCCTGATGAATAATATAGCTAACATTTAGGCCAAGTTGTTCAAAGCTATAAAGCCTGATTAGCATAATGACCTTGTAAGTGGTCAAAATGTTAACTGTTCTAGCAAGTACAGTATTTGAAACTGTCATTATCTGCTGGAAACAAATGTGAGTAGCTTTTGCATTGCTCACTTTTGTTTTTTTCAGCCAAAAATACCAGTGTTTTTCCATACTCAGTGGTTGAAGTTTCAAAATAACATTAACTAATTATTTTTTCAGCTTTGAGCAAGTGGGCCCAGAACAATAAGGCATGACCCAAGAAAATGTCATTTACAAGAGTATCAAAATATACATATTACGATAACACACCTGTATGACTAAGTCCATTCTTTCATATCTCCAAAATGATTACTTTTCTTACGAAAACTAGAGCTGTCAGTGAGCCTGACTAGGGCCCCGGCAGCGCTATCAGAAATTTGTGGACGGACAGATGGTCGGACAGACAGACAGACAGACGAACGGACAGAGTGATTACTATAGGGCACCCACACTTTCAGTGCGGGGCCGTAAATATTCTTTTTTATACTCCAAACATAGGTTGTGGGTACTCGTTAGAACCGCCTCATAGAGGCGGTTCTAATGAGTACTCACAATCTATGTCTTGGAGCAGAAGTAAACAAAATAATATAAACCGCTTCAAACCCAAGTTTTCTCTCTATTATAAATTTGGGTTTAAAAGGGTGTTCTTTGCATGGACTTGTTATCCTGATGATGAGCACAACAAAACCTACAATTAGACCTGTGCAACCAGCAAAGACTGATAAGCCTGCACTTCCACCCGATATGAGTTTTCGTTTCTCACTCTTTTGAACGAATCCACAGGCTGATCTGGCCACACAGAAATCTTACTGTAGGTTGTGTCATGTGACCAGCCCACCAGTCTTGATAATGAGAATTTTCTTCACCTTTAAGATCTAATCTTAGTCTTACAGGGGGAACAACCTATGTCAGAGCAGTGACGTCATAACCATTCGTAGGTTAGCCGGCGTTGACTACACAAAAGACATTCGTCACATCAAGTAGGCGCAGTTGGTGCATTTGGTCATAAAAGAATCAAACATACTGAAGTCTGTCTCAGAAATGTGGCCCTTTCTTTGAATAACTCGACACAAGCTGATTTGGCAATGATGTCGGAACAACCATTGTTTACAGCGCCAAATCAAATCTTGTGACGAAGCTATCGAAGCCTTTTCAATGTTTCTAGGTGGAATTAGCTCACTGATGGGATGCAAATATTGTTCGTATGTTTTCTGAAGACTCGTAATGTACATATCTAGTTTGAAGCATTTTATTTATCCTATTTACACCAAAATGGCCGCTCCTGAAATGGTTACGACATCTCTGCTATGAGGTAGGTTGTCACCCTTGTCTTATCTAAGTGATATTTGCAATTATCTACAAATTTAAAAATGAAGAAAATTCCTAAGATCAATTCCACTATTTTCCTTGGCTTTTCAGCTTCCCAGAAGATGATTACTGAGCTGGTCTTCAGAAATATATAGTACCCTCATCTTGACTTTATTTTGATACCAGTTGTTGTTTGGGATTGTGACAGAGTTGATCGTTCTTCAGTCATCTCACCGGCCCCGATAGCTCAGTTGGTAGAGTGTCCGCTCCGGGAATGGGAGGTCACCGGTTAGATCCCGGGCCGCGACATAACAAAGTCATTAAAAGTGGTACTCGCTGCTCCTCGCTTGGTACTCAGATTTATAGGGTAGAGCAAGGACTGGCCGACCCAGTGTCAGGATAATGTAACTGGGTGTGGTATCATGTAATGTGTCTGGGACATGATACTTCAGTGAGGCAGCACTATAAAAATGAGCATTGAGCTCCCTGTCGCAACCAGACACCGAAGTGATATGACTGAAAAATTGTTGAAAGCGACGGTAAACCCAAATTCACACACACACACTCTTCAGTCATCAACATTTTATCTCGATATTTGCTATTTTTTCTAATATGAAAACTTCTAATATTTTTGCTTATTTTTACTCCAAACTTAGATTGTAGATGCTCGATTAAACCAGCTGAGTGAGGCATTTCTAATGATTTGAAGCGGAAATAATATGAATTATATACAGCCATGCAAACCCCAGTTTCTCAAAAAAAAACTCGGGTTTCCAGGGGTGTTCATTACATGGACTTGGTAGCCTTCACAGCCATATTTAATATGCAGCCTTCAGGCAAAGGGGCAACATAATCTTGGCTTGATGAGTATCAAAGATTGCTGCCAGGATAGATAACTCTTTAAGTTAACAATTATAGCAGGCTCCTGCATGAATTAGACATTCAAACCGAACATAAACATCCCTTAACCTTTAAGATGCCATGAAAAACTGCATCTGAAAATGTTGTCTGTTTATGTTGTCTGCTGCATCTTCTTGTAATCTTTTCATATATTTTTTCGTACAGGCAAACAGTGTCGACCCTAATCAGACGGCTCCTTTAGGAGCCGTCTGATCAGGGCCACACTGTTTGCAAAAAAACGACTTTTAAAGTGACAAGCAGATAACCATTGTTGTGACTGGCATGTCATGGGTTAATCAAGGGCATGTTACTCTTCCAATAACAGTCCAATCAGTTGTTTGACCTTTTCGCACATGGCAACCTATGCACCAGCTGTCATGCAAGTCTCAAACGATGATCTTGATAACTGTTAGACATGACCAGTACTATAAAGTGTGACAGACAGATGTATCTGTAAACAAGGATATAACCAAATGTGCCCACCCCCAAGTGGGGGATAAAAATCAGAATGTATGACAAACCACTGTATGCATAAGTATCAGCTTCCAACTGGACAGTTTTCCTGGAAACGCTACCCACCAACTAGCTCATACGATGATGTCCACATAGGGGCAATGCCAATGAATACTACATGTATTTCCAACAAGAAAAACTAAAATGACAAAAAACTTCTTAACAAAATTGTGCGTTGTTTGTTCCTCTGAGAATGTAAGTACAATGTATATAAATAACAAAAACAATGCCACCATGCTCAATATATGGGAAGCTCTCTTCTGCTACAGAATTCAATGTGAATACATCACAATCACTTAAAAACCACTACTGTTGGGGTCCAAAACAAGAATTCTGAAGAAGGCTATGTCATGCCTGTTGGGGTGCAAAGTCACTGAACCATGAATATAGGTCAAGGTCAAACCTTGATGCTTGCATTAAAGCTGTCATCCCTAGCTGCAACTTTGTACAAAGTAACATTAATAAAGCTCATTTACTCCTGAAGAAATGGACTTGACCATTAGGGTGAACACTAGCATTGACGCAATAGTTCACAAAGTCAGTAAAGCATAAAATATAGGTCAAGGTCAAATATGGATGCCTGCATTAAAATTGTCATCCCTAGATACAAGTTTGTACAAAGTATCATTAACGAAGGTCTAATAGTTCTTGAGAAATGGATTTGAACATTAGGGTGAACGCAAGGGTGGTCACAATATTTCACAAAGCCAGTGAACCATGAAATGTAGATCAAGGTCAAATATGGATGCCTGCATTAAAATTGTCATCCTTAGATGCAAGTCTGTAAGAAATATCATTAATGAAGCTCTTATAGTTCTTGAGAAATGGACTTGAACATAGGGTGGACACTAGGTTGGTTACAAGTTTCCAAAGTCAGTGGACCATGACATATAGGTCAAGGTCAAATATGGATTCTTGCATTAAAATTCTTATCCCTAGATACAAGTCTGTACCAAGTATCATTAATGAAGCTCTTATAGTTGTTGAGAAATGGACTTGAACATTGGGGTGAATGATACGATAGTTGCCATCGTTTTCCAAAGTCAGTGAACCATGAAAAACAGGTCAAGGTCAGATATTGATACTTGTGTCAAAGTTGATATCCATAGATGCAAGTCTGTACCAAGTATCATTAATGTTGCTCTTACAGTTCTTGAGAAATTGAACATTAAGGTGAATGCTAGGATGGTTGCAATAGATTCCAAAGTCAGTGAACCATGAAATGTAGTTCAAGGTCAAATATGGATGCATGCATTAAAGTTGGTATCCCTAGATGCAAGTCTGTACCAAGTATCATTAACGATTCTCTTATAGTTCCTGAGAAATGAACTTGAACATTAGGGTGAATGCTAGGGTACGGACAAAGGAATGAACGGATGGAAATTCAACATCTATATGGCGCCATGCTTAAAGCAGGGGCGATAACAAAAACCATGTTAGTTTAACTACTGTGTTATGTCTGCTGGCCTCAGTAGCTCAGTCAGATATGCGTCTTACAGATGATTGGGAAGTTGGGGGGTTGGCAACATTCTTTCTTGGGGGCTGATCATGTAATTTCTACAGCCATTTTCTCAATTCTGCTGATTCAAGGACTCGATATGATCTGAAAAGTGATGGCTGTGCTGTTTAACTATTAACAAACAAACAATCAAACCGTGTTATATCTAAACAAAAATGTTATATCTAAAACTGTGTTATAAGGAACAGTGTTATCAAGAAGTAAACATGTATTTGACAGCATTAGCCCTGTTCCATTACTACAACCATGATGACTGATAAGAATATGGTTATAACTCACTATTATAACCTTTGCATGAATCCATTGTAAGTATATGACAAAATTAAAATTCTGTTATGAAAGACAAACAGGGCTTTAAAAGCATTTTAAGCCATTTGATCAAGCTGTTACAGTGTAACAGCCCTATGCATTCAATTCTCTGTAAGTTAATTCTTATCAAAAAGATTTTTAAAAGAACATATACATGTAGTTCAGGGTCCAGTTATTCAAAACTATCAATATCATTTGCTAACATATCACTAAAACTTTGATCATTTAATATAGCATACATACTACTATTTTTGGCTGAAAAAATGTGAGCAAATATACTAAATTACTTATTGTACTTGTTCGAACAGCTAGAAGCCTCCGTGGTTTAGTGGTTATGCTACTCGCCTTGTAAACCCGGGGTCGCAGGATCGATCCCAGGCTTCTCCAGACTTTGGGATGAGTCTTTAAACTGATGTCCCGTCTCCATATGACCATAGCTGTTGGTGGGACATAAAACTCAAACACTCACTCACTGTTCAAACAGCTAACAATCTGGTCACTAACAAACTTATTGAGCTAACATTGCTCTGATAAAATGGTCCCAAATCTAAAGGGAATGTAACAGAGTTTGTACAACCTACTTCAGTATTTTGATATTTGAGATTCTTCAGAAAAATGAAATCCTTTTGACAAATACTTCGTTAATCCTTAAAGTGCCAACTACAATACACAGCATATGACATTTTTAAACTTTTTCCTAGTTTTCACAGAAAATCAGGCTAACCTAAGCAGAAGATTCACATGAAATGTCAAGCCCTATTTTCTCTGAACAAATAGAATGTTTTAGAATGTTGCTTATCACTATAAGGGTAAATTCATATACCAAAATAAATGGCAAGCTTCATGTTGATATTTAATACTCAGTATACCACAACCTTGTTATAACACAGTTTTGTTATAACACGGTTTCACGATGGATCCCAAAATTGTGTAGACTTTACAGAAAAATTACCATAAATGGTAATTTTTCTATATAATCTACACATTTTTGTTTGGATATAACATGGTTGTTTAACTAACACAGTTTCTGCTTCCTGACCCCATTAATAGTGTTACTAAGAGGTTGTGGTGTAGTTTCATGACAACACATTTGTGCAGGTGTAAATCAATAACAACGATAGGAGTTAACAACAAAGCATCACTGCTCACTAACAAGATAAATCAAATAGTTAACCCATGAGGTGCCACTCACGACAACTGTCATCTGTTGGTAACTTTAAAAGTCATTTTTGCAAACAGTGTGAAAAGAGATTAGACTGCTCCTGTAGAAGCAGTCTGATCAGGGTCAACACTTTTTGCCTGTATGCAAAACTATCTTTGAAAATTTTGCAAGAAGATGCAGCAGGCAACATAAACAAACAACATTTCTGTGAAATTATTTTGAAATCAAGATATTGGCCTAGGTCGAGATTTCATTTACAGGTTATTCTATTTTTAGCACTGGTGGCCATTGTTCAGCAGAGCCAAACCATTGTAACAATTTTGGTTGACTTTTGATTAAAAAGTGAAAAAAAAAGTGTTAAATTGCACATATAATATCTCATTCTCTGATGGTTAATAGAAAATACAGATTTTTTTTTTTTAATTTTGAACATTCCTTGTTGATTTACTAATTGAAAAAAATATGAATAAAAAGACAACAACAACCTTAATAATACTGAGAGATCTGCCAGCTAAAACTGTATGCTAAAAATCTATATCATATGTATAAAGTGTGTTAATTAAGACAGTTACGAGATTGTTAAACATGATAAATACAGCCACCTATGTTTTAACCCTCGCCATGCTGATTTTTCAATTTGCTACACTCCTCGATTTTCAGCCATTAACCCTTTTTGTACCAAATGGAACCTTCCTCGTTATATATAACAGGAGTTCATTTCAAAATTTAGGGGTGACAGGTTGTGTTTTCATCAAAATGTATTTGGAAAATGACTGACGCCGTGTTCTGCGGCGTCTGATCTGGGCCTGCACTGTTTGCCAGGGTACCCATTTTGTGGTTTCTTGTACTAAATGGGTTACATTGTATTGAATGATTTCAATTTTTACCAAGGAAACAGATGCATAATAGAAAACAGTAAAGATCCTGATCAGCTGGCTCTGAGAAGTCAGCTGATCTTAATCTATATTCTAATGCACCTGTGTATGTAACATGACCTTTGATGGGATAACGTCACAAGTTTGCGACAGTATATTCTGCAATATACTGTCTGAAATCTGACGTCATGCTGTAATGTCGCCTTTCATTGGGTAGCATTTGGTTTTACACAGCTTGCAGTCCTTGCCGCTTTGAGCAAAATAGTACAATTTTTAACAAAACAACTAAATAATTGCATTAGAATGGGGATAACTGTATTGAAAATTGTCATTTGGGGAGGTAAATCGTCAGTTTTACGGTTGCAAATTCCATTATATGGCGACACCGTAAAACAAAATTTCCAGCCCTAAAAAGGCCGATCTACCTCCCCAAATGACAATTTTACATATAGTTATCCCCTAATTGATTTAAAAAAAAAAGCGAAATATGCAGGTTCAGCATAGTGAGGGTTAGAATGCAATTCAAGTAACAAAATACAGCTTTACAAAGACATGTACAGAAAAAGTGACAACTACTATTTGGCAATTTGAGCAACACTTCATAATAAACAAAATTGTAAACATTGCTAATACATAGTAAATACTATTTGGCATATGAGAGCTGTTCAAAAAGTAAAGGTACTGACTGGTTCGATTCCCGGCAGGGATAATAAAATTGCGGTGTCCGAACATGCTCCAGTGGCATCATTTGCAGGAATGAATGCCGCAAAGTGCACCGTCCTTTGGATCGGGACGTTTAACTGGAGGCCCCCTGTGCAGGGAGAACCATCCCCTGTGCAGGTTAAAGATCCCTACTGTAATTACATTATTACTGTTTAGGCTTTCATCCTGCAAATCTGGAGTGTATGTAATGTACACCTGCCGAAAATGCACACAAGGGCATAGGCAGTATTCGAAGAATGAAAGAAAGAAAGTCTGATCAGGGTCTGTACCGTTTGTCAATTCAGCAGCACTATTTTACCACTATTTTACCATTATTTTAACAATTACAGTAGCTGGTAATGGTACTCCAGTTTTATATACAAGAATTCTGCCAAAAGCTATGTAGCACCTGTGGTTGTAGTGCTTGAGAAACTGACTGGAACATTGTGGTAGATGCTAGGATTGCTGCAAATGTTCACGTATTGAACAAACAAACGGAAAGAATGAATGGACAAACAAATGGAAAGAAAATCGTACTACTACATTGCACCATGCTTAATCCTTACCCCGCTGTTCACGACAACCCCTACCTTTGCAAACAATGTAGATCCAGATCAGATGGCTTCAGAAGAAGCCATCTGATCAGGATCTACTCTGTTTGTCATTTAGCTTGTGAATTTAAGCGAAAACATTGTATTAAGTAATCTGATTGGCTGATAGTCAGAAATGGGTGGGGCTAATTAAAATATTCAGCAGGATAAGACTTAAATCAGGATAAGACAAAAGTGTTTTCAGACATGTGCAATACAGACTCAAATCAGCATGTGCATCCATTCAGTAATACTATAGGGATCACTCCTTTTATCTATGCATTAACATTAATTTTGTCAGGCCCTGGGGAAAATGTTTGAACAAGAGGCTACTAGGCTGAGTGTTCAAATATCTTCCAAGGGACCCAGCTAATGTTATTGCGATGAAATAACCCTGAGTGAGTGTTATTCTTGCATTTACATAACTTAGGCTTCCAACAGCAAATTGTGATGAAAATGCCCCCAAAATCCAGGTTCAAACAACACATGAATTTAATTATCTGAACATGGATTTTTGTTGTTTGAACATGTTTCTGGCTCAGTCAAGAGTTGCTTCAAACAGCAGCTATTTTCATAAGATTTTATGCAAGAATCAGTAAAAATACATGCTTCCCAGTCTGCATTTGAAACTTTGGATAAACAAACATCTCCATAACATACAGTGAACACTGATCAGTCTGCTAATGCATTGGTTGATTTCATGACTGAAGAAAATTTACACTGCCTAGACTCAAACAAGTATGCATATATGTATATAGTAAGGCCCCATCAAGTCCCTGAGTTCAAGACTCTTTTTGGCAAGAAAATAAAGCATTCCTGTATTTAAGGTGAACTGATACACCTGAAATATGTTTTATCATTTTTGCAAGGGGAGATAACTTCTGTGAGTTGTTTTTTATTTCTCTATTCAAAGAGACTAAGACACTCTGGTTAAAGGGTCTACTTTTAAAGGAAAGAATTTGCTCCTCAGGAGCAAATTCTTTCCTTTAAAAGTAGACCCCTATGGATAAGGAATATAAAAGTATTTCAGAAAATTGTCTCCCCTGGAGGTGTATTCAGTCACCTTCAAACAGATATATGACACAAACTGAATGTAGTTACAATAAGGAAGATCACGCATTCAACCACAAACTAACAAAATATGTAACAGGCTGCACCAACAGTTAATAAAAGATGTAAATTAACAATATATAATAATAATGATAATAATAAATGCATTGAGTACATGGTTTGCAGTTTCATGCTATTGTCTTCCTTATCATTCTATCCAGTTCGAGTCATATGATCCATTAACGTGTGCATTGTAATATTTCTCCTTATAATGCTTCTTGCAAAACTCTGCTATCCTATCACAAGCTTCCAGCAGCTTTTCCTGAGGCACTGTCAGCACAACACGGAAGAAATTTGGGTAGTCAAAACACTGAAACATAAAGGAAAACAACCCATAATTATACTGCAAGGCATCAATCCAATTAAAGAAACTTAATGGTATTTTTGTTGGTTCTCAGTCCTGTTATCCTTCCCTACCTTTGATTTTGAACCCATATTTTTTTTGTTTCAATATTTGTGAGCATTTTTCACAACATATTTTCCCCACCATATTTTCAAGGGACAGAATTTTCTATCTATCTATCTTCTTATACTGAGTCTGTCATATTTGGCCATTACCTCAGTTGGTTGGGTGGCTAAATTTAGAATTTAGCTAAAAAAAAAAGAACAAGAGGGCCATGATGGCCCTGGATCGCTCACCTGATCCATAGTGTAACAAGTGGGACCCAGGGAGGGCCATTAATTACTTAATGTGCATAATGTTGAGGGAGGTCTTAAAGGTGAAGCTTCATACCAAACATCAACAAAGCTATAATTTGAACAATCTTGGCAAAGGTCCACTAGATGAAGCTACAGATCAAATATCAAAGACCTAGGCCTTGCGGTTTCGGAGAAGAAGGTTTTTTTTTAAGATATTCCCTACATAAGCCTATGCAAAACCAAATGGCCCCGGGGCTATATAAATCTATGTAAAACCACAGGGCCCCGGGGTGGGGGGCATTTGTGGCCCCAGGGCTATAATTTGAACAATCTTGGAAGAGGTCCACTAGATAAAGCTCCATACTAAATATCAAAGGCCTTGGCCTTGCAGTTTCAGAGAAGATTTTTAAAGATTTCCCTATATAAGACTAGTTTCAGAGAAGATTTTTAAAGATTTCCCTATATAAGACTATGAAAAAACCAAAGGGCCCCGGAGCGGGGACATTTTTGGTATAAGGGCCATAATTTGAATAATCTTGATAGAGGTCCACTAGATGCAGCTTCATACCAAATATCAAAGACCCAGGCCTTGTGGTTTCAGAGAAGAAGATTTTTAAAGATTTTCCCTATATTAGACTATGTAAAACCATAGGGCCCCAGAGTGGGGGCATTGTTGGCCCCAGGGCTATAATTTGAACAATCTTGGTAGGGGTCCATTAGATGAAGCTGCATACCAAATATCAAAGTACTGGGCCTTGTGGTTTCAGAGAAGAAGATTTTTAAAGATTATCTCTATATAAGCCTATGTAAAACCAAAGGGCCCCGGGGTGGGGCCACTTTTGGCCCCAGCACTATAATTTGAAACATCTTGGTAGGGGTCCTTTAGAAGAAGCTTCATACCATATATAAAAAACCTAGGCCCTGTGGTTTCAGAGAAGAAGATTTTTAAAGATTTTCACTATGTAAGTCTATGTAAAACCAAAGGGCCCCGGAGCGGGGGCATTTTTGGCCCAAGGGCTATAATTTGAACAATCTTGGTAGGGGTCCACTAGATGAAGTTTCATACCAAATATCAAAGTCCTGGGCCTTGCGGTTTCAGGAAAGAAGATTTTTAAAGATTTTCCCTATATAAGCCTATGTAAAACCAAAGGGCCCCAGGGCGGGGGCATTTTTTGCCCCAGCACTATAATTTGAACAAACTTGGTAGGGGTCTACTAGATGAAGCTTCATACCAAATATCAAAGTCCTGGGCCTTGTGGTTTCAGAGAAGATTTTTACAGATTTTCCCTATATAAGCCAATGTAAAACCAAAGGGCCCCGTGGCGGGGGCATTTTTTATCCCAGCACTATAATTTGAACAATCTTGGTAGGGGTCCACTAGATGAAGCTTCATACCAAATATCAAAGTCCTGGGCCTTGTGGTTTCAGAGAAGAAGATTTTTACAGATTTTCCCTATATAAGCCTATGTAAAACCAAAGGGCCCTGGGGCGGGGGCATTTTTGGCCCCAGCACTATAATTTGAACAATCTTGGTAGGGGTCCACTAGATGAAGTTTCATACCAAATATCAAAGACCTGGGCCTTGTGGTTTCAGAGAAGAAGATTTTTTAAGTTTTTGGTGAAAAAAATCTATTTTTGGCTCCTGTGACCTAGATGTGCAACGGACTGGAACCATTTGAACAACTTTGAAAGGGGACTACCTAAGGATCATTCCTGTGAAGTTTGGTTAAAATCCGATCAGTGGTTTAGGAGGAGCTGTCGTTTAAAGAAATTGTTTACGCACGCACGGACGCACGCACGCATGGATGCACGACGGACGACGGACAAAAAGTGATCCCAAAAGCTCACCTCGTCACTACGTGATGGTGAGCTAAAAACAAGAGGGCCATGATGGCCCTCGATCGCTCACCTGATCCATAGAGTAACAAGGTGGCCCGGGGAGGGCCATTATTGACCCCAGGGTTATAATGTTGAGGGAGGTCTAAAAAGGTGAAGCTTCATACCAAATATCAACAAAGGCTATAATTTGAACAATCTTGGCAAAGGTCCACTAGATGAAGCTACACACCAACTATCAAAGACCTGGGCCTTGCGGTTTCAGAGAAGAAGATTTTTTTAAAGATATTCCCTACATAAGCCTATGTAAAACCAAATGGCCCCGGGGCGGGGGCATTTTTGGCCTAAGGGCTATAATTTAAATAATGTTATGAAGCTTCACACCAAATATCCAAGACCTCGGCCTTGCTTTTTCGGAGAAGAAGATTTTCAAAGATTATCTCTATATAAGTCTATGTAAAACCAAAGGGCCCCAGGGCTGGGGCATTTGTGGCCTGAGGGCTATAATTTGAACAACCTTGGTAGAGGTCCACAAGATGAAACTCCATACCAAATATCAAAGACATGGGCCTTGCAGTTTCAGAGAAGAAGATTTTTAAAGATTTCCCTATATAAGTCTATGTAAAATCAAAGGGTCTCTGGGCAAGGGGATTTTTGGCCCCAGGGCTATAATTTGAACAATCTTGATAGAGGTCCACGAAATGAAATTTCCCACCAAATATCAAAGACCTAGGCCTTGTGGTTTCATAGAAGAAGTTTTTTAAAGATTTCACCTATATAAGCGCATTTAAAACCAAAGGGTCCCGGGGCGATTTTTGGCCCCAGCACTATAATTTGAACAATCTTGGTAGGGGCTCACTAGATGAAGCTTCATACCAAATAGCAAAGACCTGGGCCTTGTGGTTTCAGAGAAGAAGATTTTAAAAGATTTTCCCTATATAAGCCCATGTAAAACCAAAGGGCCCCGGGGCGGGGGCATTTTTGGCCCCAGCACTATAATTTGAAAAATCTTGGTAGGGTCCACTAGATGAAGCTTCATATCAAATATCAAAGACCTGGGCCCTGCGGTTTCAGAGAAGAAGATTTTTAAAGATTTTACCTACATAAGCCGATGTAAAAAAACCAAAGGGCTCCGGGGTGGGGGCATTTTTGGCCCCAGCACTAAAATTTGAACAATATTGGTAGGGGTCCACTAGATGAAGCTTCTTACCAAATATCAAAGACCTAGGCCTTGCGGTTTCAGAGAAGAAGATTTTTAAAGATTTTCCCTATATAAGCCCATGTAAAACCAAAGGGCTCCGGGGCAGGGGCATTTTTGGCCCCAGCACTATAATTTGAACAATCTTGGTAGGGGTCCACTAGATGAAGCTTATACCAAATAACAAAGACCTGGGCATTGTGGTTTTAGAGAAGAAGATTTTTAAAGATTTTCCCTATATAAACCCATGTAAAACCAAAGGGCTCCGGGGCGGGGGCATTATTGGCCCCAGCACTATAATTTGAACAATCTTGGTAGGGGTCCACTAGATGAAGCTTCAAACCAAATATCAAAGACCTAGGCCTAGCCGTTTCAGAGAAGAAGATTTTTAAAGATTTTCCCTATATAAGCCCATTTAAAACCAAAGGGCCCCGGGGCGGGGGCATTTTATGGCCCCAGCACTATAATTTGAACAATCTTGGTAGGGGTCATTTAGACGAAGCTTCATACCAAATATCAAAGACCTGGGCCTTGCGGTTTCAGAGAAGATTTTTTAAGTTTTTGGTGAAAAAAATCTATTTTTGGCTCCTGTGACCTATATGTGCAACAGACCGGAACCATTTGAACAACTTTGAAAGGGGACCACCTAAGGATCATTCCTGTGAAGTTTGGTCAAAATCCGATTGGTGGTTTAGGAGGAGATGTCGTTTGAAGAAATTGTTTACGCACGGATGGACGCACGCACGCATGGACAACGGACAAAAAGGGATCCCAAAAGCTCACCTCGTCACTACGTGACGGTGAGCTAAAAAGAGATGCACTGGTTGCGTCCTTAAAACTATTTACAATCTGCATAACAGAGGTATCCTAAAACGCATACCTCTGAGTCTCAATCTTACACTGTGCGGGCTTTGAACTCTTCTGCGGACTTGACATTCACCGCAGAGGAGGGAAGACTATTCTATTGGGGAATAGTTCTAGGAAAGAAGGAGTTCTTCAGGGCATCACTATAGGACTGGTATCTAGGATATTGTGAGTCATTTACTTTTGATGCCCTTGTTTGGGTCGACACTGTTACGAGGGTCAAGTAACTATCTTTATTAATAGACACTGAATCAGAGTGAATCTTGTAGAAGAAGGTTAAAGAGGACTGCTCACGACGGGCCTCCAGGGATGGCCACTCTAGCTCATTAAGCATATCACCAACGCTACTTCTATTTCGCCATCGCCTGCAGGTCCATCGAGCAGGTGTCCTCTGCACCCTCTCCACCTGCTGAGTCTAGGTTTTAACATAGGGATGCCAAATGGGTGATGCATATTCAAGTTGAGGGTGAACCAATGTTTTATATGCAACATCCTTTGTCTGCCTAGGTGCAAAGGACAAGTTACGTCTAAGGAATCCTAAAGTCCTAGTTGCTTTAGATGTAATCTCAAGAGATATGTTGTACTAGCTGCTCCTCGGTTGGCACTCAGATTTACGTGGTAGAGCTAGGACTGGTCGACCCAGTGTCAGGATAGTGTGACTGGATGTGGTATCATGTTATGTGTCTGGGACATGATACTTCAGTGAGGCAGCACTATAAAAGTGAGCATTCAGCTCCCTGCCACAACCAGACACCGTCGTGATATGACTGAAAATTTGTTGAAAGCGACATTAAACCTGAATTCACACACACACACACAGAGATATGTTGACCCCAACCAAGATCGTCAGTGATGGTGATACCAAGATATTTAGTGGATTGAACATGCTCCAAAATTTGCTGGTGAAGTGTATAGTCAAACTTAACTTGCTTGTCCGGAGGGTGTTGTGACATTTGGCCACATTGAACTTCATCTGCCAATCGGCCTCCCACTGTGCAAGTTGATCCAGGCAAAATAAGACAGTCAGAAGGGGAATATATGTTCCTATACAGGACACAATCATCAGCAAACAAACGGACCGATGACCTGATATTATCGGGGAGATCATTGATGAAAACCAAAAAGAGGACTGGTCCAAGGACCGAACGTTGGGGGACACCAGATAAAAACAGGGACTGGATCAGACGCTTGGCTGATTTTTAGGACTTCCCATCTACTTTCTTGTAAACTGCATCCCTCCAAACAAAAAGGGTCTAGGAGCAAATTCTTTTCTTTGGCTCTTTTTGATAAAGAAAGGACAAACATTTTTGAATGAGAGGTGTACCCATTCCCCTTAAAATATAACTAAACAAACCAGTCGTAAGGAAAGCATCCTGGCCATCTTTCAAAGATATTCAGTTTGGCATTGGCCATAGTCTTCCAGATTTTCCAGATGTGCGAGTCTTTTCTGACCTGGCTGGACACATTTGTCCAATGCCTCTAAAACTCTTGTAATGGATTCCTACTATAATAATAATAATAATAACGATAATAATAATAACAATAATAAAGTCTTTATTTCAAGAGGGTAGCACAATTAGAACAATAACTAATCTCCCTTGCAACCCTCAAACTGTTGATTACTGTTTATTTTGGATGCCTTACTTCATCTACTAAAACGAACGATGATTGGTCCATCTGAGATGTACTGGACTGCTCATCAACTATTATTGATTTTTTGCTGATGGTCCTTATTTGGCCAAAACATGAATAAGGCGGAATCCTGTTTGAGTTACTTCCCTTCATCTCTCAATTTTGTTTACATGTGAAAACATTAAGACAAATATCAAGTTTGTTCTTGTAAAATGTCATCACACAAAAAAGCTCCCTAAAAAGTAACAATATTTGACCTTTTTCATGCTGAAATCTAGCAGTGACAAAAGAGAATGTCTCTGGGGAATCACTGCAAGGAAATTGTGAAAACAAAGCAAGCCCCCCCCCCACCCCCCACCTCTCTCTACCACTGAATACACCAGTCAGCGAGGTGAAGTTAGTCAAATAGTCCAAGCCAAACTACCAGGCAAAAAGGGGACAAATTACATTCCTGCTTAGAATATAATACCTAGAAATGTTTGCAGAGGAAAACAATGTCCCCCCACCATAAATTTAACTTCAGTAAACTTTATTGACTTTGATAACGCAGTTATAATTTGGTTAAGAGGCAAAAAAGCCATTGTTGGCCATTAACTGACAGTTTTCAGGAGCCTGTGACCTTAAAAAGTTAAAGATCATCAAAATCTAATCAAATCTTTAGTAGATTGTAATTATGTATTGCCCTAAGTTAGACCAACATAATGGAAAGCTTTTAGAAGCCTTGAAATTACGGTCAATGTCACCAAAATCAAATCACATCTTTTGTAAATTGCAATTATATAATGTACCAAGTTTGACCGAATGTCATCAATTTATTCGCTAGATAGGGTGCAGAAAAGTCAAAATTGACATTTCTGGGGGCATGTGCCCTTGAAAATAAGGTCAAGGTCACCCAAATCTGATTATGATCAAATCTTTGGTCAGTTGACATGATATAATGTACCAAATTTCATCAATTCAATCATGAGATAGGGTGCAGACAAGCCAAACTGACAGTTTCTAGGGGGGGGGGGGGGGGGGGGGGGGTGTGCCCTTGAAAATCTAATCAATTCTTTTGTAGGTTGCAATGATATATTGTTCCAAGTTTGATCAAATTTCAATTTGTTCATAGACTGCAAGCTGAGTGCAGACAAGCCGAGATTGACGCTTTTGCTCTTGAAAATAAGGTCAAGGCGACCAAAATATAATCAAATCTTTGGTAGGTTGGAATGATATATTATACAGAGTTTGACCAAATTTCATCATTCATTCATGATGGTGGTGTTCGTGTCACGACTTGTTCACATGATGATTTTCCTCTTGGAATGATATATTATACAGAGTTTGACCAAATTTCATCATTCATTCATGATGGTGGTGTTCGTGTCACGACTTGTTCACATGATGATTTTCCTCTGGATCTACATTGTTGATATATCTGTACCAGTCTACAAGTTTGAACAGTTTATAAATGTTTCATTGTAGCAGTTTTTCCTAAAAACTAAGATTTCAAATTTCGAAAAAGAAAAAAGACATCTCTTCTCCAAATATTTTGGGGTTTAAATGGTGTGTTCAGTTCACAGACTTGTGTGATGTGATGTGACCTACCTTTGCTGGTAGACAGAAGACACTCTGTTCTGTGACCATGCTCTCTGTAAATTCAACGTCATCTCGATAATCTGGGTAGTGATGTGAGTCAATGCCGATCTGCAATTAACAGAAACACAAACCTGAGGTTATAAATCTTTTTTTCATGCTCAGCTAAGTTAAGCATGACATTTGCAATGATCATGAAAATTGAATGACGAACAAATGAGGTGTTTTGCCAGCATGCCATTTGTTCTGCTCAGAAATTTCAAAATGCCAACAATTTATGAAGACAAATTCATGCTCAAGTGTTTCATTAAATAAGGGCCAACATCACGAAAACACACCTATATAATTTTGACCCCTTCGAACCCCACTTTTATACAGTAAAACTGGGGTTTGTAGGGGTAAACCTTATTTTTCTTGTTTCTGCTCTAAGATGTAGATTGTGGGTATTCGTTAGAACCGCCTCATTGAGGTGGTTCTAACGAGTACCCACAATCTATATTTTGACCAGAAATAAGAAAAATATCACAATTTTTCATCTTAAAATTTTCATTTTTTTGACAATAAAGGCTACAATGTATTGGTATAGGCGTGTTTTCGTAATGCTATGAATAACTTGAACACGATTGGCTCATTTACCATGGCTAATTTGAACTTGCTCTTGAGTTCCTAGAGAATTCTTCCCATAGCTCCAGTTATCAATATAGATAGAGGATCTTACATGAGTGTTCAAATATTATTGTATTTATTACACTCGTTGAGGAAAAGGGATAAAATGCGAGGCTTTTCCTCAACGAGTTTAATAAAGCCTCGCATTTTATCCCTTATCCTCAACGAGTTTAATAAATTCAACAATACATGAGCACGAATGCAAGATTCTATTTATCATATGACATTTAAAACGAATTTTATTCACGACTGTTTAAAAAAATATCAATATTGTGCCATTAGTAAACGCGAAGTGGTTAAGGACGTCATACATGTAACATTACGGGACGTGTCTAGCTAATTTACATATTTAATCCACTAGTGGATTATGGAATTTATTACATGACGTTATTACACTCTCAGACGCAACGTCATATGATAAAATAAGGTTTTCTGATTTACTCTTGAAACGGTTTGTAGATCTGTACACATTAAAATGACCTCATTTCAGTATTGAGTACACACAACATTCATTTACATGTATTTTGTATGAGACCTCAAAGATATCCCAAATTCATCCCCATCTAGTAAAAAATTTCATGGTCCAAAATGTATTCAAACTATTGACATTTGATTGCAATGACAGGGCCCGGTTGTTCAAAGCATGAAGATGCAAAAGATAGTCACATTTTTCCAGCAAAAAATTTACAGAATAATCAATATTTGCTAGAAAAGACAATAACTTGAACACTAATTAGCTTGTTAAGCTAATGATGCTTTGGATTACTAGCCCCTTGTTAGGAAAACCTTGCTTTGAACAAGTGGGCCCTGGTTATGGAAATGATGCTTAAGTTAAATCCATTCATCTTGCGCTGTAGAATACACTTACCATCATATACATAGCTCCCTGAGGCATTACAGGCTTCAAACCTGGAATAGCTGATATCTTCTTGTAGAAAAGTTTGGCATTGGATTCAATAAACTTTAGGGTGTCATCGTAGAAAGACTGTGGTGTCTTACTGAGTATGTCTGGTACAGCTGCTTGTATCAAGGTATTGGGTCCCAGGATTCTCTGAGACAAACTCAATAATCCCTGGCGTACCTGTGGGAAATATGGGGAAAGCCAGTGGTAACATTTTAGATCGGTACAGATACCTATGCAAACTGAGTTGATCCAGATGAGATGGCTCAGTATGAACCGTCTCATTGTAATTTATTGCTACAAATTCATAAACTGAATGCCAAACAGTGTAGATCCTGATCAGATGGCTTCTTCAGAAGCCATCTGATCTGGATCTACACTGTTTCCAAAGATAGGGGTTGTTGTGAACAGCAAGATAAGACTTCTTCAGAAGCCATCTGATCTGGATCTACACTGTTTCCAAAGATAGGGGTTGTTGTGAACAGCAAGATAAGACTTCTTCAGAAGCCATCTGATCTGGATCTACACTGTTTCCAAAGATAGGGGTTGTTGTGAACAGCAAGATAAGACTTCTTCAGAAGCCATCTGATCTGGATCTACACTGTTTCCAAAGATAGGGGTTGTTGTGAACAGCAAGATAAGACTTCTTCAGAAGCCATCTGATCTGGATCTACACTGTTTCCAAAGATAGGGGTTGTTGTGAACAGCAAGATAAGACTTCTTCAGAAGCCATCTGATCTGGATCTACACTGTTTCCAAAGATAGGGGTTGTTGTGAACAGCAAGATAAGACTTCTTCAGAAGCCATCTGATCTGGATCTACACTGTTTCCAAAGATAGGGGTTGTTGTGAACAGCAAGATAAGACTTCTTCAGAAGCCATCTGATCTGGATCTACACTGTTTCCAAAGATAGGGGTTGTTGTGAACAGCAAGATAAGACTTCTTCAGAAGCCATCTGATCTGGATCTACACTGTTTCCAAAGATAGGGGTTGTTGTGAACAGCAAGATAAGACTTCTTCAGAAGCCATCTGATCTGGATCTACACTGTTTCCAAAGATAGGGGTTGTTGTGAACAGCAAGATAAGACTTCTTCAGAAGCCATCTGATCTGGATCTACACTGTTTCCAAAGATAGGGGTTATCGTGAACAGCAAGATAAGACTTCTTCAGAAGCCATCTGATCTGGATCTACACTGTTTGCAAAGATAGGGGTTGTTGTGAACAGCAAGATAAGACTTCTTCAGAAGCCATCTGATCTGGATCTACACTGTTTCCAAAGATAGGGGTTATCGTGAACAGCAAGATAAGACTTCTTCAGAAGCCATCTGATCTTGATCTACACTGTTTGCAAAGATAGGGGTTGTTGTGAACAGCAAGATAAGACTTCTTCAGAAGCCATCTGATCTGGATCTACACTGTTTCCAAAGATAGGGGTTATCGTGAACAGCATGATAAGGGTTAACATCCTATTAAAGATTTTGACTAAACTCCCTATGTGCATAAATGGATGTATCCAAATTCAAAGGTGGACATGTCCACTTCAGAAATTCACGGATGAAAGAATTAGTTGTTACCTACATGTAGTAGTACCGTAATGATCCTAAGTATTGGGACAGTCAGGCCTAAGGAAACAGAGCAGACCCAGATCAGACTGCTCCTGAAGTAAAAAGTGTGCCATCAAACAGAGCAGATCCTGATCTGACTGCTCCTGAAGGAGCATCATAGCATCATGGGTTGACATCATAGTGTAGATTATATTTTCTTGTCCTTTGGGATCATTGATTTCATTGTGGAATTTTGAAAATATCCGAGGGTCACTGATGAGGCCTAATTGGCCAAAACTTATTTTTCAGTTCTGTGGTGTATTCCTTGCTTCCAAAGGATAACCCTTTTATAGTACATATTTACACTGTTTGCCATTCCAACTGCACTTCTTGGACTCCATGCTGGATCATGTAACAAATTTATTACCATTTTAGGAGAATTACAGCAAGTCCTCAAGATGTCCAGATTTTTAGGATTTTTACAGTAGAAGAATGCAGGTGAAGTATTTATTTCAACTGTGGTTAAAAGTGAAACTTCAACGACTCAAACACTGATGGTTTGTTTATCATGGCTGAGTCAAACCGATTCTTGAGTCCCTTAAGAGTTCATTTCATAACTCCAGATAATGACTGATAATTTAAGGAAATTTTCTTACATTTATCTTGAAGAGGTATGCTGCTTGTACTCATTAGAATTGCCTAAATGAGGCAATTCTAATGAGTACACACAGCATACCTTTATTTTGCAGAGCACTGAACAAAAAGCATTTGCCTAAATTATTTACATAATTACTTCACTATTTAGGTCATTTTGGAGACATTGCTTCCAATTTTGTGGGACTTTTACCTGACATTGAGGTGAAATGACATCTCAAGCCCTGCCACCCAATGAAACAAGAAGGCTTACATGCATTAGACGATCTGACTCACACCGCTTTGCCTGGGCAGAAAAATTATCCCTTTTTCCCCACTACTTCCTCATTTCTAAAGCTACAGAGCACCTTAAGGGGAATGGAAACTCCTGGCAGATATGTCTGCCATTTTTCAAAGGGAGACAATTTTCGGAACATCCTGTTCCCTTTCTACAAGCTCTGTCCCACAGAAAAAAGGGGTCAACTCTTAAAGGAAAGAAACTGCTCCTGAGGAACAAATTCTTCTCTTTAAGAGTTGACCCCTATTGACATGGGAGACAAAAATACTTTTGGAAGAGTTGCCTCCCCTGAAGGTGTATCCATTCCCCTTAAATCTGTGTAGAATCGATTTTGACTCGACTCATGTGTTGAGTTTGGCAAACTCTGTAGATCCAGATCAGATGCCACAAAAAATGGCATCTTATCACAGTCTTCAGTGAGCTAAAAGTATAGAAATTTAAGGGTTAAATGCAACTGTCTCAGGACCATTTTCCCAGCCTCCACTCAGAGTTATCAACACACCAGTCATATCAGTGCTTTGATTTCAAATGGCAGTGACTTGTCTATTTAGCATGTCCTAACAATCAAAAGAAGTAATTAATTCATTTATTGTTTCATTAGTCTTTATGGTAAAATATAAAAATATTGTTGAAATTGCTTTCAAAGATTTTTAAAGCATTAAAACTGTATATTCAAGAAGCATACCTCTTCTTGAAAAATATCATTTCTGTCATAGATTACAATCCAGCCTAATCTCCAGCCTGGTACTAAATATCTGAAATAAATACATGATTCAGTATAGTTCAACAAAATATCTCATTTTAAGCTTCTGACTGTGCCAACATTATTCCATAAATATCAAACCAATGAAGCTGAAGCATATAGAAAACTAGCTTACCTGGAGAAAAAACTACCTTACACAGTCAGAAAGAGGTTTGCTCATAGTGGCTGAAGCCTTAACTACTGGTACTGTCATATTAATAGTAATTTTCATTTATAATAACTGGCAAACTGAATATCCTTTAAAATATACTTGTTCACATCAATTTCATTCAAAGAAGACTTAAGTATCAAAGTGATAGAATATTGTTATTTCTTCAGTTTCTACATTTCCATTCCTTTTCTTCTTTGTTGTTGTTTCTTCAATTTCCATTCATGCTCATTTGTGCTTTCTCTCATCTCCTCTATTGTCTCTATCTCTTTTCTCCCTGTCCCTGGGAGATGACACAAAATGACCCACAAGCGTTGACATGTAGTTAAATCCAAGCACAATCAACCTTTGATGGCAACCTTGTATTCAGCTCAGGGGCTGACAAATCCATTGCCCGGCTGCCCGGGACAAGTCCGAAATTGCACCGGGCAGGTGCACTTTGACCTTTCGACGCCCGGTCGGGCAAGTGCAAAAAATCGTCTACAACTGCCAGTCTTTTGAGTCAATAAATACGGTAAAACTAGACCAGTAAGTAAATCATAATAATTCCCGCTTTGTCGGCAATTCAGAGAGGAAATCATCTACCGTATTCGGGCGTGTATTACCCGCAGTTTTTTTCCCTCAAATTACAGGCCCAAGTTCTGGATGCGGGTAATCCGCCCGAATTATTTTTGGACCATTTTATTTTTACTTTTTACAGCTGAAAATACGATGCATCTCATGTTATGCTCTATCCTTTTACGATTCCCGACATAAATAACGTTTAATTGTCCACTCAATTTTACTTACACATGAGTAATATAACAATCTCTATTACTAGCAAGCCCGAATTTGTGAGTATTATTCCTAAAACTTTGATTTTAAACAAAATAAACAAGCAAGTTCAATGCGAACATCAAAGTTTTCCGGCATCCAAACTGCCGCCCACAAATCACCACTAGTTTTTTTCTGCACGCGATCGGTAAATGACGTCATCGTACCCCAGCAACCCCACACGTGTCTATTGTTTTAGCTTAATGGGGCGTATCTGTCTCATAAAAAATGTTTGGAAACGGTAAAAGTATTCTCGCTAGCAAAACAGCGCTTTCCGTAAGCTCCGTGTCAATAACCAACAACAGAATACAGATGTGTTAACACAAAGAGTTCAACTTTTCTCGCCAAGCGTCTGCTATTTGGCACCAAAACATAACCATTCACGAGATAGCAGAATAGTCGTAGGAACTCGTCTTAGGAGCAATTAAATAATTTCACACTGATTGCGGATTAAATTTTATGATTGGGGAATAAACACAAATTAGAGACATAACTTGACCATATTTTCACACCTTATCGACACGCACCGCAGGGTGGCAATTATATGACAGGGATTAACAATAGTGTCATAATTGAACCGTTATAAATCAATAAACAGTGTAAATCCAAATCAGACATCTGTGGCGTCTTTCTGAGGTGTCTGATCTGGGACTGCACTGTTTGCCGATGTCCCAAAAAAGAAACGTCTGCGGCGTCTTTCTGAGGCATCTGATCCGGGACTGCACTGTTTGCCGATGTCCCAAAAAAGGGCCGCGGGCATATGTGGGTTAATAAATTAATAACACTGGTGAACAGGTAAAGTTTTTTCAATATTTTAATCAAAATACATGCTTTCTGGTGATACTCGCACGCACATGCATTTTCCCGCCTTTTGAAGACGATCGCGCGTTCCGTTGTGTGCTACAAAAACTGGCCAAATTCTTACTTTTTCTCACTTACGCATCCACCAAAATTTCAGCAAATGTTCCATGCGGGTAATACAACAGTATAACAGTTTTCCCCCAGATTTTGGCAACAAAAGGGGGTGCGGGTAGTACGCAAATGCGGGTAATACACACCCGAATACGGTATGTTTTTATAACGGTTCAATCATGACACTATTGTTAATCCCTGTCATATAATTACCAATTAAACATGATTGCCCGACGGTGCGTGTCTTTCATTTCTGGTGTAGTGTGTACCACCAGCGCTATCGATAAGCGTGACAAGGTGTTAAAATAAGATTAAGTTATGTCTCTAATTTGCGTTTATCCCTGCCATAAAATTTAATTCACAATCAATGTGAAAATGATTTAATAGCTCCTAAGACGATTTGCTACATCTTACGGTAGTAAAAACGGACTATTTTACTTTCTCGTGAATGGTTATGTTTTGGCGCCAAATAGCAGACACTGGCGGAAAAAGTCGAATGTTTTAATATTGGTAACCGTGGATTAGTCGCGCCTCTATCCACAGCCGTTTAGCTATCGAGATTTTTTTTTTACCGGTTCCAAACATTTTTTTATGAAAGAGATAAGCCCCATTATAATAAAAACAATGACGTTAAACACGTGTGGGGTTGCTGGGGTCGGATGACGTCATATACCGATCGCATGCAGAAAAATGGGAGTTGTGGTTTGTGGACGACGATTTAGATGGCGGAAATAATGATCACATTGAACTTGCTTGTAGGGTGGGTGTGAAGTTTTGGTTCGTTTTGGATGGAGGGTGTCCTTGTCTTGTGGTTGGATCAATAAATTGCAAGCTAAATAAACTGCATTCTTTTAATCTTTTATCGCGCTACCCTGACACTTCTGATCTTTTGAGTAGATCTAGATCGGCTGCAGCTCGTGTTTATCATGCTTGCCAATATAACTGTATCTTAAATTGCTAATCGGTTAAGGTATTATGTCAGCAATTAACTTGAAAAAGTATTGCTATTGACTGTGACAACAACAGTGTTTTGCTTGAAACTTGACAGACACGATGGATTATATTTATAAATGCTGGTCGTCATCATCGTCACCATAACCCCCCCCACACACACACACACGCGCGCACGTGCATCGAGCCCCACTTTGAGTTCCAAAATCCTGGGCAAGTAGGATTTAGAGCTGGGCAAGTGCAAAAATATTTTACTTGCTCGGTGGGCAAGTGGAAAATTTTTGGATTTGTCAGGCCCTGCAGCTACTGTCATTCTGCTGGCCCCTGCCCATTGGGGCTTGAAGAAATATGTGGGCTGCATGATGCTTCTACGCAAAGCTGAAACTGACCGCACATGAGTACTGGTTAAACGCTTAGAGGATCTACACCTGCCCAGGCAAAGCAATGCGAGTCGAACCGTCCATGCTTATAAACCCTATTGGTTTTATTGATAAGGAAGCGACAGGGCTTGAGATGTCATTTCATCTCAGTGTCGGGTAAAAGTCCCACAAAATTGGAAGCAACGTCTCCAAAATGACC
This sequence comes from Lucinisca nassula, assembly GCA_963580285.1. Taxonomy (NCBI): domain Eukaryota; kingdom Metazoa; phylum Mollusca; class Bivalvia; order Lucinida; family Lucinidae; genus Lucinisca; species Lucinisca nassula. The sequence continues at coordinate 144,063,927 of OY757017.1, forward strand.
TGTACAGTGTTGACAGGGACGTTAAACCGCAAATCAAACAAACAAATACATGTACTGTCGTTCTGAGCCCAGTTGTTCATAGCCTTGTAAGCTTAATGAGCTTGTAAGTGGTTAAAATGTAAACTGTTCTAGTTAGTACAATATCTAATGTTTGTTTGTTTGATTTTAGGTTTAACGTCCCCGTCAACACTGTAAAGGTCATTTTGGAGACGTTGCTTCCAATTTTGTGGGACTTTTACCTGATATTGAGATGAAATGACATCTCAAGCCCTGTCGCCCAATGAAACCAACAGGGTTTATTAGTATGGACGGTCCGCCTCGCACTGCGGTTCCTGGACAGGCTTAGATCCTCTAAGCTGTTTATCAGTACTAGTATGCGGGCCGGATTCAGCTCTGCGTGGAAGCATCATGCAACCCACATATTTCTTCAAGCCCCTGTGGGCGGGGGCTGTAACAATATCTAATAGTGTGGTGTTTTAGCTGAAATGAAAATGAATAGTTTTTGCATTTGCAAAAGCTACTAGCATTTTTTTTCAGCAAAAATACAAGCTTAATTGACATATCAAATGTTCAATGGAATTAAACCGCCCCCGCCCATAGGGGCTTGAAGAAATATATGGGCTGCATGATGCTTTCACGCAGAGCTGAATTCGGCCCGCACACTGGTACTGGTAAACCGCTTAGAGGATCTAAGCCTGTCCAGGAACCGCGGTGTGAGGCGGACCGTTCATGCGAATAAACCCTATTGGTTTCATTGGGCGACAGGGCTTGAGATGTCATTTCATCTCAATGTCTGGTAAAAGTCCCACAAAATTGGAAGCAATGTCTCCAAAATGACCTTAACAGTGTTGACGGGGACGTTAAACCTCAAATCAAACAAACAAAACAAATCAATGGAATAAACTGGCATCAAGCTTTGAACAACTGGTCCCAAGCTTGCAGTGAAAACAGCTGCAGTTTCATGTTCATATGCTGTCCTCTTAGCAGGCATTTATAACTTTCAGAAAATATATGTACAGTACATGTACTTATTGTGTTTCGGGAGCACTTTTCTCATCAAACACATGCAATTTTTTTGTGTCTTATTAAAGTGAATCAATACACCTTCAAGGACAGCAACTCTTTCTAATTTTTTTACCTTCCTTATCAACAGGGCCCTACTCCTATATTCCTTATCAACAGGGGCCTACTCGTATCTGCCTTATCAACAGGGGCCTACTCCTATCTTCCTTATCAACAGGACCTACTCCTATCTTCCTTATCAACAGGGCCTACTCTTATCTTCCTTATCAACAGGGACCTACTCTTATCTTCCTTATTAACAGGGGCCCTTGTCTTATCTTCCTTATCAACAGGGGCCTACTCCTATCTTCCTTATCAACAGGGCATATTCTTATCTTCCTTATCAACAGAGCCTACTCTTATCTTCCTTAATAAAAGGGGCCTACTCTTATCTTCCTTATCAACAGGACCTACTCTTATCTTCCTTATCAACAGGGCCTACTCCTGTCTTCCTTATCAACAGGGGCTACTCTTATCTTGAGGGGCCTACTGTTATCTTCCTTATCAACAGGACCTACTCTTATCTTCCTTAATAAAAGGGGCCTACTCCTATCTTCCTTATCAACAGGACCTACTCTTATCTTCCTTATCAACAGGGCCTACTCCTGTCTTCCTTATCAACAGGGGCTACTCTTATCTTGAGGGCCTACTGTTATCTTCCTTATCAACAGGGGCCTACTATTATCTTCCTTATCACCAGGGGCCTACTCTTATCATCCTTATCAATAGGGCCTACTCCTATCTTCCTTATCAACAGGGGCCTACTCTTATCTTCCTTACCAACAGGGGCTACTCTTATCTTCCTTATCAACAGGGCCTTCTCATATCTTCCTTATCAACAGGGCCTACTCCTATCTTCCTAATCAAAAGGGCCTACTCCTATCTTCCTTATCAACAGGGCCTACTCTTATCTTCCTTATCAACAGGGGCCTACTCCTATCTTCCTTATCAACAGGGCCTACTCTTATCTTCCTTATAAACAGGGGCCTACTCTTATCATCCTTATCAACAGGGCCTACTCCTATCTTCCTTATCAACAGGGGCCTACTCTTATCTTCCTTACCAACAGGGGCTACTCTTATCTTCCTTATCAACAGGGTCTTCTCATACCTTCCTTATCAACAGGGCCTACTCCCATCTTCCTAATCAAAAGGGCCTACTCCTATCTTCCTTATCAACAGGACCTACTCTTATCTTCCTTATCAACAGGGCCTACTCCTGTCTTCCTTATCAACAGGGGCTACTCTTATCTTGAGGGGCCTACTGTTATCTTCCTTATCAACAGGTGCCTACTCTTATCTTCCTTATCACCAGGGGCCTACTCGTATCATCCTTATCAAAAGGGCCTACTCCTATCTTCCTTATCAACAGGGGCCTACTCTTATCTTCCTTACCAACAGGGGCTACTCTTATCTTCCTTATCAACAGGGCCTTCTCATATCTTCCTTATCAACAGGGCCTACTCCTATCTTCCTTATCAAAAGGGCCTACTCCTATCTTCCTTATCAACAGGGCCTACTCCTATCTTCCTTATCAACAGGGGCCTACTCCTATCTTCCTTATCAACAGGGCCTACTCTTATCTTCCTTATAAACAGGGGCCTACTCTTATCAACAGGGCCTACTCTTATCTTCCTTATCAACAGGGACCTACTCTTATCTTCCTTATCAACAGGGGCCCTTGTCTTATCTTCCTTATCAACAGGGGCCTACTCCTATCTTCCTTATCAACAGGGCATATTCTTATCTTCCTTATCAACAGAGCCTACTCTTATCTTCCTTAATAAAAGGGGCCTACTCTTATCTTCCTTATCAACAGGACCTACTCTTATCTTCCTTATCAACAGGGCCTACTCCTGTCTTCCTTATCAACAGGGGCTACTCTTATCTTGAGGGGCCTACTGTTATCTTCCTTATCAACAGGACCTACTCTTATCTTCCTTAATAAAAGGGGCCTACTCCTATCTTCCTTATCAACAGGACCTACTCTTATCTTCCTTATCAACAGGGCCTACTCCTGTCTTCCTTATCAACAGGGGCTACTCTTATCTTGAGGGCCTACTGTTATCTTCCTTATCAACAGGGGCCTACTATTATCTTCCTTATCACCAGGGGCCTACTCTTATCATCCTTATCAATAGGGCATACTCCTATCTTCCTTATCAACAGGGGCGTACTCTTATCTTCCTTACCAACAGGGGCTACTCTTATCTTCCTTATCAACAGGGCCTTCTCATATCTTCCTTATCAACAGGGCCTACTCCTATCTTCCTAATCAAAAGGGCCTACTCCTATCTTCCTTATCAACAGGGCCTACTCTTATCTTCCTTATCAACAGGGGCCTACTCCTATCTTCCTTATCAACAGGGCCTACTCTTATCTTCCTTATAAACAGGGGCCTACTCTTATCATCCTTATCAACAGGGCCTACTCCTATCTTCCTTATCAACAGGGGCCTACTCTTATCTTCCTTACCAACAGGGGCTACTCTTATCTTCCTTATCAACAGGGTCTTCTCATACCTTCCTTATCAACAGGGCCTACTCCCATCTTCCTAATCAAAAGGGCCTACTCCTATCTTCCTTATCAACAGGACCTACTCTTATCTTCCTTATCAACAGGGCCTACTCCTGTCTTCCTTATCAACAGGGGCTACTCTTATCTTGAGGGGCCTACTGTTATCTTCCTTATCAACAGGGGCCTACTCTTATCTTCCTTATCACCAGGGGCCTACTCGTATCATCCTTATCAAAAGGGCCTACTCCTATCTTCCTTATCAACAGGGGCCTACTCTTATCTTCCTTACCAACAGGGGCTACTCTTATCTTCCTTATCAACAGGGCCTTCTCGTATCTTCCTTATCAACAGGGCCTACTCCTATCTTCCTTATCAAAAGGGCCTACTCCTATCTTCCTTATCAACAGGGCCTACTCCTATCTTCCTTATCAACAGGGGCCTACTCCTATCTTCCTTATCAACAGGGCCTACTCTTATCTTCCTTACCAACAGGTGCCTACTCTTATCTTCCTTATCAACAGGGGCCTACTCCTATCTTCCTTATCAACAGGGGCCTACTCCTATCTTCCTTATCAACAGGGCCTACTCTTATCTTCCTTACCAACAGGGGCTACTCTTATCTTCCTTATCAACAGGGCCTTCTCATATCTTCCTTATCAACAGGGCCTACTCCTATCTTCCTAATCAAAAGGGCCTACTCCTATCTTCCTTATCAACAGGGCCTACTCTTATCTTCCTTATCAACAGGGGCCTACTCCTATCTTCCTTATCAACAGGGCCTACTCTTATCTTCCTTATAAACAGGGGCCTACTCTTATCATCCTTATCAACAGGGCCTACTCCTATCTTCCTTATCAACAGGGGCCTACTCTTATCTTCCTTACCAACAGGGGCTACTCTTATCTTCCTTATCAACAGGGTCTTCTCATACCTTCCTTATCAACAGGGCCTACTCCCATCTTCCTAATCAAAAGGGCCTACTCCTATCTTCCTTATCAACAGGACCTACTCTTATCTTCCTTATCAACAGGGCCTACTCCTGTCTTCCTTATCAACAGGGGCTACTCTTATCTTGAGGGGCCTACTGTTATCTTCCTTATCAACAGGGGCCTACTCTTATCTTCCTTATCACCAGGGGCCTACTCGTATCATCCTTATCAAAAGGGCCTACTCCTATCTTCCTTATCAACAGGGGCCTACTCTTATCTTCCTTACCAACAGGGGCTACTCTTATCTTCCTTATCAACAGGGCCTTCTCGTATCTTCCTTATCAACAGGGCCTACTCCTATCTTCCTTATCAAAAGGGCCTACTCCTATCTTCCTTATCAACAGGGCCTACTCCTATCTTCCTTATCAACAGGGGCCTACTCCTATCTTCCTTATCAACAGGGCCTACTCTTATCTTCCTTATAAACAGGGGCCTACTCTTATCAACAGGGCCTACTCCTATCTTCCTTATCAACAGGGGCCTACTCTTATCTTCCTTACCAACAGGGGCTACTCTTATCTTCCTTATCAACAGGGCCTTCTCATATCTTCCTTATCATCAGGGCCTACTCCTATCTTCCTTATCAAAAGGGCCTACTCCTATCTTCCTTATCAACAGGGCCTACTCCTATCTCCTTATCAACAGGGGCCTACTCCTATCTTCCTTATCAACAGGGCCTACTCTTATCTTCCTTACCAACAGGGGCTACTCTTATCTTCCTTACCAACAGGGCCTACTCTTATCTTCCTTATAAACAGGGGCCTACTCTTATCAACAGGGCCTACTCCTATCTTCCTTATCAACAGGGGCCTACTCTTATCTTCCTTACCAACAGGGGCTACTCTTATCTTCCTTATCAACAGGGCCTTCTCATATCTTCCTTATCAACAGGGCCTACTCCTATCTTCCTTATCAAAAGGGCCTACTCCTATCTTCCTTATCAACAGGGCCTACTCCTATCTTCCTTATCAACAGGGGCCTACTCCTATCTTCCTTATCAACAGGGCCTACTCTTATCTTCCTTACCAACAGGGGCTACTCTTATCTTCCTTATCAACAGGGCCTTCTCATATCTTCCTTATCAACAGGGCCTACTCCTATCTTCCTAATCAAAAGGGCCTACTCCTATCTTCCTTATCAACAGGGCCTACTCTTATCTTCCTTATCAACAGGGGCCTACTCCTATCTTCCTTATCAACAGGGCCTACTCTTATCTTCCTTATAAACAGGGGCCTACTCTTATCATCCTTATCAACAGGGCCTACTCCTATCTTCCTTATCAACAGGGGCCTACTCTTATCTTCCTTACCAACAGGGGCTACTCTTATCTTCCTTATCAACAGGGTCTTCTCATACCTTCCTTATCAACAGGGCCTACTCCCATCTTCCTAATCAAAAGGGCCTACTCCTATCTTCCTTATCAACAGGACCTACTCTTATCTTCCTTATCAACAGGGCCTACTCCTGTCTTCCTTATCAACAGGGGCTACTCTTATCTTGAGGGGCCTACTGTTATCTTCCTTATCAACAGGGGCCTACTCTTATCTTCCTTATCACCAGGGGCCTACTCGTATCATCCTTATCAAAAGGGCCTACTCCTATCTTCCTTATCAACAGGGGCCTACTCTTATCTTCCTTACCAACAGGGGCTACTCTTATCTTCCTTATCAACAGGGCCTTCTCGTATCTTCCTTATCAACAGGGCCTACTCCTATCTTCCTTATCAAAAGGGCCTACTCCTATCTTCCTTATCAACAGGGCCTACTCCTATCTTCCTTATCAACAGGGGCCTACTCCTATCTTCCTTATCAACAGGGCCTACTCTTATCTTCCTTATAAACAGGGGCCTACTCTTATCAACAGGGCCTACTCCTATCTTCCTTATCAACAGGGGCCTACTCTTATCTTCCTTACCAACAGGGGCTACTCTTATCTTCCTTATCAACAGGGCCTTCTCATATCTTCCTTATCATCAGGGCCTACTCCTATCTTCCTTATCAAAAGGGCCTACTCCTATCTTCCTTATCAACAGGGCCTACTCCTATCTCCTTATCAACAGGGGCCTACTCCTATCTTCCTTATCAACAGGGCCTACTCTTATCTTCCTTATCAACAGGGGCCTACTCTTATCATCCTTATCAACAGGGCCTACTCCTATCTTCCTTATCAACAGGGGCCTTCTACTTATCTTCCTTACCAACAGGGGCTACTCTTATCTTCCTTATCAACAGGGCCTTCTCATATCTTCCTTATCAAAAGGGCCTACTCCTATCTTCCTTATCAACAGGGCCTATTCCTATCTTCCTTATCAACAGGGGCCTACTCTTATCTTCCTTATCAACAGGGGCCTACTCCTATCTTCCTTAACAATAGGGGCCTACTCCTATCTTACTCATCAATAGGGGCCTACTCCTATCTTCCTTATCAACAGGGCCTACTCCTATCTTCCTTATCAACAAGGGCCTACTTCTATCTTCCTTATCAACAGGGGCCTACTCCTATCTTCCTTATCAACAGGGTCTACTATTATCTTCCTTATCAACAGGACCTACTCTTATCATCCTTATCAACAGGGCCTACTCCTATCTTCCTTCAACAGGGCCTATATTTATCTTCCTTATCAACAGGGGCCTATTCTTAAAGGAACGAATTTGCTCCTCAGGAAGCCAGTTCTTTCCTTTAAGGGGCAATTATTTTCCTTAAGAGTATACCCCTTTTTCTGGGAGCCTCAGCTTTAATGAATGCAAAAAAGAAGTTCCAAAACCTGTCGTCCTTGAAAAGAGTAATGCAAAAAGTGCCAGGTGTATCCATTCCTCTCATTTAGCAACCAAACTGGCCATATAACAGCAAAAGCAAAATGCAAGCAAAAGTAAGTGCTGGGTAAACCACTTAGAAGGTCTAATCCTACCCAGGCAAAGTGGTGGGAGTGGGGCCATCCATGCACATAAACCCTATTGGCTTCACTGGGCAGCAGGGCTTGAGATGTCATTTCATCTCAATGTCGACTAAAAGTCATACAAAATGGAAGCATCATCTCCAAAATGACCTAAACAGTGTTGGCGGGGACCTCGATTCAAACAAAAAAAAAAGCAAAGATCAGGAAGGCCAGTACTTATGCAGAGTCTTGCCAGAGCCCAGGATGCTCACAGACATGTGCCAGAGAGCTTGAGAGCAAGAAGTATGGTCTCTACTATATTTACTCCAAGGATTTGGACAACTTAACACTAATCCGTCTTGTTCTAAAACTTCAGAAAGTTCAACTTCCTACTTAATGTTGTGTCTAAAAATGGCTGGATAAGTGGCAAACACTGTAGACCCTGATGAGATGCCACATTTTGTGGCATCTCATCTGGGTCTACATTGTTTGCTCAGGTCTTTCTGTCTAAATACATATGGTGAATATGATGTGTCTATTTGCTGGCTGAACATGCTCATTTAAAGAACATAATCAAAGAATTCAAAGAGTTGTTTTCTCATGGGCTGGCTAACTTATTTTCAGTTGAAGCTACTCAAACACATTTGCACTGGGTATCTTTTTGTATGCTTCAGCTCATGTATTCTAATTACCTTTTAGTAAGTCCACTGCAAGATAAAATTGGTACAGTGTCTGTCAAGGAAGCCAAGGAATAATACTCAGTCCCCGAGAAGACCTGGAATATGAAAACACTTTTGTCCACGGCCCAGTTGTTCATGTCATCATTAGTTTAAAGAACTCATTACAGGTTAAATTGCTTATATGTTCTAGCAAGTACAATGGCTAATTCTCTGTAATTTTAGATGAAAAAATTAGATTAGCTTATACATTTGCAAAAACCTCACATTTTTCAGCATTTTTTAGCATAATTGCAAATTTAATGATCAAAATTTAACGATTCATAAACTTACAATTTAATAGTTTGACCAACTGTGCACAATAGTTCAAAAATAATGATACTGTTAGTTAACATATGTGAGATGTTTGAAAACTTCTGCAAATGACACATTTTCTCATCGATATTAACTAAAAGTTGATATTTCTTTTGTCTAGTTGCCTTCGAAATATTCCCCTTAGGTCAGAACACATCATTTCAATCTTTTAATCTTTTTTTTTTAAACAATTTCCATTTTTATCTTTGGGTACACCCATCAGAAACTGGAGAACTGCAGATTCTAATGTCCTTCTCCTACAATATGTTTTTTTTTTTTAATTTTGAAAACAGGAAAAAATCACATGAGCAAGGTCTGTGCTGCAGGAAGGGTGGGTGTGACAATACACTCGACCATACAGACTTCAAAAACTGTGCTAAAGTTGATGATTTGTGGACTGAAGCATTGTCATGTAATAAATGGACATTCTGGAGACAAGTTTTTGGACATACTTTTCTGATTTTGTTCACAATTTTTTCAGAACCACATTCTTACAGAAGCTACCAGACACCTTTAGGAACAGTAATTAGCATGAGTGGCCCAGAATTTCTGAAGAAAATGGGGTAAAACAACTTTGCTGTCAGTGTTTGTTTGGCAATAGTTGGCCTTATGGCATGTTTCAGAGCCCATATCCTGTCATCAACTTTTCGCTTGGGCTCATAAAAATGGACCCATGTCTCATTACCAGTTATGAGACTATCAAACACCCTTTTCTGATATTTTGAGTACTTCATCAGCAGTTGCTGTGCCTTATGCACCCTCCCACCTTCCTATGTTCCTGCTCATTGCTGAGCAAATGGGGGAACCAGTCAGCACTTATCTTTGTAACCTAGAAAATTTTCAGACGTGGACAAGTTTGTGCCAGCTGTCTGACAGTGTCTCAGTAATGGACTTGATCTTATAAATGTTAGATTTGGTAACTGAAAACCTGAGTCTTCCTGAACACTGTTTGCCTAAAGTACAGACATTTATTTATAATTTTAATTACCATAAATCATCAAAACAAACCTGACACCCCTTTAAATCAAAATGGACTAGTCCCAAATTATTAGGTGGAAGATTCTTTTTTGTCACATGTGGGTTGATCAAGTTGACTCTTTTGGAGAAATTTGATTACTGTAATAAATTAACTGTCATATTTATTTTTTGCCTTGTTCATTTGTAAACACACCCTAACACATCTTGTTTCTTGAAAACAGAACTTGATAATTCATTCAATATTTTTCCTTTTTTTCCCCTTTACCAAAGATACATATATGAAAGTGGACATACAAAATGTTCATAAATCTCGTCGGCAATGATTGGTACTTTGTAAGCCTCTGCGACAGACAGTATCTTCAGGAGATGTTCCTTGCTGTACACACTACCACAGGGGTTGGAGGGGTTGTTGATGATTATAGCTGCAGTTCTGTCATCAATGTGAGATTCTAGATGGTCAAGGTCAACCTCCCAGGATTTGTCTGGCTGTAAACAGGAGTTTAAAAGATTTAAAAATTATAAAAGCCAGAGCCAACAGTCAGTAACATAATTACAACAAATAATTGATTTTTAGGTGTCAAATTCGTCTATAATTAAAAATTCTACCTGACTAAAGACTACCCTCATATTTTAACAGACTGAATCGGGACGCAACAAAATCTGACATAAAACTTGCACTGTAAAAAATTGCTCCAGTATGTTTGAATACAAATCCTGTGAACAAATTTTCAGAATGTTTCACCAACTGCAAAAATCACAACACCAGAGACCAGATCACAATGGCTTTCATGTGTTTTATTATATGCAAGTTACAAAAAGTAGAGCTGTCTTTAATGACTTTCTTGACGTACAAAAATACAGTATCTAGCATTATCAAATTCAGGATCACTGACCTTTAAAGCATGGAAACATACATGTAAATATGATGACTTTACTTAAATATTCAGAACATATTTTTAATGTTTGGAAAATGAAATTTATCATAACAATAATGTTACTGTTATTAACATATGACCATTAAAGTAACATGAACTGCGGCACTGTAATAATCTCATGTATGTTCCTTGACCTAACCCATCACACATGATGCTCTATATATCTTGTGTGTGTTACAGTACTTGTGTCTAAAAGCATGCAATCAATATGATACAATGAAATTATGCAACAGATCAAGGTAGATGTATTGTCTATAGACTGTAATATCAAGGAAAGAATTAAGGAACTAATTGCCAGCAAATTCTTCATTTTAGAATAGACCCTTGCTGATAAGGGAGACAAATATTTTGAAGGAGTTGCTTCCCCTGAATGTGACCATAACCTGTAACAATCTAAGCCCTCCAGAAAATCAGAAAAACATGCCCCATCATGTGCAAATTTGCTTTATCACCGTAAAAATCCTATTAATTCGGACAACTTAAGCACTTGCTATAATTCTCCTAAATACCTATACCCTGTGACATTCCCCACTTTGGGTATAGCACACTTGTACTGCCTGGCGGTACAAGCTGGCTTTCATAGCAATGTGGTAGTGTTTGCTGATTTCCGGCAGGGCCAAAGGTGTGTAGCATTTACATTCGGCCCCCACCATAAATAACCCACTTGTACATTAGAACTCCTTGAGCATCATTTCACGCGATTCTTAGGCCTGTCTGTCCCGATACTTATGATCATTATGGTACATGGGTGGCCAGCAAAGGCTCAGATCAGCTTGCTGATCTGCAAAGTCCTATCAAAGACTTCCCCAACCATATGATTGTTCAATGTACCTTAGTACTGTCATACTTCAGTGTCTGGAAAACTTTTAGCACCACTGCGCCCGCCCATCAGTGCTTGAAGAAATAGATAGACTGCATGATAGTTCCACGCAGAGCTGAAACCTACCACACACGAGTACTGGTAAGCCGCTTAGAGGATCTAGGCCTGCCCAGGCAAAGTGGTGCAATTCGGACCATCCATGCAAATGAACCCTATTGGTTTCATTGGGAACCCTATTGGTTTCATTGGGTGACAGGACTTGAAATGTCATTTCATCTCAATATAGGGTAAAAATCCCACAAAATTGGAAGCAACATCTCCAAAATGACCTATACAGTGCATGCTGACGTGGACACGAGTACATACAGCATACATTTTCAACACAACATACATTTTCAACATAAAATCAGAAAATTACCCTTTAATCATCTCATGTATGTTAATATCTGTAGGCATGGAATTTTTGCAGCCGAACTTCGATGGCTCAAACCCCTTTGGGACCTTTGTTGACCTTTGGGACCTCATTGAGGCGATTCTAATGAGTACACACAGCATACATTGACAAAATAAAGAAGAAAACCTCTCTACATTATCCCTGTATCATATAAGTTGGAGGAATTCCCTGCGTACTCAAGAATGGGTTTGACTCAGCCATGGTAGAAGAGCCATCAGGGTTCCAGCAACTGAAGTTCTACTGTACATATCTTTAAGGCTGACAAGAATGTCCTCTGATTCTACAGATAGAAAGGCGACGGCCTCGGTAGCTCAGTCGGATATGTGTCTGGCTGGTGATCAGGAGGAGGCGGGCTCAATACTTGCCGAATTCGGCAACGTTCTTTTGTGGCGATTGATCATGAAATCTTTTCCTCGGTCATTCTCTTCCTTCTGCTGATTCAAGAAGGGCAGTTGTCAGTTTCTGGATGATAGAATGTGCACTGTACTGGTTAACCGCTTACATATAAGCCTGCCAAGGAAAAATGTGGACAGTAAACTGACCAGCTCAAAAATGACCTACAATAGTGTTGACTGGGCCGTTAAACACCACTTCAAACAAACAAACAAACAGATAGAAAGACTGATCTGTGTGATCACTGCTCAGTAGACCACTAAGGCTCATCTCCAAAATGTTTTAGCATCAATTCCTGCCAATAATATTCTTACCAAGAGATTGTAATGTCTGACATGAATACCGAGCGAGTCAGCAAGGGTCTTGTAGATTGAGAACCCTGGCCTGGGAACCAGTATGTTCTGTTCTGGGTTGGCAAGGCATGTGATACATAGGTCCAGGGCACCAGAACAGCCACTTGTCAGAATAATATCCTGTAACAGAAATTATCACTCTGAGACAAGTGTGCATAATTAAAAATGGAATTTGAACAAACAATACCTAGCATTAGATGGCACAATGTCAAAACCTTAGTAAATTTATGAACATTTAAATGACTAACCAATCAATCATGACTTAAAATGAAAAATTCCTTAACCCTTGGCCTGCTGAATAAATTAATTTTGCTGCACCCTAACTATCAGCCAATCAAATTACTCGATATAATGTATTGAGTAACTTAATGATCCTTATCAGATTCAGATCTTCACTGTTTGCAAAGGCAGGAGTTGTCATGTTCAGCGACATGGTTTCAGCCTTACATGAAACTGTTAATTCAGCAGTGTGTTTTCTTTAAGCAAATCAATATTTTTTTTTAAAAGGTATTCTGAATCCATGCTAAGAACACGGGGTGAAAAACGCATACAATTATTATGAGGACTAATTTTTTAATCTGATTTCCAACATTAACTAAGGTAACTGACAATTAAACCCTCAGAGAAACTGTTTTTGTGAATGTGACAACAACAAGACACCAGCATGCATACAACCAACAACAGTAAACACTCCATCTAAATCAACCATTGAAACAACACATCAAAAATAGACATAATCGTGTAAATCACTGGCTGGAGACTAAGCAGTATGATATGAAGAGAAATGAAAATGGAATGGAATTAAGGATGTTGCATTAATGCAGTAGCATCTACAAAGAATTTTCTAAAACCAATATTGCAAAAGCAAGACTCTAACCCTACCCATGTTATTAAATATGCATTTCTTATGTTCTAGTAAGAAAGAATAACAGTGTCAATGACCTGCCAAACCAATCTGACATTCTTATTACCGTTAAAATTTTTTATATAACTGTCCTAAAATTTTAACAAATGTGTTTCACGACCCAGCAAGGAATCCAAAAAGTGCAGACAGAATGGCAGACAGTGTAGACCCTGATCAGACTGGTCCTTCAGGAGCAGTCTGATCTGGGTCTGCACTGTTTGCTTAAGCATGTCTGTCCCAATACTCAGGATCATTACAGTATGTCAGTATGTGCTGGCAATCTGCACAAGACACACTTTGCTATATTGAACCATGAACAATGCAGATCTTGTGCTAAGGCCATAAGAGTATGCCAAGAATAACTGGTAAACATAAACAGTGAGTCCTTCTGAAGGTACAATAACTTTTGAGCTGTGACAAGTGCAAATGTATGTTCAGATATGTGTGCAGAGTGAAGACTCTGATCAGCCTGCACAGATGGAGGCTGATCAGAGTCTTTGTTGTGAGCTATTTAGATGTTCACTGACTCAAAGCTTCTACAAGCAGTCAGGGATGGCTGTAGTTTGAGAGAATGGGCATGTTGTCCGATTTGTCTCGTCACAATGTGAACATGTCCGAAACACATTTTCCCTTGTCACTGTTCATACAGCAAGGCTTAATGGAAACTAGGTAAAAGGTAGGAAAATCTTATACAAAGTGTAAAGTCTCACAGGCAAGAGAAATGTGATACAATTCTCTATCTTTCCTCCGGATGATATTTATGGCCAAATCTGGAAAAACAAAGTTGTTATACAAAACACTATCACAGAGAAATCATATTATAAACCTGCCAAATTTAATTCTATTGATTACTAGTTTGTTGCTTGTTTCATATTGTAGTTTCGCAATTCAGTTAATACTATTAACTCTTATTCTGCTGAATAATTTTGTGAGCCACACCCATTTCTGTCTATCAGCCAATCAGACTACATGATATAATGTTTTCGGTAAAATTATAAACTAATGGCAAACAGTGTAGATCTTGATCAGATGGATTCTTCAGTAGCCATCTGATCTGGATCTACACTGTTTGCAAAGGTAGGGGTTGTTTGTGAACAGCAGGATAAGGGTTAAGGTTATGCCAAGCTTGCCAGAGGGAGGGGAGGGAGTGGGGGGAGTGGGGTGCTGCTCAAGAGTTGTTGCTTGCCCTGATGGCAGAGTCAATCTCAGTGGTATTAGGTGTGAACTCCACTGTGGTGAAAGACACTGAGCAACCACTTGTTACACTGGGGAGGCTCCTGCTGTGTGTAGGGCTTCTGTGTATTGACAGCTTGGAAACGGCGGCCTGATGCAGGCTGATGGAGTTGAATAAAAAATAATGACTGTAGAACCTGGACCGAGCCGCTGCCCTGGAAACAACATCAGAGCTCACTGAGGGAAGTGGTTTGGTGCAGGTTCTACAGTCTCATACTTCTTTTTTTCAAATTTGAGAACAAGTATGGTAGTCTGAATACCAAGGGTAAATACAGTGTAATTCTTCTGTATCGCAAGATACTATTACGTAAAATAATAATTTTCTCCTCGAGTCTTCAATGCTTTTGGCCAGAAGTTGACAATAAAAAACGTTTCTGGCGAGAGAATGTGCACTGTACAGGTTAACCGCTTACTTATAAGCCTGCACAGGAGAAGTATGGATAGGTAAAATGGCCGGCTCAAAAATGACCTAAAATAGTGTTGACTCGGCCGTTAAACTCCATTACAAATAAACAAAGACAATAAAAACCAATGCATAGTGGTTCATAGTGCTCATCTCACCATGGACCACAACAAAACTTAAAATCTGGAAGGACCAAGACAGTTGCATTATTGTCAAGGTCATTATTGGCAGGTGTGGAGGGAGTGCAAAATAAAACGATGGAAATGTAAAACTTTAGGAAACATTCAAATGAGTGATGTGATTGAATGCAAATGCCAACATCTGGCTACCTGTAATGTAATCCCTGTTCTCTCATCCAGGTGAGTTGATAAAGTCATTAATAGGTTTCAGTGGCTTAGTTCTTGGTGTAGCTTTATGCAAGACAGTACAATGTGAGACTTAAATAATCTGGGCCCAGTTGTTCAAAGCATTGTTAACTTATCAAGCTTGTTAGAAGTGAAATTGTTAATTGTTCTAGCAAGTAGAAAATCTAATACAGGTTTATTTTTACTGAAAAAATGTGAGTAATTTTTGCTCACATTTTGTCTGCAAAAATATCAGTATATTCACTATACTAAGGGCAATGGGAACACCTAGCAGATTTTTCTGCCATTTTCCAAAGGGAGACAACTTTGGGGACTTCCTGTTCACTTTTCTATAAGCCCCGTCTCACTGAAAAAGGGGTCTACTCTTAAGTGAGTGTTTAAGTTTTACGTCCCACCAACAGCTAAGGTCATACGGAGACAGGACCTCAGTTTAAAGACTCATCCGAATGTCTGGAGAAGCCCGGGATCAATCCTGCAATCCCTGGTTAACAAGGCGAGTAGCGTAACCACTACACCACAGAGGCATCTAAGGGTCTACTCTTAAAGGAAAGAATTTGCTTCAAAGGAGCAAATTCTTTCCTTTAAGAGTTGACCCCTATTGACATGTGAGATAAAAATACTTTTGCAGGAGTTGCCTCCCCTTAAGGTGTATCCATTCCCCTTAAATGATCAATGTTTGAAGGGTACCTAAGCCAACGATGTTTGTTTGTTTAGAACAACTGGACGCAGATCTCAAAACTGAGATTTCAAGGTCTCTATACCATCCATGATTGCTTTTCTCACCCATCAACACTGGCAAAACCCAGGAACAAACTTAAATCTCTTTGATCGAGATATTCAAAACTAATGACATGGTTAGTTAACATAATAAGTTATAATTAGAAAATCACAATTATGCTAATATTTTTGGCTGAAAAAAGATGTGAAAAGCTACTCACATTTTTCTAGCAAAAATACCAGAGTATACGATATTGTACTTGCTAAAATAGTTAACATTGGGACCGCTAATGACCTCGTTCTGCTAACGGTGCTTTGAACCACTGGGCCCTGGTTGACAAGGGAACAGTTTTAACACTAGATCATTCTACAGTAACAAAATTCAACCATTTTGAATCTCACCATGAAACAATCAGAAATATTAGCCCTGTGTTTTTCTTCTTACATATTGTCAAGACTTCAAAACTGGATCACCTCATAGAAATGGCCCTCTAAACAACATTTACTGCAAATTATTCTTTTAACTCCTTAAGATTCCAATCACAACAATTGTGCTTTTTGTCTGCCAGTTACTTTAAAAGTCATTATTGCAAACAGTGTGTATGCTAGCATCAGCCAAGGGAGCGGCTTGTACCATATTTTCACGCCTTTGGTATGGTGCAGCGGGGGATCGAACCTACAACCTCTCATTCTTGAAGCGGACGCTCTACCACTGAGCTATCGGGCCGGTGAGATTTGCTATGGCATAGTTCGACATATAACGCTTTCCAGATATTGCTTCCAAATGTTCATTTTAAATTGTGGTCTACTTTGGATATAACATGATCTCATTATAGCATGGTATGTTGTGTAAAACCCAACCATAGCATTATAAGAACAAGTCATTAGAAGAGCTGTTATAGCCCCCAACAAAAAGGCTAATATGGCGTTGCATGCAAAAATGCGCAATAAATAAAACATCATCAAATATTAAAGTACATTGCTGCAAAGTATCAGCAAGACAATGCCATCATCAAGAAATTATTATTATTGTTATTATTTTTATTATTACTTTCACCACTACAACATGTAACTCCTATATTCTATGCCTCGTACGTCAATATACTGTATATGTGTGACATGAGAGATCAATAAACGAATTGTTCTGTTCTGTTCTGCAAGATATTGGATAAATTATGTGATGTCTATTAGGGCTTCCATGACATGATAAGGACACCTCAGCATAATGGAGAGATAGATTTTAGAGCATCAATATACAAAGAAATGGTAAACTGAAGGGTATAGAAGTTTTACTGCAATACTTGGTTATTAGCCGTTCAGAACTTATTCTTATTTCTACCTTTATTCCAACTGTTCCATGTACTATGGAGGTACAACTATATAGAGATGTTATAATGTCAGTAGAGATAACTCAGAACCATGGCACACAGAGCTATGGTACTTGCTAAAGACATGCTGTCTAAACCTGCAGGCGTACAGCTGCAACAAGTATCACCAACCTATCTCATAGGTGTTGGAGTTATGGGGATCACATGATCATATTGTCAAGGGAAATAAATAAAATACTGTAACACTCACTCTTATGGTTCTTGATCAATGACATGCCTACTGAACTTTGCGTACAATTATACAAAGTACCATCAATATACATGTATCTCAAAGGGTTTTGGAGTCATGGTGATCACAAGGTTATACTGTGATAGGTATAAGGATATAACGAAAACAGCATGGCATCCCAAGTTGTGGTCATTGTTCATGATGTCCTCTTAACCTCATGCACAATTGTATTATGTGCCATTAACATATATATATATATATATATATATCAAATGGGGATCACAAGATTATATGGTCAGGTAAAATAACCAAAATGCCATGGCACCCAGAGTAATGGTTCTTGCTCGTTACATGCCTTCTTAGCCTACTATATACCATCAATATAATCCATAGGATGACCACAAGATTAAACTGTCAGAAGTGATAACAAAAATGCTATGGCACCCAGAGTTGTGTTTCTTGCATATGACGTGCCTTCTCAAACCTCATGCCCAAATTTACCACGTACCATTAATATTTTTTAAAGGATATTGCAGTTAGGGCAATCACAAGGTTGTGTCTATGAATAGATGTACTTACTGATGAATGGGCAGATCACTATTTCCCAAATCTAAATGGTATAGTTCAAACAAATTGACCTGAGACTGTTGAACTCTATTAACATAATTTCATACCTGACTGAATGCATGTATTTATTTTCGCCGTCTCCTGAAGATTTCGATATTGTTATTCAATACATAAGAGGTTGGTAACTGGGTCGCACTTCATGAAATGCCGAAAACTTCATGAGAAGTTTACGAAAGCCGATGTATTAGGCAATAACAATGGCTAATTTATTCCTTGCATAAAGGTCAGTCTCATGTCAAATTGTTCAAACTATATATGTAAGTTTTCAAACAGTTATAGTAGTCACAGATAAGAATGACAGGGCAGAATTTTGTATTTAAAGATAATGAAGTGCTTTTGTTTGATTTTAAAGTGGAAGTTTCGTCTTTTTTGCCGCGTTTTTTGGCGATAACCTTTTTTACTTTTGATTTTTGATCAACACATCCAGTGAGAAAGTTGTAGAGGAGAAGCTCAGCCTCCAGAGTTGTATACATTTTGGTCTAATCAGATGGACTTTTCCAATTTTTGCATTTTTCAATAAAAAAAAGTCCAATCCTGTCACTCACACTCTCAAAATGTAAATAAAAGACTAGCCTATTTGTAACAATGTCTATATATGGATAAATCCCGTGCAGCCAATAACTGAAGGGACGTCTAACCATCTAACTGAAGGGACGTTGTACAAAGCATTAGAGCAAGCACTGAACTGATGACAAATCGTCAAAAGGTGGGACAAAAGGAAACCGAAAATTTACAGAAATCTCCATTTGATTACAGCTCTGCTCATATAACTTAGGGGTATGAAACCTTTTTGAGAAGTTGGTGGAGCTTGTCCTCTACAACTTTCTTGCTGGATTTGTTGATTGAAAATAAAAAATAAAGAAGTTATCGCCAAAAACATGGTAAAAAAAGATAAAAAATTCGACTTTATATAGATACATACACTGGCTTCAACTGTTGAAGTAGGTGTGGACACATATTCTGCTACCGCTTTTCTGGCATTCTCATAACCTGAAACATATGTATGACTTATTTATCACTTTAGGCAAACTGAAACACTATCAGGGGAGGCAACTCTTTGAAATTCTTTTTTGTGCAAACTCTTAAAGGAAAGAATTTGCTCCTGAGGAGTTCACCTGAAGACAAACAAGACAAAACTAGAACTGTCAGTGTCAGAGGATCTGACTATACCCCAACTATAGGGCTATCAGAAAAGAAAAATACAAGAAATAACGCTACCAGAAAAGAAAAATACAAGAAAATAAATGTTTTCAGCTTTCAGCCTCTAATTAAATTTTTCAATGTTCAAAGGGCAATAACTCCAAAAGTAGGCAATCCAGAGTTATGGTTCATGTCCTTGCACATTGTTTTATAGTGCTTTACATTTGTGTGAAGTTTCATGAAAACACCTCAAACGGTTTTCTAGTTATCATGAATAACATAATTTTTTCAATGTTCAAAGGGCAATAACTCAAAAAGTAGGCAATCCAGAGTTATGGTTAATGCGCTTTGCACAATGACCCATAATGCTTTACATTTGTGTAAAGTTTCATGACGGTTTTCGAGTTATCATGAATAACAGAATTTTTTCAATGTTCAAAGGGCAATAACTCTAACAGTAGGCAATCCAGAGTTATGATTCATGTGCTCTGCACATTGTCCCATGGTGCTTTACATTGTGTGAGGTTTCAAGAAAATACATCAAACAGTTTTTGAGTTATGGAGCGGACAAGGTTAAAATTGCCATTTTTCAATGTTCAAAGGGCAATAACTCCAAAAGTAGGCAATCCAGAGTTATGGTTCATGTGCTCTGCACATTGACCCATAGTGCTTTACATTTGTGTGAAGTTTCATGAAATACCTCACATGGTTTTCGAGTTATCATGAATAACGGAATTTTTTCAATGTTCAAAGGGCAATAACTACAAAAGTAGGCAATCCAGAGTTATGGTTCATGCGCTCTGCACAATGACCATAGTGCTTTACATTTCTGTGAGGTTTCATGATGGTTTTGGAGTTATCATGAATGACAGAACTTTTTCAATGTTCAAAGGGCAATAACTCTAACAGTAGGCAATCAAGAGTTATGGTTCATGTGCTCTGCACATCGTCCTATGGTGCTTTACATTTGTGTGAAGTTTCATGAAAATACCTCAAAAGTTTTTGAGTTATGGAGCGGACAAGGTTAAAATTGCCATTTTTCAATGTTCAAAGGGCAATAACTCCAAAAGTAGGCAATCCAGAGTTACGGTTCATGCGCTCTGCACATCGGCCTATAGTGCTTTACATTTGTGTGAAAAGTAGAAGTAAAACAAAGATCAGGAATCGATACAATTAACTTACTCCACCCATCAAAGACACCAAAGGGAAAGAAACACAAACATTAAGCGACCAGACCATAATGGAAACCTAAACAAAGGAAGGCCATACGGACAGTTACTTTCCCACAAAATGGCCATATGGCCATTCAAAATAAAAAGACACAAGTGATACACACAGTAAGTAACAAACAACACCATAAACAAACCGCCACAGAAGAACCGCCTTGGAACGGTCAGTGAAATGATTTCTACTGGGGGGCTTAAATCGATTTTACGTGGCCACAATCCTCGCCCTTACTTCTGTCGCGATTGAGACAAATAATTTGTTCAGTCCGCATGAAGGCCTCCTAACTCATCAGTGCAACATCTCCGTGAACACAAAAAATCAAAGAACCACAGAGGTGAGACAACGGTGAGGACTCGACAGCAAGAAACCACTGAAATGCTGGAGCAAAAGAAAACCAAGAGTTAGACTCCGATGGGCCCGACCAGAGACAGAGCATCAGGCACCAACCAACATTACCTTGAATTAGATCTCTCTAATTCTCAATAAGCCTTTACGTTGGAGCCGTCATAGAATCTGAGGCCTGACCCACCGGCGTGCAATTAAAGAGGGAAGCAAAGTTGCCAACCGTGATTGGGTTAACTACCATGCATGCTGTCTGTCGTATAACATCCATGTTGTACCCAATCTTTTTATATCGAAGAATGATTTTACGAAATTGGGTGGTGAAGTCATTGCAGTTATATATTTTTCTGAATTTATATACTAAGTCACCATAAAATTCGGGTTCCGATAGACCTTGTTGCGGAAGAGATTTAAGTCCAATATTGAATTTTGAAATTAAATCAGAATGGCGTCTATAAAATTTTGAAAAGGCTTTGCGTAGTTTATGGTACCGATAACCCTGATTAAGGAGTTTAGCCGTTAATAATTTATTACGGGTGTTGAAGTCAGTTACATGACCACACACTCTAGCAAATCGAATTAATTGCGAAAAAGTTTCATGAAAATACCTCAAACAGTTTTCGAGTTATCATGAATAACGGAATTTTTTTAATGTTCAAAGGGCAATAACTCCAAAAGTAGGCAATCCAGAGTTATGGTTCATGCGCTCTGCACAATGACCCATAGTGCTTTACATTTGTGTGAAGTTTCATGAAAATACCTCAAACGGTTTTCGAGTTATCATGAATAACGGAATTATTTCAATGTTCAAAGGCAATAACTCTAACAGTGGGCAATCCAGAGTTATGGTGCATGTGCTCTGCACATTGTCCCATAGTGCTTTACATTTGTGTGAATTTTCATAAAGATACCTCAAACGGTTTTTGAGTTATGGAGCGGACAAGGTTATAATTTGCCATTTTTCAATGTTCATAGGGCAATAACTCCAAAAGTACGCAATCCAGAGTTATGGTTCATGTGCTCTGCACATTGAACCATAGTGCTTTACATTTGTGTGAAGTTTCATGAAAATACCTCAAACGGTTATCGAGTTATCATGAATAACGGAATTTTTTTCAATTTTCAAAGGGCAATATCTCCAAACGTAAGCAATCCAGAGTTATGGTTCATGCTCTCTGCACAATGACACATACATTGTAGTGCTTTACATTTGTGTGAAGTTTCATGAAAATACCTCCAACGGTTATCGAGTTATCATGAATAACGGAATTTTTTCAATGTTCAAAGGGCAATAACTCCAAAAGTAGGCAATCCAGAGTTATGGTTCATGTGGTCTGCACAATGACCCAAGTGCTTTACATTTGTGTGAAGTTTCATGAAAATACCTCAAACGGTTTTTGAGTTATGGAGCGGACAAGGTTAAAATTGCTATTTTTCAATGTTCAAAGGGCAATTACTCCAAAAGTAGGCAATCCAGAGTTATGGTTCATGCGCTCAGCACATTGACCCCTAGTGCTTTACATTTGTGTGAAGTTTCATGAAAATACCTAAAACGGTTTTCGAGTTATCATGAATAACGGAATTTTTTCAATTGCCAATAGGCAATAACTCCAATAGTGGGCAATCCAGAGTTATGGTTCATGCACTCTGCATATCGTCCCATGGTGCTTGACATATATGTGAAGTTTCATGAAAATACCTCAAACGGTTTTTGAGTTACATGAATAACGGAATTACGGAATCATAGAAGGACAAGGCAAATCCGCTTTTTCAAAGCGGGGCTATAAATATATTGAATGGATAAACACAGGGGTGACTTTCTATGCCCCCGCTATTCTAAGGGCATTAAGTTTTACCCCTGTCCATCCGTTCATTCGTTCGTCCGGTGACATCGTGTCCGGGCCATAACTCCTAAACCGTATGGAATATATTCATGAAACTTCACAGGTGCATTCATCACACTGAGACTATGTATCATGAACAAGGAAGACAACTCCTGCTTGTTTAATTTTTTAATTATCTGCCCTTGACTTACATCCATATATAGTCAAATGGTATGTTGTGTCCGGGCCATAACTCCTAAACCGTATGGAATATATTCATGAAACTTCACAGGTGCATTCATCACACTTAGACGATGTGTCATGAACAAGGAAGACAACTCTTGCATTTTTCGTTTTTGAATTATCTGCCCTTGACTCAGTACCAAATAGTAAACCGTGTCCGTGCCATAACTCCTAAACCGTATGGAATATAATCATGAAACTTCACAGGTGCATCCATCATACTTGGACGATGTGTCATGAAGAAGGAAAACAACTCCTGCTTGTTTAGTTTTTGAATTATCTACCCTTGACTTACATCCATATATAGTCAAATGGTATGTCGTGTCCGGGCCATAAGTCCTAAACCGTATGGAATATATTCATGAAACTTCACAGGTGCATTCATCACACTTAGACGATGTGTCATGAATAAGGAAGACAACTCTTGCGTTTTTGGTTTTTGAATTATCTGCCCTTGACTTAGTACCATATAGTAAACCGTGTCCGGGCCATAACTCCTAAACCGTATGGAATATATTCATGCAACTTCACAGGTGCATTCATCACACTTAGACGATGTGTCATGAACAAGGAAGACAACTCTTGCATTTTTCGTTTTTGAATTATCTGCCCTTGACTCAGTACCAAATAGTAAACCGTGTCCGTGCCATAACTCCTAAACCGTATGGAATATAATCATGAAACTTCACAGGTGCATCCATCATACTTGGACGATGTGTCATGAAGAAGGAAAACAACTCCTGCTTGTTTAGTTTTTGAATTATCTACCCTTGACTTACATCCATATATAGTCAAATGGTATGTCGTGTCCGGGCCATAAGTCCTAAACCGTATGGAATATATTCATAAAACTTCACAGGTGCATTCATCACACTGGGACGATGTGTCATGAACAAGGAAGATAACTCTTGCATTTTTGGTTTTTGGATTATCTGCCCTTGATGCATATATTTTATGATTGATTTGAAGTACATTTGTAATATTTTTATCCCCTCGCACAACATAGTTGTGAGTGGGGATATAGCATAACTTCACACAAATGTTCCTTATAAAAAAATCTCGACTGAGTTCGACTTTCAAGGTCATGACCTCAAGGTCAAGGTCACTGTGGCTATTTTTAGAAAAACTTTGTCATCACTCTAGCCCCTACATTTCTTCACCAATTTCATTATAACTTCACACAAATGTTCCTTATAAAAAAATCTCGAGCGAGTTGGACTTTTAAGGTCATGACCTCAAGGTCAAGGTCACTGTGGCTATTTTTAGAAAAACTTTGTCATCGCTCAAGTGCCTACATTCCTTCACCAATTTCAATATAACTTCACACAAATGTTCCTTATAAAAAATCTCGAGCGAGTTCCACTTTCAAGGTCATGACCTCAAGGTCAAGGTCCCTGGCTATTTTTAGAAAAACTTTGTCATCGCTCTAGCGCCTACATTTCTCCACTGATTTCAATATAACTTCACACAAATGTTTCTTATGACAATATCTCGAGCGAGTTGGACTTTAAAGGTCATGACCTCAAGGTCAAGGTCAATGGGGCTATTGTTAGAAAAACTTTGTCATCGCTCCAGCGCCTACATTTCTTCACAGATTTCAATATTACTTCACACAAATGTTTCTTATGACAATATCTCGAGCGAGTTCAACTTTCAAGGTCATGACCTCAAGGTCAAGGTCACTGTGGCTATTTTTAGAAAAACTTTGTCATCGCTCTAGAGCCTACATTTCTTAACTGATTTCAATATAACTTCACACAAATGTTCCTTATGACAATATCTTGAGCGAGTTCGACTTTCAAGGTCATGACCTCAAGGTCAAGGTCACTGTGGCTATTTTTAGAAAAATTTTGTCATCGCTCTAGCGCCTACATTTCTTCACCGATTTCAATATAACTTCACACAAATCTTCCTTATGACAATATCTCTAGTGAGTTCCACTTTCAAGGTCAAGGTCACTGTGGCTATTTTTTAAAAAAACTTTGTCATCGCTCTAGCGCTTACATTTCTTCACCGATTTCAATATAACTTCACACAAATGTTCCTTATGACAATATCTCAAGCCATTTCGACTCTCAAGGTCAAGGTAACTGTGGCTATTTTTAGAAAAACTTTGTCATGGCTCTAGCGCTTACATTTCTTCACCTATTTCAGTATAACTTCACACAAATGTTCTTTATGCCAATATCTTGTGCGATTTCAACTTTCAAGGTCAAGGTCACTGTGGCTAATTTTAGAAAAACTTTGCCATCGCTCTAGCGACTACATTTCTTCACTGATTTCAATATAACTTCACACAAATGTTCCTTATGACAATACCTTAAGCGAGTTTGACTTTCAAGGTCAAGGTCACTGTGGCTATTTTTTTAAAAACTTTGTCATGGCTCTAGCGCTTACATTTTTCCACTGATTTCAGTATAACTTCACACAAATGTTCCTTATGACAATATCGCGAGCTATTTGGACTTTCAAGGTCAAGGTCACTGTGGCTATTTTTAGAAAAACTTTGTCATCGCTCTAGTGCCTATATTTATTAATGGATGTTAATAGAACTTCACACAAATGTTTCTTATGATAATATCTCGAGTTGCTTTGACTTTCAAGGTCATGACCTCAAGGTCAAGGTCACTGTGGCTATTTTTAGAAAAACTTTGTCATCGCTCTACCGCCTACATTTATGATTTCAATATAACTTCACACAAAAGATGCTTATGATAATATCTTGGGCAAGATCTATTTTCGCCGCCATGGCCTCAAGTCAAGGTCCCTATGACTATTTTTAGAGAAATATTGTCATCACTCTAGAACCTACATTTATTGATGGATTTTTAAACAAACTTTACACAAATGTTGCATTTGATAATATCTCAAGCAAGTTGGACTTTTGCCTTTTCAGTGTTTTCCACACACAAAGTTGTCTTGTGCGAGGGGATTTGTATCCCATGCAATGCCTTGTTTATGAATGGCATTTGGCTGGGGCATCCGTGTCCTATGGACACTTTTTCTAGTTTGTGATGTGTTTGATGTTATATATACAAGTACAGTTTTATACTAGTATAAAACAATCTTCACCCTTATCCTGTTAAAAAAATTAATTTAGCGACACCCATTTCTGAATATCAACCAATCAAATTACCTATTTTGTATATTCATTCAAACTGCATGATGAAGAGTGTAGATCCTGGTCAGATGATCTGAATCTGCACTTTTTGCAATACTAGGGTTTGTCGTGTTCAGCATCAGCAAATTCCGAAACTTTCATTAGATTTATTGGTATTTTAAATGCACGTTACAGTGCCATCTTAAAAATTCCCCAACATTTCTTTATCCCTTCAGTATATACCGTAACGATCCTAGTATTGAGATGGACAGGCTTAAGCAAACTGCGCAGACCCTGAAAGAGCAGTCGGATCAGGGTCTACACTGTTTTTGTTTTTTTTTGCTTTGTTTGACAGCCCTTTCAAGATTATTTCACTTATATCCAGCCGATCGTTGATCAGAGGTGGGCAAAACCAATGTTCCCAGAGAAAATACACCTGACCTTCCATTGCAGAACTTGGCGTGTCACATGTGACCCGAATCAGGCTCAAACACAGCAGTGAGAGACCTAATGATTAAGAGTCAATGCTCTTATCCACTAGGCCAAGGAGGCCCGTCTACAGTTGCCATTCAGTTTGCACC
This sequence comes from Lucinisca nassula, assembly GCA_963580285.1. NCBI lineage: Eukaryota > Metazoa > Mollusca > Bivalvia > Lucinida > Lucinidae > Lucinisca > Lucinisca nassula. Next base: position 144,090,595 of record OY757017.1, read on the forward strand.
TTTTGGAAACAAACTTGTTAAAATTTTAGGAGAACTACACGGTCCCTAAAGTGTCTGAATTTTTTAAATTTTACGGTACTTAAAAAGAGTTGTCTCCTTTCTACGAGGTTTCATTCCCTTTAATGCTTTGCATGCTGGGTATTTTTTCAGCAGATAACATTGTGATTTTTTTTATTTTTTTTTTCTTAAAAATAGGATTAGACATTTCATGCAAATTGCCTCCAGGATTATTGTCCCTAATGGAGACAATCTGCATGAGATGTCAAATCCTGTTTACTGGGAAAAATGATAAAAATACCAACAATTTGTCATTTGCTGAATTAGCCCAGTGAGTGGTAAAGGTTAAATGCTCTGGAAGTGTCTTTCCATATATATGGAATGTAACCATCATTTGCTGAAGTAACTTTACTCATTTAATTCATTAAGCAGCCACCAAGAAAAAACTATAAAACTGGCTGTTCGAAGGCGATGGCTGTTAAGCAGAGTGATATGTCTGAGATATATCCAGAAGTGACATTGACAGACACTCGTATATGAGTGGTTATAGCTCAACATAAATGTGCAGGATAGAGAGGCTTCAGAAATAATCACTGCCGCCTGGGATCGAGCCAGGGGCCTCTAGCATCGGAGGCAAGTGCACTAACCACTACGCCATAAGGCTCTACACTGTTTGCTTAGGCCTGTCTGTCCCAATACTTAGGGTCATTACTGTACACTAGCTACACCAAAGTTAACATGACCTGACATTGTGATTAGTCCTCAGCTGTTCAAACTATTGTTTTCAACCAAGATTTTCTTCATGGGGTTGACTGTAAATAGAAACTAGCTTACTGCTGACTGCTATAATTATTAATACCATATTGTTGGCTTAATTTTGATTACTACTGTGTCCTTAAGCTGACCTCACGTCTTTCAAATAAACCAGTTTATGGACAAAAACACTACTGACCTGAACACTGGCCAAATTATTTATTTAACCCATAAAATGTCAATCACGACAACAATTGTAGTCTGCTTTGCCATCTGTCGGTTACCTTAAAAATATTTTTTTGCAAACAATGTGGACCCAGATCAGACTGCTCCTGAAGGAGCAGTCTGATCTGGGCCCACACTGTTTGCCTGTTTAACAAGTTTGCAAAAAAAAATAAAATAAATAATAATCAGCAGACGACATTTTCAGATGTAGTTTTTCTCGGTTAACCCAATAATGATGGTAATGCCTATAAATAGCTTGGAACATGATTTAAGGGGTGTTGGGTTTATTTCATTTATTGTAAATTTTAACAAAACCTCCCATGCTATATAGTAAACAAACAGAAAGCATCAAGATCAGGGCCCAGTTGTTCAAAGCATTCTTAGCTTAACGAGCTCGTTAGTGGTCGTATTGTTAACTCTTCTAGCAAGTACAATATCGTAAATTTTGGTATTTTTGCTGAAAAAATGTGAACAGCTTTTGCATCCACAAAAGCTGCTCACATTTTTCAGCAAAAATTTTTTAGCATATTTGCCATATTTATCTATCTATCTATCTTCTTATACTGAGTCGGTCATATCTGGCCATTACCTCAGTTGATTGGGTGGCTAAATTTAGAATTTAGCTGAAAAAAAAAAAAAAAAAGAGAGGCACTGGATGCGTCCTTAAAACTATTTACAATCTGCATAACAGAGGTATCCTAAAACGCATACCTCTGAGACCCAATCTTACACTGTGCGGGCTTTGAACTCTTCTGCGGACTTGGCATTCACCGCAGAGGAGGGAAGACTATTCCATTGGGGAATAGTTCTAGGAAAAAACGAGTTCTTCAGGGCATCACTATAGGACTGGTATCTACGATATTGTGAGTCGTTTAATTTTGATGCCCTTGTTTGGGTCGACAGTGTTACAGAGGTCAAGTACCTATCTTTATCAATAGACACTGAATCAGAGTGTATCTTGTAGAAGAAGGTTAAAGAGGACTGCTCACGACGGGCCTCCAGGGACGGCCACTCTAGCTCATTAAGCATGTCACCGACGCTACTTCTATTTCGCCATCGCCTACAGGTCCATCGAGCAGCTGTCCTCTGCACCTTCTCCACCTGCTGAGTCTGAGTTTTAACATAGGGGTGCCAAATGGGTGATGCATATTCGAGTTGAGGGCGAACCAATGTTTTATATGCAACATCCTTTGTCTGCCTAGGTGCAAAAGCCAAGTTCCTTCTAAGGAATCCCAAAGTCCTAGTTGCTTTAGATGTAATCTCTGAGATATGTTGACCCCAATCAAGATCGTCAGTGATGGTGATACCAAGATATTTGGCGGATTGAACATGCTCCAAAACTTGCTGGTGAAGAGTATAGTCAAACTTAATTTGCTTGTCCGGAGGGTGTCGTGACACTCTCATTGAGTGACATTTGGCCACATTGAACTTCATTTGCCAATCGGCCTCCCACTGTGCAAGTTGATCCAGGTCATCTTGTAAAATAAGACAGTCAGAAGGAGAATATATGTTCCTATACAGGACACAATCATCAGCAAACAAACGGACCGATGACCTGATATTATCGGGGAGATCATTAATGAAAACCAGGAAAAGGACCGGTCCAAGGACCGAACCTTGGGGGACTCCAGATAAAACAGGGACTGGATCAGACGCTTGGCCATCAAGTACAACTTGTTGTGAGCGCCCAGAGAGCCATGAGCTAATCCACCTATGCGTGGATCCTCTTATCCCATAGTACTCCAGTTTATGTAATAGCCTTCTGTGAGGTACCTTGTCAAAGGCCTTAGCAAAGTCCATGATGATCAAGTCAGTCTGTTTGTGGCCACGATTAATGGCCCCATCCAGATTGCTCACAATGTCATGGTAAAATTGAACAAGCTGCGTTTCGCAAGACCTTTGACTCCGGAAACCATGTTGACAGTCAGCAAGAATGCTCTCAAAGGCTAAGTGCTTGTTGATGTTGCTTACTAATATATGCTCCAAGGTTTTGCAACAGATGCATGTTAGCGACACTGGTCTATAATTTGCTGCATCATATTTTTCCCCTTTTTTATAGACCGGGGTTACATTTGCTTGTCGCCAGTCATCTGGTACAGTGCCCTGGGCAAGTGATTGATTGAAGATAAAGGCCAACACAGGAGATATTTCAGCACTACATTCCTTAAGTACCCTGGCATTCAGGTCATCGGGCCCAGATGCCTTATGTATCTTGAGCTTACCTAACAGTTTAGCGACCCCATTGGGGTCAACTGTTATGTCCCCCATAGAGGGGAACGGACTTGCACCTTTAGATGGTAGCTCACCATCAGTTTCACGCGTAAATGCTGATTGAAACTGTTTATTGCAAATATTAGCCTTATCGCGCGCATCTGTTTTTAGAATTCCATTTTCCCTTAGCGAAGTGATCCCAAACGCATCCTTTTTCAGGGACTTTACGAATGACCAAAACTTTTTAACTTTACCATTCTTTTGGGGACTATCGGGATCTATATTGTCATCTTCAAAGGTAAAGATGCTGGAAACATGCTTCCAATATGCATCTCTTATAACCTTTTGCACATGTGCTCTGAACCGTTTGTAATGGTTCTTAACGTCAGGGCTGCTAGACTTGCGAGCACGAAAATACATTCTATTCCGTCTTCTGATGAGATGCTTGATCGTGTTATCGATCCATGGTGCCCTATATTTTGTTTTGGTCATTTTAGTTGGTATAAACCTTTCCATTGCCGTGGTTAATTCGGACTTAAAACTGACCCACAGGTCATTAACATTATTTAATGATCAAAGTTTTAACGATACGTTAACTAGCAACGTCGTTAGTTTTGAACAACTGGCTCCAGATTAACATTCTGTAGAATCTGATCTGGGTTGGCTCTGTTCGCCAGTTCCATCCTTCCTGGGTTGCAAGGTATTGACCCTTTTTGTACCAAATGGAATCTTCCACCTTATATACAGCAGGAGTCCATTCCAAAATTAAGGGCTGTCAGGTTGTTTTTTTCTTCAAAATTAATTTGGAAAATGGCTTAACTTTTTGCAAACAGTGTAGGCCCTGAACAGACACAGCTGGGCCTGCACTGTTTGCCAGGGTACCCGTTTTGGGGTTTCCAGTACTAAATGGGTTAATGGATAATCTAGCATAGATAAATCAAGGGATAATTTCTTGTCAGAAACAAGAGTATTTCTTCGAATCACCTTGCTGAGGCAATTTATCCTGCTGAATACATTAATTTGCCACACCCATTTCTGACTTTCAATCAAATTGCTTGAAATAATGTATTCATTCTAATTTGCAAACTGAAATCTGATCTGGATCTACACTGTTTGTAACGGTAAGATATACTGAGGTTCAGCCGGATATGGGTTAATAACTGTTCAATGAAGAAATATGTAAAATTATCTACTGATGATCTAATGATCCTAAATATTGGGACAGATAGGCCTAAGCAAACAGTGCAGACCCAGTTCAGACTGCTCCTTGAGGATCAGGGTCTGCACTGTTTGTCATTCCATTTGTACCTTCTGGACTTCTTGCAGGATCATGCAACAAGTTTGTTAAAACTTTAGGAGAATTACAGCAAGTCCTCAAGGTGTCCAAATTTTTAGGATTTTTATTGTAAAAAATATCCTTTTTATTTCTTATGTGGCCCTACGAGGGTTGGTTATGCTTTCAAATGCATGGTGAATAAGTTCCATCTCTTTAGCTCTTTTTGGCTAATTTTCATTATTGTTTAACAGTTCAAAATTTTTCTAACATTTAGAAGTATCAAGGGGATGAAAGGTTTAATTTTAGAACAGGAGCAGCTCTCTTCATGGCCCAAAACTTGGTTAAATGCCAGACCAATATTCGTGCAGTAATTCTGATGTAACTATAGAATGCCAAAATAAAAATATTCATAATACATCTAGGTATGTGATAGGTTACAAATGACAAAAATTGTAATTCAGTATCTTTTTAAGAAGTACCGAACAACAAGCAGAAGTGACAAATCAACTACACTTAGTTATTTTAGATTTTCTTCTACATCAAAATATTGCGCATAAAAAGTATTGAATATCACACATTATATCAATTATCATGATTACAAAAATAAGAATGGGATTGTCTTTATCATGTTTCTCTGTCTCAAAATGAATGTCGTAAACATGCATGTTTTTTCCTCTTTTTTTTTCATTGTTTTGGTTTCAAGATAATTTCACTTATTTCGAGCCAATCCATAGCCAGGGGTGGACTAAAACCGGTGTACCCGGAGAGAGATAAAACACCTGACCTAAACACGCAAGGTATGCATTAAGAAGACCTACAATATACACCACAACCTCTTCATACTACTGTTCATTATAACATGATTTGGGATAAAACACAGCTTAACCCTTAAGATGCCGAGATAAACTACATTTGAAAATGTCGTCTGCTAATGTTGTCAGCTCAATCTTCTTGCACACTTTTTAAAAATATTTTTGCAAGGCAAACAGTGTGGGTCCAAATGAGACTACTAAAGTAGGAGCAGTCTGATGCAGTCTGATCTGGGTCCACACTGTTTGCAAAAAAGACAATTGTCGTAATTGCAAGTTATGGGTTAAAGATGGGTCCCAAGCATGTAAAGACTATATAGAAAATGACCATAAATAATGGCCATTTTTTGTTGCGCCTGCTATTAGCATGGCGCGATATAGGCGCCCAGTTTTCCGTCCGTTCGTTTGTCCGTCCATTTGTCAATTAGCATGGCACGATATAGGCGCCCGGTTTCCCATCCGTTCGTTCGTTCGTTTGTCCATCCGTTTGTCAAGGCGTCAACATTTGTGACCACCCTAGCATTCCCCCTAATGGTCAAGTTTATTTCTCAAGAACTATAAGAGCTTCATTAATGATACTTGGTACAAACTTGTGTCTGGGGATGACAACTTACATGCAAGCATCCATATTTGACCTTGACCTGCATTTCATGGTTCAATGACTTTGTAAAATATTACGACCACCCTAGCATTCACCCTAATGGTCAAGTTTATTTCTCAAGAACTGTAAGAGCTTCTTTAATGATACTTGGTACAAACTTATATCTCGGGATGGCAACTTAAATGCAAGCATCCATATTTGACTTTGACCTACATTCCATGGTTCACTGACTTTGTAAAATATTGCCACCACCCTAGCGTTCACCCTAATGGTTAAGTTAATTTCTCAAGAATTATTTGAACTTCATTAATGATACTTAGTACAAGCCTTTTATGCAAGCATCTATGTTTGATCTTGGCCTAGATGTCATGGTTCGGTGACTTTGCGCCCCCACAGGCGCAACATAGCCTTCGGCGGAATTCTTGTCTATATAATCTATGCATTTTTGTTTGGAAGTAACATGGTTGTTTAACTAAACGTTTTGCTATGGACCCCAACAATAGCATTATAAAGGGGTTATGGTGTACATTGGTGTATATTCAGCAAAGGCTTTAATCAGATATAGCAAGGGCTCAGTCTGATCAATGCCTTCGTTATCCTTATCAGACTTCAAATCACGAAAACGCGCCTATATAAATTTGACCACCTTAAACCCCACTTTCATATAGTACAAGAATTCCGCCAAGGCTATGTCGCGCCTGTGGGGGCGCAAAGTCACCCAACCTTGATATGTAGGTCAAGGTCAAACATAGATGCTTGCACAAAAGTTTCATTCTTAAATGCCAGCTTGTACTAAGTATCATTAAGCTCTAATAATTCTTGAGAAATGAACTTCACCATTAGGGTGAACGTTAGGGTGGTCGCAATATTTTACAATGTCGGTGAACCATGAAATGTAGGTCAAGGTCAAATATGGATGCTTGCATTTAAGTTGCCATCCACAGATAAAAGTTTGTACCAAGTATCATTAATGAAGCTCTAATAGTTCTTGAGAAATAAACTTGACCATTAGGGTGAACGCTAGGGTGGTCGCAATATTTTACAAAGTCAGTGAACCATAAAATATAGGTCAAAGTCAAATATGGATGCATGCATTTAAGTTACAATACCCAGATACAAGTTTGTACCAAGTATCATTATTAAAGCTCTTATAGTTCTTGAGAAATAAACTTGACCATCAGGGTGAACGCTAGGGTGGTCGCAATATTTTACAAAGTCAGTGAACCATAAAATGTAGGTCAAGGTCAAATATGGATGCTTGCATGTAAGTTGTCATCCCCAGATACAAGTTTGTACCAAGTATCATCAATGAAGTAGAAGTAAAACAAAGATCAGGAATTGATACAATTAACTTACTCCACCCATAAAAGACACCAAAGGGAAAGAAATACAAACATTAAGCTACCAGACCATAATGGAAACCTAAACAAAGGAAGGCCATAAGGACAGTTACTTTCCCACAAAATGGCCATATGGCCATCCAAAATTAAAAGACACAAGTGATACACACAGTAAGTAACAAACAACAACATAAACAAATCGCCACAGAAGAGCCGCCTTGGAAGGTCAGTGGAAGATTTCCACTGGGGGGCTTTAATCCATTTTACGTGGCCACAATCCTCGCCCTTACTTCCGTCGCGATTTAGACAAATAATTTGTTCAGTCCACATGAAGGCCTCCTAACTCATCAGTGCAACATCTCTGTGAACACAAAAATCAAAGAACCACAGAGGTGAGACAACGGTGAGGACTCGACAGCAAGAAACCACTGAAATGCTGGAGCAGAAGAAAACCAACAGTTAGACTCCGATGAGCCCGACCAGAGACAGAGCATCAGGCACCAACCAACATTATCTCTCTAATTCTCAATAAGCCTTTACGTTGGAGCCGTCATAGAATCTGAGGCCTGACCCACCGGCGTGCAATTAAAGAGGGAAGCAAAGTTGTCAACCGTGATTGGGTTAACTACCATGCATGCAGTCTGTCGTATAATATCCATGTTGTACCCAATCATTTTATATCGAAGAATGATTTTAAGAAATTGGGTGCTGAAGTCATTGTGGTTATATATTTTTCTGAATTTATATACTAAGTCACCATAAAATTCGGGTTCCGATAGACCTTGTTGCAGAAGAGATTTAAGTCCAATATTGAATTTTGAAATTAAATCAGAATGGCGTCTATAAAATTTTGAAAAGGCTTTGCGTAGTTTATGGTACCGATAACCCTGATTAAGGAGTTTAGCCGTTAATAATTTATTACGAGTGTTGAAGTCAGTTACATGACTACACACTCTAGCAAATCGAATTAATTGCGAAATATAAACGCCATAGGATGGCGCACGAGGAACATCACCATCCAAAAAAGGAAAATTTACAATCTCAAAATCAAAGTCATCGCGTTTATCATAAATTTTGCACGAAACAAATCCATCTACAATAGATAGATGTAAATCCAAAAACGGGGCCTCGGTATCAGAAGAATTTGCTTTATTTAACTGAAGTTCTAGGGGGTAAATCTGACTGATCAAACCATCAAAATAGGTATTATCAATATTTAATAAATCATCTAAATATCTAGAAGTAGAGCTAAAAGCTTCAATAATTTCAGATTGGTTATCAATGGAAAGCGACAAAATGAAGTTTCTTTCATGACAATACAAGAACAGATCAGCCACAAGAGGTGCGCAATCGGAATACCCACAATTTGTCTAAATAACTTAGTACCGAATCTAATATAAATATTGTCAAGTAGAAAGGTGAGGGCATCACACACTTTCTGACATGACCAAAGTGTATAATTCTTATGCTCTTTAGAAGTGAAAAATGCATTTCTGACATTACATGCAAGATAGAGAGCTCTTATAGTTCTTGAGAAATAAACTTGACCATTAGGGTGAACGCTAGGGTGGTCGCAAATGTTGACGCCTTGTCAAACTAGAGCTGTCAGAGGATCTGACTATAGCCCCGCTTCAGCGCTGTCAGAGAATAAAGTTATTTAAGCTGCAGAGAAAACAGTTATGAACAAGAAATAACTGTTGAAAATTTTACATTATCTGGAAAAACTCTAAGAGTTGTGAGCCCTTGTCCCTCATTTCAATGAGCATGATACATTACCAGAATGTCCATGTTTATACTAAATTTCATCTTCCATTTTTCAATGTTCAAAGGGTAATAACTCCTAAAGTAGGCAAATCAGAGTCAGGGTTCCTGCGCTCTGCACATTGTCTCATGGTGCTTTACACTTGTGTGAAGTGTCATGAAAATATCTCAAATGGTTTGTGAGTTATGGAGCCGACACAGTCAAAATTGCCTTTTTAAATGTTCAAAGGGCAATAACTCCTAAAGTAGGCAAACCAGAGTTATGGTTCCTGCACTCTGCACATCATCTCAAGGTGCTTTTCATTTATTTGAAGTTTCATGAAAATATCAGAAACAGTTATGGAGCGGACATAGTTAAAATTGCCATTTTTTAATATTCAAAAGCCTATAACTGAAAAAGTAGACAATCCAGAGTTTGGGTTCCTGCGCTCTGCACACGTAATATGGTGCTTTACATTTGTGTGAAGTTTCATAAAATTATCTCAAACGGTTTTTGAGTTATCGAGCAAAGACGGCTAAAATTGATATTTTTCAATATTCAAAGGGAAATAACTAAAAAATTAGGCAATCCAGAGTTATGGTTCCTGCACTCTGCACACCATCTCATGGTGTTTAATGTTTGTGTGAAGTTTCATGAAAATATGTGAATGGGTTTTAAAGTTATGGAGCGGACACGAAAATTGTTAACAGACACAGACAGACACACAGACAGACACACAGAAAATACGAAAACCAGAGTTATGGTTCTTGCGCTCTGCACATTGTCTCATAGTGCTTAACATTTGTGTGAAGTTTCATGAAATTATCTCAAACGGTTTTCGAGTTATGAAGCGGACACTGTTAAAATTGCCATTTTTCAATGTTCAAAGGGCAATAACTCCAAAAATAAGCAATGCAGAGTTATGGTTCCTGCGCTCTGCACATCGTCTCATAGTGCTTAACATTTGTGTGAAGTTTCCTAAAAATATCTCAAACGGTTTTCGAGTTATGAAGCGGACACAATTAAAATTGCCATTTTTCAATGTTCAAAGGGCAATAACTCCAAAAGTAGGCAATCCACAGTTATAATTCCTTCGCTCTGCACATTGACTTATGGTGTTTAACATTTGTGTGAAGTTTCATGAAAATATGTTAAGCAGATACAAAGTTATGGAGCCAACACAAATTAACGGAATCACGGAATTACAGAATTACGGAAAATGTTCAAAGGGCAATAACTCCAAAAGTAGGCAATCCACAGTTATAATTCCTTCGCTCTGCACATTGTCTTATGGTGTTTAACATTTGTGTGAAGTTTCATGAAAATATGTTAAGCAGATACAAAGTTATGGAGCCAACACAAATTAACGGAATCACGGAATTACGGAATGACAGAAGGACATGGCAAATCCAATATAGCCATAACGAATGGACAAACGAAAGAACAAATGGATGGGAAACCGGGCGCCTATATCGCGCCATGCTTATAGCAGGCACAACAAAAACTGGGGTTTGCAGGGGTATAAATTATTTTTCTTATTTCTGCTCAAAAACATTGATTGTGGGTACATAGTTTGTGAATTGAATGAAAACAGTATATCAAGTTATTTGATTGGTAGCTAGTCTGCAGTGGGTGTGGCTAAATTAATTTATTCAGCAGGATAAGATTTAAAACCCATTTCTGACAGGAAACCCCAAAATGGATACACTGGCAATCTGTGCAGCCCAGATATGATGCCGCAGAACTTCAGAAATTTTTCTGTTTGAAACAAAAAACAAGCAATTTCTGAACATAACGCCCCTAAATTTCAAAACAGTACACCACAACATCATTATAACACTGTTTATTGTAACATGGTTTTGGATATAATGTGGTTTCAAGATGGATCCCAAAAATGTATATATAATATAGAACAAGAATTCCGCCGAAGGCTATGTCGCGCCTGTGTGGGTGCAAAGTCATAGAACCATGATATGTAGGTCAAGGTCAAACATAGATTCCATTCTCAAATGCAAGCTTGTACTAAGTATCATTAATGAAGCTCTAATAATTCTTGAGAAATGAACTTAACCATTAGGGGGAAAGCTAGGGTGGTCGCAATATTTTACAAAGTCATTGAACCATGAAATTTAGGTCAAGGTCAAATATGGATGCTTGCATTTAAGTTGCCATCCCCAGATTCAAGTTTGCACCAAATATCATTAATGAAGCTCTTATAAATCTTGAGAAATAAACTTGACCATTAGGTTGAAAGCTAGGGTGGTCGCAATATTTTACAAAGTCAGTGAACCATGAAATATAGGTCATGGTTAAATATGGATGCCTGCATTTAAGTTACCATCCCCAGATACAAGTTTGTACAAAGTATCATTAATAAAGCTCTTATAGTTCTTGAGAAATAAACTTGAACCTCAGGGTGAACGCTAGGGTGGTCGCCATATTTTACAAAGTCAGTGAACCATGAAATGTAGGTCTAGGTCAAATATGGATGCTTGCATGTAAGCTGTCATCGCCAGATACAAGTTTGTACCAAGTATCATTAATGAAGCTCTTATAGTTCTTGAGAAATAAACTTGAACCTCAGGGTGAACGCTAGGGTGGTCACAATATTTTACAAAGTCAGTGAACCATGAAATGAAGGTCAAGGTCAAATATGGATGCATGCATGTAAGCTGTCACCCCCAGATACAAGTTTGTATCAAGTATCATTAATCTCTTATGGTTCTTGAGAAATAAACTTGAACCTCAGGGTGAACGCTAGGGTGGTCGCAAATGTTGACGCCTTGACAAACGGACGGACAGACAAACGGACGGAAAACCTGGCGCCTATATCGCGCCATGCTAATAGCAGGCGCGACAAAAAAGACCATAAATGGTCATTTTTCTATATAATCTATACATGTTTGTTTGGATTTAACATAGTTTTAACTAACATGGTTTTTGCTTTGTGCTTTGGACCCCATTGACCCTTATCTTGCTGTTCACAACAACCCCTACCTTTGCTAACAGTGTAGATCCAGATCAGATGGCTTCTGAAGAATCCATCTGATCAGGATCTACACTGTTTGGCATTCAGTTTATGAATTTGTAGCAATAAATTACATCAAGTAATTTGATTGGTTGATAGACAGAAATGGGTGTGGCTTAAATGAATATTCAGCAAGATAAGGGCTAACAGTGTTATAAAGAGCTTGTGATGTACATTACAGTGACAAGCAAAAAATTATAACGTCGAGTAGAAGACAAAATGGACCGACTGCAGCGGACTTACGATAGACACGGACGGACGGGGCTGGAGCCGAGCGGTGGTCTCCCCATTCACCGGCAACGTGGAATGGGGGTAGCACCGAACGGCTAAGGTGTAGTGCCAGAATAGATTAGTTACCTGGGACCCCACCAGCTGACGACCCGCGACACGGGGAAACTGGAAACAACAACAACATTACAGTGAGGAAGATCCTACTCAGTATAAAATCAGAACTTTTAGAAACAAACTGACATGTGCCACTTCCTGAACAGACATATAAGCTAATTTATGTCAGGAGGGTATGCATATTAATGTTCCAGCTAAGCCCATTTTATATGAGGCGTAAAAAAATGGCTGTTTTTCCGCTAACATGGAGAAAAAAAACTTTGGTCCGTAGGTAGGAGAAACTTTTTTTATTATTTTATTTTTTCTCCCGAAAAAAATGGGGTCGGGCCTATACTTTCTATGTGTTTTTGTTTTTGTACATGATTTTTGTTAATAAAATTGTCATGTTGAGACTTGCACTGTACCGGGGTATATCATAATTCATTTTGGATGCTCAAAAATGGCAGCTCTGTATTTTGGGAGGTACTAAATGCCAAAAACTACAACAAGAGGGCCCAGAGGGCCCTGGTTCGCTCACCTGATCCAATGTATAACAATTGGGACCCGGGCAGGTACAATTTTGGCCCCAGGGCTATAATTTGAACAATCTTGGTAGAGGTCCACAAGATGAAGCTTCATATTGAATATGAAAGACCTGGGCTTTCTGGTTTCAGAGAAGAAGATTTTAAAGGTTTACCCTGCAACTAGAAGTCTATGTAAAACAAGATTTTCCCTATATAAGTCTCTGTAAAACCAAAGGGCCCCGGAGCGGGGGCATTTTTGGCCCCAGGGCTATAATATGAACATTCTTGGTAGAGGTCCACTAGCTGAAGCTTCATAACAAATATCAAAGACCTAAGCCTTGTGTTTCAGAGAAGATGATTTTTAAACATTTTTAAACATTTTCCCTATATAAGTCTATGTAAAACCAAAGGGCCACATGGCGGGGGGCATTTTTGGTCTCAGGGCTATAATTTGAACAATCTTTATAGAGGTCCACTAGCTGAAGCTTCATAACAAATATCGAAGATCTAAGCCTTGTGGTTTCAGAGAAGAAGATTTTTCAAGATTTTCCCTATATAAGTCTATGTAAAACCAAAGGGCCCCGGAGCGGGGGCATTTTTGGCCCCAGGGCTATAATTTGAACAATCTTGGTAGAGGTCCACAAGATGAAGCTTCATACCAAATATCAAAGACCTGGGCCTTGCAGTTTCAGAGAAGAAGATTTTTAAAGATTTACTCTATATAAGCCTATGTAAAACAAAAGGGCCCCAGTGCGGGGGCATTTTTGGCCCCAGCACTATAATTTGAACGATCTTGGTAGGGGTCCACTAGATGAAGCTTCATACCAAATATCAAAGACCTGGGCCTTGCGGTTTCAGAGAAGAAGATTTTTCAAGATTTTCCCTACATAAGCCCATGTAAAACCAAAGGGCCCCCGTGCGGGGGCATTTTTAGCTCCAGCACTATAATTTGAACAATCTTGGTAGGGGTCTACTAGATGAAGCTTCATACCAAATATCAAAGACCTAGGCCTTGCGGTTTCAGAGAAGAAGATTTTTAAAGATTTTCCCTATATAAGCCCATGTAAAACCAAAGGGCCCCGGTGCGGGGGCATTTTTGGCCCCAGCACTATAATTTGAACAATCTTGGTAGGGGTTCACTTGATGAAGCTTCATACCAAATATCAAAGACCTGGGCCTTGCGGTTTCAGAGAAGAAGATTTTTTAAGTTTATGGTGAAAAAAATCTATTTTTGGCTACTGTGACCTGTATGTGCAATGGACCGGAACCATTTGAACAACTTTGAAAGGGGGCCACCTAAGGATCATTCCTGTGAAGTTTGGTCAAAATCCGATCAGTGGTTTAGGAGGAGATGTCGTTTGAAGAAAAGTTTACGGACGCACGCACGCACGGACGTGGACGGACGCACGACGGACGACGGACAAAAAGTGATCCCAAAAGCTCACCTTGTCACTACGTGACAGGTGAGCTAAAAATGTACTTAACCCTTATCTTGCTGTTCACGACAACCCCTATCTTTGCAAACAGTGTAGATCCAGATCAGATGGCTTCTTCATCTGATCAGGATCTACACTGTTTGGCATTTAGTTTATGAATTTGTAGCAATAAATTACATCAAGTAATTTCATTGGTTGATAGACAGAAATGGGTGTGGCTTAAATGAATATTCAGCAAGAGAAGGGTTGGGAAAATGCAAAGACGACACTGGGTAGGGTCGGAAATTGAAAATGTAACCGAGTCGGTGTTTTAATTTTTATTTTGTTCTTTTATTGATAAAAATAGTAGAGTCAGGGGGTCTGAAGCAGGGTCGGTCCGGTTAGTGGAAACACGGCTATTTTATTTTTAGGCCTAATAATCAAAGCACTGAGAGTGCTGATGAGGTAATTGTTTGTAAACTTTGGATAGCATCAGGCAAATTTTGCATCTGGCTGACTGTTTAAATCAGGCTTGAAAAAAAAAAGGTACCAAAGTGCGGTAAATAGGTTGAATACTTTTTTCTTTAATCAGGCTTGAATATTATGAGGCCTAATGAGCAGAAACTTGCCAAGCTGGCACAGAAGATTTGTACACTGGACAGTTTTCATTTCTTCAGTTTTCAGTTCTTTGGTGTATTAATAAATCTTTATAGAACACATAAGCCAGCATAAAAGGACGGTTTGGTCACCATAAAAAAGTATTTCCACTTTCATCAAAGTGTAGATTTTATTTTCATGTTCTTTGGGACAATTGATTCCATTGTGGAACTTTGAAATATTTTTGGGTCACTGGGGTCAGAGGGATTAATTGGTTTAAGGCAGGTAATCTGCTCAGAAAACTTCTATGCTCCACAGTATTTAGTTGTCTTGATGTATAAATAAACCATTTAGATAGTACATGTAGTTATAATACAGAATTTTTTATAACTGTTTTGTTTGTTTGATTTGAGGCTTAACGTCCCCGTCAATACTGTATAGGTCATTTTGGAGACATTGCTTCCAATTTTGTGGGACTTGTACACGACATTGAGATGAAATGACATCTCAAGTCCTGTCGCCCAATGAAACCAATAGGGTTTATAAGCATGGACGATTTGACTCACACCGTTATGGCTGGGCAGGCTTAGATCCTCTAAGCGGTTTATCAGTACTCGTGGGCGGCCGGTTTCAGCTCTGCGTGAAAGCACCGTGCAGCCCATCTATTTCTTTAAGCTCCAATGGTTTTTATAACTGTAGAATAGAAGTCAAGGCAATGATCAGGAATCAATACAATCAACCCACACCTCCCATCAGAGACATCAAAGGGAAAGAAAACAAACATGAAACAAGAGGCCCATGGGCCACAATGCTCACCAGAGCTCAGGGGGCCACTGCCCACTGGCAGCAAGGTATTTTAATTAACCATGGAAGCCCTGTGCCCTAGGATGCTACAGATAAAATTTGGACCCAATAAGCCTCGTGGCTTTAGATTCGATGTCGCTTGAATGTGTTGTTGCAGGACAACAGATGGCAATTGACAATTTCCCATCTGTGGCAACAAATAGGCCAAAAAAGAACATTATTAAAGGAACATTGCCATGAAAGTGTGACAAAATATCTTGAAAGGCATTAATGTCATTTTTCAATTTTCCCCATTATAGGACAATGGAAACTCATAACTTGGCATAGCAAACAAACCAAAGACCCAAAGTTCATAGACCAGTTCTCAGGTGGACACTGCCCAATGGCAGCCATGTGTTATAACATGATATGCTTTTATTATAACAATTATAAAGTCTCCCAAACAAACCCCATACCCAAATGAGCACCCATGTGGACTGTATCTGAAATATTAGGTGTTTTATAACGTAGAGAGATCAGGGCATGGACCCAATGGAGCCCTGGTTGGTGTCACTAAATGCATCTTATCAAAAGGAACAAAGACATATATGGTTTATCAGTGGGAATTTGTATGGTTCCTGAGATGTAAGGCCTTTTAAGCAATGGAGGGAATCAGGCATGGCAGATCCCAGAAAAGCCCAAAATTGTTATCAATGAATAAGTCTTATCATAAGGACCAAGAGCATATACGGTTAAACGGTGGGGATCTGAATGGTTTCTGAGATATGAGGCACTTTTATGAAGTGGCAGGGAGAGAAATGGCCCCTGGGATCCCCAAAGACGGGGTGACTGAATGTGTCTAATAACAATGAGCAAGAATATATGTGATTATAGGATGGGGATTTGAATGGTTTCTGAGATATATGGCCTATTATGAAGTTGAGTCTTATCATAAGGAACAAGATAAAATATGGTTCAGGGGTGGGGATCTGAACGGTTTCTGAGATATATGGATTTTAATGAAGTAAAGGGGTGGGGCATGGCCTGTGGCACCCCGGGGGACCTGCATGCTGGTGTCACTGATTGGGTGTTATCATAAGGAAACAAGAATATATATGGTTTAGTGGTGGGGATCTGAACGGTTTCTGAGATACAGTTGACTCTCGTTATCTCGACCCCGCTTATCTCGACCCTATCGCTTATGTCTAACCGATTTCTAAGTCCCGAACATTTCCCCTATATATTTATTGTATTTAAACTTCGCATATGTCGAACTACTTTTAAGTCGACACTTCGGCTATCTCGCCCATCATTTTCAGTCCCTGAATGTATTTTTCACTGTTTTTACTACTGCTTATCTCGAACCGGGATTCATGACGTAACGAAAAAAAAAAAAAACATGCGTCCGGTCCTTCAATTTTGTAATAGGCCTTTAGAAAACAGTTCATCAATACTCACAATGTTGTTAATTATCCAATTTGTCCTGGTGCGTTTGCAATTAAAATTAACACACACAATACCTTTTCGGCTACTAAGAAAATCATGTACGTGTAATAAAGACTGACACACGGTGCTCAACCTTTAATCTTACACCATCTCGTGTCAACGATTTGCAAGATTTCCGTGACAAAAAGGCGGCGTTGATTTGTATTCATGTATGATTAGTTACGACAAGGTTCTTTAATTGGTTGTTTGGACGTACTCAGCATTAGTGTCAAAGAAAGTGACAAAAGTTGTGATAATCTCGGCGTGTTAAAAACACAGTTGTTTGGAACAGTTCACATGCATTGTTGTTAACCAGACTGTTTCTCAACCAATGCAAATCCATGTACAAACAGTGTAGATCCAAAGGGGATGGCTCATAACGAGCTTTCGCGGCAGGACCTAAACTGCCATAGTGACGGTTAATCAGTTAGATGGGAGATGAGTCAAACTACTGTATGACTTATAGCATGTACTGCTCTCCGAAGTAATATAAGCGTTGCATTCACAAGCGGGAACCTGTCTGTTTTAGTATCTAACTATATTTAGCGTATTTGGAAACCCAGATTTGTAGGAATTTAAAAGACAACAAAATACGTGAAAAATCTATCAGTTTTATTTATTTATTAATTTGTTCATAAACGCTATACTCTGACAAGCTCCAGTACGTTCATAAACAAGTTTTTAAAAACTCAATAAACCGTTCATGTAAGAATTACCAAGAATACCAAGCATATCACGGCAAACAATGTGTTCTGACATACCTGTGACGTCACACTTTGGTTATCTCGTACTACGGATAACTCGAACTTTTTAACCGGTCCCGTGAGGTTCGAGATAACGAGAGTCGACTGTATATGGATTTTAATGAAGTAAAGGGGTGGGGCATGGCCTGTGGCACCCCGGGGGGACCTGCATGCTGGTGTCATTGATTGGGTGTTATCATAAGGAACAAGAATATATATGGTTTAGGGGTGGGGCTCTGAACAGTTTCTCAGATATATGGTCTTTTGTGAAGTCAAGGGGTGGAGCATGGCCCGGGCGCACACTGGGTGACCCCTAAGTTGGTGCCACTGAATGTGTCTTATCATAAGGAACAAGAATGTATATTGTTTAGGGGTGGGTATCTGTAAGGTTTCTGGAATATTTGGCATTTTTCGAAGAGGAGGGGGTTGGGCATGGTCCGAGTTTCTCAGATATATGGTCTTTTGTGAAGTCAAGGGGTGAAGCATGGCCCGGGAGCACCCTGGGTGACCCCTAGGTTGGTGTCACTGAATGTGTCTTATCATAAGGAACAAGAATATATATGGTTAAGGGCAGGGGATCTGTAAGGTTTCTGGGATATTTGGCCTTTTATGAAGTGGAGGGGGTTGGGCATGGTCCCGGCACATCCCGGGGGACCCCCAGCTTGGTGTCACTTAATGCATCTTAGCATAAGGAACAAGAATATATATAGTTTAGGGGTGGGGATCTGTATGGTTTTTGAGATTATGGCATTTTCTGAAGTGGAGGGGGTGGGGCATGTCCCCGGCACATCCAGGGGGACCCCCAGGTTGGTGTCACTTAATGCATCTTAGCATAAGGAACAAGAATATATATAGTTTAGGGGTGGGGATCTGAATGGTTTCTGAGATAAATGGCATTTTATGGAAAAGAGGGGACAGGGCATGTCCCCGGCACATCCCGGGGGACCCCCAGGTTGGTGTCACTTAATGCATCTTATCATAAGGAACAAGAATATATATGGTTTAGAGGTTGGGATCTGTAAGGTTTCTGAGATATAAGGCATTTTATGAAGTGGAGGGGGCAGGACATGGCCCCGGCACAACCTAGGGGACCCCCAGGTTGACGTAAAAGCATACGGCTGAGAGAAGTTTACTCAAGGAACATGTTTATGTAAGTTTTGTCAAAATATCTGCAATGACTTGGCAGTAAATGCCATTTTTCAGTTTTCCCCATTATAAGTCAATGGAAACTCTAAGTTGCCATAGCAACAAAACTAAAAGGCCAAATTTCACAAAAAACACAAAACCTATAAAGGCAAATATGGTGAATATTTTCATAAAGTCTCAGCCTCCTAGAGCATATGGTTTCTGAGGAGATGATTTTTTAAGTATTTTTTTGTCTATTTTTTGCATTTTGGTTTCCATGGTAACCAATAAAAATGAGCAGAAGGCCTAAAATCATACGGCAGATAGTAGATTACCTATGGAACATTGCTATGAAAGTTTTGTCAAAATATCTGCAGAGGCTTGGTAGAAAAATGCCATTTTTCTATTTTCCCAATTATAAGTCTATGGAAACTCTAAGTTGCCATAGCAACCAAACTAATGAGCCGATTTTCATTAAAAACACAAACTTTCAATCCCCCTGCCCAAGGATGCTACAGATGAAATTTGGGCTGAATCGGCCCAGTGGCTTCAGAGGAGATGTCGTTTGAAAATGTTGACAAAGACGACGCAGACGCAGACGACGACGGACAACTGCCTATCCTATAAGCTCCCCCGGAGCCTTCGGCTCTGGTGAGCTAATAACTAGACCCTAATGGAAACACCAAGAGCAGAAAGTCATAGACAGTAACTACATTGGCTCTCCAAAACAAAAAGATATAAGCAATACACACATTCAAAGATGAACTATAACAAAAATAAACCTCTACAGAAGAACCGCCTTGGAACGGTCAGTGGAAAGAATTTCACTTGGGGGCTTAAATCACTAGAACCCCGTATTCAGCTTATATAATAGCAGCTGCATGTAGATTACTCAATCCAAGCATGATCAAGCTGAAACCTCCTTTACCGGATGCAGAGACTTTCCCTGTAACTGGTAACTTTCCCTTTTTGGGTCGATTGTATTACAATCAACCAAAGTTACTATACTAGTATAGGGCAAATTTGAATTAATGCTGTTGTCCATGTGACTATCATGTTATTAATAGAAAAAGTCCCACTATTTTGATCGATGTTACATGTAGGTCAGAGCTATCTATAATCGTGTGCTGGGTTTGGCAAACGCTGAATACCCAGTTCAGATGCCACAGAATGTGGCGTCTGCTTAGCTCGCTGCTCAAGGACTACTCTGTTTGCTCAAATACTGACATTTGAGGGTTAAACGAAATGGTTCAGGCAATGGCCTATGCCATGAAAGGAAAACAAAATCAATACCTTTATATAGCCCACCCTGTCACGTGAAAACTTTCGGAACATTCCATTCATTAATATGTATGCCATGTAATTTTATTTCTTTTGAGTGTAAAAAAGTAAACAAAAAAATAGTCTTTCGCACTTGCTACTAAGAACTTTAATTTTAGAACCTAGAAATGTTTAAGAGCAAAATTTAAACTGAGGTCCTATCTCCATACGACCTTAGCTGTTGGTGAGACATAAAAATTAAAACACAATCACTTAGAGCTCAAGGCATCGCAGGTGATACACATTTGTGCAAAGTTCTATAAAAATCCATTGACAATTGTAGGCACTACAGCCATATTAAAAGAAGTTCCACAGTGACCTTGACTATGAGCCCAGAACCCTGAATGTCATTCTTGCTTGTGATATCATCATACCCCACATTTGTGTAATTTAGTTATATTAAAATCCATTTATAAATGTAGGCGCTAGAATCATGGCAAAGGTTTTTCTAAAAGTAGCCAATGATGTTGATCCCAAGCCCTGGACTCTGAAAGTCGAACTTGCTTCAGATAGTATCATTATTAAAACTTGTGTGAAGTTATATTAAAACCCATCGATAAATGTAGGCGCTAGAGCTTTGACAAAAATTTTCTGAAAAAAAAAAAATAGCAACAGTGACCTTGACCCCAGGACTCTGAAAGTTGAATTTGCTCGAGATATTATCATACCTAACATTGGTGTGAAGTTACATTAAAATCCATCAATAAAAGTAGGCGATAGAGTGATGACAAAGTAAGTACACACACACGTACAACCCCTCGCCAATTAATTGTGAGAGGATAAATAGAAATACCAGTGAAACCTGACTTAGTGGCCACCTTTCACCTTGACATGTATTCCAATACAGCTTGCTATATTAATTGCCAGTTTCAGAAAATTCCCAAGACACTACCAGTCCGCATAGACTTAACCCTTATCTTGCTGTTCACGACAACCCCTATCTTTGGAAACAGTGTAGATCCAGATCAGATGGCTTCTGAAGAAGCCATCTGATCAGGATCTACACTGTTTGTCATTCAGTTTATGAATTTGAAGCAATAAATTACATCAAGTAATTTGATTGGTTGATAGACAGAAATGGGTGTGGCTTAAATGAATATTCAGCAAGATAAGGGTTAATCTAGCTAAAATTTTATCTTATCTGTTTTGGAGACGTACATGACACGGACCAATGATCTTTACCAGTTTAGGAAGAATCTGTTTATAGGTCCTTTGGAAACCATGCAGAATTATTCTGGGTGAAATTGGAACTAAGGTCACGAGGAGACAGGTCCTCAGTTCAAAGAGTCATCCAAAAGTCTGGATAAGCTTGAAATCGAACCCACAACCCCTGGTTCATGAGACAAGTAGTGTAACCAACAAGTTTGATGAAATTCTGCGACCTTGTACATGAGATATTGACCACACAAGATTAATGTGGCTAAAATTTGACTGATTTTTGTGGGCTAATCTTGACTAGGTCAATGTCAATAAAATCTATTCAACTGAAAGGCATGTGCCAATCTTATATCCTTGTATATTCTGCCAGCTTTTCAAGAAAAAGACCAGTTTTATCTTGTGCTGACCTTGAAAATGAGATCACAGTCAATAAAATCTAATCAACTCAAAGTTATGACACATCCATGCATGACTGAGGAAAATTCCACATAGCTAGCCAAAACTTGACATATTAATCCTTCTCTTGCTGAATATTCATTTTAGCCACACCCATCTCTGACTTTGAACCAATCAGATTACTTGATGTAATTTATTCCTACAAATTCATAAACTGAATGTCAAACAATATAGATCCTGATCAGATGGCTTCTTCAGAAGCCATCTGATCTGGATCTACACTATTTGCAAAGATAGGGGTTGTTGTGAATAGCAAGATAAGAGATAAATAAAATTTGTGGTCTGATGTACTGCAGTCAATGTCACGAAATTCTAATCAACATGATTGCATGTCCTAATGATATATCCATGCAGGTTTGATGAAATCTAGATCTGCCAACCAAGGGATATTGTATCAAAGGCTAAATAGGCGGTCAGAAGGAGTGCAACAAGGACACCCTCAAAGCCTCCCTCAGGGATTTCAACATTCCAACAGGAGTCGTGGGAACAAATTGCACAGGACAGAGCAAAGTGGCAAGGTCTCATCAAAAGGAGTGGCAAAAAGAATCAGTGAAGCTGAGCAGAAATGCGCACAGCCCACAGGCCTGAAGCATCATCAATAGAGCTGTCTTCCTCCAGCCTCTGTTGCTCTATTTGCAACAGACAGTTCAGAGCTAGAATCGGTCTCATCAGCCATCTTAAAACACATAAATACTAACATTTCTCAAATATGATTAAGATTGGTCATTGTCAGTAATGACAGACAAACAACTAGAGCTGTCAGTGAAACTGACTAGGGCCCCGGCAGCGCTATCAGAGGAGTAGGAAAATTTGTGGATGGACAGACGGACAGACAGACAGACGGACGGACAGAGTGATTACTATAGGGCACCCACACTTTCAGTGCGGGGCCCTAATAATAACAAAGTTATTAATTGGACACAGGAAAGACCCTGTTTTGACCTTTAACCTCTAAGTATGACCTTGACCTTTGAGGTACGGACCTGAGTCTTGCGCGCAACACTCCATCACATTATGGTTAACATTTCTGCCAAGTAATATTTAAATCCAACCAGGAATAAGAAAGTTATGGAGGATAAAAAAATTTGTGGACGGACAGACAGACAGATGGACAGACAGACAGACAGACAGAGTGATTACTATAGGGCACCCACACTTTCAGTGCGGGGCCACATTATGGTTAACATTTCTGCCAAGTAATATTTAAATCCATCCAGGAATAATAACAAAGTTATTAATTGGACACAGGAAAGACCCTTTTTTGACCTTTAACCTCTAAGTATGACCTTGACCTTTGAGGTAGGGACCTGAGTCTTGCGCGCAACACTCCATCACATTATGGTTAACACTTCTGCCATCCAGGAATAATGATAACAAAGTTATTAATTGGACACAGGAAAGACCCTTTTTTGACCTTTAACCTCTAAGTATGACCTTGACCTTTGAGGTACGGACCTGAGTCTTGCGCGCAACACTCCATAACATTATGGTTAACATTTCTGACAAGTAATATTTAAATCCATCCAGGAATAAGAAAGTTATGGAGGATAAAAAAATTTGTGGACGGACAGACAGACCTTTAACCTCTAAGTATGAATTGACCTTTGAGGTACCGACATGAGTCTTGCGCGCAACACTCCATCACATTATGGTTAACATTTCTGACAAGTAATATTTAAATCCATCCAGGAATAAGAAAGTTATGGAGGATAAAAAAAATTGTGGACGGACAGACAGACGGACGGACAGAGTGATTACTATAGGGCACCCACACTTTCAGTGCGGGGCCCTAATAAAGTTATTAATTGGACACAGGAAAGACCCTTTTTTGACCTTTAACCTCTAAGTATGACCTTGACCTTTGAGGTACGGACCTGAGTCTTGCACGCAACACTCCATCACATTATGGTTAACATTTCTGCCGAGTAATATTTAAATCCATCCAGGAATAAGAAAGTTATGGAGGATAAAAAAATTTGTGGATGGACAGACGGACGGATGGACAGAGTGATTAATATAGGGCACCCACACTTTCAGTGCGGGGCCACATTATGGTTAACATTTCTGCCAAGTAATATTTAAATCCATCCAGGAATAATAACAAAGTTATTAATTGGACACAGGAAAGATCCTTTTTTGACCTTTAACCTCTAAGTATGACCTTGATCTTTGAGGTAGGGACCTGAGTCTTGCGCGCAACACTCCATCACATTATGGTTAACACTTCTGCCATCCAGGAATAATAATAACAAAGTTATTAATTGGACACAGGAAAGACCCTTTTTTGACCTTTAACCTCTAAGTATGACCTTGACCTTTGAGGTACGGACCTGAGACTTGCGCGCAACACTCCATCACATTATGGTTAACATTTCTGACAAGTAATATTTAAATCCATCCAGGAATAAGAAAGTTATGGAGGATAAAAAAATTTGTGGACGGACAGACGGACAGACAGACCTTTAACCTCTAAGTATGACCTTGACCTTTGAGGTACGGACCTGAGTCTTGCGCGCAACACTCCATCACATTATGGTTAACATTTCTGACAAGTAATATTTAAATCCATCCAGGAATAAGAAAGTTATGGAGGATAAAAAATTTGTGGACGGACAGACGGACAGATGGACAGACAGACAGACGGACGGACAGAGTGATTACTATAGGGCACCCACACTTTCAGTGCGGGGCCCTAATTATTATTGTATCAAAATGCCAATAATAATGGGATTTACAACAAGCACAGTATGTCAGCCTTTTGTGACAGCCTCTGGTGGGTCAACATAACTGGGCCAATACATGTTTTAGCTCTTGTCCTGCTATTCACAACAACCCTTTTCTTTGCAAACAGTGTAGATTCAGATCAGATGGCTTCTGAAGAAGCCATCTGATCAAGATCTACACTGTTTGACATTCAATTTATGAATTTGTAGGAACAAATTACATCAAGTAATCTGATAGGTTCAAAGTTAGAAATGGGTGTGGCTAAACTGAATATTCAGCAAGAGAAGGGTTAGCATTTCAATTATATACTACTCAAAGTTTGATAGGGATCACTTTTTTATACCAAATTTTGCACTGAAAATTTAAGATTTCTTGACAGAATTTGTACTCGGTATATTGGTAAATATCTGAAACAGAAACTCATGTGCAGTTCAGTACTCATAAAAGTGCACACTTCTCACACTTCGCAAATGAATTCATGCACCCCCAAAATCTTGCGTAGCACTGCTTTCCAACAGACCAATCAAACTTGTCAGTGTTCCTTTACCAAGCGTAAAATGGACTTAATTTGTGTTTGTGAAACACTAAAATGCCTAGAGGACAATTAAGAAACCGTCTGAGCCCCGAAGAAATGAATCGTGGCGTCGGAATGTTGGAATCTGGCGTCTCTCAACGTCGTGTTGCTGGGATTCTGAATGTGTCTCAGAGCGTGGTTTCCCGAATGTGGAGTCGGCATCTTACCAATGGAAATCCTTCACACAGACACGGCGGGGTCGAGAAAGGGCTACAACTCAACGTCGGGGCCGTTTCTTGTTGATTCAGTCTCGACGTCAACGGTTCCTGAACGCTACGCGTTTGCATAACGAGCTTCGGAACGGAACTGGAGTGCGAATTTCTGCACAAACTGTCAGAAACGGGCTCCACGAGTTCCGACTTAATGCCATGAGGCCTGCTGTACGTGTTCCGTTGACGAGACAGCACGTGCTAGACCGGTTGGACTTTGCTAGAACTAACGCCAGGTGGACGGTTCGTGACTTGACGCCAGTACTGTTTACTGAGGAGTCCAGATTCTGTCTAAACTTCACTTATAAACGTCAATTAGTGTGGCGAATGTCTAAAGAGCGATTCGATGACTTGGATGTGGCAGAGCACGATCGCTAAGGAAAGGGGTTAGTCATGGTTTGGGCTGGGATAAGCGTGAACGGTAACACTGATTTGTACGTCGTTGAAAACGGAACGTTAATGGCAGTGAGGTACTGTAATGATATTCTTGATGAGTTTGTGAGACCATCTGCAGATGCTATCGGCCCGGACTTTATTCTGATGGACGATAATGCCCGTCCCAACCGTGCCAACGTCACTGATTCCTATCTGGAACGTGAGACAATCGTTCGTATGGACTGGCCTACTCGGTCACCGGACTTAAATCCGATTGAGCATGCGCAGGACATGCTTCAGCGTGCTGTGTCAGCCCGACCTGTGCATCCGAGGACTTTACAGGAGCTCAAAGATGCATTGGTTGCTGAATGAAAGCTGATTCAACAAAACCGGATACAGACTCGGCTTACGAGCATGCGCAGGCGATGTCGTACTGTAATTGACGCCCGTGGACGCCATACGCGTTATAAGGCACGTTTGTCTAAACAAATTTGGAAATTTGTGAAAAATCAGTTGTCAAAATCCCTTCGTGTTACGGCAAATTTTGGGGGTGCCAAGACGGTTGCTGTTGTCACGCTTGAATGCAGTACCAGCTGACAAAATTAATCACTAGGTTTTGTGAAGGATACGTGTTCTATCATTATGTATCAAATTTGGATTCAGCTGATTAATTCATCCAACAATTATTTTGCATTAAAAAAGTGATCCCTATCAAACTTTGAGTAGTATAGTTTCTTACCTACAGAGGGTCCATAACCATTGAACTTATGTTTTTTGATAGAGCTAACCACCGCTTCTTCTATCTCCAAGGGAATCTTCAGATTTCCAAATACTGTTGGATCACCTGTGAGAGAAATTATCATTACTAAACACATCACGAAAACACGCCTATATAATTTTCACCCCCTTGAACCCCACTTTTCTATAGTAAAACTGGGGTTTCTGGGGGTATACCTTATTTTTCTTACTTTTGCTCTAAAATATAGATTGTGGGTACTCGTTGGAACCGCCTCGATGAGGCGGTTCTAACGAATGCCCACAATCTATATTGGAGCAGAAATAAGAAAAATATCACAATTTTTCATCATAAAATTTTCAATTTTTCGGCCATAAAGGTCGCAATGTATTCGTATAGGCATGGTTGCGTAATGAGAAACAGTAAGGCCAGTATCATCAAAATCTCCTGCCATAAAAATCCTAAGTAATACCGTAAATATCCTAGAAATTCAGACACCTTGAAGTCTTTAGGCCCCCACCCATTGGGGCTTGAAGAAATAGATGGGCTGCATGATGCTTCCAGGCAGAGCTGAAATCGACCACACCTGAGTACTGGTAAACCGCTTAGAGGATCTAAGCCTGCACAGGCAAAGCGGTGCGAGTCGGACCGCCCATGCTTATAAACATATTGGTTTCATTGAGATGTCATTTCATCTCAACGTCGGGTAAAAGTCCCACAAAATTGGAAGCAACGTCTCCAAAATGACCTATTGTGTTGACGGTGATGTTAAACCTCAAATCAAAACCTTGAAGTCTTGTTGTAATTCTCCTAAAATTTAAGCAAATTTGTTTCACAATCCAGAAAGGAGTCCAAAAAGTGCACACGGAATGGCAAAGAGTAAACCTGTGATCAG
This sequence comes from Lucinisca nassula, assembly GCA_963580285.1. NCBI lineage: Eukaryota > Metazoa > Mollusca > Bivalvia > Lucinida > Lucinidae > Lucinisca > Lucinisca nassula. The sequence continues at coordinate 144,118,019 of OY757017.1, forward strand.
ATGGCTCCCACAAGGCAGTCTGATCAGGGTCTGCACTGTTTGCTTAGGCCTGTTTGTCTCAGAATCATTACTGCAGTTATAAAACAACCATGTTAAATCCAAACAATATATAGAAAAAAATGACCATTTTCTGCAGCCAAGCTAAGTAGTAGTCCACTCAGTTAACTGCAAGCCTAACATTTTTTTTTTTATCCTTCCACATGCTGATGATTAAAATGGCGAAAGCAAAATTGAAATGATTTTAGAAATTGTGTAGTCAATCTAGACATAGCTGGGCATACATAGTTCAGCTTAGATCCGGGTGTAAATCAGATTGGAAATTGTGTAAGCAAAATACAGGCTGATCTGTGTCTTTGCTGGTCACACAGGTTTTATTATAGTTATGCTGTAGAAAATCAAAGCACTGACAGCACTGACACCAAATCGTCTTGAGTGTAGGCTGTAAAAAATAGTCCTGAACGGGGACATAGACTGTTTCATTTAACCCATAAAATGCCAATCACGACAATTGTTATCTGCTTTGCCATCTGCAAGTTATCCTAAAAGTAATTTTTTGCAAACATTGTGGAACCAGATCAGACTGCTCCTGTAGGAGCAGTCTGATCTGGGCCCAAATTGTTTGCCTGTATGCAAAAATATTTTTAAAAGAGTTTGCAAAATAAATTCAGCAGACGTCATAAGCAGACAACATTTTCAGATGTAGTTTTTGTTGCCGTCTTAAGGGTTAACCAATAAATTACTTTACTATAAGCATACAGTGAAGACCCCGATCAGACACCATGTTCTGCAGAGTGTGATCTGAGTCTACACTATTTGCTATACCTAACACATGATTCCAGTCCAGATTCCAGAGATATTATTACCCTCTTACCCAACAGTCTGACCTCACAATGATAGGAATAGCATGGCTATTCTCTATAAATAAGCGTTACCTAGATTTCTTGTAAATCAGTGACAGTCACATGGACATCAGCACTAACGAGCTTTTCTGCTTAGCAACATAGAGTTGACTGACAATCGACTGACAATTAACTGACAATTGACCAAAAAATTGCCATTATGAAAAACAGAAAAATAACAACCACGGTTTTTACGACAATTCAGTAGTCTATTTGGGGTCAACTTTTTGCCAATCAACAAAAAGTTATGAAGCACAGTAGCTTTACATTGCTGATTTCCATGTGACTATCACTCCTGGTATAGCCGCACTATTCTTGTCACTGTGAAGTCAGATCTTTGCTGTTTATGATTCACTCAGCTCATGTACTGAGACACTGGCAAACAGTGTAGGCCCAGATTAGATGCCACAGAAAGTGGCATCTGATCATAGTCTACATTGTTTAAAGTACAGGAACTTAAGTGTTAAATGAAACTGTTTTAACCCTTATCTTGCTGTTCACGACAACCCCTATCTTTGGAAACAGTGTAGATCCAGATCAGATGGCTTCTGAAGAAGCCATCTGATCAGGATCTACACTGTTTGACATTCAATTTATGAATTTGTAGGAATAAATAACATCAAGTAATCTGATTGGTTCAAAGTCGGAAATGAGTGTGACTTAATTGAATATTCAGCAGGTTAAAGGTTAAGTGTTAAATGAAACTGTTTTAACAGTTTTAGTCCCCATTTTCCCAGCCTACCATAATGATCCTAAGTATTGGAACAGACAGGCCAAAGCAAACAGTGCAGACCCAGATCAGACTGTGAAGGAGCAATCTGATCAAGGTCTTCACTGTTTGTCATTCTGTCTCCACTTTTTGGACTCCTTGCTGGATTGTGTAACAAATTTGTAGGAGAATTACAGCAAAACTTCAAGGTGTCTGAATTTATAGGATTTTTATGGTACATTCACAGACAATCCAACCTCCTGTGCTATCAGTACTTTGATTCATGTAGTAATGAGCATCATCTACGTATTTATCCCATTTTACACCAATGACCCATTTTGGGATTTCTGGTACATAACGGGTTAAGCCCTTGAAACTCTTCAAAATTGCAGAGCAGATGGTATTCTATTCTTTCTCTTATTTTTCAGGGAAAATAAAGGCTTGGCATTTCATGTGAAATGCTGATGATACACATTAAATGTCAAGCCTTAGTTTCTCTGAAAAAAAATTGAATATGTCGTCTGCTAGGCTGATATGCCCCTACCCATCAGAGCTTGGAGAAATAGACTGGGCAGCATGTTGCTTTCCGGAAGAACTGAAACCGACTAAACATTTGCACTTAAAAGGTTCCAGCCTTCCCCCAGCAGTTTCTTTGGACAGTAGCCGGTATATAGGGTTAAAAATTCATTTCATATCAATGTCGGGTAAAGGCCCCACAAAATCTGAAGAAATATCTCCAAAATGACCCAAACAGGGTTGATGGGGATATAAAACCTCAACACAACAACAACTGCTAGTCTTGATTGGTTCTTTAACCCATTTAGTACCGGAAACCCCAAAACGGGTACCAGGGCAAACCGTGCAGGCCCAGATCAGACGCTGCAGAATGCAGCCTCTGATCAGGGCCTACACATGCCGCATTCTGCGGCGTCTGATCAGGGCCTACACTGTTTGCAAAAAAGTTCAGCCATTTTTCTGATAAATTTTGAAGAAAACAAAACCTGACACACCTAAATTTTAAAATGGACTCCTGCTATATATAAGGCGGAAGATTCCATTTGGTACAAAAAGGGTTAAGGGCTACATATTTTCCTTACAATTTCAAATAGAGGTTACACACAGATGGTAATCAAGGCAACTAGCTCCAAAATGCATCCCCTTGACCATACAGGAACTCTCAAGCTAGTACCCTCGACATGAAAACAGTTTTGTTTGTTTTTGTTTGTATTGGAGTATAATGGCAAAGTCAATTTTCGAGCTGGTCAGTTAACCTATCAACACTTTTCCTGGACAGGCTTATACGTAAGCAGTCAACCAGTCCAGTGCATATTCTTTCACTAGAAACTGACAACTGCCCTTCTTCAATCAGCGGAAGGGAGAGAATGACTTTAGATGTAAGATTTCATGATTAATCTCAATGAAAGAATGTTGCCAACCCCGCAGGTATTGAAGCCACGTCCTCCTGATCACCAGTCAGACGCACATCCGACTGAGCTACAGAGGCCGGCACATAAAAACAGTAAACAAAGGTATGCTTCAAAGAATTTTATCTCTTTTTATTTCATTATTAGTGATTTATGAAAAAAATCTGGCAATGCAATTGTGTGTAGACAGAGGTGTAAAATTTTCTCAAAATGAACTCACCCTTATGACCTAGATTAATTAAGATGTTAACCCTTGTCCTGCTGAATATTTATATATGCCACACCCGCTACCAATTATCAACCAATCAGATTACTTGATGCAAATTATTGCAACAAATTCACAATCTGAATGGCAAACAATGTAGATCCTGATCAGATGGCTTCGTCAGAAGCCATCTGATCTGGATCTACATTGTTTCAAAGATAAGGCATATCCGGGATTAGCAGGACAAGGGTTAAAAATGAAGAAAAAGTGAAGAAAATTCTGAAAATCTCACTCATGCTGCCTTAAAATTTACTCGCAAAAGCAAGCGGCCATGCAATGGAATTTGACACCCCTGGTAGATTCAATTTAACTTTTTCTCTGCGTAAATGTAATTTTGCCACAACTTTTGTACATGGGGCTGAAAACTCTGTCAGTTTCTGTCTACCCCCAGTTTTCATTTTTCCTATCCTTATCCTGCTGAACATGACAACCTTTACCTTTGCAAACAGTGTAGAGTCCAGATCAGATGGCTTCAGGATCTACACTGTTTGTCAAGTACTGTAGTTACCAATACATTATATCAAATACTGATTGGATGGTAGTCAGAAATGGGTGTGGCATAATCAATTTATTCAGCAGGACAAGGGTTACAGACCATCTGAGGGTTAATCCTTTAAGCACTGCTGAAAATTCGACAGCAGGTTGCAATCTTTATTTTATTTCATTTTTCATTTTTCAATTTTTTTTTTTTTTGCAAAAATAAGGCTAGACATTTCATGTGAACTGCTCAGCACTTGAAAAGTAAACCTTGTCCTGCTGAGCCCATTTCAAACAATGAAGATCCAGATCACATGGCTTCTGAAGAAGCCATCTGATCAGGATCTTCATTGTTCGTCATTCAGTTTATGAATTTGTTTTCTATGGTCATTCTCTCCCTTCGCTGATTCAAGAAAGGGCAGGTGTCAAATGTGTACTGTACTGGATAACCGCTTAAGTATAAGCTGTGGATACATAAACTGACCTACTCAAAAATGATCTAAAATAGTGTTGACTGGGCTGTTAAACTCCAATTCAAACAAATAAACAAAGCATCAAGTAATCTGATTGGTTGATAGCCAGTAGTGGGTGTGGAAAATTTAAATATTCAGCAGAACAAGGGTTAAATTAAATTTGGTACCTCTTTGCAACACACATTCAAGCAAGGTTCTGGGTGTAGTGCTGTTTTAAGAGGGATTAAAAATGTCATATTCATCTAAAATGTCAGAAAATATACTATTTTGTATAATATAAAATGTCAAAAAATATTTCAATGAGACACATCGGGGAAAAAGGGATCTTCTGGATATCTGAAAATGCTGACTTTGTTTTGTTTGTGCTGATGTTTATGTCCCCATTAACATGATTAAGGTTATTTTGGAGACATTGCTTCCAATTTTGTGGGACTTTTCACAACATTGTGATAAAATGACATCACAAGCCCTAGTACCCAAAGAAACTGCTAAGATTTAAGGGTCCAAATCGCACAATTTTGCCTTCAGGACTTAACAACATGGAAGCACTAACGTCTTCATAAAAATGTAGCTCTCTAACACTGGAAACGCCATTGGCTGCTTTGACTGTCTATTAGCGTTTCACAAGTACTCAAAATTTTGGTTGGTTGCAGCTCTGCCAAGAAGCACCACACAGTCCAACCTATTTGTCGTAGCCCTGATGGGGTAAAAATGACAGCGTACTGAAAATTCATAATATATATAATCGAGCCATCTCATTTGCATAAGACACATGCAGATCCACATTTCTGTCTCTTTTCTGATTCAGCCATGCCCAAAAACAAGAATTCTGCTGAAGTATATGGCCACAAACTGAACTTGGATTAATATATGGGTTGTCGCAAATGTTGATGGCTGGACGAATTATTAACACATGAACAAACGAAAAGACGTAAAACTGGAACCCATTGTTGCACCATACAAAAATCAAACTCCATTTTGAACAACTAGATGCAGATATCTCAGACACAGATATAGATATTTCAGATGTAGATATCTCTTGTTGTATTGGAGTTTAACTTTAATGGCCCTTTTTAGGTCATTTTAGAGCTGGTCAGTATACCTATCTACACTTTTCCTGCACAGGCTCATGATGGTCAATTTTTCTGCCAAGTAATTTCAAAATCCATCCAGAAATAAGAAAGTTATTGACTGTGTTTAAGTTTCGGACCCTTTTTTGACCTTTGACCTCTAAGTAGGACCTTGACATTGGAAGTACGGATTTGGGTTTTGCACAAAACCGATTGTCTCATGATGGTTAACATTACTGCCAAGTAATTTCAAAATCCATCCAGAAATAAGAAAGTTTCGACCCCTTTTTGACGTTTGAGCTCTAAATATGACCTTGACCTTGAACGTACGGACCTGGGTTTTGCATGTGACACATCGTCTCATGATGGTTAACATTTCTGCAAAAGCAATTTCAAAATCCATCCAGAAATAACAAAGTTATTGGCCATGTTTATGTTTTGGATCCATTTTTTGACCTGTGACCTCTAAATACCACCTTGACTTTGGAGGTACGGACCTGGGTTTTGCACAAAACACATTGTCTCATGGTGGTTAAGATTTCTGCCGAGCAATTTCAAAATCCATTCAGAAATAATGAAGTTACTGATCATGTTTAAGTTTTGGACCTTTTTTCATATTATTTCACTGAATTGGATCTAGACTGTTTGCAAAAGCATGGGTTGTTGTGAATAGCAGGATAAGTGTAAAGGGTATAAAAGCTTACCTATTGAGAGAGCTATCATAGCCTTGTTAGGATTTGGTGTTAGCTTCATCCCATCCACAATACTTCTGATTGGGTTGAACGTATTTCGGGCTATGTCTGAAGCCTCTACATTCCACAACTTGTGTGATCTCCGCTTCCTCACCGGCTGATCCATCAAATGGGAATTCTGATCCATCAAATATCTCTTTTCTTCTTCACACTACTACAGGTAATGACTCCCCAGAACAAGTGGACAGTTTTTTTATTAAATGAGAACCCTGCCAGACCTACAAAACGTATGATGTAAGTTACCATAATTACCATAATTATGTATTCAGACAGATAGCCCCGGTCAAACAGTGTAGATGCAGATGAGACACCACAGAGTGCAGTGACTCATCTGGGTCTACACTTCACTCATCCAACTATCAATAGATATATCACCAGGTAGTAAATGGTACAGTAAAATTCCTATATTACGACCACCTTTTGGACTGTTCAAAAGTAGTCTTTAAGACCACTTATGAACAGTTCTGGAGGTATTCTCTGACCAGAGGACCCTGAATGCAGAAAACACAAAGACAGAATAACTGCAGCTTACTAAATAAGCTTTTCAAAGCAGAATTAGCCTCAATTTTAGAAGGTTTTAATAGCGGAATTTCACTGTACTTGTTTAAATTTTAGTATAAGTATGGTAACGACTTGAGGCGTCTGAATATTTCAGGTAAATATGGCACAGACACATTCTGATGTAACTATCTCATCATCAGGTAGTAAATAGTACTTATTCAAATTTTAGTATAAGTATGGTAACGACTTGAGGCGTCTGAATATTTCAGGTAAATATGGCACAGACACATTCTGATGTAACTATCTCATCATCAGGTAGTAAATGGTACTTATTCAAATTTTAGTATAAGTATGGTAAGGAGTTGAGGCGTCTGAATATTTCAGGTAAATATGGCACAGACGCATTCTGATGTAACTATCTCATCATCAGGTAGTAAATGGTACTTATTCAAATTTTAGTATAAGTATGGTAAGGAGTTGAGGCGTCTGAATATTTAGGGTAAATATGGCACAGACACAGTCTGATGTAACTATTTCATCATCAGGTAGTAAATGGTACTTATTCAAATTTTAGTATAAGTATGGTAAGGAGTTGAGGCGTCTGAATATTTCAGGTAAATATGGCACAGACACATTCTGATGTAACTATCTCATCATCGGGTAGTAAATGGTACTTATTCAAATTTTAGTATAAGTATGGTAAGGAGTTGAGGCGTCTGAATATTTAGGGTAAATATGGCACAGACACATTCTGATGTAACTATTTCATCATCAGGTAGTAAATGGTACTTATTCAAATTTTAGCATAAGTATGGTAAGGAGTTGAGGTGTCTAAATATTTACACACATTCTGGTGTAACTATTTCATCATGAGTGACCGATAATACTACCCATGTAATGAAATGTGTACTGCAGTAACTAAAAGCAACATATGAAAAGGACTTATAACTAAGGGATAATTAAGTTTTCTTATTTCTATGTAGTGGGTGCTTGTTAGAATTGCTTCAAAGAGGCAATTCTAATAAGTACCAACAATGTACCAGTATGTTTTAACATCAAAATAAGAATCAAAGCGCCAAAGGCACTGAAATGACAGATTCTACACTGTGAAAGCTTACAGAAAACCTTTCTAAAAAGAGCTTAAAATTCAGAAGGTAGTTCTGCAAATTCCAATATATGATATGTTTGCAGATGTCTATATACCGGTGGTATTATGAAACGCCATTCGATGTTTCAAATTTTTGAAAGAAACTATTTACGTTTTCAAAACCAAACATTAAAGTTCAAGTTTTAACAATGCTACTGTCCATAAGTAACAGTTTTTGTCTGGTCGGTTGAGGACACCTCTATCCAAAGATACTCTATGGGAAAGAGATCGGAGGAGAAAGGCTGGCTAGTCCAGTACATGAATTCCATTGGCTTAAGACATTTTTGAGTAAGAACAGCACTATGAGCCTGCTTGTAATCCTGCTGGATAAGATATCCCTGATTCTGAGCGTAAACAAATAAATGGAACCATGTGAGGCCGAAGCACTTGATTGATGTAACGTCTCGCTGTTCAATCCACGTCTCAGCTATGATCTTTAATGTTCTTAATGACACTAAGCTACGTTCGCTAACTACACGCAATAGCTCGCCACACAATTACGCTTATTTCACCCGATATGTCATGCTCTATTACCAAGGTTGGCAAAAAGCGGAAAATACTCATATTTCCCTGGCCGCGGGAAATACAGGGAATTCCATGGAAATACAGGGAATTCCCGGGCAATACTGGGAAATATATATTTACATAGGTAGTACCAATTGAGACTGCTTAATATACCCCAACTACCTAGCTATTTGAAAGCAAAATTATTTTAAGTTTATGCAGGGCTTGAAAATCCCACTTGTCTGCTTGCAATGACAAAAAAAGGACAAGTAAAAAGTTTGTCTAGTCCTTACAACATTTACCAAAGTTTACATGCACTTAGTCATGTAGGACAAGTGAAATTTTGAAGAATTTTCCAGCCCTGAGTTTTATATCGAATAACCTGAAAGAGCTCTAGTCCCTTGCCTTCATATAGAATATAATTTCTTTTCAAATGTGATTCTAAAATATTAGTTTTAACTTCCACGTATTTCCCTTACTTGAAAATACATGTAATTTTAATACTTATGTATCTGTAGATAATTAAAGAAGCCTTTTATGCTTAAATTAACTGTGTTCTTGTAATACCTGTCCCAAACAAACAATTAAATTATCACACCTTTTAGCTTCCGGAATATGATTACTCCAGACAAACTTGCAAACAAACCTTTTTTTCTAGTGTAAACATCCTTAAATTCAAACATCCAAAGGGTTGTTGAAAATCTAAAAAAATTGAGCTGTGTGCTTTAGTGTTACACTATAATATACAAAACATGTAGTTCCAATGGCCAACTCTCTAAAAGAAGCTGAGTGATTCTGATCTGGGTCTGCACTGTTTGCCTGCCCAGATATGTCTGTCCCAAACATTAGGATTGTTATGGTATTTCATCTTCTTAAGCATATGAGTGATTTTAAATAACTCTCTGCACCCTACATTACAACAGATCACTTTATAGTTATGCTTGTGTTTGGTTGAGTAAAAGCAGATTTATGACATATATGTATGGGGAGACATATTGCAAAATAGCTAACTGTTCATTATTTCAATTAAAATACACAACTATTAATAGTTTTTTTTCTATGAAATAAAAAAACAAAAAGCATATTTCCCACTATTTCCCAGTATTTCCAACTTTTGCTGAAATTTGGAGTATTTCCCAGGACGGTAATTACCGGTAAATACCAGTGGGAATTCCCACCACCGGTATTCACTGACCAAGCTTGTCTATTACGCACGCGTCGCCTCGGCATACCTTACACCTATAAAACCCGGAAATGACAACCGGCCTAATTCACGCTGAAGTGCGATTGATCACGAGTGCATATGTCAGTCACTTAGACGCCAATTTACGTATTGTCAAGCGCCAAGTCAAGCGCCAACAAGCCCATGTAATAACATCCATGCGTACCCAAATGCAGATCAAGAAAATAAATGATGTTTATAATGTTGTCATGTCCTTGTATCTTTGGAGTCATTGTACCGCATGTGCGGTATAGGCGTATGTTGCTAATATCATGCCCAATGAAAATATATTTGAGATATTTTCGTTAAAATACTATTTTATATTATAACATTTTAACCCTTATGTTGCTGAATATTCATTTAAGCCACACCCAATTCTGTCTATCAACCAATCAAACTAGAATTTGTTTTTCTACAAAAACACAGATGTCTCCCCATTGTTGACCTCTAAGTATGACCTTGACATTGGAGGTAAGGACCTAGGTCTTGTGTGCAACACATCATCTAATGAAGATGAACATTTCTGCAAGGTAACTTTAAAAAGTTCATAGAGAAATAAGAAAGTTATTGACCATACACAAAATAGCCCTTTTTCACCTTTGACCTCTAAGTATGGCCTTGACCTTGAGGTACAACACATCGCCTCATGATGGTTCACATTTCTGCCAAGTTATTTCATAATCCATCAAAGAATAAACACGAGCTGTCGCATGACAGCATAGCTCGCCTATTTCGCGCCTTCAAGATATAAGGTAACACTATTGAACCATGAAATATAGATCACACTCACCTACATATATTTTGAGGTCAACCATCAGGTCACATGGAACATATATTCCAGATATTACATTTCAGACTCAAACTGTTTCAGAATTATAAGGCTAATCATTGAACCATGAAAATAGGTCACACTGACCTAGATATATTTCTATGTCAGTCATCTGGTCACATGGAACTGATTATTTAGATATGAAGTTTCTCCATCCAATAGTATTCAAGATATAAGTCAAAGTCACTGAACCATGTAATATAGGTCACACTGACCTAGATATATTTTGAGGTCAACCATCTGGTTGCATTGAAGAAATATCCCAGGTATAACATTTTGTCATCAAAATATTATTCAAGCAAAAAGGCAAAATCACTGAACCATGAAATATAGATCACACTGACCTAGATATATTTTGTGGTCAATCAGCAGGTCACATGGAACTAATAATCAAGATATGACATTTCTTTATCGAATCGTATTGAAGATAATAGGCAAATTCAGTGAACCATGAAATATAGTTCACACTGACCTAGATATATTTTGAGGTCAATCATGGGGACACATGGAACTATTAATCGAGGTATGACATTTCTCCATCAAATAGAATTCAAGATAATAGGCAAAATTACTGAACCAAGAAATATAGGTTACAGTGACTTAGATATATTTGGTGGTAATTTATCGGGTAAAACGGAACTTATAATTCAGGTATGACATTTCTCCTTCGAATAGTATTCAAGACAATAGGCAAAGTCACTGAACCATGAAATATAGGTCACAGTGACCTAGATATATTTTGAGGTCAATCATGGGGTCACATGGAACTAATAATCGAGGTATGACATTTCTCCATCAAATAGTATCCAAGATAATAGGCAAAATCACTGGACCATGAAATATAGGTCACAGTGACCTAGATATATTTTGAGGTCAATCTTGGGGTCACATGGTACTAACATCCCAGGTTTGACATTTCCCCAACAAATAGTCTTCAAGATATAAGACAAAATCACTGGATCGTGAAATGTAGGTCACCACGACCTTCACCCTTTTAGACTTGAACCAAATGACAAGGTTGGCAGATATATAACCAATTGTGTTTACTTGTAAGCATAATGGAAATGTATATAACAAATCACTAAGGTGTCCTAGATTTTGACCCCTAGCCCCACCCCATCTGTCCTCGCAGGCATGAACCCAGGGGTGTGTTGTCTTGGAATCTCAGAAGACACGCCCGGGTATCCAGGGCATGTATCCAAATTGTAAAATATGAATCTTTTGTCATGATTGTGATGAGTGTCTGTTGAGATATAAGCAATTCAAAAACTTTAACAGTTTGACAGAGGTTTTCTAGATTTTGACCACCAGCCCCACCTGGGGCATGAACCCAGGGGTCTGTTGTCTTTGAACATCAGAAGACCCTCCCAGGTACTAAAGTTCCAAATATGAGTGTTCTGTGATGAGTGACTGCTGAGATATAAGCATTTGAAAAACTGTAACGCAGTGTGAAGGACATGCACATCCAAACATGCACAAATGAGGTGACAACAATAGCTCTCCATGTACTTTGTACAGGCGAGCTAAAAAGTTAGTGACTGTACACAAAAAAGGTCCCTTTTTACCTTTGACCTCTAGGTATGACCTTGACATTGGAGGGATGGACCTTGGTCTTGCACACAACTCATCTCATCTATTGAAGGTGAACATTTCTGCATGGTTACTTTAAAAATTCCATCCGGAAATAAAAAAGTTATTGACACAAACAAAGACTTTTTCTGACCTTTGACCTCTTAGTGTGACCTTCACCTTTGAGGTACCGACCTGAGTCTAGCGCACAACACATCATCCTATGATGGTTAACCTTTCTGCCAAGTGATTTTACAATCTATCCAGGAATAAGAAAGTTATTGACTGAACATTAAAAAAGGCCCCTTTTTTACCTTTGACCTATATGTATGACCTTGACCTTTGAGGTACCAACATGGGTCATGCAAGAGACACATCGTCTCATGGTGGTTAATAATTCTGCCAAGTAATTTCAAAATCCATCTAACAATAAGAAAGTTATTGACCAAACACCAAAAAAGGCCCCTTTTTTACCTTAGACCTCTAAGTACGACCTTGACCTTTGAGGCACCATGGTGGGTCATGCAGGCAACACATCATCTCATTGTGGTTAACATTTCTGCCAAGTAATTTCAAAATCCATCTACAAATAAGAAAGTTATTGACCATAAACAAAATCTAGAAATGCGTCCCTAGGACACGGATGCCCCGGCCTGAAAATGTGTCTATGCTCGTATTCATCCATAAAAAGTTATTGACCGTGTTTAAGTTTTGGACCCATTTTTCACATTTGACCTCTAAGTATGACCTTGGAGGTAATGACCTTGGTTTTGTGTGAGGCAGATTGTCTCATGATGACCAACATTTCTGCCAAGTAATTTCAAAATCCATCCAAAGATAAGAAAGTTATTGATTGCGTTTAAGTTTCGGACCATTTTTTTTACCTTTGACCTCTAAGTTTGCCTTGACTTTGGAGGTACGGATATGGGTTTGCACGTGACACATCCTCTCATGATGGTAAACATTTCTTCAAAGTTAGTCAAAATCCATCCAAAAATAAGTAAGTTATTGACTGCATTTAAGTTTCGGACCCATTTTTTTACCTTTGACCTCTAAGTATGACCTTGACCTTGGAGGTACGGACCTGGGTTTTGCACGTGACACATCGTCTCATGATGGTTAACATTTTTACCAAGTAATTTCAAAATCCATCTAGAAATAAGAAAGTTATTGACTGCGTTTAAGTTTCTGACCCTTTTTGGACTTTTAACCTCTAAGTATGACCTTGACCTTGGAGGTACGGACCTGGTTTTTGCATGTAACACATTGTTTCATGATGGTTAACATTTCTGCCGAGTAATTTTAAAATCCATCAAGAAATAGGGAAGTTATTGACCGTGTTTAATTTTCGGACGGACGCACGGACGAACGGACAGACGGACATGGGCAAAGCTATTTGCCCTTTCCACCATTTTTCGAATGGCTGGGGCATTAAAAGGCCCCTTTTTTACCTATGACCTCAATGTATGACATTGACCTTTGAGGTATCAACCTGAATCATGCGTGCAACACATCGTCCCATGATAGTTAACATTTCGGCCAAGTAATTTTGAATTCTATCTAAAAATAAGAAAGTTATTGACAAAACACAAGAAAAAGGCCCCTTTTTTACCTTTGACCTCTAAGTATGACATTGAACTTTGAGGTACCAGCCTGGGTCATGCACGCAACTCATCGACTGATGGTTGTTAACATTTTTGCCAAATAATTTCAAAATCCATCTAAAAATAAGAAAGTTATTGACCAAATACGAAAAAAGGCCCCTTTTTTTACATTTGACCTCTATGTATGACCTTGACCTTTGAGGTACCAACCTGAATCATGCATACAACACATTGTCCCATGATAGTTAACATTTCTGCCAAGTAATTTCAAATTCTATCTAAAAATAAGAAAGTTATTGACAACACGAAAAAAGGCCCCTTTTTTACCTTTGACCTCTAAGCTTGGAGGTACCAACCTGGGTCATGCACGCAACACATAGACTCATGGTTGTTAACATTTCTGCCAAATAATTTCAAAATCCATCTAAAAATAAGAAAGTTATTGACCAGACACAATTTGCCCATACATACATACTGACAAACTTCCAAGGGAGATAATTCAAAAAGTATGACTGTGAGAGTTATAGTTCTTATGCACTTCAGGTCTTCTAATATTGATTAATATTTATATGAAGTTTGGTGATAGTATATGAGGTAGATAGCTTGAACGATTTTTAAGTTATAGAGCGGACACGATTTTGTGACAGACAGACACCCGGGGGAAAAACAATATGTCTCTCCGAATACAAATTCATAAATTGAATGCCAAACAGTGTAGATCCTGATCTGATGGCTTCTGATCTGGATTTACACTGTTTGCATAAATAGGGGTTGTCGTTAACAGCAAGATAAGGGTTACCGATAAGTGTCCTTGTCCGTCATTGTCAGTCCTTGTCAGTTCCAGATGTGTTTAGTAGGAACGTATATTTTTAGTGCAGAAATAATAAAAATAAGGTTTGACCCTCCATCTCCAAAGTAAAACCCTGTTTTACTATATAAAAGTGGGGTCTAAAGGGATCAGAAATATATAGGCATGTGTTCATGTTGCCTAGACAGCTGTTAAAATAGACAGATGGTTTTAGAACTACATATATCATCACAGAAACTTTGAATCTATCAGAACCTCTTACCAATTTCCTTTGATGATGGTCCAAATTTCTCATGCATAGCGATGGACCACAACGTTTATAAGGCAAGAAGCCAATACCCTCCACACGTTCTTTTTAAATGCTGCAAAGCGTATAGATTTTTTTTCGACTTTGCAGCTAATGGTTGTTTACAGATAGAGTAATTGTACAGTCGCTAGAATGATAAGACCCTGAATAAAGCAGTACTTTTTTAGAAGGGAGGCAGACAGAACTAGCAAATGGGTACTGAGATGTGCTGGTGAATGATTGTTTTATGTCTACGCTTATTTAGAATAAGTGTAAAGTGGCCATAAGACAGACAAAATGTGAAAAAATAACGGTCACTGCGAGCAAGAATGAAAAAAATCACTGTTGGAGCACCAGAATCATTTTACTGTGAAGAACATGTACACATAAATGTAAGCTGTTAACCAGTACAGTGCATATACTTTTGCCAGATACTGATAATGATCATAGAAAAGATTTCATGATCAATCTCCACGAAAATGGCATGTATCGAACCCATGTCCTCCTGATCACCAGTCAGATGCGCATCAGACTGAGCTACCCAGGCCGGTGACATGTATATTGCATCACTGGAGCATATTACTGATATTGGAGGCCCCAGCCCATCGGGGCTTGAAGAAATAGATGGGCTGCATGATGCTTCAACGCAGAGCTGAAATCAACCACACTCGAGTACTAGTAATCTTCTTAGAAGATCTAAGCCTGGCCAGGCAAAGCAGTGAGAGTCGGACCATCCATGCTTATAAACCGTTTTGGTTTCATTGGGCGACAAGGCTTGAGATGTAGTTTCATCTCAATGTCGGGTAAAAGTCCCACAAAATTGGAAGCAACATCTCCAAAATGACCTATACAGTGTTGACAGAGACGTTAAACCTCAATTCATATCCCCTTACTTATGTATAGTACAGTCGTAGAATTCTTACTATCCCCCACGTTCTTGCATGACGAATTTTGAATGTCACGTGACTTTTTAGCGTGGGTTTTTCGTGGAATAATCATGGAACTAGCGTGGGTTTCGCGTGAAGCGTTGAGATCAAACGTGAGCTCGCGCAACGCAAGCGTGATCGTGAGAGTGAAAAAGATTAATGGTAAACGCGAAGAGGATTATTTATCTCTGCTTTTGCGAGAAACATTGAACCTTTGTTTGTGCTACTTTAATTTCATTTTCATGCCCAGGCAATGTGGTGCCAGTGTCGGACTGTCCATGCTTAGAAACCCTATTGGTTTCATTGGGCGGCAGGGCTTGAGATGTCATTTCATCTCAATGACGGGTAAAAGTCCCACACAATTGGAAGCAACGTCTCCAAAATGACCTAAATTGTGTTGACAGGGATGTTAAACATCAAATCAAACAAAAGGTCTAAAGGGTGCTGCCAGCATCCCAACAGACGACCCCCGCCCATCAGGCTTGAAGAAATAGATGGGCTGCATGATGCTTCCACACAGAGCTGAATCCGACCCCCACACGAGTACTGGTAAACCCCTTAGAGGATCTAAGCCTGCTCATGCAAAGCGGTGCAAGTCGGACCGTCCATGCTTATAAACCCTATTTGCTTCATTGGAAAACAAGGCTGGAGATGTAATTGTCCTATGTTTGCCTGGGTCTTTCTTAATGAGACCAACTTCTTAGATCTAGTACTAAACTATTGAATTGATATATAATATATAGAATAACAAAGCTACTTTAATACGGCTTTCATTTTTAGTGCTAAACCATTCCAGCTCTAGATGCAGACTGCTAGCTCTAAGTGGGCGAGAACTTTATAATATATCATTTGATAATAAGGGTGTGTATTTTCTGGTGAGATATACCTAATTGAAACAGATGTCTTTTATCATTACAGTCATTTCATCTCAATGTCGGGTAAAAGTCCCACAAAATCAGAAGCAAAGTCTCCAAAATGACCTATACAGTGTTGATTGGGACATTAAACCTCAAATCAAACAAAAGCATCCCAACAGATGACCTTGTTCCCACAGCTAGGCACTGTAGAAATCATCATTCATTGGCGTTTCAGAACCTTGCTGCAAGAACTGACATCTATAAGGAACCATTTTTCCCTCGAACCATTAGAGATTGGAATGCCCTTCCCGATTTGATTATTTCAACGACTGAAGGTGCTGAGGATTCTTTGGTGAGAGCAAGGGACTAACTTCCCATCACAGGTCCTGGTGTATGAATGTTATTTGACAACTGAATGCCAGTAACAATTCTGATTCTGATTAAGTACATCGGGATGACGTCACTTCCCGTAGCAACCAAACTGCCGCCATATTTCGAGGTGAAACTGTTTGCCTAACAACCGGTAATATTCCATTACATGCTTTTTTTTTAGCTTTAATGTTTCTTTCAAGTTTGTTATTGTAAAATTTACCGTTATACTAATTAAATAAGTTCAACGGCTGTAAGTAATTATAAAAAAAAATTAATAAATAAAAAAAAAAGAAAAAAAAAAATTATGATCATTTCAGCGGCGATAGTGAACGTCATCCCGAGGTACACTATCGGGGTATGTTTAGCTTGAATGTATCTTTCAAGTTTGTTATTGTAAAATTTAGGGTTATAGATCAACTAATTAAATTAGTTTAACTGTTGTAAGTAATTATACAAAAAAAAAAAAAAAATAATAATAGATTCAGCGCCGATAGTGAACGTCATTCCGAGGTACGCTATCTGTTTTTTAAGCTTGAATGTATCTTTCAAGTTTGTTATTGTAAAATTTACCTTTATACTAATTAATTTAGTATAACTGTTGTAGATCTAAGTATTTATAAACAAGAATACCCCAAGTGTCAAGGAAACTTGACAAGTAAATCAAATGCCTGGAATATATTTCCCTGTTCATAAAGGTTTTAGATCTATTTCCGTTTATACTGATTGATAGTTGAATAAGAAAATTCCAAAAATTAATTTAAAAAAAAAATGTCTTTTGGCTACACATAAAAATAATAAATAGATAGACTCGGCAATCTAATGATAAACATGTAATTACGTTACGGTTTCTCTTAAGTGTTTAAATAATTACCCTGGCAAATAGTGCAGGCCCAGATCAGACGCCGCTGAACAGGGCTTCCACTGTTTGCATAAAGTTCAGCCATTTTCCGAATAAATTTTGAAGAAACCACAGTCAGACACCCCTAAATCTTGAAATGGACTCTGGCTATATATAAGGAGGTGATTGCAGGCCCTGATCCGCTCCGCTTCGATTGTCAGTGAGGGGTTCCCCTTAATAGCGAAAAGGGCTCCTTTTCGCGAAAAGGACTTTACCCTAAATAGCGGAAAGGACCTTTTTTCTAAAAGGACCCATATTATTAGTATAAATTAATTATTTAACATTTTGTTTAAGATTTTCGGCTTCGGTCTTGCAAAAATAATATATTTTTATACTCTTGCACTCGAAAAATTTATTTTCGTGGATTATTTTGCAAGTTCTGTCGTGGTTATTTTTCATTTGCTTTATCCGCAATCCCCGATAGCCGATGCATTGCAAGCCGAAGAGAAAAGGAATATTTTATAAGTTGCAGAACAAGTTCCAACAGTCAAGACAGGCCTGTTTTCCGGACTGAAATAAAATCACCCCCCCCCCCCCCCCCCCGAAAAAAATGGGGGTGGAATGTGTATGATTCAGCAACGAATTCAATCGATGTGTGTTAAGATTTGACAACTTGTGCGGACGGGAGTACTGACTGACATTATTAGTACGGGCATGGACTAACTTTCGTTTCAGATGTGGACAAAATTAAAATCATAAGACTTGTATGGACGGAACAAACGGACGGACGGACATGGACTAAATGAAAAAAATCCTTTCTAGCTCAACAATGTGTCATCACACGCACAAACGAAAACGTCAAACTCTGCGTGAAAGCATCCAGCTGCAGCCTAGTTTATTTCTCCAAGCCCCGATAAGCGGGGCTATAAATTAGCATCTTTCTCCTCCATACATTGGCAGGCGTAGTGTAGCCATGACATGCATGTCTAAACAAGAGGGCCATAATGGCCCTGGATCGCTCACCTGATCCATAGAGTAACAAGTGGGCCCCGGGGAGGGCCATTATTGACACCAGGGCTATAATGTGCATAATGTTGAGGGAGGTCTGAAAAGTTGAAGCTTCATAATTTGAACAACCTTGGCAAAGGTCCACTAGATAGAGCTACACACCAAATATCAAAGACCTGGACCTTGCGGTTTCAGAGAAGAAGATTTTTTTTTAAGATATTCCGTATATAAGCCTATGTAAAACCAAATGGCCCCAGAGCCGGGGCATTTTTGGCCTCAGGGCTATAATTTAAACAATCTTGATGGAGGTCCACTAGATGAAGCTTCACACCAAATATCAAAGACCTGGGCCTTGCAGTTTCAGAGAAGAAGATTTTCAAAGATTATCTCTGTATAAGTCTATGTTAAACCAAAAGGGCCCCGGGACGGGGGCATTTGTGGCCCAGGGGCTATAATGTGAACAATCTTGGTAGAGGTCCACTAGATGAAGCTCCATACCGAATATCAAAGACATGGTCCTTGCAGTTTCGGAGAAGAAGATTTTTAAAGATTTCCCTATATAAGTCTATGTAAAACCAAATGGTCTTGGGGCGGGGGCATTTTTGGCCCCAGGGCTATAATTTGAACAATTTTGATAGAGGTCCACTAGCTGAAATTTCACACCAAATATAAAAGACCTAGGCCTTGTGGTTTCAAAGAAGAAGATTTTTTAAGATTATCCCTATATAAGTCTATGTAAAACCAAAGGGCCCCGAGACGGAGGCATTTTTGGTCCCAGCACTCTAATTTGAACAATCTTGGTAGGGGTCCACTAGATGAAGCTTCATACCAAATATCAAAGACCTGGGCCTTGCGGTTTCAGAGAAGATTTTTAAAGATTTTCCCGATATAAGCCCATGTAAAATCAAAGGGCCCCAGAGCGGGGCCATTTTTGACCCAGGGCTATAATTTGAACAATCTTGGTAGAGGTTTACAAGATGAAGCTTCATACCAAATACTATAGAAAGCGACCTCAGGGCTATAATTTGAACAATCTTGGTAGAGGTTTACAAGATGAAGCTTCATACCAAATACTAGAGAAAGCGACCTCAAGGTCACTGTGGGGGGTAGGACATGCATCAATGAAATCTTCAGTGTAGGTATCAACTAAATCTATCAAAGGGTTTAGAAGATACAATCTCTCAGAAACTTTGACGCAAAACTTTAACCAAATGTAAAATTTTTAAGTCTGTGACAATGTAAAATTTTTAAGTCTGTGACATCAAGGTCACTGCCGGGCTGGGACATGCATCAATGAAATCTTAAGACCAGTATGTAACTTCAGTGTAAGTATCAACTAAATCTATCAAATGGTTCGAAAGTAACAATCTCCTAGAAACTTTGACGCAAAACTTTAACCAAAATGTTAACGGACGGACGGACAGACAGACCAATGGACGGACGGACAGACAGATTGGTAGGGGTCCACTAGGTGAAGCGTCATACCAAATATCAAAGACCTGGGCCTTGCAGTTTCAGAGAAGATTTTTAAAGATTTTCCCTATATAAGCCCATGTAAAACCAAAGGGCCCCGGGGTGGGGGCATTTTTGGCCACAGCACTATAATTTGAACAATCTTGGTAGGGGTCCACCAGATGAAGCTTCATACCAAATATCAAAGACCTGGGCCTTGCGGTTTCTGAGAAGAAGATTTTTAAAGATTTTTCATGTAGAAGCCCATGTAAAAGCAAAGGGCCCCGGGACGGGGGCATTTTTGGCCCCAGCACTATAATTTGAACAATCTTGGTAGGGGTCCACTAGATGAAGCTTGAAACCAAATATCAAAGACCTGGGCCTTGTGGTTTCAGAGAAGAAGATTTTTTAAGATTTTCCTTATATAAGCCCATGTAAAACCAAAGGGCCCCGGGGCGGGGGCATTTTTGGCCCCAGCACAATAATTTGAACAATCTTGGTAGGGGTCCACTAGATGAAGCTTCATACCAAATATCAAAGCTCTGGGCCTTACGGTTTCAGAGAAGAAGATTTTTAAAGATTTTCCATATATAAGCCCATGCAAAACCAAAGGGCCCCGGGGCGGGGGCATTTTTGGCCCCAGCACAATAATTTGAACAATCTTGGTAGGGGTCCACTAGATGAAGCTTCATACCAAATATCAAAGCTCTGGGCCTTACGGTTTCAGAGAAGAAGATTTTTAAAGATTTTCCATATATAAGCACATGTAAAACCAAAGGGCCCTGGGGCGGGGGCATTTTTGGCCCCAGCACTATAATTTGAACAATCTTGGTAGGGGTCCACTAGATGAAGCTACATACCAAATATTAAAGACCTGGGCCTTGTGGTTTCAGAGAAGAAGATTTTTTAAGTTTTCGGTGAAAAAAAATCTATTTTTGGCTCCTGTGACCCAGATGTGCAACGGACCGGAACCATTTGAACAACTTTGAAAGGGGACCACCTAAGGATCATTCCTGTGAAGTTTGGTCAAAATCCAATCAGTGGTTTAGGAGGAGATGTCGTTTGAAGAAATTGTTTACGCACGGACGGACGGACGGACGCACGGACGACGGACAAAACGTGATCCCAAAAGCTCACCTCGTCACTACGTGACGGTGAGCTAAAAATACACACATTTCATGTGTATATGTGTTTGCGTGTGTGATTACATGTGAGAGCGAGATGATGTAATTCTTTTCTGTGTTCATGTGCTCCAGAGAGAGTGTGGGTGCTAGTTAGAACCACTTTTTTTGCACGGGCAGTTTACCGCTTCGAAGATAAATATGATGCGTGGTGTTTGATTGGTTGAATTTGGGTTATACGTCCCCTCAATACTATTTAGGCCATTTTGGAGACGTTGCAGGGGCACAAGTAGGCAAGTAGAAAATAATTGTACGCAAACCAAAAAAAAAAACTTTAAATAAAAACCCCGCCTCTCCATTACGATAACACACCCGTGCGACATAGTGCATTTTCTTACATCTCCAAAATGGCTACATTTCTGATGATAACTTGTGATATTTTTTCTTATTTATACTTCAACATAGGTTGTGGATGCTCAATAAGGCGGTTCTAACGAGTACCCACAGCCTATGTATTGGAGTAGAAATAAGAAAAATACTGTATACCCGTAAACCCAAGTGTTCTCTATATAAAGTGGGGTTTAGGGGGTGTTCATTTTACGGACTTGTTCACGTGATGTAATATCGTTTACCAAATAGGGACCACTCTTACAGTAAGTGTGGTCCCTGCGGCAAAGAAGGAAACTATGTTAGCTAATAATTAGTGTTGTGTATATCCTAGACATATACAGATTTTGCTATTTCTTCTTCTTCTTTTTAATTCTTTTTGTTCTTCGTCTTCTTCTCCATCGTCTACTTTTTACGTCTCCCTGCCCTACATCATAGTGTAGATTATATTTTCTGGTCCTTTGGGATCATTGATTCCATTGTGGAATTCTGAAAATATCTGAGGGTCACTGATGAGGCTTTATTGGCCGAAACTAGCTAGTCTGGCCCAGAAAACGTATACACTCCATATTTTCACTTCTTGGTGTATTCGTTGCTTCCAAAGGATAACCCTTTTATAGAACATATTAAACCCTCGAAGCGTTTTAAAAAAAAATAGCTCTGCGTGGAAGCATCATGCAGCCCAATCTATTTCTCCAAGCCCCGATGGGCGGGGCCAGTTTAGTAGTGTACACTGTTTTTTTTTTTTTTTACTTGTATTGCTGTCTAAAGAAATCAGTAGCTTATGTAGCTGTCTATAAAGCGCACATGTGCAGGTTGATCTGAGTATTTGCTGCATGCACAGATGAATTGTTAAAATAATCGTGCATGGTTAAACTCTCAATACTGTGTGATAATTGCCAATTAAAGTTCATTTGTATACTTTTCAAAGTTGATTCAATTAATTGAAATATGACACTTGGTGCATGTCGATGATAAAGGGATTAAAGAGATAAAGATATCACCCACGTGATAGTTAACCTGTACAAGATAAAATCTTTCAGAGGCTAGTTTTGTTTTGTTTCTATTAATAATTTTGTCTTCCATTTCATGTGAAGCTCTTCAGTAGCATGTAAACTCACAGGGCCAACCAAATGAGAAAAACTAGAAATGGTGTTTGTAAAACACAATGCCCTCAACCATATGCTTGCCCCTAAATGCCAAATTTTCCAAGGGCCATAACCAAATGCATGCATGTGTGTGTGCATGAATTTGTGGGTGTCCATGCATAAATGTGTAAGTGCATGCATGCATGCATGAGTGTGCGTGTGTGCATGCATTCGTGTGTTTGATTGGTTGAATTAGGGTTTTACGTCCCCTCAACACTATTTAGGCCATTTGGAGACGTTGCAGGGGCACAAGTATGAGAAAATAATTGTACGCAAACCCTTTTGTTATGTTGGGGCGGCTTGGAGAAATAGAATAGGCTGCAGCTGGATGCTTTCACGCAGAGTTTGACGTTTTAGTTTGTGCGTGTGATGACACATTGTTGAGCTAGAAAGGATTTTTTTCATTTAGTCCATGTCCGTCCGCCCGTTTGTTCCGTCCACACAAGCCTTATGATTTTAATTTTGTCCACATTTGAAACGAAAGTTAGTCCATGTCCGTACTAATAATGTCAGTCAGTACTCCCGTCCGCACAAGTCGTCAAATCTTATAACACATCAATTGAATGCGTTGCTGAATCATATACATCTCTACCCTCATTTTTTTCATTCAGTCCATGTCCGTCAAATCTTATCACACATCGATTGAATTCGTTGCTGAATCATACACATCTCCACCCCCATTTTTTTTCGGGGTTCGGGGAGACGTGATTTTATTTCAGTCCGGAAAACAGGCTTGTTCTGCAACTTATAAAATATTCCTTTTCACTTCGGCTTGCAATGCATCGGCTATCGGGGATTGCGGATAAAGCAAATGAAAAATAACCACGACAGAACTTTCAAAATAATCCTCAAAAATAATTTTTTCGAGCGCAAGAAATTAAAAATATATTATTTTTGCAAGACCGAAAATCTTAAACAAAATTTTAAATACAACCGTTTTTCCATACTTCAGGGACCAAAATCAGACAAAATACCATCTTGAAAAAGGTGCATATAGCACCGAAACGCGTCGATCAAATAAACAACAAGAAAAATGCCTAATGGCATTATGGACGGGTTTTTGTTCAGTACAGTTTTTGCATTTTGTTTATCCAAATGTTATGATATTACCTTTTTCGAAAAAAAAGAATGAAAAAAGAAAGAAAAAAACTAGAAAAAGTGTCCACAGGACACGGATGCCCCCGCCAAATGCCATTCATAAAAAATATAACAAATGTACTTCAAATCAATCATAAATTATATTAAAATCATAAGTGTAGGCGGTAGAGCGATGACAAATTTTTTCTAAAAATAGCCACAGTGACCTTGACCTTGAGGTCATGACCTTGAAAGTCAAAGCAACTCGAGATGTTATCATAAGAAACATTTGTGTGAAGTTCTATTAACATCCATCAATAAATATAGGCACTAGAGCGATGACAAAGTTTTTCTAAAAATAGCCACAGTGACCTTGACCTTGAAAGTTGAAATACCTCGAGATATTGTCATAAGGAACATTTGTGAGAAATTATACTGAAATCGGTGAAGAAATGTAAGCGCTAGAGCCATGACAAAGTTTTTCTCAAAATAGCCACAGTGACCTTGAAAGTCAAACTCGCTCAAGGTATTGTCATAAGGAACATTTGTGTGAAGTTATATTGAAATCAGTGAAGAAATGTAGTCGCTAGGGCGATGACAAAGTTTTTAAAAAAATAGCCATTGTGACCTTGACCTTGAAAGTCGAAATGGCTTGAGATATTGTCATAAGGTACAGTTGTGTCAAGTTATATTGAAATCGGTGAAGAAATGTAAGCACTAGAGTGATGACAAAGTTTTTCTAAAAATAGCCACAGTGACCTTGAAAGTGGAACTCACTAGAGATATTGTCATAAGGAACATTTGTGTGAAGTTATATTGAAATCGGTGAAGAAATATAGGTGCTAGAGTGATTACAAAATTTTTCTAAAAAAAGCCACAGTGACCTTGACCTTGAAAGTCGAAATCGCACGAGATATTGTCATAAGAAACATTTGTGTGAAGTTATATTGAAATCAGTTAAGAAATGTACGCGCTAGAGCGATGACAAAGTTTTTCTAAAAATAGCCACAGTGACCTTGACCTTGAGGTCATGACCTTGAAAGTCGAACTCGCTCGAGATATTGTCATAAGAAACATTTGTGTGAAGTACTATTGAAATCAGTGAAGAAATGTAGGCGCTGGAGCGATGACAAAGTTTTTCTAAAAATAGCCACAGTGAACTTGACCTTGAGGTCATGACCTTGAAAGTCAAACTCGCTCGAGATATTGTCATAAGAAATATTTGTGTGAAGTTATATTGAAATCAGTGGAGAAATGTAGGCGCTAGAGCGATGACAAAGTTTTTCTAAAAATAGCCACAGTGACCTTGACCTTGAGGTCATGACCTTGAAAGTCAAACTCACTCGAGATATTGTCATAAGAAACATTTGTGTGAAGTTATATTGAAATCAGTGAAGAAATGTAGGCGCTAGACCGATGACAAAGTTTTTCTAAAAATAGCCACAGTGACCTTGACCTTGAGGTCATGACCTTGAAAGTCGAACTCGCTCAAGATTTTTTATAAGGAACATTTGTGTGAAGTTATATTGAAACTGGTGAAGAAATGTAGGCGCTAGAGTGATGACAAAGTTTTTCTAAAAATAGCCACAGTGACCTTGACCTTGAGGTCATGACCTTGAAAGTCTAACACCTCGAGATTTTTTTATAAGGAACATTTGTGTGAAGTTATAATGAAATTGGTGAAGAAATGTAGGCGCTAGAGCGTTGACAAAGTTTTTCTAAAAATAGCCACAGTGACCTTGACCTTGAGGTCATGACCTTGAAAGTCTAACACCTCGAGATTTTTTTATAAGGAGCATTTGTGTGAAGTTATAATGAAATTGGTGAAGAAATGTAGGCGCTAGAGCGATGACAAAGTTTTTCTAAAAATAGCCACAGTGACCTTGACCTTGAGGTCATGACCTTGAAAGTTGAACTCGCTCGAGATTTTTTTATAAGGAACATTTGTGTGAAGTTATGCTATATCCCCCCTCACAACTATGTTGTGCGAGGGGATAAAAATATTACAAATGTACTTCGAATCAATCATAAAATATATGCATCAAGGGCAGATAATCCAAAAACCAAAAATGCACGAGTTGTCTTCCTTGTTCATGACACATCGTCTCAGTGTGATGAATGCACCTGTGAAGTTTCATGAATATATTCCATACGGTTTAGGAGTTATGGCCCGAACACGGTTTACTATTTGGCACTAAGTCAAGGGCAGATAATTCAAAAACCAAAAATGCAGGAGTTGTCTTCCTTGTTCATGACACATCGTCTCAGTGTGATGAATGCACCTGTGAAGTTTCATGAATATATTCCATATGGTTTAGGAGTTATGGCCCGGACATGATGTCACCAAACGAACGAACGAACGAACGAACGGACGGACAGGGGTAAAACTTCCGGTATTCTCTGAATACGCGGGGGCATAAAAAAGAAAAAAAAAAAAAATGTCTCCACCGGGGTTTGAACTCACGCCCCTCAGATTCATAGTCAACAATATGATTCGTAGTCCAGCACTCTATCCACTACACTGGCATTTGAAAAAAGGTTAACCAAAAGGTAAACCTGAAAAACACAAGTTTGAAAAATGTCAATTTCCGCCAAAATTTTAGTCTTTTGCGCCATTTATGGATAATACATGAAAGCGGTACCTCCACTTATGCATCAGTCCTGATATTAAAACAATCTGCTACAGAATAGATGAAAAATATCACTTTGAAAAAAAGGTTAACCAAAAGGTAAACCTGGGACGACGCCCGCCCGCCCGCCCGCCCGCCCGCAGGACGCCCGCCCGCCCGGACATCGCTATTTCAAAGGACGGATTTTTTTTTAAAAAAACCCGTCCAAAAAGTCAAAATATACCGTTGTTGGTTGTTTGTTCTGTTGTCTAAACCACGTTTTGAAAATTTTAAATAATTAATTTATATTAATAATATAGATCCTGTTAGAAAAAAATCCTTTCCGCTATTTAGGGTAAAGGAGTCCTTTTCGCTATTAAGGGGAACCGGTCAGTGAGGGTATTTCTCCCAATTTGGAAAATTGTATGTGGACAACTGTTTATCATTTTGCAGGTGGTGATTTGTACAACCACCTGAACTACACATTTTAGGCATTTCCTTTTCAGTCTCTCAGAATTTTACGTGTAAATACCATTCCTATTCAATTAAAAGGTAATTCAAAATGGCGTTGCTTTTCACCTCCGGTTTTGGTTGCTATGCAGAAAGTCACGTGACTATCGAGAATACCCGGATGACCGACTTCATTAATAGAACTTATATTGTTGTATCTTTGCCCATCCAGTGCAAAAAAAAAAAAAATTAGGCAATGATCAAATTATGACAAATATGACCGACCCAGGTATATGAAGACAGACAGATAGAAAAAATAATAATAAAGTGAAAAAAAAGATAGTATAAAGATGAAAGAAAAATAAAACATTGACTAAAACACATGGAAAGTCAACTTGTATAACACAGTTAAGATTAAGCGATTATGAAATCATATTATCCTACCTTAGCCTATCAGTATGAAAATGTCACCTTGTAAAATTTCCAAAACTTTTCATAAATTCCTAACTTAATTATTCAAGAAGAATTAATGACAACTGGTGAAACTTATGAAAATAAACCCAAGGAACAGTTTTATAATATTTGTATAATGCCGTTAGGTGAATTTAAAGTCTAAAACGTTTATTGAATCGACCTTCTCATAAGCTGGATTTTCAATAAAATGTAAACATGTGCGCGGTTTGGATTTACCTTGACCTTTTTGTGACCCCAATTTCAATTGGCCAATTTTGGGGGCTGGGCATAATGAAGGTCAATCAAACATGAAAAAAAAAAAATGAATGAATCTTACTGTTTGTCTATGAAAAAAAAATCAAATAATAAGAAGAATGAAATAATTTGTTATTTGTAGTTTATTTTGACTGGTTTCAGTTGCAATTACTGGTTAGATTGGTTCCCTTGTCGTAAATGTCTCCGCTAGGTGGCTACAACATAACGATTGGTAGCTAGCAGAAGCCATTACGTCTATTTATAGCATAAGCACTGACGTGGTATTGGAAATACCCGAGTTCAACGAGGTTAACTGCTGAGTCAGTCATACCTGATGAAACAAAAAGATCGATACTTAGTATACTGAAATAATTTATAATTATTTATTTTACATAGACTAGTGACATTCTTATCATTATCTTGAAATATGTATCTTTTTAACACTCGCAGATACAATTTACAATGAGTAATACATAGCCAGCTGGCCCACTTCTGCAGTATTTTAAATTAACAGACGCGCTCTTGTAGGCATGCGCAGTGGTAAGAGTAGGATTCTCTACCTCAAATCAACTTACTAGCTACCTATCGTTATGTGCGTACCGAAGGGGAGGTAATAACGAAGGGGAACCAATCTAATTACTGGTAACAAGACGTTTCGCCCCTGGTCGTTTCCCCCCTGGTCGTTTCGCCTCCTTTTTTGGACCCTAGTCGTTTCGCCCCCTAACCCTAGTCGTTTCGCCCCCCAAACCCTAGTCGTTTCGCCCCCAATTTTTTTCCTAATTTTTATATATAAAAGATTGATATATGAGACCGAGAGAAAGAAAGAGAGAGGTATAGAAGAACATGTTCTTTGAATGGGAATGATAATTAGGAATTATAATAATTATTACCTGTTTTTGTTCACTGCCGTTAATCACATTGTTTATTTGGTTGTCACATTAATCACGCAATTAATGCGATTAATGATGAGGTGTGAAAACACGCGCCGTGTGCAAAGTTAAACGTATTTAATTATCGCTTAAGCACCTATACCAATGCAAAACATGTAACAATCAGATTGTGTACATACACCTGTCTCAAATTAACATTTAACAGCTCTGAAGAATTGCTATGCAATATTGGTGTGAGTAATCAAATATATTTCAATGGTCAGTCAATATAATGCTTCTTTAGAAAGACAGTTAGATAGCTCTTTTGTTTACCTATATGTTTGTAAAATATTCAAATACTTTGAAGTCTACCATTTTCTTACAATTGAATTCTAATTGCATCTTAATTACAAAAATGCAATTTGACAACAACAATTAACATTGTAATTGAAACCGTGTTTCAATGCACAAGCAGCAGTTCATAAATAATACCACTTTACTTTTTCATAACTACTATCCAATTATGAGCTTGCCAATTTAATGATAAAAAAACAATTAAGCACTTTTATATGATGACTTGCAAACAGCCTTTGAAGTTCTGTTATTTTATACATTTAAACTATTATTGTTTACGAAACAGACAAGAACTAAATGTTTTTATTTCTTTTTTTTTTTTTTCTTTTTTTATTTTTTTTTATTTATTGGATATATTCCATTTTTTCTCTCCCTCTCTCTTCCTTTCTTACTTATTTCATATGTTTATGTATACTTCTGTATTATTTATATATCTATTTTATATATATTATACCGCAAACTTAGGGCCGCACATCTGACAACGCTGTATAACTTGGGTTTTTCTTCATTTCTAACCAGTCCAAAGCCTTACACACGGCCCTAAGAGAGAGCAACATGAACTAGTATGCTCTCGGGTGAGACAGAGAAATCTCAATTCGCAGCCGAAATTGGCATTGATTCCTCTGCAGTTTTATGCCCATTTTCGATCTGGCGTTCAAAATTTTAAATTCTAGAGTGCTTCTACTTTACTTAGGGGAAGGCACTGGCAGTTCAGCATAACTCACATTTTACTGAATCTGTCGCGTTTTGCAGCCCAGAAGCACTCAAACTTTACGTCCTGTTGTGGGGCAATGCTAACGCGCCTGACCGTAGCGGAGGTAAAATGCTTAAACTTTACAATACTATACAATACAATACTATACCAATGTTCTTTTAAATGGGTCCGTTGGTTCATTAACAGAGTCTGCAAACAAAGATTAATGGTGAGTTGTTAAAAATTAATTGTCTTTAATTATCTTATGTTTCAATTAAAATTGGTCGGCTGTTTCTTGAAGAGTGTCGGCAAGCAACAGTTGAAAAGGTAAAATTCCATAATTGGTGTATCTTTTATTTAAAGAAAATCTTTCATACGCCGACGATAGGGATATATAAGCTTCGCCAAAAGATCCCAGCATCATTCATCTTTGAATTCGTTACATACGTTTAAAGTGGAATAATGTCTGTTTTGTGCATTGCATATGAGAAGGAAGTAGATGGCCGCCGCCATTCTATTTCTTGTGATGTATGTGAGCGGTGGCAGCATCGCCTATGTGGGACAGGTAAGATTTATTTATTTATTTATTTATTTATTTATTTATTTATAGCTTGTTTTGTTCATTGCGTACGGTTTTCTCATCATTACTCATAACGCTTGACTTCACTTGTTTTCCAGTTAGAACGAAATATAAGTCAAGCTACACATTCATGGTTTTTAATTTTTAATGTTGGTGTTTACTTTATCTTTCTGTGAATATTATTTATTTATTTTTTTTTAATGTTGGTGTTTACTTTATCTTTCTGTGAATATTATTTTTTTTTTTTTCGTTTTGTTTTTACATTTTTTATTTTCAGTCCAGATAAAGTACCCGTGAAGCTTTATATCATCACGAAAACACACCTATATAATTTGACCCCCCTTGAACCCCACTTTTATATAGTAAAACTGGGGTTTCCGGGGATATACCTTATTTTTCTTATTTCTGCTCTAAAATATAGATTGTGGGTACTCGTTAGAACCGCCTCGAAGACCAGTCATGATGCAATGTGAAATAAATGTACAGCTAATGAAAAAAATGAAAGAAATAAAAAAATGAAAAAAAAAAAAAATGTAAAAAAAAAAAGAAAAAAAAAAAGAAAAGATAATAGAACAAAAACCAAAAAAAAAAAATAGTAAGAATTAAAAAAAAAATGAATAAATAACATAAAAAAAAGAATTAAAAAAAAATGGCCGGTAAATTGTTACACTAAAATTTTGAAGCAACAGGAACAGGCCTCAATAATTTTAGTGTAACAAGTCCTAGTCACACCTCCCCAAGTGGCAACTTTTAAGGCCCGGTGCCGGCCGGTAACTAAGGATAAGTTATCCTTAGGCTCTAAGGATAAGTTATCCTTAGGCTGACGTGACAGGGCGATGATTCTTCTTAAAAATTTGCCTCTTAACAATGTTAATAAAAGTGAAAATTAGTCTAGACATTGAGAAGTGGGCGAAACGACTAGGGGGGGGGCGAAACGACTAGGGGGACAAAACGACTAGGTGGGCGAAACGACTAGGGGGGAAACGACCAGGGGGGAAACGTCTTGGGGACGAAACGACTAGGGGAGGAAATGGTTTGGGGGCGAAACGTCCCGGATTCCAATTACTGACAACATAAGTCCTCAGTGCCAGTCTATATTATATTATAGGAAGTGTCTAGAATGCCGGGTCCGGCACTCTAGACTCGGTGGCTAAAGAGACGTACCCGGCACTCTAGCCATTCCTTTGATTGATTGATTTGATGTTTAACGTCCCCGTCAACACTGTAAAGGTCATTTTGGAGACATTGCTTCCAATTCTGTAGGACTTTTATCCGACATTGAGATGAAATGACATCTCTATCTTCTTATCTCAAGCCCTGTCGCCCAATGAAACCAATAGGGTTTATTAGCATGGACGGTCCGCCTCGCACCGCGGTTCCTGGACAGGCTTAGATCCTCCTAGCCATTCCTATGTGGACAGGCTAGAGTATCGGTAATACCTGGTAATACAATACTTGATAGCAATAATCCTCCAGAGAGCATCATACTAAGGACGAATTAAAGAAAGAAAACATTAACCTAACATAATATCTAAAATAATCAACCATATTGGAGGAGAGAATATGGTACGTATACTGAGTATATCAACAACAGCAAAATCGCCTCAAGGGAGAATACTTTACGAGTTTGAAACTGTGTATATCATCAGCTGCTAAAATTGGGCAGGCTAGAGTGTGGGTAATATATTTATTCTTTGTTACTTCCATCATCTTCCACCTAGAATCGTGATAAAAATGGACATTATTTCTCTGACATGGCATGTTAGTCTGTGAACTACACGGATGTGCAGGCTGATCTGCGCCTCTGTTCGCATATGCAATTAACCGATTTTCTCGCGACGCGGCTCATTATTATAATGTCTTCATGGAAGGAAAGTAAGCAATAACGTTAACTGGAAATAAATTTATTATTATCATTATCATCTTCTGTGTTATTGTTTGTACTTAGCGATAATTGAAATTGAAACCAGTGTTTGTCGCGGTTGTAAAAATAATTATGGTGTGCTACAAACAACCCGTTACCTGACTGAGCGTTCGAACGACCTCAAAAACATCTTAAAGGTTTAAAGATCCTTTTGTCTTACAATATTACCGCCAACACATCAGACACTTCAGTTTTCTCCTCAAAACAAACACACCAATCACGAAAACACGCCTATTTAAACATACTGAAAATTTTACCTCCAAGAAATGAAAATTTTCATATGAAATATTGCGATTTTTATTTATTTATGTTCCAAACATAGGTAGTGGGCATTCGTTAGAACCGCCTCATCGAGGCGGTTCTAACGAGTACCCGCTACCTATGTCTTTGAGCAGGAATACGGACAATAATGTATTCCCCTGTAAACCCCAGTTTTACTTTATGAAGGTGGGATTAAGGGGGTCAAAATTATAAAGGCGTGTTTTCGTGATGGTAATTACCGGGGAGTGAACTCATTGAATTGATCAATATTATCAATCAACGCAATTACCAAATGCGTCAGTGATTTTAAAGCACGCACAATTTAGTATCTAATACTTGCAAAATAATAATAATAATCATCATAACATTGCGAGTTGCTAGTGTCCAATTTTAGCAGTTGTTGATACACAGTTTCAAAATCATGTGAAGTATTCTCCCTTGAGGCGGTTTTGCAGTTGTTGTCAGAATCAGAATTGTTACTGGTGACGCGCCAAATGACATTCATACAACAGGACCTGTGATATTGGAAGTTAGTCCCTAGCTCTAACCAAAGAGGTAAACTTAGCTACACAATCCTCAGCACTTTCAGCCGTCGAAATAATCGAATCGGGAAGGGCATTCCAATCTCTAATGGTTCGGGCGAAGAACGAAACAATACTAGACTGAAGTGACTGTCAATTATATTATTAAATCATGGACGCCACTCTATGCTTTCATTTTTAAGTTCATTGCCCGTTTCTGTTTTACGTCTTCTGGACACCGAGGCGAATAAATTCTACGATAGTTCTAATCATTTATATGTTGCGGCTCTCTTAACTAGAGGCTATACTCAGCATACTCTCCGTCCTTACATTGATTCTGAAATTAATCATAAACGCCATTTCTTCAAAATATCCTTCATTAATAAGGGTATGGATTTTATAGATTTGCCCAGTATCTTCCGTGAGAGATCGGTGCTTTCTTCCATTCCTGCTTATTTTCAAAATACTGAAACACCTATAATTTGCTATAGATATAACAAACCTGTTAGATCTATCATTTTTAATTTCAATAAACTTGTTTCAGATCTTGATATTGATACTAATACTCCTGATTCATGTGATTGTAAAAACTCAGTGTATTGCTATCCTGTTGCTGGTCATGTAATTACTGGCAATTTGAAAATTATTCCTGATTCTAGGATAAGGAATATAATTTCTAAAGGACCGGAATATCGGTTTCCTTCTAAGTAGAAGTAAAACAAAGATCAGGAATTGATACAATTAACTTACTCCATCCATAAAAGACACCAAAGGAAAAGAAATACAAACATTAAGCGACCAGACCATAATGGAAACCTAAACAAAGGAAGGCCATATTGACAGTTACTTTCCCACAAAATGGCCACATGGCCATCCAAAATTAAAAGACACAAGTGATACACACAGTAAGTAACAAACAACAACATAAATAAATCGCCACAGAAGAGCCGCCTTGGAACGGTCAGTGGAAGATTTCCACTGGGGGGGGGGGGGGGGGTGCTTAAATCGATTTTACGTGGCCACAATCCTCGCCCTTACTTCCGTCGCGATTTAGACAAATAATTTGTTCAGTCCGCATGAAGGCCTCCTAAAACTGATTTCAGTTAATGTAGAGATGAAATCGCTGCTTCCTTGAATGAATTCGGTAATCGATGGTGTAAGCGAGAGTATGTTGAGCATAAAGCCCTTAAGGACTGGAAACTTAGCATTTTAAAACTAGTGAATAAACGCATTTCTTTCTATTCACTAAATACTAACTTTTTACCTCCTAAGCCCAAGACGTCTTTACGTCATCTTAAACTAGGTATTCAAGAATTTCAGAAGAAGTTTGTTTTGGCCCCTGCAGACACGGCCGCTAACAACGTCGTCGTTGTGTGACGGCTCCACTATGTTAACACGCTTAAGCAGGAGCTAAGGCCTATGAACTTCAGCCTTTAGCTGAAGAGAGAGCTATAGTAGATAAACATGTTTGTCATTCAGCCACCAAGTTTGCTGTGTGTGTTACCGAAGGCCAAGAAAGGCTTCCTACGCTATACTGGTTACCAAAACTTCATAAAAGACCTTACAAAGCACGGTTTATTGCAAATTCTAGCTCTTGCACTACCACTGAACTTTCTAAATTATTAACTTCCTGTCTTACTGCTATTAAAACGCATGTGATTAAATATTGTGATAAAGTCTTAGAAAGATCAGGAAGAAATCTATTCTGGTCTATAAAAAATCGAATGAGGTTTTAAATAAATTGAAATCTAGACATTTTCGTGCTTCAAATCTGTCTACTTACGATTTTTCCACTCTTTACACTACACTTCCTCATAATCTTATAAAAGAAAAACTTAATGGTTTAATTGAAATGGGCTTTTCACAGAGAAGATTCTCTCTATCTTGCATGTAATGTCAGAAATGCATTTTTCACTTCTAAAGAGCATAAGAATTATACACTTTGGTCATGTCAGAAAGTGTGTGATGCCCTCACCTTTCTACTTGACAATATTTATATTAGATTCGGTTCTAAGTTATTTAGACAAATTGTGGGTATTCCGATGGGTACGAATTGCGCACCTCTTGTGGCTGATCTGTTCTTGTATTGTTATGAAAGGGACTTCACGTTGTCGCTTTCCATTGATAACCAATCTGAAATTATTGAAGCTTTCAGTTCCACTTCTAGATATTTAGATGATTTATTAAATATTGATAATACCTATTTCGATGGTTTGATCAGTCAGATTTACCCCCCAGAACTTCAGTTAAATCAAGCAAATTCTTCTGATACCGAGGTCCCGTTTTTGGATTTACATCTATCTATTGTAGATGGGTTTGTTTCGTGCAAAATTTATGATAAACGCGATGACTCTGATTTTGAGATTGTAAATTTTCCTTTTTTGGATGGTGATGTTCCTCGTGCGCCATCCTATGGCGTTTATATTTCGCACTTAATTCGATTTGCTAGAGTGTGTAGTCATGTAACTGACTTCAACACTCTTAATAAATTATTTACGGCTAAACTCCTTAATCAGGGTTATCGGTACCATAAACTACGCAAAGCCTTTTCAAAATTTTATAGACGCCATTCTGATTTAATTTCAAAATTCAATATTGGACTTAAATCTCTTCTGCAACAAGGTCTATCGGAACCCGAATTTTATGGGGACTTAGTATAGTATATAAATTCAGAAAAATATATAATCGCAATGACTTCAGCACCCGATTTCGTAAAATCATTCTTCGATATAAAAAGATTTGGTACAACATGGATGTTATACGACATACTGCATGCATGGTAGTTAACCCAATCACGGTTGGCAACTTTGCTTCCCTCTTTAATTGCACGCCGATGGGTCAGGCCTCAGATTCTATGACGACTCCAACTTTAAGGCTTATTGAGAATTAGAGAGATCTAATTCTTGGTAATGTTGGTTGGTGCCCGATGCTCTGTCTCTGATCGGGCCCATCGGAGTCTAACTGTTGGTTTTCTTTTGCTCCAGCATTTCAGTGGTTTCTTGCTGTCGAGTCCTCACCGTTGTCTCACCTCTTCTTTGATTATTTGTGTTCACGGAGATGTTGCACTGATGAGTTTGGAGGCCTTCATGCGGACTGAACAAATTATTTGTCTAAATCGCGACGGAAGTAAGGGCGAGGATTGTGGCCACGTAAAATCGATTTAAGCCCCCCCCCCACCACTGACCGTTCCGGGGCGGTTCTTCTGTGGCGGTTTATTTATGTTGTTGTTTGTTACTTACTGTGTGTATCACTTGTGTCTTTTTATTTTGGATGGCCATATGGCCATTTTGTGGGAAAGTAGCTGTCCTTGTGGCCTTCCTGTGTTTAGGTTTCCGTTATGGTCTGGTCGCTTAATGTTTGTGTTTCTTTCCCTTTGGTGTCTTTGATGGGTGGAGTAAGTTAATTGTATCGATTCTTGATCTTTGTTTTACTTCTACTTTATAAATGTCAGTTCTTGCAGTAAGGGTCTGAAGCGTTATTGAATGGTGCTTTCTACAGTGCCTAGCTGGGGGAACAAGGTCATCCGTAGGAATGCTGGCAGCACCCTTTAGATCTTTGTGTAAGCTTACTGTCTCTTCTCCTTTTCTTGAGCGACTCCAATCTTAATTTTCCTAGAATTCCAGTCATGCTCCCAGTTTCAAAGCAGTAATTGCTTGTTACAAATCTAGCAGCTCTATTATGAACTTTTTAATTTTCTTCATTTAGGACCACTCCACTTGGGTCCCAGATGCAACTACCATATTCCAAGATTGGGCGAACAAGTCCCCTATATGCGGTCTCTTTCACATCCTAAGGACACTGATGAAGATTTCGCCTCAGGAAACCAAGTGTTCTATTCGCCTTTGTACACATGTTGCTAATGTGTGTATTCTATCTCAAATCGTGAATGATTGTCACACCAAGGTATTTAATGGAATTCACATTTTCGAGGACCGTTCCCTCTAAGGTGTAAGAAGCATCAAATTTATTTATTTTCTTCCTAGTTATCTGCATAATATTGTATTTTACAGGTTGAAATCTCATGCCCCATTTTCGTGCCCCACATCCTAATCTATCGTATATCCTTCTGAAGTTTCATTGAGTCCTCAGTATTTCTGATTTCCCGATAGAAAACACAGTCGTCTGCGAACAGCCTTACTTCCGAGTCAATGTCGGTGGAAATATCATTGATGTACAGGGAGAATAGCAGCGGACCAAGAACAGTCCCCTGGGAGACCCCAAGATAAAACTGGCGCCCATACTGAAGATTTTATGTAGCAAAGGAAGGAATCTATCCATTTGAGAGTGTTCCCTCCAATTCCATAACCAAATAATTTGGATTTAAGTAGTTCATGAGGAGGGGTGTCAAAAGCCTTCTCGAAATCCAGAATAAATGTTTCCCCCTGCCCCACTTTGTCCAAGTACAATCCTCCAATATGGTTGATAATTTTAGATATTATGTCAGGCAAATATTTTCTTTCTTTAAATTGTCCTTAGGATGATGCTCTCTGGCGGATATCTATCAAGTTTTGTCTTACCGTGTATTTCCGGCACTCTAGCCTGGCCACAAAGGAATAGCTAGAGTGCCGGGTCCGTAACTTTAGCCACCGAGTCTAGAGTGCCGGCCTCAGAGTCTAGGGTGCCGGTAACGGCACTCTAGACACTTCCTATATTATACCATGAGCGAGTTCGATCAACTGTGCATGTTCCTACACAAGTGTGATCGGATCTTTTGGTAAACAAACGTGTTCGAGAAACTCGGCAACACTCATAGCAGAATGCTCAGCATTTACCCCTGAAAGAGAAGTTTATACGGAGAAACTCCAGGATAGCCTAGGTGTAAGAGGCGCAAAAGGCATGGAACTAACAGACTTAGAAGTGTTCTTCTTTACATACGAACGCCCGCGAGGAATCAAACTTCTGAAAGGCCTGAACCATTCTAAAGCATTAGGACCTGATGGGTTGCATCCAAGAGTCCTAAAGGAACTTTCAGTTGGACTAGGTCCGGTTTTCGCACACCTTTTTCAACAGTCACTTCATTCGGTGAAATTCTCAAGGAATGGTCGTTAGCAAATATATGCCCATTGTACCAGAAAGGTGATCGAACTTGTGCTGGAAATTATCGCCCTGTATCACTCACATGTGTACCTTGCAAACCTCTGGGGCATATTGTTTGTTCAAATGTACTGGCCCACCTTGACCAACATAAACTATTATCTGATAGACAGCACGCTTTCAGAAAGACCCATAGCTGCGAAACACAACTGGTGACAGTGATAGATGATTGGGCTAAAATCTTGGATAATGGTGGGCAAATTGACACATACATCTTGGATTTTAAGAAAGCTTTTGATACACCTCCTCATGAGCTTCTGAAAAGCAAACTTAATGGATATGGCATTGGTGGCAAAACTTTAAAATGGATTGACGCTTTTCTATGCCATAGAGAGCAACGGGTGGTTGTTAATGGAAGTAAATCTGATTGGGCCCCATGTCCTGTCTGGGGTTCCACAGGCGACAGTTCTTGGTCCACTTCTTTTCTCCCTTTACATAAATGACATCTCACAGGAAACTGATTCAGAAATAAGGCTCTTCGCTGATGACTGTGTTTGCTACGGAGAAATAAAAACTTCGGAAGATACAGTGAAACTTCAGTACGATATCAACAAATTGGGTAGCTGGGCTAGGAAGTGGGGAATGCGGTTCCAACCCAGTAAATGTAACATGATGCCACTTACAAGAAAGCGGATTAAAAAGATCAATGCTACCTATGGATTGGAAGGAACCCTCCTTGAAAATGTAGGAAAGTAGAAGTAAAACAAAGACCAGGAATCTATACAATTAACTTACTCCACCCATCAAAGACACCAAAGGGAAAGAAACACAAACATGAAGCGACCAGACCAAAAACGGAAACCTAAACAAAGGAAGGCCAGAAGGACAGTTACTTTCCCACAAAATGGCCAAATGGCCATCCAAAATAAAAAGACACAAGTGATACACACAGTAAATATCAAACAACAACATAAATAAACCGTCACAGAAGAACCGCCTTGGAACGGTCAGTGGAAAGAATTCCACTGGGGGGTTTAAATCGATTTTACATGGCCATTAAATACCTTGGTGTAACAATAACGAATGCTTTAAGGCGGAACACTCACATTAAGTATGTTTGTTCTAAGGCAAATAGGACCCTTGGCTTCTTGAGGCGGAATCTGTCAGCATGTCCAGAAGACGTAAAAGAAATGGCATTCAAGGGAGTGGTTCGTCCAGTTTTCTTTCTACTTGACAATATTTATATTAGATTCGGTACTAAGTTATTTAGACAAATTGTGGGCATTCCGATGGTTACGATTTGCGCAGCTCTTGTGGCTGATCTATTCTTGCATTGCTATGAAAGAGACTTTCTACTATTCATGTTGTCGCTTTTCATTGATAACCAATCTGAAATTATTGAAGCTTTCAGCTCCACTTCTAGATATTTAGCTGATTTATTAAATATTGATAATACCTATTTCGATGGTTTGATCAGTCAGATTTACCCCCCAGAACTTCAGTTAAATATAGCAAATTCTTCTGATACCGAGACCCCGTTTTTGGATTTGCATCTATCTATTGTAGATGGGTTTGTTTCGTGCAAAATTTATGATAAACGCGATGACTTTGATTTTGAGATTGTAAATTTTCCTTTTTTGGATGGTGATGTTCCTCGTGCGCCATCCTATGGCGTTTATATTTCGCACTTAATTCGATTTGCTAGAGTGTGTAGTCATGTAACTGACTTCAATACTCGTAATAAATTATTAACGGCTAAACTTCTTAATCAGGGTTATCGGTACCATAAACTACGCAAAGCCTTTTCAAAATTTTATAGACGCCATTCCGATTTGATTTCAAAATTCAATATTGGACTTAAATCTCTTCTGCAACAAGGTCTATCGGAACCCGAATTTTATGGTGACTTAGTATATAAATTCAGAAAAATATATAACCGCAATGACTTTAGCACCCAATTTCGTAAAATCATTCTTCGATATAAAAAGATTGGGTACAACATGGATATTATACGACAGCCTGCATGCATGGTAGTTAACCCAATCACGGTTGGCAACTTTGCTCCCCTCTTTAATTGCACGCCGGTGGGTCAGGCCTCAGATTCTATGACGGTTCCAACGTAAAGGCTTATTGAGAATTACAGAGATCTAATTCAAGTTAATGTTTGTGATGCTCTGTCTCTGGTCGAGCACATCGGAGTCTAACTGTTGGTTTTCTTTTGATCCAGCATTTCAGTGGTTTCTTGCTGTTGAGTCCTCATCGTTGTCTCACCTTCGTGGTTCTTTGATTATTTGTGTTCACGGAGATGTTGCACTGATGAGTTAGGAGGCCTTCATGCGGACTGAATAAATTATTTGTCTAAATCGCGACGGAAGTAAGGGCGAGGATTGTGGCCACGTAAAATCGATTAACGCCCCCCAGTGGAAATCTTTTCTCTGACCGTTCCAAGGCGGTTCTTCTGTGGCGATTTATTTATGTTGTTGTTTGTTACTTACTGTGTGTATCAGTTGTGTCTTTTTATTTTGGATGGCCATATGGCCATTTTGTGGGAAAGTAGCTGTCCTTATGGCATTCCTTTGTTTAGGTTTCCATTATGGTCTGTCACTTTATGTTTGTGTTTCTTTCCCTTTGGTGTCTTTGATGGGTGGTGTAAGTTAATTGTATCGATTCCTGATCTTTGTTTTACTTCTACCTGGAATATGCAAGTACGTCCTGGGATCCACCTACTATTACCATCCAGGAGGAACTGGAGAAAGTCCAAAAACGTGCGGCCGGTTTTGTAACTGGGAATTACTCGTTTATGACTGGCATTCTGGAACAATTAAAGTGGGAATCTCTTAAATAGCGGAGAAAACAAAGTATGCTGATACTTTTAAATAAGATCTAAAGGGTAGAGCCAGTATACCCATAGGTGACCTTGTTCCCCATTCAAAGACAAAACAGAAGTGGAGGCAATGGTTAGGAATCGATACAATCAACCCACAGCTCCCATCAGAGACACCAAAGGGAAAGACACACAAACATGAAACAACAGACCCTAATGGAAACACCAACAGCGGAAAGCCAAAAAGGACTGTTACTTTCCCACAAAATGGCCAACACTTCGGAGAAAAAACATTCATTAGCCCTTCAAAAAATCGGATCTAGGACTGGCACCTATAAATTTAGCTTCATCCATAGGACAATCTCAGATTGGAACGAGCTTCCCTCTTCTCTCTTGATGTCTGCAGAAGGTGCAGATGACTCCATCTCTAGATCCACCACCCTTTTGAGGTCTAGGGACTAGTTTTGTTGGTCGAAGGTCCCGTTGAAGGATTGTCTAAGGACGTGTCATCAGTAAACAATTCTGATTCTGATTCTGAGGACATCCTAGGCATGTTGCGCTGTCGAATTTATTAAGCTTCAAGTAACGAAGATATTGCTCTTCTGGAATTGTAACAGAACATAAATAAAAATGAAATGACTCAAAGGCGAGCTGCCAGATGGGTCACAAACAACTACTCCCCATATGAGATTGTCTCACATATATGCTTGATGATCTGGGTTGGCGATCTTTGGAAAACAGGCGCATTGACTACCGTTTGGTCCTGTTATACAAAATTATGTATGGCCATGTTGCTATCCAAATACCCGCATACTTCGAGAAACCCCAGCGCTACATTCGCCATATGCACCCTCTTGCTTTTAGGCAGATCCACGTATCTGCCACCTACTATCGGCAGTCTTTTTACCCAGCAACAATTGTTCTTTGGAATGCTCTTCCAGCAGAACTTTTCCTTAGGACCGATCTTGACTCCTTCAAAGAAGGGGTCAGCAAGATCAACCACAAGTCACCTTAAGTTGTTGACACTGTTTTTAACCTGCTTTTAACTTCACCTTTCACTAACACCATCACACTTTTTATCATGCCTCACTTTTTCACTTTTTAGCCTTCTAGCATTTTCCTTTTACCTTTGCACTGACTGCGCAAACTGCACATAATACTCACAAGAGGGTGCTGCAGAATGAAAAGATAGATAGATAGACAGAGAGTACATCGAGCAGATTCATCGAAGGAGAGTTGCAACGGTGGAACCGCCATGGGAGTCTAACTGTTGGTTTTCTTTTGCTCCAGCATTTCAGTGGTTTCTTGCTGTCGAGTCCTCACCGTTGTCTCACCTTCGTGGTTCTTTGATTATTTGTGTTCACGGAGATGTTGCACTGATGAGTTAGGAGGCCTTCATGCGGACTGAACAAATTATTTGTCTAAATCGCGACGGAAGTAAGGGCGAGGATTGTGGCCACGTAAAATCGATTTAAGCCCCCCCCCCCCCCCTCCCCCCGTGGAAATCTTTCCACTGACCGTTCCAAGGCTTTTTCTGTGGCGATTTATTTATGTTGTTGTTTGTTACTTACTGTGTGTATCACTTGTGTCTTTTTATTTTGGATGGCCATATGGCCATTTTGTGGGAAAGTAA
Organism: Lucinisca nassula; assembly: GCA_963580285.1. Lineage (NCBI taxonomy): Eukaryota > Metazoa > Mollusca > Bivalvia > Lucinida > Lucinidae > Lucinisca > Lucinisca nassula. The sequence continues at coordinate 144,160,205 of OY757017.1, forward strand.
CTGTCCTTATGGCCTTCCTTTCTTTAGGTTTCCATTATGGTCTGGTCGCTTAATGTTTGGGTTTCTTTTCCTTTGGTGTCTTTGATGGGTGGAGTAAGTTAATTGTATCGATTCCTGATCTTTGTTTTACTTCTACTATGCAAGACTTCTATGGCGGGTCCAGCGTAAAGGCTTATGTTGGTTGGTACCTGATGCTATGTCTCTGGTCGGGCCCATCGGAGTCTAACTGTTTGTTTTCTTTTACTCCAGCATTTCAGCGGTTTCTTGCTGTGGAGTCCTTACCGTTGTTTCATCTCTGTGGTTGTTTGATTTTTTGTGTTCACGGAGATGTTGCACTGATGGGTTAGGAGGCCTTCATGCGGACTGAACAAAGTATTGGTCTTAAACGCGACGGAAGTAAGGGCGAGGATTGTGGCCACGTAAAATCGATTTTAGCCACCAACCCCCCCCCCCCCCCCCCCTCCCAGTAGAATTCGTTTCCGATGGCCGTTCCAAGGCGGTCCTTCTGTCGGGGTTTATTTTTGTTGAGTGTTTGTGTCGCTTATATTATTTTATTTTGTGGGAAGGTAACTGTCGTTTTGGCTTTCCGCTATTGATGTTTTCATTAGGGTCTGTTGTTTCATGTTTGTGTGTCTTTCCCTTTGGTGTCTCTGATGGGAGCTGTGGGTTAATTGTATCGATTCCTGATCATTGTCTCCACTTCTATTTAAAACAGATTTCACAGTGTTTATTTTTGTTATGGTTTGTCTTTGTGTGTTTGTGTCGCTTATATTATTTTATTTTGGATAGCCTTTATGCCATTTTGTGGGAAAGTAACTGTCCTTTTGGCTTTCCGCTGTTGGTGTTTCCGTTAGGGCCTGTTGCTTCATGTTTGTGTTTCTTTACCTTTGGTGTCTCTGATGGGAGCTGTGGGTTAATTGTATCGATTTCTGATCATTGCCTCTACTTCTATTTAATACTGCGTGGCGGCTTTTTTTTATAAACTCTTGAACTGCACAAGTTGAATATAACCTTCACCAGCACCAGTGTTAAGTGTCATTAAAAGAGTTTATATAAATTTACATGTACTGAGTTCGGGGTGCCCCGACAAGACAATGGAAGAACTACGATACAACTGAACCGGGCATGACAGCCCCCATGGCACGATTGATATTTTTAGACGGTGGGGAAGAACACCATTTTGAACACTGCAGATATAGCAGTGCCGAGTCTATCCTTCATACTGTGCACATTTACATCTTTTTTTTTTTTTTTTTTTTTTTACAAATGAACATGCTTTAACAACACTTAAAATGTGTACTTTCCCTTTTCACCGCCACTTTGTACACTAATACTTTGGTCTGATTGGACCAGAGTGACGTCACGACTTTCTCGGCATTGAACTAAAGGGGCGGATCTTTCAGTAAATGGAACCTCCTTGAACTCAGCTTTAAGGAGATCTCAACGATGCTTCATCTGAAGCTGAATCTGAATCGTTACTGGTGACATGTCAAATGACATTCATTCACCAGGACCTGTGAAAAAGGAAATCTGTCCCTAGTTCTCGCCAAAGAAGTAAACTGGACTGCGGACTGAACAATTATTTGTCTTAATCGCGACGGAAGTAAGGACGAGGATTGTGGCCACGTAAAATCGATTTAAGCCCCCTAGTGGAATTCGTTTCCGCTGACCTTTCCAAGGCGGTTCTTCTGTCGTGGTTTATTTTTTTTATGGTTTGTCTTTGGGTGTTTGTGTCTCTTGTATTATTTTATTTTGGATAGCCTATTGACCATTTTGTGGGAAAGTAACTGTCCTTTTGGCTTTCCACTGTTGATGTTTCCAAAGGGGTCTGTTGTTTTATGTTTGTGTTTCTTTCCCTTTGATGTCTCTGATGGGAGCTGTGGGTTAATTGTATCGATTCCTGATCATTGCCTCCACTTCTATTTAGCTACACTATCCATAGCCTCTTCCGCGGATGAAATAACCGAATCTGGAAGGGCATTCCAAGCTCTAATAGTCTGATGGAAGAAGGATCACTTCTTGCAGACAGTACCTGAAATGCCAAAGAGTGATGCTTTTTGCCACTCCTACTTGGGGATAAGGTCATCTGCTGGGATGCTGGCATCCTTCAGACCTTTTTACAAAAGTATAAGCCTACTGTCCCTCATTCTTTTTTTGAGAGACTCCCATCCTAAGTTTTTTAGTTTTTCAGTCATACTTCCAGTTTCAAAGCTTTAATTGCTGGTAACAAATCTAGCTGCCATATTCTGAACTTTTTCAATCTCCTCCTGAAAGACTATTCCGTGGGGGTCCAAGACACAACTACCATCTCCAAGACGGGGCAAACGAGTCCATTATACGTTGCTTCTTTAACATCTTTGGGACATTGATAAAGAATTCGCCTCAAGAAGCCAAGTGTTCTGTAAGCCTCCGTACATGCAATCATTGCCTCTACTTCTATTTAGTACACATGTTGCTAATGTGAGTAGTCTATCTCAGGTCATGTGAGATGGTCACACCAAGGTATTTAACAGGCTCACTATTTTCAAGGACCGTTCCCTCTAAAGTGTAAGAAGCCTAAATTTTGTTTGCTCTTTTCCTAGTTATCTGCATGATATTGCATTTAACCGGCTGAAATCTCATACCCCATTTTCTAGTCCAACACCCTAATCTATCTATCTATCTCTGAAGTTACAACGAGTCCTATAATTTCACGATAGCAAACACAGTTATCTACGAACAGTCTTATTTCGGGACCAATATCAGTAGAAATATCATTTATTTACAAAGAAAACAACAATGGACCCAGAACAGTCAAAACTGGAGCCCATGCTGAAGTTTCGCCATTAACAACAACTTGCTGTTTTCTGTAGCACATGTTTTAGGGCATTTCCGCCAATTCCATAACGATATAGTTTGTTTTTATGCCCCCGCATCATATGATGCCGGGGGCATATAGTTTTTCGGTTTTCCGTACGTGCGTCCGTGCGTACATGTGTACGTCCGTCTGTACGTGTGTGTGTACGTACGTACGTGTGTACGTGATCCTGTAACCTCAGGTTAAAGTTTTTGTAACAGGTAGAGCCTGAACTTTTAGAACTCATATTTTCCTAACCATTTGATGGAACTGGTTCATCTTTGGTATGATGATAGATATAGGTCCAAAGTTTTATTAAGCAATACCCCCACCCATGCCTGTGACCTCAAGGTCAAGGTCACAGACTTAGAAATTTTCAATGTTAAAGACTCAGGTTAAGGTTTTTGTAACAGGTAGACTTGAACATTTTAGAACTCATATTTTCCAAACCATTTAATGGAATTGGTTCATATTTGGTATGATTATAGATATAGGTCCAAAGTTTTATTCAGCGATACCCCCACCCATGCCCATGGCCTCAAGGTCAAGGTCATGGACTTAGAAATTTTCCATGTTAAAGACTCCAGTTAAGGTATTTGTACCTGGAAGAACCTGAACTTTTATGATGGCTTTGGTTCATATGATGATAGATATAGGTACAATGTTTTATTCGGCAATACCCCCAACAATGCCTATGACCTCAAGGTCAAGGTCACAGACTTAGACAATTTTAATGTGTAAGATTTTAAAGAGCTCAAATTTTCCAAACTATATTATGGATTTGGCTTATGTATGCCATGATGATAGATACAGGTCCAAATGTTTATTTGGCAATACCCCCACTCATGCCTATGGATTCAAGGTCAAGGTCACAGACTTAGAAATTTTTAATTAGATATTTTCCAAATCGTGCGATGGATTGAGTTGATATTTGGTATGATTCTAGATACCTGTCCATTTTATTCAGCGATACCCCCAATCAAGCCCATGAGCTTAAGGTCAAGGTCACAGACTTGTCATCGCTCTAGCGCTTACATTTCTTCACCGATTTCAATATTACTTCACAAAATGTTCCTTATGACAATATCTCTAGCGAGTTCCACTTTCAAGGTCAAGGTCACTGTGGCTATTTTTTGAAAAACTTTGTCAAGGTCAAGGTCACTAGCGTTTACATTTCTTCACCGATTTCAATATAACTTCACACAAATGTTCCTTATGACAATATCTCGAGCCGTTTCGACTTTCAAGGTCAAGGTCACTGTGGCTATTTTTAGAAAAACTTTGTAATCGCTCTATCGCCTGCATTTCTTCACTGGTTTTAGAAATAATTCCACACAAATGTTCCTTATGACAATACCTCGAACGAGTTTGACTTTCAAGGTCAAGGTCACTGTGGCTATTTTTAGAAAAACTTTGTCAATGCTCTAGCGCTTACATTTTTTCACCAATTTCAATATTACTTCACACAAATGTTCCTTATGACAATATCTCTAGCGAGTTCCACTTTCAAGGTCAAGGTCACTGTGTCTATTTTTAGAAAAACTTTGTCATCGCTCTGGCGCTTACATTTCTTCACCGATTTCAATATAACTTCACAAAAATGTTCCTTATGACAATATCTCGAGCCATGTCGACTTTCAAGGTCAAGGTCACTGTGGCTATTTTTGAAAAACTTTGTCATCGCTCTAGCGACTACATTTCTTCGCTGATTTCAATATAACTTCACACAAATGTTCCTTATGACAATACCTCGAGCGATTTTGACTTTCAAGGTCAAGGTCACTGTGGCTATTTTAAGAAAAACTTTGTCATTGCTCTAGCGCTTACATTTTCCACCAATTTCAATATTACTTCTCACAAATGTTCCTGATGACAAGGTCACACACTTAGAAAATTTTGTTGCAACATGGATTTTCGGGGTGAGGCGGGGCCCTTGGCGGGGGCATCTGTGTCGTCTAGACACATTTCTAGTTTATCTCTGTATTCGTTTGATTTTTATGTTCTCGAAGATGTTGCACAGATGAAGCGTGGTAGCACAGTGCTTAGTGCACTTGCCTCTGTTGCTATAACCCCCACCCCGGCTCGATTCCCGTAAACGGTGATAAAAGTTCGGTGTCTGACCAGACGCAGTTGTCATCATAGGGGATGAATGCCACAAAGTGCACCGTCATTCGGATCGGGACGTTAACTGTAGACCCCTCCCATCAACCCTGTGCAGGGAGAACATTCGGGTTTAGGCAAGCGTATATCGACTCGGAGAGGACATTCCACTTAAGTATTGCAAGTTGGAAATAGACTGCTACACAGACTTCTATGTTAACACGCTTAAGCAGGAGCTTGGTGGTACTAAGGCCTATGAACTTCAGCCTTTAGCTGAAGAGAGAGCTATAGTAGATAAACATGTTTGTCTTTCAGCCACCAAGTTTGCTGTGTGTGTTAACGAAGGCCAAGACAAGCTTCCTACGCTATACTGGTTACCAAAACTTCATAAAAGACCTTACAAAGCACGGTTTATTGCAAATTCTAGCTCTTGCACTACCACTGAACTTTCTAAATTATTAACTTCCTGTCTTACCGCTATTAAAACGCATGTAATTAAATATTGTGATAAAGTCTTTGAAAGATCAGGAAGAAATCTGTTTTGGTCAATAAAAAATTCGAATGAGGTTTTAAATAAATTGAAATCCAGACATTTTCGTGCTTCTAGTCTGTCTACTTACGATTTTTCCACTCTTTACACTACACTTCCTCATAATCTTATAAAAGAAAAGCTTAATGATTTAATTGAATGGGCTTTTCACAGAGAAGATTCTCTCTATCTTGCATGTAATGTCAGAAATGCATTTTTCACTTCTAAAGAGCATAAGAATTATACACTTTGGTCATGTCAGAAAGTGTGTGATGCCCTCACCTTTCTACTTGACAATATTTATATTAGATTCGGTACTAAGTTATTTAGACAAATTGTGGGTATTCCGATGGGTACTAATTGCGCACCTCTTGTGGCTGATCTGTTCTTGTATTGTTATGAAAGAGACTTCATTTTGTCGCTTTCCATTGATAACCAATCTGAAATTATTGAAGCTTTTAGCTCCACTTCTAGATATTTAGATGATTTATTAAATATTGATAATACCTATTTTGATGGTTTGATCAGTCAGATTTACCCCCTAGAACTTCAGTTAAATAAAGCAAATTCTTCTGATACCGAGGTCCCGTTTTTGGATTTACATCTATCTATTGTAGATGGATTTGTTTCGTGCAAAATTTATGATAAACGCGATGACTTTGATTTTGAGATTGTAAATTTTCCTTTTTTGGATGGTGATGTTCCTCGTGCGCCATCCTATGGCGTTTATATTTCGCAATTAATTCGATTTGCTAGAGTGTGTAGTCATGTAACTGACTTCAACACTCGTAATAAATTATTAACGGCTAAACTCCTTAATCAGGGTTATCGGTACCATAAACTACGCAAAGCCTTTTCAAAATTTTATAGACGCCATTCTGATTTAATTTCAAAATTCAATATTGGACTTAAATCTCTTCTGCAACAAGGTCTATCGGAACCCGAATTTTATGGTGACTTAGTATATAAATTCAGAAAAATATATAACCGCAATGACTTCAGCACCCAATTTCGTAAAATCATTCTTCGATATAAAAAGATTGGGTACAACATGGATATTATACGACAGACTGCATGCATGGTAGTTAACCCAATCACGGTTGGCAACTTTGCTTCCCTCTTTAATTGCACGCCGGTGGGTCAGGCCTCAGATTCTATGACGGCTCCAACGTAAAGGCTTATTGAGAATTAGAGAGATCTAATTCAAGGTAATGTTGGTTGGTGCCTGATGCTCTGTCTCTGGTCGGGCCCATCGGAGTCTAACTGTTGGTTTTCTTTTGCTCCAGCATTTCAGTGGTTTCTTGCTGTCGAGTCCTCAGCGTTGTCTCACCTCTGTGGTTCTTTGATTTTTGTGTTCACGGAGATGTTGCACTGATGAGTTAGGAGGCCTTCATGCGGACTGAACAAATTATTTGTCTTAATCGCGACAGAAGTAAGGGCGAGGATTGTGGCCGCGTGAGGTCGATTTAAGCCCCCCAGTGGAAATCTTCCACTGACCGTTCCAAGGCGGCTCTTCTGTGGCGATTTATTTATGTTGTTGTTTGTTACTTAGTGTGTGTATCATTTGTGTCTTTTAATTTTGGATGGCCATATGGCCATTTTGTGGGAAAGTGACTGTCCTTATGGCCTTCCTTTGTTTAGGTTTCCATTATGGTCTGGTCGCTTAATGTTTGTATTTCTTTCCCTTTGGTGTCTTTTATGGGTAGAGTAAGTTAATTGTATCAATTCCTGATCTTTGTTTTACTTCTACTTTGCATATCAGGGCTGTTTTGTTTGTGCCGTGTGGCGGCTGTAAAAGGTCTCCCCGTACATGCATTTAATGCTCTTATTTTTCCAATCTTTAGGGATTGCTTATGCAATTGCTTTTCACTGTTCCATTAATTGACATCCTTTAGATACCTGTTGAAGGTCATTATTAAACCGATGTTCGTTCCTCGTTGTATAACAACTGCTTGTTTGACATCCCTGTACTTTAAGTAGACTGGGGTGTTTTGTGGGCTTTTGTTGTACCTTCCTTCTATTCGAAGGAATCTTCTTCAGTATTTATTTATTTAATAACCGGTATGAACATCGCTTTAGTTTTGACGGTATCACAACCTTATCAACCCAAATGAGTATCACAAATACATTTAAAATATCAATATCACCCCTTAGGTTACACTCTGCTTCTTCTGTACGGATTCCCCATTCTATTAAGAACTTTAATACTATGTTGCCTTCGGTATTGGTTAGACCCTTAAATTTGTCTTCTGTAACTTCAGTCAATCTCAAAGGAGCAGGCAATACCAATGTTTTTGGGAGTAGTCTTCGTATAAGACTATCTCCTCTAAAATCGCCCATCCTTCGAAAATATACTAATCCGTGGAAAAGAAGTGGAATGTATCCTAGTATTTCTAAGTGCAATGCCAAGAGGTGCAGATGTTGTTCGCATTTAAGCACTGCGTCTACTGTTACTTCATCTGTAAACGGTAGACGCTTCTCTGTAGTTAACATGTCTGATTTGACATGACAGTCTACAGATTTAATTTATCTAATTACTTGACGTGCTGCAAACTGTAATATGCAGTACGTCGGTCAAACTAACCGCATGCTTAAAACTAGATTGAACGAGCATTATCGTAGAATGAGTAAGCCTAAGAAAACTGACACTTTCTTGTACCGTCACTTTCGACGTACAGGTCATTCTGTAAATAACATTGTTATACAACCAGTGGAAAAACTTTATTACGATGCAAATTCTACATCTAGATTCAAAATAATCAAAAGACATGAAGCTGAACTAAAATGGATTAAATTTTTACAGACCCCTTTTCCACTGGGATTTAATGACAACATTTATCATGAGGGTAATATTTCCAGAATGCCGGACTTTGATATTTTCTCACTCCTGGAATGTCGAAAACGCAGAACTAGATCTCACGGCACCAGGAAAAATGGTAACTTTAAACGTAAATCACGTGCGTTTAAACGAAACAATACTAGACTGAAGTGACTGTCAATTATATTATTAAATCATGGACGCCACTCTATGCTTTCATTTTTAAGTTCATTACCCGTTTCTGTTTTACGTCTTCTGGACACCGAGGCGAATAAATTCTACGATAGTTCTCATCAGTTATATGATGCGGCTCTCTTAACTAGAGGCTATACTCAGCATACTCTCCGTCCTTACATTGATTCTGAAATTAATCATAAACGCCATTTCTTCAAAATATCCTTCATTAATAAGGGTATGGATTTTATAGATTTGCCCAGTATCTTCCGTGAGAGATCGGTGCTTTCTTCCATTCCTGCTTATTTTCAAAATACTGAAACACCTATAATTTGCTATAAATATAACAAACCTGTTAGATCTATCATTTTTAATTTCAATAAACTTGTTTCAGATCTTGATATTGATACTAATACTCCTGATTCATGTGATTGTAAAAACTCAAAGTATTGCTATCCTGCTGCTGGTCATGTAATTACTGGCAATTTGAAAATTATTCCTGATTCTAGGATAAGGAATATAATTTCTAAAGGACCGAAATATCGGTTTCCTTCTAAAATTGATTTCAGTAAATGTAGAGATGAAATCGCTGCTTCCTTGAATGAATTCGGTAATCGATGGTGTAAGCGAGAGTATGTTGAGCATAAAGCCCTTAAGGACTGGAAACTTAGCATTTTAAAACTAGTGAATAAACGCATTTCTTTCTATTCTCAAAATACTAACTTATTACCTCCTAAGCCCAAGACGTCTTTACGTCATCTTAAACTAGGTATTCAAGAATTTCATAAGAAGTTTGTTTTGGCCCCTGCAGACAAGGCCGCTAACAACGTCGTCGTTGTGTGACGGCTCCACTATGTTAACACGCTTAAGCAGGAGCTTGGTGGTACTAAGGCCTATGAACTTCAGCCTTTAGCTGAAGAGAGAGCTATAGTAGATAAACATGTTTGTCTTTCAGCCACCAAGTTTGCTGTGTGTGTTAACGAAGGCCAAGACAAGCTTCCTACGCTATACTGGTTACCAAAACTTCATAAAAGACCTTACAAAGCACGGTTTATTGCAAATTCTAGCTCTTGCACTACCACTGAACTTTCTAAATTATTAACTTCCTGTCTTACCGCTATTAAAACGCATGTAATTAAATATTGTGATAAAGTCTTTGAAAGATCAGGAAGAAATCTGTTTTGGTCAATAAAAAATTCGAATGAGGTTTTAAATAAATTGAAATCCAGACATTTTCGTGCTTCTAGTCTGTCTACTTACGATTTTTCCACTCTTTACACTACACTTCCTCATAATCTTATAAAAGAAAAGCTTAATGATTTAATTGAATGGGCTTTTCACAGAGAAGATTCTCTCTATCTTGCATGTAATGTCAGAAATGCATTTTTCACTTCTAAAGAGCATAAGAATTATACACTTTGGTCATGTCAGAAAGTGTGTGATGCCCTCACCTTTCTACTTGACAATATTTATATTAGATTCGGTACTAAGTTATTTAGACAAATTGTGGGTATTCCGATGGGTACTAATTGCGCACCTCTTGTGGCTGATCTGTTCTTGTATTGTTATGAAAGAGACTTCATTTTGTCGCTTTCCATTGATAACCAATCTGAAATTATTGAAGCTTTTAGCTCCACTTCTAGATATTTAGATGATTTATTAAATATTGATAATACCTATTTTGATGGTTTGATCAGTCAGATTTACCCCCTAGAACTTCAGTTAAATAAAGCAAATTCTTCTGATACCGAGGTCCCGTTTTTGGATTTACATCTATCTATTGTAGATGGATTTGTTTCGTGCAAAATTTATGATAAACGCGATGACTTTGATTTTGAGATTGTAAATTTTCCTTTTTTGGATGGTGATGTTCCTCGTGCGCCATCCTATGGCGTTTATATTTCGCAATTAATTCGATTTGCTAGAGTGTGTAGTCATGTAACTGACTTCAACACTCGTAATAAATTATTAACGGCTAAACTCCTTAATCAGGGTTATCGGTACCATAAACTACGCAAAGCCTTTTCAAAATTTTATAGACGCCATTCTGATTTAATTTCAAAATTCAATATTGGACTTAAATCTCTTCTGCAACAAGGTCTATCGGAACCCGAATTTTATGGTGACTTAGTATATAAATTCAGAAAAATATATAACCGCAATGACTTCAGCACCCAATTTCGTAAAATCATTCTTCGATATAAAAAGATTGGGTACAACATGGATATTATACGACAGACTGCATGCATGGTAGTTAACCCAATCACGGTTGGCAACTTTGCTTCCCTCTTTAATTGCACGCCGGTGGGTCAGGCCTCAGATTCTATGACGGCTCCAACGTAAAGGCTTATTGAGAATTAGAGAGATCTAATTCAAGGTAATGTTGGTTGGTGCCTGATGCTCTGTCTCTGGTCGGGCCCATCGGAGTCTAACTGTTGGTTTTCTTTTGCTCCAGCATTTCAGTGGTTTCTTGCTGTCGAGTCCTCAGCGTTGTCTCACCTCTGTGGTTCTTTGATTTTTGTGTTCACGGAGATGTTGCACTGATGAGTTAGGAGGCCTTCATGCGGACTGAACAAATTATTTGTCTTAATCGCGACAGAAGTAAGGGCGAGGATTGTGGCCGCGTGAGGTCGATTTAAGCCCCCCAGTGGAAATCTTCCACTGACCGTTCCAAGGCGGCTCTTCTGTGGCGATTTATTTATGTTGTTGTTTGTTACTTAGTGTGTGTATCATTTGTGTCTTTTAATTTTGGATGGCCATATGGCCATTTTGTGGGAAAGTGACTGTCAATATGGCCTTCCTTTGTTTAGGTTTCCATTATGGTCTGGTCGCTTAATGTTTGTATTTCTTTCCCTTTGGTGTCTTTTATGGGTAGAGTAAGTTAATTGTATCAATTCCTGATCTTTGTTTTACTTCTACTTTCTATTTGAAAACAGTCGACTGAAATGTATGGCTGATTACGTGATTTTTCTGAGCGCTACTGTGGGACGATGAATATACGTCACAGAATGTAAACCTTTCTGATGGATTCTTTACGTTTACTCATAGAACATTCCTCGGATAAGAATCCAAATAGCTACAGAAATTTACTTTCACCTTATATGTAAATCATCGTGATAAATGCAGTTTATGATAAAGGAACGGAGCTTTACAGTATTCTGATTTTTCCGATCGGTTTTATACAGACCTTGTATTTTGCTTAAAACATTATTTTTATTTTCTATATCTCTTTTTTTCCTGTATGTCAAACTGAAAAATGCTGCTATTCCTTGACATTCCGATCAAGTTACAAAGTCAAAGTAATAAATACCCCTGCAAGATAACTTTATTGAGAGAAAATGTGGGATTTGCGAGGGTTATTATTCCTCAAAACACAGTTGTGGAAACGTCTTTTGTTTTAATGCGTACATTACATTAACACATCCTTGCAATAAGCAACCCTGTTAACACCACTTCATATAATGACAAGTGGGGTTTGCAGAGGTAAAGATTAAGGTTTTTTTTTTTAATTCTAATAAAACAAAGATTAGAATGGCCTCACTGAGCGGTTCTAGCGAACCCCCAAGAATCGAGAATAAGGAAAAGAAGACGACTTCTAAAACATGCCATATTTACAACATGCAATAATACTTTTTATCACATTGGAATGTAAATTACACATAGTCTTTCTTCCGGTTTCGAATTAACCCCAGGAGGGGACACAGACGGTGTATATTTCATACACTCCAGTTTTGTAGGACGAAAGCCTACACAGTAATCATGTAATTACAGTAGGGTTCTTTAACCTGCACAGGGGATTGGTCTTCCTGCACAGGGGGCCTCCAGTGACGGTGCGCTTTATGGCATTCTTAACCTGTATCATAGGTGTATAGATTCAATACCTGTTTTCAATTAATATTTCACTAACTAACACGTCCGCCCCCGCCCATCGGGGTTTGAACAAATAGATGGGCTGCATGGTGCTTCCACGCAGAGCTGAAACCGACCGCACATGAGTACTGGTAAACCGCTTAGAGGACCTAAGCCTGCCCAGGTAAAGTGGTGCGAGTCGGACATTCCATGCATATAAACCCTATTGGTTTCATTTCTTTGGCGGAAGGGCCTGTGATGTAATTTCATCTCAATGTCGGGTAAAACTCCCACAAAACGGGAAGCAACGTCTCCAAAATGACCTATATAGTGTTGACGGGGATGTAAAACCTCAAATCAAAAAAAAAAAAAAAAAAAATCCCTAACATGCCGTTACTGTAACGCAAACAATCCTGCAAGTCAGTCAACCCAATAAATTTAACTGAATAAATTTATATGTAGACAGAACTCTGCATGAAAATAAATATGTTCTATAAATGGGTTATCCTTTGGAAGCAAGGAATACTACACAGAAATGAAAAAATATGGAGTGTGCATGTTTTCTGTGCCAGACTAGCTAGTTTCGGCCATTTAGGCCTCATCAGTTACCCTCAAATATTTTCAACATTCCATAATGGAAACAATGATCCCAAAGGACAAGAAAATATAAACTATACTATGTTGTAGGGCAGGGAGACTTTTTACGGCCGCCATACATTCCCACACACCAGCTGTAGTGACGTTAAATATGTTCTATAAATGGATTATCCTTTGGAAGCAAGGTATATACCACAGGAATGAATAATATGGACTGTGCATGTTTTCTGGGCCAGACTAGCTAACACATTTAGTACTAGTACTCATCTTCCATGTGGTCCTCTTTTGCTGGGTAGAAATCAGTACTAAGTAACGTGATCATCAAGTACAACCCTCTCTACAGCTTAAGTCTGTATTTCATAGGCCTCAGTACCACCAAGCTCTTGCTGAAGAGTGTTAACATAGTGGAGCCGTCAAACAACGACCACATTGTTGGCGGCCTTGTCTGCTGGAGCCATTACAAACTTCTTTGGTCGGGCCCCTCGGACTCGGAGTCTAACTGTTGTTTTCTTTTGCTCCAGCAATTCTGTTGTTGTATGCTGTCTTTAGGTTTCCATTATGGTCTGGTCGTTTCATGTTTGTGTTTCTTTCCCTTTGGTGTCTTTGATGGGTGGAATAAGTTAATTGTATCGATTCCTGATCTTTGTTTTACTTCTACTTCTTATGAAATTCTTGAATACCTCGTTTAAGGTGACGTAAAGGCGTCTTATGGGAAAGTAACTGTCCTCTTGGCTTTCTGTAATTGGTCTTTCCATTAGGGTCTAATTGCTTCATGTCTGTGCCTCTTTCCCTTTAGTGTCTCTGATGGGAGCTGTGGGTTTATTGCATCGATTCCTGATCATTGCCTTCATTTTCATTTTTTATTGTTTGGAGGTAATGTGTTCGTATATTGAGAATAGAAAGCGTTTGTTCACTAGTTTCAGAATGCTAAATAGAAGTGAAGGCAATGACCAGGAATCGATACAATTAACCCACAGCTCCCAACAGAGACACCAAAGGGAAAGAAGCACATACATGAAACAACTAGACCCTAATGGAAACATCAATAACGGAAAGCCAAAAGGGCAGTTTTTTCCCCACAAAAATGGCCTAATGGTTATCCAAAACAAAATAATATAAGGGATACACTCAAGGACATTACAAAAATAAACCGCAACAAAAAGCAAAAGAACCACCTTGGAACGGTCAGTGAAAAAATTCAACTGTGGGGTGGGGTGGGGGGTGCTTAAGTCGATTTTACGTGGTCACAATCCTCGTTCTGATTTCCGTCGCGATATAGACAAATAATTTGTTCTGCCCGCCTGAAGGCCTCTAACTCATCAGTGCAACACATCTCCGTGAACACAAAAATCAAACAATCACAGAGATAAAACAACGGTGAGGACTCGACAGCAAGAAACCACTGAAATGCTGGAGCAAAAGAAGACCAACAGTTAGTGCAACATCGCGAGGATTGTGGCCACGTAAAATCGATTTAAGACCCCAGTGGAATTCGTTTCACTAACCGTTCCAAGGCGGATCTCCTGTCGCGGTTTTGTTTTTTGTTATGGTTTGTTTTTGAGTGTTTGTATCGCTTATATTATTTTGTTTTGGATAGCCGATTGGCCATTTTGTAGGAAAGTGGCTGTCCTTTTGGCTTTCCGCTGTTGGTGTTTCCATTAGGGTTTGTTGTTTCATGTTTGTATTTCTTTCCCTTTGATGTCCCTGATGGGAGCTGTGGGTTAATTGTATCGATTTCTGATCATTGCCTTCACTTCTATTTATGCTCAACATACTCTCGTCTACACCATCGATTACCAAGTTCATTCAAGGCAGCAGCGATTTCATCTCTGCACTTACTGAAATCAATTTTAGAAGGAACTCGATATTTCAGTCCTTTAGAAATTATATTTCGTATACAAGAATCAGGAATAAATTTTAAATTGCCAGTAATGACCAGCAGCAGGATAGCAATATGTACATTGATTTTTTACCATCACAGGTATCAGGAGTGTTATCCTGTATATGACTACATCCCTGTCATAAACCAAATTATTTCTTGTAATGACTATAGGAAAATGATGCGTTAATACCTAAAATGAATTTCATACAAATCACTAGAGCCCCATTAGACCCACCATGCAGAAACTTATCAGTGCCTGTACATATTTTTTGTCGGAAATAAAGTCCAGCGGGTGACAAGACTATGTACATGTACATTTATGTGTTGATCTACTAAATCTCTCAGTCTCATTAAATGCCTATAAAATTTACATAGCCTCTGGCTGATATTCAGATATCAGACTACGCATATGCGCATGCTGATCCGAGTCTTCTCTGTGGACACATATGCTCGAAGACCCTTCTGTGCCTATTCAGATTTTCTGATTAGTTAACAAGCGCATTTCTTTTTATTCGCAAAATACGAACTTATTACCTCCTAAACCTAAGACGTCTTTACCTCATCTTAAACTAGGTATTCAAGAATTTCATAGGAAGTTTGTTTGCCTCCAGCTGATAATAGAAGTAGAGGCAATGATCAGGAATCGATACAATTAACTCACAGCTCCCATCAGAGACACCAAAGGGAAAGAAACACAAACATGAAGCAACAGACCCCCCACCACCCCCCCCCCCCCCCCACAACGGAAACACCAACAGCGGATAGCCAAAAGGACAGTTACTTTCCAACAAAATGGTCAAAAGGCCATCCAAAATAAAATTATATAAGCGACACAAACACCCAAAGACAAACCATAACAAAAATAATAATGTTTCCGTTTAAAAGGAAGGCTTCCCCAGTTCGTAAAGTTGAAAATCCGCCATTTTTGCTCGGGGGGGGGGGGGGCTATTGCCATACCCCCGGCGTCCGTCGTCGGCGTAAGCATCGGCGTCCGCATTTGGTTGAAGTTTACCTGCAAGCCATCATTTGTGCTGTTGTACAAATTTATTTTCAAGTAAAGTTGTCATCTGTTAAAAAAAAAACATATTTTTCACATTCTTTTTCACTCGATTTCCCAGGTTTTGGGGCTTGAAAAGTTAATCATTTACTCTGTATAACCTCCCTTATAAGCATAAATTTTGTCAAATGCAAGTGCGTAGCCAACTAAAACGCATCTTCTGTTCTACATATCCGAGAGCAGCAAAGGCCCTGGTAAGGCTGCGCATACTCACAGGCTCGTCTGAGTTAGTGACGTTGCTTCGACGTTGTCGCTCTAAATAAGCACGATTTTCCTGGTAAGACTTTTACGGAAACTGTTTCAGTGTCAGCTGTCCGTCTTAAACCATTGAAAGGAGGACAATGTACGTAGAAACATATTCACGGACCCGGCGAGGAGCGAAACCGGAACGTCGGTGCGCATCTAACAACAACAGCAACAAAAAAAAAAAAAATCGGCATTTATGAACAGCGAAGGCTGAATGTGGCGAGCTGCTCACTCGCACAAGTTTTATGCTTGTGAAAAATTTGTCAGAAAAGACGGAACCACGTTAAGCTTTTAAATTACTCGTTTGACACGCAATTTGATTTCAAAGATGGATAATGGCAGGTTTTGTAAAATTGACCATGTTGGTAGGATATGCGGTCTCTTTCTGCCTGAGTTCAAGGCACGATAGAGACAAGTTCTGCAGTGGTTTAAAACTGTCTTTCTCTTCACCCACCGCTTATAAAGGAACGGTTAATACTGTTCCTAAATAAATGAAGAAAAAATGACATATCACTTTCATAGAGACCACCCTACAACAAGCACACTTGATTGATTTACTTCGTGAAATGCAACTCGGAAAAATTGTTTTAAGCTACTGTAACTGGACTCTGCAAAACTATTTTTACTGATTTCAACTGTCAAACTCTCTTCGTAAACTCGTCCGGGAAATTCTGAGAGACCATGAAAAGTTTGAGACTCCGAGAGAAGTGTGACTCAAGTGGCAGAATTAACTTTTGTAATCTATAGGCATTTGCTTTTACTATTCCTTTTTTTTACAAATCCTTTAGAAAAGAAAATCATTACATCAACAAGTCCGTGTACTGAACAACGATGATCTTGTTTTAAGGTAACCGGGCATCCCATATTGAACAACCCTATAAACCCAACTTTATATGAAGAAAGTTGGGTGCACAGGGGTACATTATTTTCCTTTTTAGGGGGTTCAGAACACCGAGCACCGACAATCTATATTTAGACTAGAAAGTAAAAAAGAATATGTTTTTCACATCACGAAAACACGACCCCTAAACAGTGGGTAGCCTTAAGAACCGCGTCATCGAGGCGGTTCTAACCAATACCCACAATCTATGTTTAGAGCAGAAATATGAAAAAAATTGAATTTTTTTATCGGACAATTTTTATTTGGGTGGCAAAATTCTGTATATATTTGAATAGGCGTGTTTTCGGAATGCACTGAAAATGCTAATTCATGAGATTTTTGTACATAGAGGTTTTATATTGATCCCAATGCAGAAGACCATAGGGTTAGTTTCGAGTCACAACAAACGCTTATTCCTTACGTCGAATACGGTAATTTCACCAGGGAAACTGGAATCAAGTATTCCTGCTTTTTACATTGACCTTCTATTATTGGAAATAACCCATAAATGCCTAGCGGCCTTTTTTGAGACATTGGCAAATAGTGCAGACCCAGATCAGACGCTGCATCTGATCAAGATCTGTACTGTTTTCTCAACGTACATGCATTTTTGTAAAACTTACCACAAAAAAATGACATCACTATGCTTAGAAATTGACCACTCCAGACTTATAAAGGTGGAATAATTATTGGCACCTATGGGTTATTCCTTTATGAGGTTACGTCAAAAAGACGAAAGTGAAAGTAGGTTAACCTTTTTTTGTTTGACTTCTTGGAAACGCTTTATAAATAAATAGACATCGACGGGCGTTGCATATTCCTGTTCATTCCGAACGAGTTTTCACTGCGTAAATATGTGGAGAGCAGTCTTATCTGTAGGGCTTTCCTAGTTACGTCATACGACGGTTAGAAATAAACTGGGGTATCACCAATTCAATCTAAATGGCTTCCAATCGAAATTGGAAGCCAAAAAGAGCCGACAATGTGGTCGTTGTCTGACGGCTTCACTATGTTAACACTCTTCAGCAAGAACTTGGTGGTACTAAGGCCTATAAACTTCAGCCTTTAGCTGCAGAGAAGGCTTTAGTTGATGACCACATTTGTCACTCCATTACGAAAACACGCCTATACAAATACATTGTCACCTTTATCGCCGAAAAATGAAATTTTTAAGATGCAAAAATTGTGATATTTTTCTTATTTCTGCTCAAAATATGGATTGTGGATACTCGTTAGAACCGCCTCATCGAGGCGGTTCTAACGAGAACCCACAATCTATATTTTGGAGCAGAAATAAGAAAAATAAGGTTTACCCCTGTAAATCCCAGTTTTACAATATAAAAGTGGGGTCTAAGGGGGTCAAAATTATATAGGCTTGTTTTCGTGATGAGCTACCAAGTTTGCTGTCTGTGTTGCTCAAGGCCAATCAAGCTTCTTACGTTATATTGGTTACCGAAACTTCATAAAAGACCATACAAAGCACGGTTTATTGCAAACTCAAGCTCCTGTACCACCACTGAACTCTCCAAATTATTAACTTTATGTTTTACTGCCATAAAAATATCTGATAAAATATGCGACAAAGTCTTCGAAAGATCGGGTAGAAATCTGTTTTGGTCTATTAAAAATTCTAATGAAGTTTTAAATAAATTGAAATCCAGGCGTTTTCTTGCTTCAAGACTGTCCACTTATGATTTTTCCTGGTTTTACACTACACTTCCTCATAATCTTATAAAAGAAAAACTTAATGACATTTCATAGGGAAGACTCCCTCTACCTTGCATGTAATGTAAGAAATGTTTTTTTTTTTTTTTTTCCACTTCTGAAGAGCATAAAAATTATACTTTATGGTCATGTCAGAAAGTGTATGAAGCTCTCGTCTTTCTACTTGACAATATTTACATAAGATTTGGTACTAAGTTATTTAGACAAGTTGTGGGTATTCCAATGGGTACGAATTGCGCACCACTTGTGGCTGATCTGTTTTTGTTTTGTTTTGAGAGAGACTTCATGATGTCCCTTTCTGCTGATAACCAGTCTGAAATCATTGAAGCTTTAAGCTCCACTTCAAAATATTTGGATGATTTATAAAATATTGATAATACCTATTTCGATGGTTTGATCAGTCAGATTTACCCCCAAGAACTTCAATTAAATAAAGCAAATTCTTCTGATACCGAGGCCCCGTTTTTGGATTTACATCTATCTATTGTAGATGGGTTTGTTTCGTGCAAAATTTATGATAAACGCGATGACTTTGATTTTGAGATTGTAAATTTTCCTTTTTTGGATGGTGATGTTCCTCGTGCGCCATCCTATGGCGTTTATATTTCGCAATTAATTCGATTTGCTAGAGTGTGTAGTCATGTAAGTGACTTCAACACTCGTAATAAATTATTAACGGCTAAACTTCTTAATCAGGTTTATCGGTACCATAAACTACGCAAAGCATTTTCAAAATTTTATAGACGCCATGCTGATTTAAATTCAAAATTCAATATTGGACTTGAATCTCTTCTGCAACAAGGTCTATCGGAACCCGAATTTTATGGTGACTTAGTATATAAATTCAGAAAAATATATAACTGCAATGACTTCAGAACCCAATTTCGTAAAATCATTCTTCGATATAAAAAGATTGGGTACAACATGGATGTTATACGACAGACTGCATGCATGGTAGTTAACCCAATCACGGTTGGCAACTTTGCTTCCCTCTTTAATTGCACGCCGGTGGGTCAGGCCTCAGATTCTATGACGGCTCCAACGTAAAGGCTTATTGAGAATTGGAGAGATCTAATTCTTGGTAATGTTGGTTGGTGCCAGATGCTCTGTCTCTGGTCGAGCCCATCGGAGTCTAACTGTTGGTTTTCTTTTGCTCCAGCATTTCAGTGGTTTCTTGCTGTCGAGTCCTCACCGTTGTCTCACCTCTGTGGTTCTTTGATTTTTTGTGTTCATGGAGATGTTGCACTGACGAGTTAGGAGGCCTTCATGCGGACTGAACAAATTATTTGTCTAAATCGCGACGGAAGTAAGGGCGAGGATTGTGGTCACGTTAAATCGATTTAAGCCCCCCAGTGGAAATCTTTCCACTGACCGTTCCAAGGCGGTTCTTCTGTGGCGATTTATTTATGTTGTTGTTTGTTAATTACTGTGTGTATCACTTGTGTCTTTTAATTTTGGATGGCCATATGGCCATTTTGTGGGAGAGTGGCTGTCCTTATGGCCTTCGTTTGTTTAGGTTTCCATTATGGTCTGGTCGCTTAATGTTTGTATTTCTTTCCCTTAGGTGTCTTTGATGGGTGGAGTAAGTTAATTGTATCGATTCCTGATCTTTGTTTTACTTCTACTTTGCAGGATGAAAGCCTACACAGTAATCATGTAATTACGGTAGGGATCTTTAATCTGCACAGGGAATGGTTCTCCCTGCTCATGGGGCCTCCAGTTAACGTTCCGATCCGAAGGACGGTGCACTTTATGACATTCATCACTGCAAATGATGCCAATGGAGCGTGTTCGGACACCGAAATTTTATCGCCACTGCCGGGGATCAAACCCGGGACCTCTAGCATCAGAGGCAAGTGCACTAACCACTGAGCTATCACGCTCATATTGTTAGAAAGTTTCTTGTCACCATACAATGGCTCTTGTCACCTCTTGCCAATTATTTGTCACCTCTTGACACTTCTATGCACTCCTCAACTGTCTTGTCACAGAATAGGGAGACCCTTATTTTGGATCCAAATCGGGACGATTCGGATTGAATATTGTTGTTGCACGCTAACGAACACGAAATGTCAGATACAGAAAGTAAGAAAACTGAGCTCAAAACTCTCAGTTTGCAAGAAGTTAAGGGACACAAAGACTCAAAGTCAACATGGATTGTGATACATGATAGAATATTTGATGTCACAAAGTTTTTGGAAGAGGTCAGTATGTGGGTCGTGTCTGATAATATGGTGGGTGGGGTAACATTTCAGTTCCAAAGTGTATCCGTTACTTCAGAGGATTGAGTTCAACATGTTCAAGTAATCTATACCCTGTTGAATGTCTCTCTTATGAATATTGTTAAACTAGAATTTAAGTTTGCTTGGATTTTGTACTCTCATATGATCTTTCCAGAGTGTCTTCTGGTTCTGTGTCCTTGTTTTTAACCTTTTATTGGTTGATGTGACACTTGAAATGTAACCTGGTGATGGTGTTATGCACCGCAATAAATCAAAGCACTGATAGCACTGGTGGGTCTGAGTAAAGTCTTTGGAAAGAATCCGGGACGTTTCGCCCCCAAACCGTTTCCTCCCCTAGTCGTTTCGCCCCCAAGACGTTTCCTCCCTGGTCGTTCCCCCCCCCCTAGTCGTTTCGTCCCCCTAGTCGTTTCGCCCACTTTTCACTCTAAGGCTAATTTTAAATGTTGAACTTTTATCAGGTAGAAGAAACAGTTTTATTTAAAGACTGTCTTTAAATCTGAAGACTTTTTAGTCTGTAAATTTAAAGACTAACACTGAGTAACACAATGAAAATCATGAAAATGATGTAACACGAAACATTCGCATTCTCATACGCAGCTTCAGTCTTCATCTCATTAATAAAAGGTGCGTTGCTATGGACTGCATGTATTTTATTGTCTTTTAATATCGTTTTAATGATAGAAATAATTAAGAATTAAAACAACACAGTTCCTTCCCTTAGACCACAAATGCCGTGAAAGTTTGCAGTAAGGGAGGGAATATCTGTCAAAGGTTGAACATAAGACAAGTTTCGTACTGACGTCATTTCGTTCTCGGACATTTTAATGTTATAGTCCGTCTGAAACTTTCATCACTTTTAGGTGTCAGAAAAACTGTCTGTCGAAGCGAGTGGTCGCTATATTGACAAAATGATAAATGATACACATTCTTTCCTGAGTTCATTTTACCAATGAATCTTATTACAAAACCTGTTTTTCTGAGAACTCTTCAATTATGGTGGAAGGAATTTAATTAAACAGAAACAACTATATAATTTGCAGTTACACATAATTAAATATTCCATAGATAACGGCCATATAACTATAAACAGCAAAGTGCGATTTTTCCGTTTTACACCATTTTCATTGTTTTATTTGTGTCAGTCTTTAAATTTACAGAGTAAAAAGTCTTTAAATTTAAAGACAGTCTTTAAATTTAAAGACGGTCTTTAAATAAAACGCTTTCTTCTACCTGTTTATTAGAGGTGAGAAGAGGCAAATATTTAAGTAGAATCATCGCCCTGTCACATCAGCCTAAGTATCTATATATTCGTTAAGGGACTTCATTCATACTTTAACAGTATGTCTCTGATGGCGCGTGAAAAAGAGAAAGTGGGAAATATTGGACAGAAAGAGAAATAGTGGATAGATAAGAAAGGAAAGATTCCTGCCTGCTTTTTCAAATCATCATTGGAAACCAGACCTCTCCGGCTACAGAAGCGTCGCCCAACCGGCACAGGTTCAAAAATCCCTCAAGACTTTACTTACAGACCGGCCCCTACCTAACCAGTGATTTATCTACCTCTGCGTCATGCGTAGATTACGCAAATTTTCCCGGCGTGACGCAAAAAAAATCCCGACATGCGTATGCCTGACGCAACGTTTTTTTTCGCGCCGGTGCTTTCTTAAGTACCGTAAAAATTCGGCTATAAGACGAGGATTTTTCCCTCCAAAATGAGCCCAAAAAATGACCCCGTCTTATAGCCGAGGTCATGGACTGCAGGCTTTTTTCCGGCAATATCCGACGAAGACCAGACATACGGAAAAAGCCGATCGGTGATTTTTGAATTGATATAAATCGCCGCCCACAAACCACCGCTACGATTTTTCTGCACGCGATCGGTAAATGACGTAATCCGACGCCATTACCCCACACGTGTTTAATGTCATTGCGAGGTGGATAGAAAATCAATGCTTTGCACAGCTCAAGAATTATCCCCAGAAGCTCCGAGTCAATAACCAACAACAGCGTTCGACTTTTCCCGCCAACGTCCATGAGACCGATTTACCGTTAGATGTAGCTAATAGTCTGAGGAGCAATTAAATCATTTTCACATTGATTGCGGATTAAATTTTATGACCGGAGGATAAACGCAAATTAGAGACATAACTTGACCATATTTTCACACCTTATCGACACGCACCGCAGGGTGGCAATTTTACGACAGGGATTAACAATAGTGTCATACTTGAACCGTAATAAATACACATATTGTTTGTCTCTGAATTGACAGCGATTTACTTACTGGTCTAGTTTTACCGTATTTAAGGCCCCAAAAAACGGGCAGTTGTAGACGATTTTTTTTTCACTTGTCCCGACCGAGCGTTATAAGGTCAAAGTGCACCTGCCCGTCGTGATTTCGGTCTTGTCCCGGACGGCCGGGAGATGGATTTGTCAGCCCCTGTCGTCTATTAAATAGGAGTGAATAGCCTAAGCCAGCAAAGCGTGTACCGGGCGGACAGCGATATGACTTATCGGCACAACGTTTGCCGCTATTTTGGGCGGCCAAACAAGCCATGTTAGGGGTAAGTAGAGGAGTTTTCTAACGAAAAAAGGCCGATTTCTCACATCTAACTGGCATCTGGCGGTAGCAGATAGGCCCCGAAAGATATGGCAAAAATTTGCCCCCTCTTATAAAAGAGTATAAGCAAAATCCCGCCTTAGAAAAGCTGAAAAGGGGGTCCCGTCTTATAGCCGAATCGCCTTATACTGTTTCTTTTGTAGCAGATTTTTGTCATCAGATAAAACCTCTTGCAAAAGAAAAAGTGATATTTTATACATTTGTTCTACATCTAAAACCCCCATTGCTTACTTTATTATGGTAGACACCTATTTTCATACTTGTCTCCGTCCCGATAAATTTGACTCACTATTTTGAAATTTGACTCAGTGTTTTGGAGTGAGTAAGTCAGTTTGACTCAGCCAGGCCAAAAGGTAGATAAATCACTGCCTAACTGTTAAAACGAGAGAGTAGACGGTCCCTGCTTGAAGGATACCAACTCAAGGGCCTCAGAAACAGATGCTGGTAAAGAATTCCAATCGGGTATAGTCTTATGGAAGAAGCTGTACTTGAATGTATCAAGCTAACCGCGTTGCCTGATCAGGGTCTGCACTATTTGCTTACAGTTCAGGAATTACTGGGTCTATCTATCTTCTTATACTGAGTCGGTCATATTTGGCCATTACCTCAGTTGGGTGCGTAGCTAAATTTAGAATTTAGCTAAAAAAAAAAAGAGAAATCACTGGGCGCCGGACGCCGCAAATCTGATCAGAGTATACACAAATTGCTGACAGAACATTGATGAAAGGAATCGACTTGATCATTGCTTCCACTTCTATTTATTACGTTGCATCGGCGTTGACGCGTCGTTGCGTAGACGACATTTGCGGCAATACTCAACCATGTATTACCTATTGGGCACACAATGTGTATGCAACGTCGTATCAACGCCGATGCAACTTTATTGCGTTGCATCGGCGTTGACGCGATGTTGCGTAGACGGCATTTGCGGCAATATTCAACAATGATATACTGGCCGACTCTGTTAACGAACCAACCGACCAATTTAAAACAAAACTGAAAAAGGTGCTTAAGCGATAATTAAAGACGTTTAAGTTTGCAAAGATCATTAAGGGCATTAATTGCGTGATTAATGTGTCAAATCAAATAAACAATGTGATTAACGGTATTGATCAAAACAGGTAATACTTATTATAATTCCTAATTAACATTTTCATTCAAAGAACAGATTCTTCTCTCTCTCTCTCTCTCTCTCTCTCTAATATGATTTTTTTATATATCAAATATAGTAAAATAGTTTGGGGCGAAACGACTAGGGTTTGGGGGCGAAACGACTAGGGTTAGGGGGCGAAACGACTAGGGGGGAAACGACCAGGGGGGAAACGTCTTGGGGGCGAAAAGTCTTGTTACCTTTGGAAATGGCTCTGAATGGGAATATGGACTTTAACCCTTAAATACCCGTAGATTGAAATACAGTAACTACAAAAATAAGAACAGCAAGATATCAGTTTGAAAAAAATCTAGCTTCGAAAATAAAGTCCGACAACAAGATCTTCTGGAATTACGTGCGTTCAAAAACCAAGACAAAGTCCGTAGTAACAAAGCTGGAAATGCCAAATGGGGAGTTATCATCGACCGACCAGGAAACTGCTAACACCTTAAACTATTACTTTTCCACTGTTTTTGAGGTAGAACCTAATGAACCATTACCGAATTTTGAAGACAGACCTTTTGCCAGTGCATTAGAAAATATTTCAATAACTGAAAATGAAATTGAGAAAGTCCTATCTGCCCTAAACCCGAGTAAAGGCCAAGGACCTGACCTCTTCCATCCTGAATTCTTAAAAGAAACAAAAGAGCTTATCATCAAACCGTTAAAGGTCATTTTCCAGAAATCTTTTGATGAGAGTATACTACCACGGATATGGAAACAAGCTAATGTAAGTGCAATCTTCAAAAAAGGAGAAAAGAAAGACCCAAGTAACTACCGCCCTATAAGTTTAACTTCAGTTCCTTGTAAGCTACTGGAAAAAATAATACGCGATAAAATAGTGAAACATATGACAGAAAATGACCTATTCTCCAAAGCTCAACATGGCTTCATCAAAGGGAAATCTTGCGTGACACAACTATTAGAATTTTTGGAAGATTTAACTCAGTCCATAGATAATGGGGAGGACATCGATGTAGTTTATTTGGACTTTTGTAAGGCCTTTGACAAGGTCCCGCATCAGAGGCTATTAAAAAAGTTATATAGCTACGGAATAAGTGGAAAAGTCCATGAATGGATCAAGGAATTTCTCTCATCTAGACAGCAAAGAGTTATTGTGAATGGTACTCAGTCCTTATGGAAAGATGTCACCAGCGGCATTCCCCAAGGCAGTGTCCTGGGACCAGTGCTATTCTTAATATTTATTAATGACCTACCAGATGTCACCGAGGTATCAATAAAGCTCTTTGCTGACGATGCAAAATTATATGCAGTGGTTTCTAACCAAACTGGCGAAAACAAAGTCCAAAACAGTCTAAATTGCGCAGTTAATTGGGCAGAAGTTTGGAAAATGTTTTATAATATCAGAAAATGTCACCATTTACATATTGGCAAACACAATAGAGGAACGAAATACACCATGACATCCAACAATCAGGAAACTGAGCTTGAAAAAGTTAAAAGTGAAAAAGATTTGGGGGTTATAATTGACCAAAACCTACTTTTTAGAGATCACATAACAGCCAAAGTAAATACAGCCAATAGAAATCTTGGTATCATTTTTAGGACCTTTACATATATCGATGAAGAAATGTTCCTAAACCTCTACAAATCACTTGTGCGTCCTCACGTCGAGTACGCTACTCCAATATGGTCGCCTATATACAAGAAGGACCAAATCATCATCGAAAATGTTCAACGACGAGCAACAAAACTAGTAGCATCATGCAGAAACCTGTCATACCCTGAAAGATTGCGTAAGTTAGGGCTACCGACCCTTGAATACAGAAGAGAAAGAGCAGACCTTATCCAAGTATATAAAATCTTAAACGATATCGACATAGTTGATAAGGACAAGCTCTTCACAAGGGCTAGATACACTGCAACAAGAGGCCACCCTTTCAAACTACAGAAAAGAAGATCTAAATTAAACCTCAGAGCCAACGTTTTTAGCAACAGAATCGTCAATTCATGGAATGACCTACCAGATAGTGTAGTTAATGCACCCTCCGTGAATTCATTTAAAAGCAGATTAAATAAACTCTGGCACGGGCACCCTCATAAATTTGAACCAGCATGTTACCAAACCGGCCACCACACAAGAGACTATCGTCAATTCTATCGAGATGCGCCTTTAAGAAGCTAACAGCTTAGTATGGTGTCTAGGATAGTGAGTTCATAGTGAGTTCATTGAGCTTTAAAAAAGGCAGCTTTCCAACACATGGATGGTCAGGTTCCAAATAAGTGATTAATATTTTTATATAGAGCAGTGGAGGGTATTATTGACATTATCAACACCTTAATACATCCCGGTAACCTTCCGTTACCGCATTAGTTTCTGAACGCGGAGCATTTGATCATCCTCGGAAATCGTCATTGATCCTTAAATCAAACCGATATTTTCATACAGAAAATTGCAACTGCGAATTATATTTTGACATCCAGAGATAAGGATTATTTTATCAATAATTTTTATTTTATCAATAATTTTAAGATGGGTCAACGTTGCTATATGAGCTTACCGACAATATATAGCCATATCCCCAACCCGTTGACAAAACACGGACCTTTTACGGACTTACGGACCAATGAAAATTCAATAAGTCCGTAAATAGTATTATTTTATCAGTTTTGTTTGTATTTTGTCCCTGAATGGTCATTTAAAAGGTAAAGATGCTGGAAACATGCTTCCAATATGTAAAATAGAAGTTGTTGGTCCGTGAAAAGTGGGTCCGCAAATGATCAGATGAAGTCCGTAAAATGCAAGCTATGGTCCCTTAAACAACCGAAATAAATGACTACAATTTTTCAAACGACATCTCCTAAAACCACTGATCCGATTTTGACCAAACTTCACAGGAATGATTCTTAGGTGGTCCCCATCTGGCGGAAACCTTAGACATTCCTGATTCACTGTGTAGAATGTTCTCTACTCGTTCACGGGAAATACCAACAGTGTTAGCTAACTGATTCACAGTTAAACGCCTGTCATCCATCACGGCACTGTGCACTTGGCTGATGGTTTCCTCAGTTGTTGCCGTTGTGGGTCGTTCACACCGGTCATTATCTTCAAGGCTGTCCTTGCCTATCTTAAAATTTGCTTCACACCTTTTCATGGTTGCATACGAAGGAGCATCATCCCCTAATGTAGCAACCATATCGGCACGAATGTCCTTAGGAGCTAACCCCTTTTTATGGAGGTACTCGATGACACCACGATGCCAGATTTTGTCCATTTTCTCAAAAACGTGCTAGTATCAATTTTCAAAGTCTAGAATTTCTACGTTATTGCAGGTAAACTTGAACTCATTTGAGTCAAATCAAGTAATAAAGGTTTGGATTTACTGACTGTGTGATATTCTGGCATTTCGGATGAAACCATTTTTGGCATTTTGAGCAAGTAAACATAAAACCAGAATCGGGCATGCGGCAGGTACAAAAGAGTGGAATTCCAGTCACTTTCAGCACTAGTCCGGGATTTGAGACCAGATTTCGAAACACAGACTCTCGACTAACCTTTTCTGCATCTTCATGTAACTTGGTGACCTCAATTTGCACAAGTTTGCCAAAAGATCGACCAAAACCAGAGTCATTCAATCATTCAATCAGCAAATACATGTAAGCTGGAGTATATCAAATTCGGAGCTTGAAAGTTAGATGCAGGTATTGCTGTCATGGTAACTCCATACCAAACTACCACTGGTCATCAATTGTTTATGAAGGCTGGAAAATGCAGCTAAGCAAACAAGCGCAATCAGTAAAGCAGAAAACTGCTGTATCATGACAACGCCAATTAAATACGGTTTACGCTTGCCATCAAGCTTACACGACTTTTAATAAATTCCCCGAACACAAAGTTAAAAACAAGCGGCTGATGGGAAATTACGTTCACCAAAGCTCAAGTGGGCCACACACACACACACACACACAGAAGTTGTTCGAAGTATGTCAAAAACATAAGTCCGTAAGTCCACACACCTGGATGGTCTGTTTGTGCTCTTGAACTTTTCCCTTTGGTAATGAATATGTCTGGTATTTCTCGGCTTCGAAACGAACTCACTGTCCTC
This sequence comes from Lucinisca nassula, assembly GCA_963580285.1. Classification (NCBI taxonomy): domain Eukaryota; kingdom Metazoa; phylum Mollusca; class Bivalvia; order Lucinida; family Lucinidae; genus Lucinisca; species Lucinisca nassula. Next base: position 144,188,978 of record OY757017.1, read on the forward strand.
TTTTTTCTCGGATACAAGTTCTTTATAATGTTTGTGGGCGCTTTTTTCTGTCTTTGATTTTATTTGGTCTGTACGTATACACTTCTCCTTTCGGTCGTAATGGCATTGTCTTTGTACATTTATGGTACAAAAATTTGTGGTCGACCATGCTTGATGTCAAAGGCTCTTGCCTTTCTACCATAATAGGTTCCGTTGTTGGTATTTCTAGCTCCATTACCTGCTATGTGTTAATTCGCGCCAACGCATAACTTCAACGTATTTGAGTATGTGGGTTTCTATGACAACGAAACGTCAGGTTATCAGTTACGTCAGGCTATTGTTCCAATGGCCGTGTTTTATTAAGTCCGTAAATAATATAAGTCCGTGGTTATGAAAGTCCGTGAACAATAGGTCATTGGTTTGTAAAGTCCGTGAATAGTAAGTCCGTGGTTTGTCAAGTGGTCCGTGAATAACTGGTCCGTATTATGTCATGAAGTCCTTGTATTGTTATTAGGTCCGTAAGTCCGTAATTGGTCCGTGTTTTGTCAACCACCATATCCCCATGGTAATTCCTGAACAATTTCGCCCCGTCATCTGCATCACATTTGTTTATAATTATATCATAGTTGTTGTTCTTATGGGCTATTGACATAGAAGTCACGGTTTCACTAATTCACCCCGAAATTGGAGAGAGGTAGTTATCGACACCCTATATTAAAACCTGAAAATATGGCTATTAGTCGATGCAGTTGTTATTGAAAGTAGCAATTTATCTTCACAGTTATTTACACAGTTTTGTGGTAAATGGTGCCTGAGCAGTGTGGCTGGTGTTTGACGGAGGGTTCCGAACCAGGTGATAACCAGTTTGGAAAATAAAAGCGTAACAATTTATTACTTATCTTACAAATATAAACAGTGAAGACATCTATAAATCATATAAAAAGGTGGTTACTTAAATGGTAGTTTTAGTCTTTTAGATGACAAATTGTAATGCAGACTTGCCTACCCTTACGATTTGGTCGTAAGGCTTACTATTTTCATGTCCAAATTACGACCTTACGACCCCGGTCGAATTCTGTACGATTTTCGGTGTTATTAAAAATCAAAGTACTGAAAGTACTGAGGAAAGTTGATTTATGAGAAATAATTATTATGATAACAATGCCAGTCGTAGATCAAGCAGTTATCTTGACATTTTGTGAGGGTTAAAAAAATCGACGAAAAAAATAAAAATGATTCATCGACTGTTTTGAGTTTAACGACATGACCTGTCGTTAAACTCCAAACAGTCGATGAATCATTTTTATTTAATAAAAATGATTCATCGACTGTTTTGAGTTTAACGACATGACCTGTCGTTAAACTCAAAACAGTCGATGAATCATTTTTATTTTCTTCGTCGATTTTTGTGGATCATTTTGTCTTCGTCAAGAGAAAGTGTGTGTGTGTGGGGGGGGGGGGATAGAAGTATAGCAGATGAGATGCAAGTGAGGGACAGAGTGAATGGAAGTGTAGAAACAGAAGAAATTTCAACACTCATCATCTAACGTTACCTGCTGCAAGGACAACAGGCTTTGCCCAAATGTAAGTCAGTATCAGCTGGACTCCCCAGTGACACAAGATACACATGACCTGTGCCTCACCAAACTATCCCCACGAAGGAAAAAAAGGAAGAAAGGTGAAAGATAAACATGTCTGCTAATTTCTTCACGGTTTCTAAATTAGCACAGTACATTCTATGCTTGTCCCATCTGTTAATAATATTACAGACAAGTTCTCAAGGCACATTACGTCTTAGCAACGTCGCATCAACGTTGCGTTGATACGACGATGCAGCCGCTTGGAGCTATGCTCCTTCGGGCATCGGAACATAAAACGGAGAATAACTTGGACGAAAAAAAAAAAAGATCATTTTTAAACCATTTGATTTAGACATTATAACCCTGATCTGACGCCGCATTTAGCGAACTTACGACTACCCAAGGCGAACTCCAAATAAAAATATTAACCCATAAATGCCAATTGTTTTAATTATGGGACATTCGGAAACAGTTAAGACAGATTAGAGGCCACAGAATGTAGCGTCTGATTGATGTCTTCTCTATTTGCTAAAAGTACGGAACTTGATGCAAAACTCACAGCTTACAACACATGTTTTGTAATTAGAGCTCTCGAAAGCAGGTGAATAACTGTGTTTGATGTTGGTCAGTTATGGGTTTGATAATCACAGAGAAGCGAGCTAACCCTTTTAACCCTGTAGACCGGTGCAGACGCCGAGGTAGAAATACACTGTATCTATGCAAACCTTATAGATCCTGATAAGACGGCACGTAGCTAGCACTTCTACACTGTTTAACTGCCATCATGTCAGTGAACTAATCAGAAATCCCTTTCTATAAGTATATATTGAAAGCGAGAAGAGTCCTGTTCAGAAACTCAGGGATGAAAGAGTAAAACAAAATATCATCGGATAGCGCATAGGAAAATAGTCCTAGAGTATTGACTTGACTTGATAGATTTTGTAAGGTAACCGGGCACTAAAAGCACATAGGGGCTACCCTAGAGTATTGTTTTCTGTTCAGAATATGTCTTTTTATATTCAATCCGTATAAAGTCTCGAAAAATGAAATATTTTGAAAGACGTTCCATGCCTGCAAAATTAGTTTTCAAGAGTTCCTTTGGACTATTTTATGCAGCGAACGAACAGCGGTAGTGGAATAACGCGGTCCAGTACCGGAAGTAGAAATGTAATGACATAGAAACTTGATTTTATAAATCAACTTTCAAAAATCTGTAAATTGGTGCGATTATTTTGGTTCGGGTAAGCCCACGTTATACCGGAACAAGACAATACACCTCAACCTCGTTATAACACTGTACTCTGGGTCCAACCAACGGACCGTGTTAGTTATCCGAATCGTGTTATAAAAGCTGACCGTATTTGTCATAGATTAACACTATTGTGATCATTGGTTTTCCAAACAAGATGATGTGCGGTCCGGTTAATAAATGTATTTCCCGACTAAAATGTGTTTAGAACTAATCAATGGTAGTAAACACCATGGCCCATCTAGTCGAACAAGTCTCTTTAATTGAAAACAGCTGATAAACCATGTTTTTATCCACAAAATCGTCCGATCTGACAGCGAGTATGACGCCATTTTGATACCTTGTTCCTGGTCCATGTCCGGTTCCGAACTATTGGCTATTGTCCGGGACAGTACCGAACTACAGTACCTTTAATAGATTACAATGGTAAAATAACCGAATTATGGTTCGGAACCGGATACGAGAAATTTGAATTTATGAATTACTTCCCTTGGAATGTCTCACCCATTTGAAACGATTTTTAATGTCGCACATGGTCTTTGAATGATTTTTTTACTGCGAAAATTGTTAGTGAATATGTTTTATCATTTGCTTTTAAGCTGGAATAAATCTGACTTTCTTTTACATGCGGCTCAGTTTTATTGCAGTTCACGGATCAGATCATCTGCATCGATGTTAAAAATTTCTGCAAAGCAGTGATCCTTGACAGAGCGTTATAATTTTTTTCCGATTGCGTAACAAATTCTTTAATCTCTTCATCTCGCTAAGCCAACACTTTTGATTATGCCGATGGCAGCTCATGTTTATTGTGCGTGTCAAGCTTAACAGGTTTATATACTGTATATTCAACTCAGCTAATATATTCAACTCGGCTAATATCAATGACATGTTTGGTGGCCTGCAATAAACATCAAAAAGTTCCGTTATAGATCGCATTAGCTACCGTATTACCACAGTCAAAAGTGGGAGGAAAATAAAATTGTTGTGCTTAATACCTGATTGAACCCTCAGAAAATATTTATAGCAAACACACAAAGTGTTTGCTTTACTGTAGAGTGGCTGGAACAACATACTTAGGCACCCAAATCTCGCCTGGAATCTCGTTCTATTTCTCGCGATAATCCGCCATCTTTACAGAGCTCATGAGAATTGTATTCACATCCAAAAACTATTCTTCAAAAGCAAAAGTAGTCAAGTCCCATTACAAAAGAAACACAAAAAGCGTTGAAATTATTTTAAAAGGCTCTTTTCGAAGACCGTTCCATCAAACGCTGAAGTTTGATCGCGGGAAAGTTTCGAAATTACGTCACGCCCACTGAGCCGGAAAGGTTAGCCGGTAAAATCCAGTACCACGCTTGGACCATCGAAATACCGGAGCATTTACCGAAGCATTTACCGGAGCTTCTCGGTAGTGTTGAAAGTGCTTCTCGTCTGGCCAAGCAATTAAAACTTTTCACAAACTTTTGCTCAGGGACATAAAATAAAGCCCTGTGAATAGTTGGGGACACAAAGAGCTATCTGGCTGAACCCGTCGTTTCGCCCCAGACCTTTCCCCCCCCCCCCCCCCCAGTCGTTTCGCCCAACAGAGGTTTCCTCCCTGGTCGCCCCTCCCCCATCCCTGGTCGTTTTGCCCCCTAGTCGTTTCGCCCTCTTTCCAAGGTAAAACTAATTACCACTCCATCAATTTTATTCATCTTTAACTTAACAGAGGTGAGAAATGGCAAATATTAAAGTAGCATCATCGCCCTCTCACGTTAGTCTAAGGATAGCTGATCCGACACCGGGCCTTAAAAGTGGCTACTCGGGGAGTTGTGACTAGAACTTGTTACTAAAAAATTATTGATTGTTTGTTTGATTTATGGTTTGGGGGCGAAACGACTGGGGGGCATAAAGGGATTCGAAACGACTAGGGTGGGTGGTGGGAGGAACATCTTGGGAGCGAAACGTCTTGTTACCAGCTGGCTACCTGTGGATTTCTACCTTGCTGAGATTTATAAAGTGATGATGAGCCCCAAATCCATAGCATAATGTTAGTGCTTCAGGACACTTTAAAGTGCCCATGCTTCAAATTAACTGAACACCCTATGTAATTTTCTGCCCATGAAGTGCACAAAGGACCAACACTGGAGCATCGTCAAACTAATGCTATGTTCAAAGCAGCTGTGGAGCTCAAACAATTGCTTTGGGTTTAACTACACGCCAACCCTGGTTGGTCAGTTTTTGTCACCTCCCAGAGAAAGGGACTCAAGAGATAGAAGAGTTAGTAGAGGAGAAGAGAGGGAAGGACAGGGGAGAAAGGGGAAAATGAATAAAAGTGTACAAATAGAAGAGATAACACTCCTTTTCTACCCCTACCTGCCGCAAGGACGGCAGGCATCGCCCAACTGTAAGTCAATATATGTTGGTCACCTCTGCCTCACAACAGAACAAATTAAAAACTTTGAAAAACAGTTTTATGTTGTTTATGGAAGATCCCTCTTGAAGCACTCAAAGATCCCTGAGGTGGCAATATTCTTTGGAAGTTGACCCATAAGTCTGATGCCCGTGCCGATGAAGGTGGGCTGATAGCAGATGCCGGTCCATATACCCCAGGGAGTATCCTCTACTGTTCGCTGCTTTCAGGTCGGAGAACCTGCAAGCATGGATGCCCAGAGATAGATGATGCCTGGGATTGATATCTTGATGTCAATGCTGTCGAGTTTGCAGGCCAAGGTGATGTATCACTCGGGAGGTAATGCTTGTAGTCACCTCTGAAAAACCGAGTTGCTCGCCGTTGCACCATCTCGAGCTGATACTAAATGTGGACCCCATACTGATGTGGCATAATCCAGGATAAGTCTTATCATAGTCACTACATCATGCTTTAACATCTTCAGACCAGCTGGTTATCTTCCTTCCAAATAAACACCAGGCTGCTGTTTGGCTTTTAACAGTTGCATCCAAAATGGATGTCAAGGTACTTTCAAATTTATAAGATTGACAGCACATGGCTGTATTCCATTATAGACATTGCTGTAGTATGTAAAGATCCCTCTGAAATGCTTCAGTATCAGCCAAGCTTCAGATCTTGTGGTATAAAAAGCTGTTATTAGCAAATAGGTGAACTCCAGAGCTGACTTTCTGTGGCAGGTCATTTATGCATGGGCAGAACAACAATGGTCTGAGAATGGCACCTTGAGGGACACCGGAAACAGCTGGGCCAATCTGGGTAATCGGGCCTTTTTACCAGGTCTGGTTAACCCCTGTTGGTCAGGAAGCTCTGCATCCACTGTAAGTGGTTTATATTTTGTCATGTCTGAGCTTGACAGTGCACAAGCCATTCATGTGGAACTTTGCCAAACACCCCCTCTCTCTATATATATATCGATCTATCCTTATTGTGAACATTAGGTCACACTTGGTTATTGCTCTTTGAGATTTGAAGGACAAACACTTATGCGGTAATCATGCCATTGCGGTGAGGATCTTAAACCTGCAGAGGAGATTATTCTTTCTGCACGGGGGTGGTGGGGTGGCGCTCCAGTTATCGTCCCTACAAATGATGCCAGTGGAACATGTTCTTCGGATACTAAACTGTATTGTCGCTGCCGGGAATCAAACCGTGGGTCCCTAGCATCAGAGGCAAGTGGTTTAACCTGTAAGCAACCACTGTTGGTGTGTTTTTGATGTTCAACACCACTATTCTTTCTTTCTATATATATACTATCTATCGGGAACAAGACAATTCATTGACAAGACAATTCATCGACACGTTTTTTTGGAGACAATTCATCGACAAAATTGAAGACAACTCATCGACACTTTTTGAAGACAATTCATCGACACATTATTATGTATTTTAGACCAGAAATAAGAAAGATAAGGTTCACCCTTGTAAACCACAGTTTTACTATATAAAAGTGGGGTTCAAGGGGGTCAAAATTATAGTTTTCGTGATGCTGTAATTCGTATACTCATCATCGTAAACAATGCATTAATACGGCAATCAAGCATGTATGATACTTTTGTGCAGTGGACAGTCTGATATAGATATGTGCTACATGTATGTTTCTAAAAAGTTATTGCAATCCATGAAGTTTCCTTACTGGTATTTATACATGTATAGCCTTCATGATTTGTGTGCTAGTTTGTTTTATTGATATTTATTTTGTAAATAAACGTTTAAATGATATACCTGACTTTCATATTCCCCTATCCCCTTTACATATTTCATTGCTGAGCCATATCCTGATGGATGCAAGTCAACCATCAAGAAATGTTGCATGTGCAAACATCGAAGCTTCAGACGAGCCTGCTTATCCACGTAGTCCTGTCAAAAGCTTCACTGTTCGCCAATACAGGCTTTATGTCAAGCTGAAACTTCAGCATTAAATAAGATTCTGCTCAAATCAAAACGATTCTAACGATAACGCCTAACCTTTATAGGCAGAAATATGAAACGTAAACAAAATCCCATTTAACCCATTTAGTACCATATACCCCAAAACGGGTACCCTGGCAACAGTGTAGGCCCAGCTGAACTTTTACCCCTAAAGTGGGATCAATCAAGGTCCATCGCATGGGCTTATTATCTAGATGATAATTCACCGACACGGTTTATATCTCATGATCAGAATTAGGTATCTAAATGCGAATTGTACAAATCTCGAGGCTAAATTATCCTTCAACTCCAGTGGTCGTACTATCAATACTGCCACTACATAGCAATCAGCATCCTAAAAGCTACATGCTATCCTCAATTACTTTGAGACAGCTCCCCGAACGTCACTTTTTGGGACATCATATCAGACGAGGCAAACTATTGCGGTTAAAATGGTCAATAAGCCAAAATATTGAATTAATTTTTTCTAAATTCGTTATTTTAATCGTAAACATGATAAAAGATCATTTTATTTTCAAAACATTGTTTTCATTTTATCAGCTTGTGTATAATTTCAACATAATAATGTGTCGATGAATTGTCTTCCAAAAGTGTTGATGAGTTGTCTTCAATTGTGTCGATGAGTTGTCTCCAAAAACTGTGTCGATGAATTGTCTTCTCGATGAATTGTCTCGATTCCCTATCTATCTATCTATCTTCTGATACTGCATCGGTCACATTTGAAAATTACTGCAGGTGTATTTGACATACACTCCGGGTTTTGCAGGATGAACGCTTACACAGTAATCATGTCATTACGGTAGGGATCTTTAACCTGCACAGGGGATGGTTCTCCCTGCACAGGGGGCCTCCAGTTAACGTCCCGATCCGAAGGACGGTGCACTTTATGACATTCATCCCTGCAAATGATGCCAATGGAGCGTGTTCGGACACCAAAATTTTATTGCCACTGCCGGGGATCGAACCCGGGACCTCTAGCATCAGAGGCAAGTGCACTAACAACTGAGCTATCACGCTGCAACACTCCCGCCCAAGAGGATTACCTGCAGGTGTACATTACATACACGCAAGGTCCTACAAAGTAATCATGTAATTTCGGTAAGGATCTTTCTTTCTACTTATACTCCGATCGGTCATATTTGACCATTACTCGCAGGAGATGGTTCTCCCTGCACAGGGGGGCCTCCTAAGGGGTGTAAATGAGTGTGTTTGCTCAAAAGGCTGTGCCTTTATTTCATATTAAATGTTGGTTGGGGAAAATATGGGGTCCAAACCAAAACTGTGTTATATCCGAATGTTATATTCGTGCTGTAACAAATCATGCTATAACAAGGTCCGGGTGTAGTTGTCGTTCCTGGCTTACTCTCGTTGCGAAATTAAATAAAATTTCATTGGCTAATGATAGGGAAGTTATCCAATCACAGTTCATTTAACAAATTCGTTTCAGTATGAGCGTCCAGATGGATGCCTTTACAAGGGAAAAAAAAAACATGGTGATAAAAAAGAAAAGATGAATCAGTAAAAAAAAATGCGAGGCAATTGGCTTATTTTGACCTCGCATCAGATACCTTAAAACCCTTACGAATAAAATTTGAATCTTACGATTTTTTTTATGAGATCTTACTATTTTCTGTCTCAAGGGGTAGGCAAGTCTGGTAATATTTTTTATCTATGGTCAAAACACAGAATCCACATTTTTTAAGCTATTCTAGCGAGCCACAGAATCCATGCTTTAACCATAAATAAGCACATTAAGATATGCCTCCATAAACACCACTTGTCTTTTTATAAAGTTGAAGTTTACTGGGCTCCTTACATTGCAAGGATGTGTTAACATAATGCCTGTACTTAGCTTATTATCTAGTCTTGAGCATATAAATTCATAGGACTATGTTTGAAGTATCTTTGACTTCAACTTCAATACTACTAACATTACTTGTATATGGGTATGCACAGACATATAAACAGTTCTGGGTCCGTGTTGGATGATAGATATCTCTTAGCTTAAGCAAGTAAGTAAGACTTAAAAAATGTAAATTCTTCACATATGATTCATTTTTGGTTTAGATACAGCAAGAACTGATCAAATTTCATGTTCATTTTTAAAACATTAGAGGGTGTCGAACATACCTCCCTGTGCCGGTAACCCCCGACACGAAGTCCATGCAGCTAGTTCAGTACATGACCCCGGAAGTGAAGTCAGATTTGTTGGAATTCCCAATAAAAATAGCACAAAATGATGGTTGTTTAAAGTGCACATAGTATACGCTCAGTCGTCCATAAGGTACATCTTTTTCAAGGAATAACCTAAAGGTGTCGATAATACCTTCCACTGCTCTATTTCTCTTTTTTTCTCCTATTACTGCTACTCATTCACATTTGAGGATCGACCCCGCAACCTCTCAATCGCAAATCCAATGCGCCACCACAGCACCAAAACATTCCACCAGAACTCACACCAGACCCATTCACCTTATTTGCATTATCTGCTGGTTACTAGTCTGAAGGTTATCAGTGCTGGAAAAACAGGTAACCAGACCCCCCTGACCTTTCAAGGTCAGGGGGGTCTGGTTACCTGTTTTTCCATTATTGACAATGTGCAAGCTGGGAGCCAGCAAATAATGCAAATATGGTGAATATCAGTATTATAAAGCCGGACCATCACTACATATAAACCTTGTTGGTTTGTTTGGCCGACAGGGCTTGAGATGTCATTTCATCTCTATCTGTCTATCTACGTATACTGAGTCAGTCACATTTGGCCATTACCTCAGTTAGGCCATCTCAGTGTTGGGTAAAATTCTGAAAGTCTCACAAAATCATCATCTTTCCCAGTGTTTTTCTCTGTATTTACCGCAGTGGAATCCTGCTGTTAACTGTCACTCATCTTTTGATAATTGATTCTCGGATGACTTCTTAATTTGTTTTTGTTTGTTTGATTTGAGGTTTAACGTCCCCGTCAACACTGTAAAGGTCATTTTGGAGACGTTGCTTCCAATTTTGTGGGACTTTTACCCGACACTGAGATGAAATGACATCTCAAGCCCTGTCGCCCAATGAAACCAATAGGGTTTATTAGCATGGACCGTCCGCCTCGCACCGCGGTTCCTGGACAGGCTTAAATCCTCAAAGCGGTTTACCAGTACTAGTGTGTAGGCCGGATTCAGCTCTGCGTGGAAGCATCATGCAGCCCATATATTTCTTCAAGCCCCTATGGGCGGGGGCTTCGGATGACTTCTTAAAGATCTGATTTCACTTCTAGACTTCAACTCCATTTGTCTGCTCAGACAAATTGGTTTGTACCCATAATGTTCCTCATTCAAATGATCCTAAACAAAAGAGGTGTAGATAATCAATATAAATGACCACAGTAGAGATCTAAATAATTTGCTTGTTAAAAAATGAGCTTTAGATTGACAAAGTCTATTCAAATACGAAGGCTGGACTTCAATCATGTCTTTCTTTGTTAAAAAAAAAACTTTTCGAACTGTGATAAAATGCACTTTTTTCTGACAAACAAAGAATTTTTTTTCAACCAATCAAAATCATGCGATTATTTTAACCTGATAAGGTATGACTGAAAAGCAAAAATAGAACTCAATCAACAGCATCTTCATAATTAAATATTTTTATCAAGAAAAATTATCCAATTGGAAGCAACATCTCCAAAATTACATAAATATACATGTAGTGTTGACAGGGATGTAAAATCTCAATTCAAACAAACATACAGTGGTTGAAACAGATTTATATTTTTAAAGATAAGCAAAATAACCCTTTAACACCATGACCACTCAGATACAAGGTTGGACGGTCAAAACCAGGGGTGGTTTTAAACCGTCCCGCTCAATTCCCCCATAATGGTCAATACTGGTCTGTACTGGTCGATTGAAATATTGAGTGGTCAATTGCATAATTTTAGTGTTGAAATGCCAGTGCTACTGAAACTAGTCGGTTGAAGGTTTGGTCTCTTTGCTGGAGGCAGCAGGCTGATCATTTGATAGAGTTTCAGGTTCAGCTGTTATTTCTTCAAGTGGCCTCTTAGCAATACTTTCTGGCTTTTTTAGCCCTGGGCAGTTTGTCTACGACTCATCCATCTTAAAAGTCTTAAGCACTAAGTTAACTCTTTGCACCTTGTACTGTTATTTTTTTGTCTTCGGAAATAGTGAAGAAGTTCAAAATGGGGTCTATTTGTTTCATGCATAATACCCCTATTAAGGACACAATGGATTATGATTGGTCACTTTAGCAATTGGATCTTTGCCATGGAGCAGCCTTTACACCTTTTAATCTGTTTTGACAGCAATTTATATAGGTGTTGCAGATACAGTGAGTGTACTTAAATATACTTCAAAGACACCATGTTCTTTAATTACCGGTACAGCATTTTACAGGTGAACTATTTCACAGGCCTAAAAATTAATCACAGGTGTATTTCAAAATCAAAATATGAACAATTGATCTATAAAGGAATAAAGGATACATGTAATTACAAAGATTGATTGAAAAGAACAGGCCTGTCTGGTGTCTACAGTTCAGTGGGTCAATCCAACCTCTTCAGTCAGCAATAAGATCTTTTGACTTCTGATCAAATAAGAAAAGACCTCAAATAATTTCTGTTATTAATAAAAACTGTTTTGTCTTGTTCACTGATGAAAATATAGTCTTACCTTGTGTACATGATGTAGCGGGAAAGCTTTAAGACCAAATAGTAACAGGACAGATAAGAGGCATATTCACAATTGACCCAATTGACCACCAATCAACCAGTAATGTACATATGTACATGTACATATATGTACATTTTTTTTTATTGTCTCCTGTCCAATACAAGTTAAGACATGACAAATTATGCCAGTAATGTCCAGTTGAAAACCGTGTTTAGCCACTGGCCTGGTCAATACTCGATAGCGCAGTGGTTAACTTGTTCGACTTATGATCGAGAGGTTGTGCATTCCAATCCGGCCACCGGTATCGAGGTGTGTCCTTGAGCAAGACACACAATGACACTGCCCCACTCCTCCCAGGTGTAAATGGGTAGCTGTGGTGTTAAAAGCCACTCCTCTCCCTTGTGCGCACGTGAAAACACCCAGAATGAATGTTCGAGAGTGATTCAATAAGCTTGAAGCTTTCGTCGCAATCAAACTTAAATAAATTAGTATAAACTAATACTCACATTGACTGGCTTTTTGCCAACCTTGCTCAGATACGGTTCACTTGTCGGGAAAAGTCGAACGCTGTTGTTGGTTATTGGCATGGAGCTTCTGGGGATAATTCGGGAGCTGTGCAAAGCGCTGTTTTTCTATCCACTTCTATTCACAACCTATCAGCTATTGAGAAAATATTTTTTACTGGTTCCAAACATTTTTTATGCCCCTGCCATTCGAAGAATGGTGGAAAGGGCATATAGCGTTGCCCCTGTCCGTCCGTCCGTTCGTCCGTCCGTCCGTGCGTCCGAAACTTAAACGCAGTCAATAACTTCCTTATTTCTTGATGGATTTTAAAATTACTCGGCAGAAATGTTAACCATCATGAGACGACGTGTCACATGCAAAACCCAGGTCCGTACCTCCAAGGTCAAGGTCATACTTAGAGGTCAAAGGTCAAAAAAAGGGTCCGAAACTTAAACGCAGTCAATAACTTTCTTATTTCTGGATGGATTTTGAAATTACTTTGGAGAAATGTTAACCATCATGAGTCGATGTGTCACGTGCAAAACCCAGGTCCGTACCTCCAAGGTCAAGGTCATACTTGGAGGTCAAAGGTAAAAAAAGGGTCCGAAACTTAAACGCAGTCAATAACTTTCTTATTTCTGGATGGATTTTTAAATTACTTTGTAGAAATGTTAACCATCATGAGTCGATGTGTCACATGCAAAATCCAGGTCGGTACCTTCAAGTTCAAGGTCATACTTGGAGGTTAAAGGTAAAAAAAAAGGGTCCGAAACTTAAACCCAGCCAATAACTTACTTATTTTTGGATGGATTTTGAAATTATTTTGAAGAAATGTTAACCATCATGAGACAATATGTCACGTGCAAACCCAGATCCGTACCTCCAAGGTCATACTTGGAGGTCAAATGGCATAAAAAGGGTCCAAAACTTAAACACTGTCAATAACTTTCTATGGATGAATACGAACATAGACATATTTTCGGGCGGGGGCATCCGTGTCCTATGGACACATTTCTAGTTTATGAAAGAGATGCACACCATTAAAATAAAACAATGACATTAAACAGGTGTGTGGTTGCTGGCATCGGATGACGTCATTTACCGATCGCATGCAGAAAAATGGTAGCAGTGGTTTGTGGACGGCGATTTGGATGGCAAAAACTTTGATGTTCGCATTGAACTTGCTTGTGTGAAAGTTTGGGCTCGTTTTGGATGGAGGGGATCATCGCCTTACTGTTTGATCATTAAATTGCAAACTAAACTGCTTTCTTTTAATCTCTTATCTCACTGCACTGACACTTCCGATCTTTTGAGAATATCGGCTGCAGCTGGTGTTAATCACAGGAGCTTGACGTAATAAAATTTAAAGGGCTTGTCCCAACGTTTCTATATAATAGTCTAAAACATAGAAACAAACTCTTTAATTGTAATGTACGTCAAGCTCCTGTGGTGTTAATGATGCATGTCCAGGTAAATGAGTATATTACGTGTACCATATCAAAATTAATCAATCTACAAAATGACCTTTACAGTGTTGACAGGGATGTTAAACCTCAAAACAAACAAACTTTGGATCATTATGGTATCAATCAATTAATTCCTCAAAAATGATTATTGTTATTCATTTATTAGTTATCGATTATTTGGTATGTACAATTTACTACCCAATGTTGTGTCTAAAATAGCTGGATGAGTGGGAGTCTGTGCAGACCCTGATGAGACACCTCATTTTGCAGCATCTCATTGGTCTACACTGTTTGCTTAGACCTGTCTGGGTGATGTGTGTGTGTGTGAATTCGGGTTTAATGTCGCTTTCAACAATTTTTCAGTCATATCACGACGGTGTCTGGTTGCAACAGGGAGCTCAGTGCTCACTTTTATAGTGCTGCCTCACTGAAGTATCATGTCCCAGACACATTACTTGATACCACACCCAGTCACATTATCCTGACACTGGGTCGACCAGTCCTAGCTCTACCCCCTAAATCTGAGTGCCAAGCGAGGAGCAGCTACTACCATTGTTAACGACTTTGGTATGTCGCGGCCCTGGATTGAACACGTGACATCCCGTTCCCCGGAGCGGACACTCTACCAACTGAGCTATCGGGGCCCGTCCTGTCTGGGTGAATACACATGGCAAAGTACATGTTTAACATATGGTAAGAGTCATGCTCAGGAAGAAATTTGTTTGTTTCATTGAAGGTTTTAAGGTTTAATGTCCCCGTCCTTTGTTTGATTTGATGTTTAACGTCCCCATCAACACTATAAATGGCATTTTGGAGACGTTGCTTCCAATTTTGTGGGACTTTTACCCGACATTGAGATGAAATGACATCTCAAGCCCTGTCACCCAATGAAACCAATAGGGTTTATAAGCATGGACAGTCCAACCCACACCGATTTGCCTGGGCAAGCTTAGATCCTCTAAGTGGTTTACCAGTACTTGTGTGCTGTCAGATTCAGCTCTGCCTGGAAGCACCATGCAGCCCATTTATTTCATCAAGCCCCAATGGGCAGGTGCCATTTATGTCCCCGTCAACACTGTATAGGTCATTTTGGAGACTTTGCTTCCAATATTGTGGGACTTTTACCCAACACTGAGATGAAATGACATCTCAAGCCCTGTCGCCCAATGAAACCAATAGTGTTTATAAGCAAGGGCGGTCCGACTTGCACCACTTTGCCTGGGCAGGCTTAGATCCTCTATGCGGTTTACCAGTACTCATGTGGTCGTATTCAGTTCTGTGTGGAAGCATCATGCAGCCCATCTATTTCTTCAAACCCCTATGGGCGGGGGCTGCTCAGAGGTAAAATTATGATAGAACCTTCAGTGATTGCAGACTTTGCCACTTGATTATCAGTCACAATGGCATTTCAGCTCTGATAAGCCAGCCCTACTGTAATAACAATTCATTTGTTTAATTTCAGCATCCAGGTGGAGAAGAGGTGTTACTAGAGCAAGCTGGTAAGAAAATACTTAACTACAGAGCGAATTGTAACTTGTTTCTTGATTCCTTTCCATCAACTATTCATGCATGAAACAACCTCTACAGTGAAGTACAACAGGCTTCGTCTGTTTCAGCATTTAAATTTTGTTTGAAGAGGACCTACAAGCTCTTCCTAAATATTTCAATTCTGGTACATGTAAATGTCAAATCCTCCATGCAAGACTTAGAATGGGATGTGGTGCCCTGAATTCTGACATATCATAAGCATATAATTTCAAGTCCTTCTTGTCAGTGTGGACATTTTGAAAGTGCTGCTCATGCCCAAACTATAATGAAGTTAGATTAAGACACTTACCAGATGATCTCCACATCTTCACCGTCAAAGATCTCTTATTTGGAATGTAACCCCCCCCCCACCCACTGAGCAAGAAAACGAATTACTGTTTGTACTGGTGCAAGATTTCATCGTTAAGTCTGGCAGATTCCTATAACCTTGCCCAGCTTCTGCCTAAACCTAAAGCCTATCTACCATCTTTAATGTGTACATTGCGTCTTAAAAAGGGAGTCAGTCATTCTCCACTGAATGCTCATTTGTCCCCTGTGGGCAATAACTTAAGTAGGATATTGAAGATATAGACAACCTCCCCCCCCCCCCCCCCAAAAAAAAAAAAAAACAGACATGTATTTGATTGTTTGATTAGGGGTTTAACATCCCCATCAACACTAAGGTCATTTTGGAGACGTTGCTTCCAATTTTGTGGGACTTTTACCCGACATTGAGATGAAATGACATCTCAAGCCTTGACGCCCAATGAAACCAGTAGGGTTAATAAGCATGGACGGTCCGACACTGACACCGCTTTGCCTGGGCAGGCTTAGATCCTCTAAGTGGTTTACCAGTCCTCGTATGTGGGTCGGTCCTCGGATTCAGCTCTGCTTGGAAGCATCATGCAGCCCAGACATCTCTAACAAGATAACCATGGTGTAATCTCATGAATTGCTAAGTGACTGTGTTTATCGACCATTTCACATTCGCTTGTACGATCCTCCTTGTTGGCAATTTCTCATTCTAGATATATCTTGCTTAGAACTTGATGTATTAAGGAGCATGACTACTTTCTTTCTTTCTTTCTTCTAAAGGAATATGAAACATACTTACTATCATAACACCATTCATGTTTTATACACATACCGTAAATTATGCTTCTTCCAGGAGACGTTTAATATAAGCTTAGCCACTTACTGTCGGTCGTAGTAGTGTCGGATCCTGTGGCTTCTGAACATTCTTCTTGTACACGTATGCATGTATTGAACATTATCATAAGTTAATACTGTTTAAACGAAGACTATACTCACTGAGCATATGCATGCATCGCTCAAGATAAAGAGTAATACAGTATTTGAACTATTTACCGCACCATGCACAGTTTTTCAAAATTGTATCTAAAAATTGTGGTGAAAAAATCTACCTAATAAGTGCACACTCGATACGAAAAAATAGCTTCTGAAATGATTCATACTGATATTTTCGGCGGTAAAGTGTTGTTACCTACTTTTTGATGCAGTTCATTGAAAATGAAGTAATATAAGAAATGAAAATATACCTTCTGGCAACTTCAAAAGAAAAACGGCATTTCGGGTAACTGTCTTGGCGGTTCCCACTTGCAAATTTCGTGATGGGGAAAATCTGTGCTTTCATAAAACCCACAGGCCCTTCACATGTGCCCACACCACATGTTCTTTTAATGGCACATGATTGTACGAATTCTTTCAAATACAAGTCAATTATCCGTGGATTTCATGTGCATCAAAGGGTTTGGGAACCACAGTAAAATGAGGAATTAAACTATATTTAGAGCTGTTGAATTTGACAGAAATGCAGTTGCAGTGGTAAAGGATGGTCAAATCATGGGGCATGTACTGCAGGTGAACTCAAAAGTGTTTGCAGTTTTTTTTAGCACACCAGAGCCGAAGGCTGTGGGGGAGCTTATAGGATAGGCAGTTGTCCGTCTGCGTCTGCGTTGTCTGGTGTCAACATTTTTAAACGACATCTCCTCTGGAGCCACTGGGCCAATTCAGCCCAAATTTCATCTGTAGCATCCTTGGGCAGATGGATTGAAAGCTTGTGTCTTTAATGAAAATTGGCTCATTAGTTTGGTTGCTATGGCAACTTAGAGTTTCCATAGAGATTTATAATGGGAAAATAAAATAATGGCATTTACTGCAAAACCTTTGCAGATATTTTCAAAATTTTATAGAAATATTCCTTCAGTGAGCCTCTTTTAGCCACATGCTATGTTGCTAACCTGGGGGTCCCCCAGGGTGTGCCGGGGCCATGCCCCACCCCCTCCAGTGCATAAAAAGCCATATGTCTCAGAAACTATTCAGATCCCCACCCCTAAACCATATATATTTTTTCGTATGATAAGACACTTTCAGTGACAACAACCTGGGGGTCCCCTGGGATATGCCGGGCCCATGCCCCACCCCCTCCACTTCGTAAAAGGCCCAATATCTCAGAAACCGTTTAGATCCTCACCCCAAAACCATATAATTATATTCTTGTTCCTTATGATAAGTGGCATTCAGGGATACCAAACTTTATGATAAGATGCATTCAGAGACACCAACCTGGGGGTCCCCTGAGATGTGCCCGGGCCATGCCCCCACCCCCTCCTCTTACTGTAAAAGACCCAATATCTCAGAAATGGTTAAGGTCCCCACCCCTAAACCATATATATTCTCGTTCCTTATGATAAGACGTATTCAGTGATACCAACCTTGGGGTCTCCCAGGGTGCGCCGGGGCCATGTCCCACTCCTACATTTCATGCATAAAAGGTGATATATCTCAGAAACCATCCAGGTCCCCACCCCAAAACCATATATATTCTTGTTTCTTATGATAAGACGCATTCAGTGACACCAACCTGGGGGTCCCTTGGGAAGTGCCTGGGCCATGCCCCACCCCTCCACCCCATCAAAGGCCCAATATCTCAGAAACTGTTCAGATCCCCACCCCTAAACCATATATATTCTTGTACCTTATGATAACCCCCTCCACTTCATAAAAGGCCCAATATCTCAGAAACCATTTAGATTCCCACCCCATAACCATTATATTCTTGTTCCTTATGATAAGTGGCATTCAGTGATACCAAACCTAAGGGTCTCCCAGGGTGCACCGGGGCCATGCCCCACCCCTCCACCTCCTAAAAGGCGATATATCTCAGAAACTATTCAGATTCCCAACTCAAAACCATATATATTTTTGTTTCTTATGATAAGACGCATTCAGTGACACCAACCTGGGTGTCCCCTGTGATGTGCCCGGGCCACCTCTCCACTTCATAAGAGGCGATATATGTCAGAAATCATTCAGACCCCCACCACAAACCATATATATTCTTGTTCCTTATGATAAGACGCATTCAGTGACACCAACTTGGGTGCCCCTGGGATGTGCCTGGGCCATGCCCGACCCCCCTACTGCTACACTTTTTAAAAGGCCCAATATCTCGAAACCATTTAGATCCCCATCCCTAAACCATATATACTCTTGTTCCTTTTGATTTGATAAGACTGATTTAGTGATACCAACCTAGGGGTCTCCCAGGATGCGCTGGGGCCATGTCCCAACTTCATAAAATGCCATATATCTCAGAAACTGTTCAGATCCCCACCCCTAAGGCATGTATATCTGTGTTCCTTTTGATAAGACTCATTCAATCACATCAACCTTGGGTGCATTTGTGCTAGGGCAATCTGTCGATGCCATGGCCCACCCCTCCACTTCATAAAAGGCCATATATCTCAGACACCATTAAGATTCCCACCTCATAATCATATATATTCTTGTTCCTTGTGATCAGTCACTCCAACTTGGCGGTCCACAGGGGCCATTCCTCTCCTCTTCACTTCATAAGAAGGCCTCATATCGCAGAAACAGTTCAGATCCCCACTCCTAAACAATATATTTTCTTGATCCTAATGATAAGACACATTCAAGGACAACAATCTTGGATTTCCTGGTGTCTGCCAGGGCCATGCTCCAAACCCTCCACAGCTTAAAAGGCCATATTTCTCTGGAACTGTACACATCCCCACCCCTAAACCATATATGTTCTTGTTCCTTATGATAAGACGCATTCAGTGATATCAACCTGGGCTCTGTTGGATCCATGTCCCACCCCTCCACTTCATAAAGGCCTTCATAAAGGCCTCCACATGGAATTGGGGTTCGTTTGGGAGACCTTATAATCAATAAATTGAAACCATACATGGCTGCCAGTGGGCAGTGCCCGCCTGAACTCTGACCAGTGGTGAGTATAGTGCCCCATGGGCCTCTTGTTTTGAAGAGTGGGTACTGTTAAATGTAGGGTGATTGGAAAGAGACCACATGGATTAGGACTGGAGATTCCTTGTACTTACATTTTTAATGGGATGGAAAAGGATGCTAAAGCTTTGCCTTCACTATTAAAAAAATAATAAAAAGTTTTTATATATTTCTGTGAGAGCTTCGAGGGGAAGTGCGCTTGTGAATTTTCTTTCCAAAAATAGCTTTGATATGTGCTTTATAGGAGCACGTGTGGTAAATTAGTCGAATACAGTAATAACTAGATCTCGCAGATGATGGTATACCATCTCAAATACCTGCTTTTTATATGAATAACACTTATGACTATGTATTAGCTAGCCAAAGCTACATGCAAGTTAAATAAATGTTGCAGAGAACATTCTACCTGATAAGCAAAGTTTCAGAAGTGTAACTCCTATAGTTTAGAAGATATGGCAAAGTCATACTTTTTGACCTTTGAACTTGGGGTTATGTTGAGGTCCACCAAAAGTATCCCAATTTATTCTATATTCCAACGGCCATCCAATAACCAAGTTTCAGAAGTGCAATTCCTATAGTTTAGAAGATATGGCAAAATCATACTTTTTGACCTTTGATCTTGAGGTCATGTTGAGGTCAAGGTCACATCAAAATTAGCCCAATTCTACATTCCAAGGGCCATCCAATAACCAAAGTTTCAGACATGTAACTACAATAGTTTAGAAGATATGGCAAGGTCATATTTTTTTACCTTTGACCTTGGGGTCATGTTGAGGTCGAGGTCACACCAAAAGTATCCCAGTATATTCTATATTCCAAGGGCCATCCAAAAAGCAAAGTTTCAGAAGTGTAACTACAATAGTTTAGGAGATATGGCAAAGTCATACTTTTTGACCTTTGACCTTAGGGTCATGTTGAGGTTAAGGTCGTGCCAAAAGTAGCCCAGTGCCATCTACATCCTATGTACTATCCACAGGCAAAGTTTGAAAGTTTCAGAGGAGACCCATTCCAAAAAAATTGACATACATACATTCATACAGACCAACGCATTGACAGACACTCGACTCTGACATGAAAACAATATACCCGATTTTCTGCCCCCACCCATCGGGACTTGAAGAAATAAATGGGCTGCATGATGCTTCCACGCAGAGCTAAAACAGACCTGCACACGAGTACTGGTAAACCGCTTAGAGGATCTAAGCCTGCCCAGGCAAAGCGTTGCGAGTTGGCCCATCCATGCTTATAAACCCTATTGGTTTCATTGGGCGGCAGGGCTTGAGATTTCATTTCATCTCAATGTCGGGTAAAAGTCCCACAAAATTGGAAGCAACGTCTCCAAAATGACCTTTATACAGTGTTGACGGGGACGTTAAACTTCAAATCAAAGAAACAAACAAATATACCCAATTTTTCGTTGAAACAAAGCGGGTATAAATATAATAATGAAATACAGACAGGGCCTCCATGGCCTAATTGGTAAGTTCTCTGACTCATAATCATTAGGTCTCCCGTCGCTGTAGTTCGCACTTCGCTCTGACCACGTGAGATGCCAAGTTCTGCAACAGAAGGTCAGGTGTTTTTTTCACTGGTTTTTGTCCACCTCTGATTAACAATTGGCTGGAAATAAGTGAATTAATCTTGAAAGGGTCGTAAAACCAAAAATAAAAAAAATCTGAAATACATATATTTTTACTTCTGTCTCCATAAAAACATGTTATGCTTTTGGTTTGTGTTAGAACCCCCTCATTGAAACATATGTTTCTAACAAAAAATATAGATAATTATCCCTTAAGATATCCTCGTTTTTTCTTTTCATCATAGAACACATATACATAATAAGAATTATACCCTTTTCAAGCTACCATAAATGTCTTGAACATTTAGACACCTTAAGGACCTGAAGTTATTCTCCTAAAATTTTAACAAATTTATTTCGCTATCAAGCAAGGAGTCCAGAAATGCAGATGGAATGCCAAACGGTGTAGACCCTGATAAGACTGCTCCTTCAGGAGCAGTCTGATCTGAGTCTGCACTGTTTGCTTAGACATTTCTTTCCCAGTACTTTGGATCATTAGGGTAGCTCCAATGCCATTCTGAGAGGCATGGTTGCAACATTTTAGATTTTCTTGGTAGGGGCTGGAAAGAATAGATTACACTTGAATTTTTTATCACACAACACTCAGTCTGATTGCTAAGGCTGGCAGGATTAATCAGAAAATTGATTAATCGATACATACCACGCAAATGATTGTCGTTACTAATTTGCTTGTATACGATTATTTGATCAGTACAATTTACTACCAAAATTTGTGCCTAAAATAGCTGGATGAGTGGCAAACAGTGCAGACTCTGATGAGACACCGCATTCTGCGGCACCTCATCTGGGTCTACACTGTTTGCTCAGACATTTCTGTTCAAATAAACATATTGTGAAGTACAAATTATGGTAAGAGTCATTCTCAGACAGATGAAAGCCAAGACAAAATCTTTAGTGATTACTAATCGATTATCGATCACAATGACAGGAATGATAATCGATTATCGTTTTAGCTCCGCCAGCCCTACTGATTGCTGTCTTCCTAGAATTAACCAATAAGTGATCATTATTACCATAGTGAATTGCTGACAAAAATGATAAGAAACCCCTGGATAAATAAGGGATAAAGGTCTTTTTGTTTTATTCAATAGAATCACCTCATCAAGGCAGTTCTAATAAGTGCATGAGTTAGAAATAAGAAAAATCTAGTAATTGAGTTAGAAATACCCCCCCCCCCCCAAAAAAAAAAAATCCACAAGATTGATCATCATGAAGACACAACCTTTTGATAATTTTCATTGTACAGGTGGTGATGCTACAGAAGCGTTTGAAGATGTGGGCCATTCTACAGATGCCAGAGAACTTATGAAAGATTATCAGATTGGGGAATTACCAGAGGTAGGACTTTTTGGGGGTTCTCAGAATCTTTACCCTTATCTTGCTGAATATTCATTTAAGCCACACCCATTTCTGTCTATCAGCCAATCAAATTACTTTATTGCTACAAATTTAAAACTGAATGCCAAACAGTGTAGATCCTGATCAGATGGCTTCTTCAGATCTGATCTGGATCTACACTGTTTGCAAAGATAGGGGTTGTCGTGATTAGCAAGATAAGGGTTAACCATTGCCACTCTCAGGGCTAGTTCAGCAGATGACAAATTGTTAGAGATAATTTGTTTGTTAAAATTCACAAACTGAATGCAGAGCAGTGTAGATCCTGATCAGATGGCTTTACCATTATTGTGGGTCAGCAGGACAATGGTTAATCATATTTTTTATCTTCTATAAGGAAAAGGTATATTGTGTGTGCTCATTAGAATGTCTTTGTCAGGGCAATATTAAGGAGTACACACAACTGACCTTCAAGATAAAATTGTGAGTAAAAACCTTCTTAACCTTTACCACTCTCTGGGCTAATTCAGCAGACAACAAATTGATAAGTTTTTTATATTTTTCTTAGAAAACAGATTTTAACGTTTCATGCAAATTGTCTCCAATGAAAACGGTTTTGAAATATCAAAATCTGTTTACAAGGAAAAATAAGAGGAATATTTTAAATTATTATTCCTCGTGACTTTCCCATGCAACTCCCATAGGCCTGGGGGTGATAATTTTGACTTTCTTCCTGCGCGATAATTTCGACTATTACATACGTGTAATTGGGTACGTGTACGGATATGGTCTTCAGAAGAGTCTACCCCAACCCCCCCCCCCCCCTCCCCCCAAAAAATTTCCCACTCAGGAATGTAATATTTATATAATGTCGTCCTTTAAGTTTTTACCCAGAGTGCTAGGTGCTAAATTGTCCTAAATATATGGACATCTGGAGCAATAGGAAGTGTTGTCCAGGGGTCCAGGAAGGAGTTAGAATTAGCCACTGCAAAGAGGCCATCTGTGTAAGAGTCATTGACGTTCCACTGTAGTCAGCTTGCAAAGAAGGCATTTGACTTAAGATGTCAGTCAAAATGTCGTCTGCTTGTTACTTCAAAATAAGTATTTGCAAACAGTGTGGACCCAGATCAGACTGCTCCTCTAGGAGCAGCCTGATCACAGTTCACACAGTTTGCCTGTATGCAAAATATTTTTAAAAAGTTTGGAAGAAGATGCAGCAGACAACATAAACCGATGACATTTTCCAACACAGGGTTTCTTGGGCCGGCCTCGGTAGCATATTTGGATGCACTGCTGACTGGTGATCAGGAGGACGCGGGTTTGATACCTGCTGGGGTGGGCAACTTCTTTCATGGAAATTGATCATGAAATCTTTTCTGCGGTCATTCTCTCCCTTCCGCTGATTCAAGAGGGGCAGTTGTCAGTTTCTGGCGAAAGAATGTGCACTGTACTGGTTTACCGCTTACATATAACCCTGCCAAGGAAAAGAGTGGATAGATAAACTTACTGGCTCAAAAATGACTTAAAATAGTGTTGACTTCGACTTTAAACTCCAATACAAACAAACATGGTTTCTTGGCATTTTGAGTATATATAAGAGTAAGCAAATGGCAGTTATCCTATTTGACCTATTTACCACACATGCTCATACACAATGTAAGTGCACACCAAGGGATTACACACAGAAGAGTTTAACTTGGGCATTCTGTGTTCTGTTCATTTTAGAGGCCAACATGGCTTGTAAACTTTGTAAAACTTTTGTGCTTTATATCACACTTGTTTTTGTTTTTTTAACCCATTGCATGCGGGAAACCCCTAAATGGTTAGCTTGGGTTAAACACAAGATCGGGTTGTAAATTATACTACTGCAAATTTTAGAACTGTATAGTAAGGCTGAATAGTTAGGGTAACTACAGTATCTTAATTTCATTGTCTTCATTTTCCTTTCAGTCAGAGAAATCCAAAAGAAAGACAGTAAGTACCGTTTGTACCTTTCCTAGCTTTAGCCAGACCTAATTTCACAAATCAAATCTTGCTTGCTGTCATATTTTTATGCCCTAGCAAAGGTGGGTATGGATGGATGGATGTACACTCAGATTCAATGAAAATGCACTACTTTTAGAATTTTGATTTCTTTAGTTTACGGTAAAAATGATTGACTTTTTCAACTGATAAATACAGTATTGTAAAGGTGTCACAGAAGCAGGAGTTTGATTGACATGTATACTGCATGATTTTCATGATGTGCAAAGTGCAAAATTGCAAAATTTTCGTAATCACAATATTTTGGCATTTTTAGCTCACCTGTCACGTAGTGACAAGGTGAGCTTTTGGGATCACTTTTTGTCCGTCGTCCGTCGTGCGTGCGTGCGTCCGTGCGTGCGTCCGTGCGTCCGTAAACTTTTCTTCAAACGACATCTCCTCCTAAACCACTGATCGGATTTTGACCAAACTTCACAGGAATGATCCTTAGGTGGTCCCCTTTCAAAGTTGTTCAAATGGTTCCAGTCCGTTGCACATATAGGTCACAGTAGCCAAAAATAAGTTTTTTTCACCGAAAACTTAAAAAATCTTCTTCTCTGAAACCCCAAGGCCCAGGTCTTTGATATTTGGTATGAAGCTTCATCTAGTGGACCTCTACCAAGATTGTTCAAATTATAGTGCTGGGGCCAAAAATGCCCCCGCACGGGGGCCCTTTGGTTTTACATGGGCTTATATAGGGAAAATCTTGAAAAATCTTCTTCTCTGAAACCGCAAGGCCCAGGTCTTTGATATTTGGTATGAAGCTTCATCTAGTGGACCCCTACCAAGATTGTTCAAATTATAGTGCTGGGGCCAAAAATACCCCCACACCAGGGCCCTTTTGTAGGCTTATATAGGGAAAATCTTGAAAAATCTTTTTCTCTGAAACCGCAAGGCCCAGGTCTTTGATATTTGGTATGAAGCTTCATCTAGTGGACCCCTACCAAGATTGTTCAAATTATAGTGCAGGAGCTAAAAATGCCCCCCGCATGGGGGCCCTTTGGGTTTACATGGGCTTATATAGGGAAAATCTTGAAAAATCTTCTTCTCTGAAACCCCAAGGCCCAGGTCTTTGATATTTGGTATGAAGCTTCATCTAGTAGACCCCTACCAAGATTGTTCAAATTATAGTGCTGGGGCCAAAAATGCCCCTGCACCAGGGCCCTTTTGTTTTACATAGGCTTATATAGGGAAAATCTTGAAAAATCTTCTTCTCTGAAACTACAAGGCCCAGGTCTTTGATATTTGGTATGAAGCTTCATCTTGTGGACCTCTACCAAGATTGTTCAAATTATAGCCCTGGGGCCAAAAATGCCCCAGCTCCAGGGCCCTTTGGTTTTACATAGACTTATATAGGGGAAAATCTTGAAAAATCTTCTTCTCTGAAACCACAAGGCTTAGGTCTTTGATATTTGTTATGAAACTTCAGCTAGTGGGCCTCTATAAAGATTGTTCAAATTATAGCCCTGAGACCAAAAATGCCCCCGCCATGTTGCCCTTTGGTTTTACATAGACTTATATAGGGAAAATCTTTAAAAATCATCTTCTCTGAAACACAAGGCTAAGGTCTTTGCTATTTGTTATGAAGCTTCAGCTAGTGGACCTCTACCAAGATTGTTCAAATTATAGCCCTGGGGCCAAAAATGCCCCCGCTCCGGGGCCCTTTGGTTTAACATAGACTTATATAGGGAAAATCTTGTTTTACATAGACTTCTATATGCAGGGTAAACCTTTAAAATCTTCTTCTCTGAAACCAGAAAGCCCAGGTCTTTCATATTCGATATGAAGCTTCATCTTGTGGACCTCTACCAAGATTGTTCAAATTATAGCCCTGGGGCCAAAATTGACCCTGCCCGGGGCCCACTTGTTATACATTGGATCAGGTGAGCGAACCAGGGCCCTCTGGGCCCTCTTGTTTTTACTGCCATTATAAGGTGTGGATTCTTTACGTCAAAAAGCCAGCAAAACACTTCATAAGAACAAGCCAATGGGATGTCTAAGTAATGTCAATCATCATCGTGCACCCGTATGGTTGAAGGTGGGCTTTCATACCGCCAAGTTGCAGAGCACACTACGATTGCTTGATTGGTTGAAAGGCACAACGCTACGGGGTCTGTGGACAACAGACAACGCCCTGGATGTGAACATGTTACTACACGTCAGCAGCAGGACGGGTACATTGTTTTGAGTCATTTACGCAACCGTCTGTGAAAACTGCCCAGGAGACACTGGGAACCCATAACCTACACGCAAGTGCCTTAACTGTACGGCGGCGTCTCCAGGAACGTGGTATTTCTAGCCATAAGACATATAGGGTGAACATTTTGATGGCGGAACATCAAAGCGGTCACTTTAATTGGTGTAATCAGTGTATCTGATGGACACAACAGTGTTGGCTTGGTGTACTGTTAACCGATGAGTCCCATTTTTGTGTTGAAATGTTTGATAGGTGGCCTAAAGTATGGCAATGACATGGGGAGCGATTTCAAGACTGTTGTGTTAAACAGATGTCACGTTTGGGTGGTGGTAGCGTAATGGTGTGGGGAAGGATCTCATGGTGCCACAAAACTCAACTCATCGTTGTTGATGGCAATTTGATGGCACGTTGGTACAACAATGAAATCTTAGAGCCTGAGGTGGTACCGTTTTTATGCAATAATGGTGATGTTACGCTATTCCAACAGGACAATGCATGTGCTCATTCTGCGAGGCTAACCATGGGCTTTTTCAATCAAAATGGTGTGCAAGTTCTTCCTTGACCTGCGTTTTCGCCAGATTTAAACCCAATTGAGCACCTTTTGGATCAGCTCGGAAAACGTGTGTACAGCCGACCTCAACCGCCAATCAACCATCAGCAGCTCGTCATGGTGCTACAGGAAGAATGGGACAACATTACACAAGACCAGATACAGCGTTTAATTTCAAAGCATGAGGCGCCAATGCCAAGCAACACTTGATGCTAATGGTGGACATACTCGGTATAAGGATATGTGATTTTGATTTTTCGGGTATGTGGACTTAATGGAGTCTCCGTATCTCTGCATCCAATGAAATGCTGTAACTCTCTGTAGTGAGTCTGCGGATAAGTTAGTGATAATTCATTAAACGTGATCAAATGCTGGAAATATTGTGAATCAATTAAAATTTGAGGTATAGTAATTGTGTGCATTTTCATTGAATCTGAGTATATGTGTGTGTGTATGTATGTATGTATGTATGTATGTATGTATGTATGTATGTATGTATGTATGTATGTATGTATGTATGTATGTATGTATGTATGTACACCTGGACCTCGCTATAGCACGATTCGTTACAGCAGGAATTCGGATATAACACGGTTTTGGTTTGGACCCCAATTTTTCCCCAACCAACATTTATAAATATTATCCAAGGATTGTATCAGGTTTTAAGCACAACAACTTTATTTTCCTCTCACTTTTGACTGTGGTAATACGGTAGCTGACACGGTTTATAACGGTACTTTTTGATGTTTATTGCAGGCCTCCAGCAGAGTTGAATATACAGTATATAAACTTGTTTAGCTTGACACGCATGATTAACATGAACTACCATCGGCACAATTAAAAGTGTTGGCTTAGTGAGATAAAGAGATTAAAGAATTCAGTTACACAACCGGAAAAAAATATTTATCACACTCTGTTACGTATCACTGCTCAGCAGAAATTTTAAACATCGATGCAGATGATGTGATCGGTCAACTGCAATAAAACTCATTTTCTAGAGCTGCATGTAAAAGAAAGTCAAATTTATTCCAGCTTAAAAGCAAATGATAAAACATATTCAAGATTGATTTTCGCGGTAAAAAAAATCATTCAAAGACCATGTGCGCCATTAAAAATCGTTTCAAATGACTAAAATATTAAGGGTAAGACATTTCAAGGAAAGTAATTCAAATTTCTTGTAAGCGTTGATCATTGTCCGGTTCCGAACCATAACCCGGTAATTTCACCATTGAATTGTATTAATGGTACTGTAGTTCGATACGGTTCCCGACGCTCAGTTACAACAAAGTTAGCTGGGAGCCAGCTATGAAAATGGCGTCATACTCGCTGTCATATCGGACGTTTTCTGGATATAAAACATGGTTTATCAGCTGGTTTCGATTAAAGTGACTTGTCTGGCTTGATGGGCCATGGTATTTACTGCCATTGATTAGTTCTAAACACATTTTAGTCGGGAAATACGGTCATTAACCGGACCGCACATCATCTTGTTTGGGAAACTATTGATCACCATTGTGTCAATGGTTGATCTGTGACAAATAAGGCCGTCGTTTATAGCACGATTCGGTTAACTTACACGGTCTGTTGGTTGGACCCGGAGTACGGTGTTTTAACAAGATTGAGGTGTATGTATGGATGGATGGATGGATGAACAACAAATAAATAACAAACAAAACATAAAACAAAAACATCCAAAAACAAAACAAATGTAATAGGAGGAGAACAATCTGTAAAGAAAAATCCAGTCGAGTGCCCCAACGGGGGATTAAACCAACGACACTTGGGTTACAAAGCGAGCGACACAACCACTAGGCTAAAAGATTAGGACCAGTTAGACTGGTCAGTTATGCACTCTATATACCTGTATACATATTTACTATGGCCATACAACTACATTCTTCCATCCTACAGAGAGACATTTGTTTCAAATGTTTTAGGAATTATTCATATTATCATATCACAAATCCAGGTTCTTTTTGACTCTGAGCCTTTGATTCACCCTTGGGCTCCAAAGGTAATCAACCTGGTCACAGCACCACTGTAGTAGGAGGAGAAAAATCTGTAAAGAAAAATCCTGTTGAGTGCCCCGACCGGGGATTGAACCCACGACTCTTGGGGTTACAAAGCAAGCGACACAACCACTAAGATCCGGACCAGTTAGACTGGTCAATTATGCCGTCTATAAATCTATATACATACTATGGCCGTACTACTACAAAAACACAAGAAACATGCATCAAATAAGCTGGAAATGGCAGTGACATGCATTGATGATGACATCATCGGTCAGCTGTCTGGACCGATTCGGATTTCAAGATTTCTAGAGCCCTGTCCTGACATCACTTTTTGTCAGGATGTATTTATCTCAACCGGATTCACTCGCACACGAATACTGGTAAACCGCTTAGAGTATCTAAGCCTGCCCAGGCAAAGCGGTGCGAGTGTCGAACCGTCCAATCTTATAAAACCTATTGGTTTCATTTGGCGGCAGGGATGAGATGTCATTTCATCTCAATGTCAGGTAAAAGTCCCACAAAATTGGAAGCAACATCTCCAAAATTACCTTTACAGTGTTGATAGGGACATTAAACCTCAAATCAATCTCATCCGGATTCTAGCATGGGTGAGTTTGGGTACTTTATTATGCTCCCTGAAGAATTTCGGAGTTGCCGCTTCGTCCTTGTGTCTGTGCATCTGTCCCGCTCTTGTCCACGCGAATTCTCAGAAACTACTGGTTGGATTTCATTGAAACTTCATGGGAATATTAAGTATTGAAGGTGGATGCGCATATCACCTGCGTGTTTTGGTTCGATGATTTTTCCAAGAGTTATGGCCCTTTGATGAATTCTGCATGAATATATAGGGTACTGTTTGTGTCCACGCAAATTCTCACTAACTACTCACAGAAATTCAAAGGAACTTCAATGGAATCTTAAGCAGCAATAGGGGATGCGCATATTATCCGTGCTATCTGGTTAGATGATTTGTCACAGAATTATGGTACTATGTTTAAAGCTGCAGTGTAAGGTCACTGTGGCTATTTTTAGAAAAATTTTGTCATCACTCTGGTGCCTACATGTACATTTATTGATGGATTTTAATATAACTTCACACAAATGTTCCTTATGACAATATCTCAAGCGATTTCTACTTTCAAGGTCGTGGCCTCATGGTTAGAAAAACTTTGTCATCGCTCTAGCGCCTACATTTCTTCACCGATTTCAATATAACGTCACACAAATGTTGGGTATGATAATATCTGAAGCATGTTCGACTTTCAGGGTCCTGTGCTCAAGGTCAAGATCACTGTGACTAGTTTTAGAAAAACTTTGTTTTCGCTCTAGTGCCTACATTTATTGATGGATTTTAATATAATTTCACACAAATGTTGAGTATGATAAAAGTTCGAGCAAGTTCAACTTTCAGGGTCCTGGGCTCAAGGTCAAGGCGGCTATTTTTATACAAAAATTTTGTCATCGCTCTAGCGTCGTCATTTGCTGATGGATTTTAATATAACTTTACACAAATGTTGGGTATAATAATATCTCGAGCAAGTTCAACTTTCAGGATCCTGAGGTCAAGGTCAAGGTCACTGTGGTTATTTTTAGAAAAAAACTTTGTCATCGCTCTAGTGCCCACATTTATTGATGGATTTTAATATAATTTCACACAAATGTTGGGTATGATAATATCTCGAGCAAGTTTGACTGCGAGGGTCACTGTGGCTATCATTTGCTGATGGATTTTAATAAAACTTCGCACAAATGTTGGGTATAATAATATTTTGAGCAAGTTTGACTTTCAGGATCCTGGGCTCAAGGTAAAGGTCACTGTGGCTATTTTTAGAAAAAACTTTGTCATCGCTCTAGTGCCTACATTTATTTATGGATTTTAATATAATTTCACACAAATGTTGGGTATGATAATATCTCGAGCAAGTTTGACTTTCAGGGTCCTGGGCTCAAGGTCAAGGTAACTGTGGCTATTTTTAGAAAAAACTTTGTCATCGCTCTAGCGTCGTCATTTGCTGATGGGTTTTAATATAACTTCACACAAAATAGCTCGAGCAAGTTTGACTTTCAGCGTCCTGGGCTCAAGGTCAAGGTCACTGTGGCTATTTTTTGAAAAACTTGCTGGAGGCAGAAATCTTTCCAACTGTAAACGGAGTTCCATTGCACACAGCCTTTCTTTATCAACCTCTCATCATTCTGATATGACGGAAATACTGCTAAAAAATATGTAAAACCGCAAGTCATTCATCTACATTAGAGTTGCAGATAAATCGGATCAAAGTGAAAGAAGCTAGTCTTGGCAAATGGTCAAAATGACCTTTTTTGACAGTCAAAGGGATAGGATCAGATCCATTTTCGAACCCGTCTGATATATGCATGTAAAGGCACCCAATACAGAACCATACCTATGAGGATTGCCTCTGTGTATGAGAGTAAGTTTTCATTAATTTGTATTAAACAGTTTTACCCAATTAATATAGCTAAATGATCCTGGGGTATGGTATCATACCTGAAGACACTTCCTTTCATTTATTCCGACTTTTGTGTTGCTGATGTTTGTATGGCAGTGCCATCAGGCAAGCTAATCTGTCCACCGGAAGGTTTTGTTATACTCCATTTTGAAGTACAGTGAGTATACACAGTATACTGCTCTTTAACTAGGATAATGTTTCCTTTTCCGACTATTGCACCTCGGGGAGCATCCATCGGTTTCACCGATATTCTTGTTTTATCGGTTACCTTCCCGCCTATGCTTATTATTCAGTCACATAATATCTTGAGGTGTCGTATGCTGATATTAAAATGAAATTTTTAAGGTAAAATTAATTTCAATTAAAGCATACTCACCTCAAGATATTATCGGATTTCCGTCCTCCCCACCCCGCTATCACTGATAGTTGTTTTAAAAGCTCCCTATAAAATAATGACATGTATCTATTAGTGTTTACTTATAAACCAGCAAGAGAAGGTCATTCAGGAAAGTCCACAATCCAAGAACGCAGCCGTCCCAAGCCACCCACAGAAAGCGACACAGAGGCACACACAAAAACAGACAAAACATGAACCAACGGCACAAAGCCAAATAGCAGCTAGGACACTGCAAAAGACCGACCGCCCTGGGATGGTCAGCAGCAAAACTTCTGGGGGCCTCAACTCTGAGTCCATGAAATTTCAACCCTTGCCCCCAGCCCCAGTACAGTATCAAACAAAACAACAACAAACCAACCCTTATTGGGGCCTTGCATGATTTATACTTGCATGGGTGTTGTCACCTGTCCTCACGTCATTGGCTGGCTTTGTATGGTCTGTTTGTGGGAACCAGTGCGTTAGTTCCCGAGGAATCAGTGCATTGGTTCCTGGTCAATTGCACATAGCAACGGGACTCTTGGAAGGCGGGATAATCAAGGTTGAGCTATAGTCTGTTTTCTAGTTTTTTTGTTTTTTTCTTGGTTCTCTTTTCTACTGAAGGTCTATTCTCATGAAAAGGCCACTCGATAGGCACATAATATCTTGAGGTGAGTATGCTTTAATTATCCCCACGCTTTTCTAAGAAAAAGCAGGGATATTGTAATGGTCTTCGTCATCTGTCCGTCTTACCGGGTAACTCCTCCTAGACGGTTATAGATAGATACTTGAAACTTTGAGAACTGATAGATCTTTGGTTTGGGAAGTGCATGACACTTTCTGAATTTTGATTACAACCCTTGGGATGGGCCTGTGGGGGGGGGGGGGGGGGTCAAAAATAAAAAATTCCAGAACATGGTCATGTAACATATCAAAGGGAACGGCATGATGAGTAGATTATGAAGTGGTGTGGGGATATGCGATGGCGTGCCATCGACTGCGCAATTCTAGTTGAAATTAATTTTACATTAAAAATTTCATATATCTCAGAAACCTTCCCAATCCCTAAACCAAAATACCTGTATATACTTGTTCCTTATGATAAGACACATTCATTTTCACCAGCCCCTAACTTCCACTTCATACAAGGCCATATATCAGAAACTGTTCAGAGCTCCATCCTTAAACCATATATATTTATGTTCCTTATGATAAGACAAATTCAGCGACACCAACCTGAATGCCCCTCTTGGGTCCCTCAGAGTGCCCCACCTCTCCACTTCATAAATGGTCACCTATCTCAGAAGCTGTCAAGTTCCTCATTTATTGTGGCATCTGCTTATAGCAGGGTGCAACATAGGCGTCTGTCTGTTAACATTTACGTCGAAGTTCGACTTTTACTTCAAAGTTTTTATTTTACAAACCTCAGCTACCAATTCAAACCTTACTTGAAACATCTCCCTGACCTTCTGACTTTGTAGGCACCTTGACCTGGTGACTTTGACCTATATTTTGCACTCAAGTGACTTTGACCATTATGTCGAAGTTCGACATTTATGTCGAAGTTTGTATTGCAATCAGCTACAAGACTAAACAACCATCAAACCTTTCATGAAACATCTGCCCGAGCTCCTGACTAGGCTGGTGCTTTGACTGGAGACCTTGACCTATATTTTATACTCCAATAACTTTGACAAATATTACGTTGATGTTGCAGATCTCCTCAAATAGAAGGCGTACAACCATCAAATCTTGCATAGTGCTTCTCCTAGATGTACTTACTCAGCAGGTACCTTGACCAGGTGACCTTGACTTATATTTTATGCTCCAGTGACTTTACACATTTTATGTCGAAGTTCCAGATCTCCTCAAAAGGCCTACAACCATCAAATCTTGCATAATACTTCTCCCAGATGTACTGACTCTGCATGCAGATGCCTTGACCTGGTGACCTTGACCTATATTTTATGCTCCAGTGACTTTGACACAATTTATGTCAATGTTCCAGATCTTCTCAAATAAAAGGCCTGCAACAACCAAATCATGCATAGTGGTTCTCCTAGATGTACTGACTGTGCAGGTACCATGACCTATTTTTTGCACTCATTGACTTTTACACATTTTAGGTTGACATTCCATATCCTCTTAACTATAAGGCCTACAACCACCAAACCTTGCATAGGGCTTCTCCTACATTTACTGACTCTACGGGTACCTTGACATGATGACCTTTAATATGCACTCTAGTGACTTTGACATATTGTATGTCAATATTCCATATGTCCGAAAATAAATGGCCTACAGAGCCACTAAACCTTGCAAAGTAGAAGTAAAACAAAGATCGGGAATCGATACAATTAACTTACGCCACCCATCAAAGACACCAAAGGGAAAGAAACACAAACATTAAGCGACCAGACCATAATGGAAACCTAAACAAAGGAAGGCCATAAGGACAGTTACTTTCCCACAAAATGGCCATATGGCCATCCAAAATAAAAAGACACAAGTGATACACACAGTAAGTAACAAACAACACCATAAATAAACCGCCACAGAAGAACCGCCTTGGAACGGTCAGTGGAAAGATTTCCACTGGGGGGCTTAAATCGATTTTACGTGGCCACAATCCTCGCCCTTACTTCCGTCGCATTTTAGACAAATAATTTGTTCAGTCCACATGAGCCTCCTAACTCATCAGTGCAACATCTCCGTGAACACAAACAATCAAAGAACCACAGAGGTGAGACAACGGTGAGGACTCAACAGCACGAAATCCTGAAATGCTGGAGCAAAAGAAAACCAACAGTTAGACTCCGATGGGCCCGACCTGAGACAGAGCATCAGGCAAAGTGCTTCTCCTCGATGTACTGATTTGGCAAATACCTTGACCTGGTGACCATGGCCTATATTTCTTTGTCCAGTGACTTTGACAGATTTTACATCAACTATTAACCGCTAAGAATGAAATTTACTTATTTAATAAATATGTTCTATTGTGGCTCCTGTGACTTTTGCCCCCAGCAGGTGCGACACCGCCGCCTGTGGAATGCATGTATTCTTGTTTTTTACGATAAGATGCATTCAGTCACATCAATCTTGGGGTCTCTCTGGGTGTCCTGGGGCCATGCCCTGCTTGGACCATGACCTACCCCTCCATTTCATAAAAGGCCATATATATCAAAAACCATTCAGATCCCCACCCCTTAAAGGGGCCATACCTCACCCCTCCACTCCATAAAAAGGTGTCATATCTCAGAAGCTGTCCTTAACCATATATAGTTTTGGTCCTTATGATAAGACACATGCTGCTGGAAATGAACAGCTTGTTAACACTTTTAGTTAAAACAATTCACACCCTAAAAATTCAGACACTGGTTTCCAACCCCAAAATATAAAACACTTGTTTAGCCACCAAGATGAAGAAATGGAAAGTAACAAATTCATGTCTCCCCTCCCCCCCCCCCCCCCCACTGCTTAAAAGCCTTGTATCTCGGGAACCTTACAGATTCCCAGCCCTAAACCATACACATATATTCTTGTTCCTTATGAAAGATGCATTCAGTGATACCAACCAGGGCTTTGTTGGGTTCATGCCCCAAACCCTCTACTTCATAAAAGGCCTAATATTTGGGCACATATCTACTTCGATCGGGGCTTGGAAGAAATAGACTGGGCTGCATGATGCTTCCACGCAGAGCTGAAACCGACCGCACATGAGTACTGGTTTTTAGCTCACCGGAACTGTTGTTCCCGAAAGCTATTCTACTACCCCCGGCGTCGGCTTCGGTGTCGGCGTCCACAAATGTTAAAGTTTTTAGAAGCTCATTTCTTTTTTATGCATACATGGATTGAGTTTATATTTGGTATGATGATAGATACTGGTCTAAAGTTTTTATTTGCAATATCAGCAGCCATATCCGTGACCTTGGGGTCAAGGTCACAGACTCAGAATTCCAATTTTCAAGTTTTTGTGTTAAAGTTTTTAGGTGTTCATTACTACTTTACCTTCAGATGGATTTAGTTTATACTTTATCTCAATTATTATGCAGCAGCATCAGCTCTCATGACCGTAACCTTGGGTCAAGGCCACATACTTTGAATTTTAATGGTAATTATGGTAATTTCTTTGTTTTATCCTAACTTTGGAGCCGTTTCAGATAGAGCCTTCATATTTAGCATGTGGGTTCCTTGTGACATTACCTTCCCACACATACAAAAAAATTCGACCTGTAACCATGACCGTAACCATGGGGTCAAGGCCACATACTTTGAATTATAATGGTTATTATGGTATTTTTTTGTTTTATCATAACTTTTTATCCGTTTGAGATAGAGCCTTTATATTTGGCATGTATGTTCCTTGTGACATTGTCTTCCCACTCGTACAGAAAAAAATTGACCTGTGACCTTGACCCTTGACCTTTTGACCTACTTATCATAAATTTTTAACCATTTGAGTTAGAGCCTTCATATTTGGCATGTATGTTCCTTGTGACATTCCCTTTCCACAGATACAAAAAATTTTGACCTGTGACCTTGACCCTGGACTTTTGACCTACTTTTTCATATTTTTTTAACTATTTGAGATAGAGACTTTATATTTGGCATGTAGTTTCCTTGTGACATTGCCTTACCACTCTTACAAAAAATTATCTGTGACCTTGACCTTTGACCTACTTTGTCATAACTTTCTTACCATTTGAGATAGAGCCTTCATATTTGGCATGTATGTTCCTTGTGCCATTGCCTTACCACTCATACAAATTGTCTTTATCTGTGACCTTGACCTTTGGACCTACTTTTCATTACTTTCTAATCATTTGAGGTAAAGCCTTCATATTTGGCATGTAGGTTCCTTGTGACATGGCCTTAACACTCATACAAAACATTTTACCTGTGACCTTGACCTTTGACCTACTTTATCATAACTTTGTAACCATTTGAGATAGAGCCTTCATATTTGGCATGTAAGTTCCTTGTGACATCACCTTTCCACTCATACAAAAAATTTTACCTTTGACCTTGACCTTTGACCTACTTTATCATAACTTCGTAACCATTTGAGGTAGTGCCTTCATATTTGGCATATAAGTTCCTACATTTTTCAACAGATTTTAATAGAACTTCACACAAATGTTGCTCATGATAATATCTCGAGCGGGTCAGGGCCTCAAGTTCAAGGTCACTGTGGCTACTTTTAGAAAAACTTTGTTATTGCTCTAGCGCCTACATTTTTCAACAGATTTTAATATAACTTCACACAAATGCTGCATATGATAATATCTTCAGCGGGTCATGGCCTCAAGGTCAAGGTCACTGTGGCTATTTTTAGAAAAACTTTGTTATCGTTCCAGCGCCTATATTTTTCAATGGATTTTTAATATAACTTCACACAAATGTTGCTAATGATAATATCTCGAGCGGGTCATGGCCTCAAGGTCAAGGACAGTGTGGCTATTTTTAGAAAAACTTTGTTATCGCTCTGGCGCCTACATTTTTCAACGGATTTTAATATAACTTCACACAAATGTTGCTTATGATAATACCTCCAGCCAGTTAGACTTTCAATGTCATGCCTCAAGGTCAAGGTCACTATGGCTATTTATAGAAAAACTTTGTTATCGCTCTAGCGCCTATATATTTCAACGGAGATTTAATATAACTTCTTCATAATGACAAGCAGAGTACAGCCGAGTGTTGGCGTCCGCATGCGGTGTTCTTGTTTTTACGTGTTATATTGACCTGTGACCTTTGACCTACTTTGTCATAACTTTGTAACCATTTGAGATAGACCTTCATATTTGGCATGTAGGTTCCTTCGGACATTGCTTTTCCACTCATACAAAAAATTTTGACCCTGGACCTTTGACCTACTTTGTCATATTTTTTAGCTATGCGGTTTCGAAGAAACAACGAGGTATTGTCATAGCTCATTAATCTGCATCGTCTGTGTAGTTGTCTGCTTCGTTGTGCAAAAACTTTGACATCTTTAAATATCTCCTACATTACTTCACATATTGCCTTCAAACTTACACCAGTTCTTCATAATGACAACCCTCATTACTATGACAACTTTCAAGGTCATGTCCTCAAGGTCACTGTGGCTATTTTTGGAAAACTTTGAAGTTGCTCTAGCGCCTACATTTTTCAATGGATTTTTATATAACTTGACACAAATGTTACTTATGATAATATCTCAAGAGAGTTAGTCTTTCAAGGTCATGGCCTCAAGGTCAAGGTCACTGTAGCTATTTTTAGCTAAACTTTGTCAATCGCTCAAGCTCCTACATTTTTCAACGGATTTTGATATAGCTTCTTCATAATGACAAGCAGAGTGCAGCCAAGCTTTGAAATCCGCATGTGGTGCTCTTGTTAATCCCCCGCCGCAAAGAGGAGCGGGGATTATAAGAATGGCCTTCATCTGTCCGTCCGTCCGTCCATAATAGTTTCTTGTATGCTCCATATCACCTTAACCCTTTGATAGAATTTCATTAAACTTTGGTCATTTGTTCACCTCAATGAGACTGAGTGTTGCGCGCAAGACCCAGGTCCGTACCTCAAAGGTCAAGATCATACTTTAAGGTTAAAGGTCAAAAATGGGTTTTGTCGTGTCTGATCAATAACTTTCTTATTCCTGAATGGATTTAAATATTACTTGGCAGAAATGTTAACCATAATGTGACAGAGTCCGTACCTCAAAGGTCAAGGTCATACTTAGAGATAAAAGGTTAAAAAAGCGTCTTTTTTTTTATCGTGTCCGATCAGTAAATTTCTTATACCTGGATCGATTTAAATATTACTTGCCAGATATATTAACCATAATGTGACAGTGTGTCGCGCGCAAAACCCAGGTCCGTACCTCAAAGGTCAAGGTCATACTTAGAGGGGAAAGGTCAAAAAGCATCTTTTTTTATAGTGTCCGATTAATATCTTTCTTATTCCTGGATTTATTTTAAAATAACTTGACAGTAATGTTAATCATCATGAGACGATATGTTGTGCGCAAAACCCAGGTTGGTTTCTGAAAGGTCAAGGTCATACTTAGAGGTCAAAGGTGAAAAAAGTATCTTTTTTGGGTGTTGTCAA
The DNA here is from genome assembly GCA_963580285.1 of Lucinisca nassula. Taxonomy (NCBI): domain Eukaryota; kingdom Metazoa; phylum Mollusca; class Bivalvia; order Lucinida; family Lucinidae; genus Lucinisca; species Lucinisca nassula. The sequence goes on from OY757017.1 coordinate 144,228,273, forward strand.
TAACTTTCTTACTCCTTGATGGATTTAAAAATTAATTGGCAGAAATGTTAAGCATCATAACGTTGCTAATTCAAGGTCATGGTGAAGGTCATAATTTCTTAACCATTTGACATAGAGCCTTCATATTTGGCATTTAGGTTCTTTGAGACATCACCTTTCCACTCATACAAATTTTTTTTACCTGTGACCTTGACTTTTGACCTACTTTATCATAACTTCGTAACCATTTGAGGTAGAGCCTTCATATTTGACATGTGAGTTCCTTGTGACATTGCGTTTCCAATCATATAAAAAAAATATGACCTGTGACCTTGACCATGGACCTTTTACCTACTTTTTCATATCTTTTTAACCATTTGAGATAGAGCCTTAATATTTGGCATGTAGTTTCCTTGTGACATCGCCTTACCACTCATACAAAAAACTTTGACCTGTCACCTTGACCCTGGACCTTTGACCTACTTTATCATAAATATTTAACCATTTGACATAGTCTTCATATTTGGCATGTAGGTTCCTTGTCACATTGCCTTCCCACTCATGCAAAAAATTTTGATCTGTGACTTTGACCCTTGACCTGCGACCTACTTTATCATAACATTCTAACTGTTTTAGCTTTCTTACTTGGTATGTAGGTTGCTTGTGACATTGCCTTCCCATTCTTTTATAAAATTTTGACCTGTGACCTTCCTTTTAATAACTTCTTGACCATTTGAGATAGAGCCTTTTTTATTTGGCATGTTTTGATTCGTTGATTCATGTCTAAGGGTTAAATGGAATTAAAAGTGATACTAATGAGGCAAACTTGAATCATACGTGAGCCCCAAATATTGATATAGCACTAGATTCTTTCTTTGTGACTTTGTTTCTGTTATGGGCCTGAAAATTTGACTTTGCGGGACTAGTCAAAGCGCGACTTCCGGTGAGCTACCCTGTCCGGCGACAGGTCTTGTTGTTTGTTTGTTTGATTTGAGGTTTAACGTCCCCATCAACACTGTATAGGTCATTTTGGAGACGTTGCTTCCAATTTTGTGGGATTTTTACCCGACATTGAGATGAAATGACATCTCAAGCCCTGTCGTCCAATGAAACCAATAGGGTTTATAAGCATGGACGGTCCGACTAGCACCGCTTTGCCTGGGCAGGCTTAGATCCTCTAAGCGGTTTACCAGTGCTGGTGTGTGGTCGAGCTCACCCCTGCGTGGAAGCATCATGCAGCCCATCTATTTCTTCAAGCCCCGATGGGCGGGGGCGGCATGAGTACTGGTAAACAGCTTTGAGGTTCTTAGCCTGCTCAGGAAATGTGGTGCAAGTCGGACTGTCCGTGTATATAAACCCTATAGGCTTCATTGGGCAACAGGGCTTGAGATGTCATTTTATCTCAATGTCGGGTAAAAGTCCCTCGAAATTGGAAGTGACGTCTCCAAAATGACCTATAGTGTTGACGGGGACGTTAAACCTGAATTCAAACAACAACAAAAAACATATCTAGTTCACAGTATTTTATATGGTTACTATATCTTGTTTCAGGAGTATAAAACAGGTGCAACAGCACCAGATTCTTCTCAAGGGTAAGTAAATTTCCATAACTCAAGATAACTTGGAAGGGGTGGGGTGGAGCAGTAATAGGGATAATTTTCCTTAAACCTTTTCAAAAACCTATGTTGTTGGTGTTTGTTAGAGTTGCCTTGATGCACTTCTGACAAGTAACCCACAAAACAAGAGTTTTATAAAGAAATGAGGAAAACATTCTGAAAAAATGCTATACAAATACATTGTAAACTTTACCGCCGGAAAAACGAAATTTTTAAGATGAAAAATTGTGATACTTTTCTTATTTTTTGCTTAAAATATTGATTGTTGGTACCCATTAGAACCGCCTCATTGATTAGAACCGCCTCATTGAGGCGGTTCTAACGAGTACCCACAACCTATATTTTAGAGCAGAAATAAGAAAAATAAGGTTCACCCCTATAAACCCCAGTTTTACTGTATAAAAGTTGGGTTCAAGGGGGTCAAAATTATATAGGCGTGTTTTCGTGATGATTGTCCCTTAATCATCCTTGTTACTTCCACTTTTTCTCGAGTTAAATACTATTGGACATTTGCTGGCTCTGAAACACGCTTTTGCTGAAGATTATTTTCAGCTCACCTGAGCACAAACCTATGTTTGCAGTATACAATAACTCAGATTTTCATCAGAAAAGTAGCCATTTTGAAGGTGTGAAAAAAATGCACTATGTGGCATGGGTATGTTATTGTAATGTGCTCCTTTTAACCATTGGATGGATTTTTACCATTTGATTTGTACAATATTGATCAGGTAAGAGATCCAGGTCCATGATGGCACGCTTGCTATTAGCAGTTACATATTGATATTTTTACACAAAACTAGATCCTGAATGGCACATTCATGCTTTTGTCTGTTGCATTCAGTACAAATATTAAATCCCATGTGAGGTGGAGTGGTATTATTTGGTATACATTTTAGCAGATACAAGCCCATTTACCGTTAATGCATCACAGTTTTCGACACACCTGCTTTAAGCATGGCACAAATAAGGAGTCTGGGTTTTTGTCTATTCATTTGTCCGTCAATCTGTCAACTTTTTCATCAACCCTAGTGTTGATCCAAATGTTTTAGTCCATTTCTCGAACTACAATCACAGGCAGAATGTCTCCATTATTTGCATGAAACTGCTTGTTTAACTGTTTGTGTTATAAATAAGTGTATGTTTACTTTTCTATTTTCAGAGGTTGGACTGGCTGGTTGCTACCCCTTGGAATTGCAATAGCTGCTGCTTTATTGTACAGATTTGTCATTGCTCCTGGAAATTAACAGCTTATTAACACTTTTAGTTAAACAATTTACACCCTTAAAATTCAGACACTGGTTTCCAACCTCAAAATAAGCCACCAAGATGAAGAAATGGGAAGTAATAAATTTTGCTAGAGAAGGGAAACAAAAACAGTTTTCATAGAGTTGCCTCCCATGAAGCCTTTTTATTAATGTCCCCTAAATTGACAAATTGTTCATGTCTCAGTTGTTCTAACTTCATTTGTTTTACGAAAACACGCCTATACAAATACAGTGTAAATTTTACCGCCGAAAAATAAAAAACATTCAAGATGAAAAAATTCGAGAAAAATAAGGTTACCCCTGTAAACCCCACTTTTACTATATAAAAGTGGGGTTCAAGGTGGTCAAAATTATAAAGAGGTGTTTTCGTGATGGTATGCTATATATTTTTCATGTGTCTGAATTTTTAGTGTAAATGCTATAATTTAAAGGCTTTAACACTGTTGGATCAAATTGTGTTTGTGAGACTTCATGGGACTGATCATGTAAAAAAAAGCCCATTTTAGACAGGAACCTCCAAAAAGGGACACTGGCAAACAATACAGACCCAGTCAGATGTCGGATTCTGTAGTGTCTGATCACGGCCTTCAATGTTTGTAAAACGTTCAGCCATTTTCAAAATAAATTTCTATATACAGTAAACTTCCTATATTAAGACCACCTTTGGGACTGTTCAAAAGTGGTCTTCAAGACCACTTTTGAAGAGTCTCAAAGGTGGTCTCTGACCAGAGGACAATGTGTGCAGAAAACACAAAGAAAGAATAACTGAAACTTTCTATATAAGCTTTTTCAAGCATACTTAGTCCCAATTTTTGGTGGTTTTAATAGCGGAATATTACTGTAATTGACACCCATAAAATCAAAAGTGGACTCTTTCTATGTATAAAATCACTGAGATGAGCCAGCTCATAAGAAAAGGGGCTTTATTAGGGCCCTGCACTGAAAGTGTGGGTGCCCTATAGTAATCACTCTGTCTGTCCGTCTGTCGATCCACAAATTTCTGATAGCGCTGCCGGGGCCCTAGTCAGTTTCACTGACAGCTCTAGTTGATCAATGTGTATCAGGGAGTCAGATAATGAATAATGAGGATGATTTAGAAAGATTTTCGGTGTTTCTTTATAGGCACATTTTGTACTGAATTGAATCTTGCTCCTTATATACAGCACAAGTCCATTTCAAAGTTAAGGGTGTCAGGTTGTGTTTTCTTCTAAATTTGTTTGAAAAATGGCTGAACTTTTTGTAAACAGTATAGGCCCTGATCAGACGCCGCAGAATGCGGCGTCTGAACTTGGCCTGCACTGTTGGCCAATAACATGTTTTAGGATTTCCGGTACAATATGGGTTAAATGTACTTGTAATTTGTAGGTACTGATACTTCTTTGAGGTAATTCTAGAAGGTACCTAAGAGCATTTGTTCATTTTTCTTCATTTTCAATACCCAGTTGTTCAAAGCATTGTTAACCCTTGTCCTGCTGAATATTTACATATGCCACACCCACTTCTGATTATCTGCCAATCAGATTACTTGATGCAAATTATTGTGTCAAATTCATAAACTGAATGACAAACAATGAAGATCCTGATCAAATGGCTTCTGAAGAAGCCATCTGATCTGGATCTTCATTGTTTGAAAGATAAGGCATATCCGGGCTCAGCAGGACAAGGGTTAAATCACGGGTGGTAATCAGGGGAACTAGCTCGAAAATGAGTCAATGGAAATTTGTTCCCTCGACAAATCCGGGAACTCTCGAGCTAGCTCCATCACCAAGAAACTCGTAAACAAAGGTAGGTCGCGAAGAGTTTTATCACCATTTTTTTCTTTGTAAGCTATTTATAAAAAAAATCCGTCAATGCAGTTCCACATAGAAATGATTTAACTTTGTACTCCGCTAGAGTTTGCCATGTAAATTTGCAGCGCTGGAGTATGAATGAAAGCAAACTTTTTATCACGGACCGGAAAAATTGTCAATTTATGTCATTACGGAGATTTTGGCCGACGATTTTTCATTTTCCGTCAAAAGTACGCCCTTCACACCCACAGAAACAACATCCCTGGTGAAATGGAACATGGAAAGTTTGAAATAAGCAAAAAAAATTTGGCTGTGATTACGTAACTTGCGACTTATTACGAAATTACTGTCCGAGCTAGTCTTCTCGCCAAGGAGCTAGTTCACTCGACATAAAAAGAAAATGAAACATTCATCAGATTCGATGTCTTTCTATGGTCCCACCCAGGTTATCCAACTGGTTTCTTTACCACTGGCTAGTTGGGTAACAAGATGCTATGCCCCAAAGGCGTCCCCCAGTCGTTTCTCCCTGTTCGTTTCGCCCCCATTTTGCACCCCTAGTTGTTTTGCCAACAGTGCCTGGTCTTTTCGGCCCCCTTAGTCATTTCGCCCACCTAGTTGCTTCGCCCCCTCCCATTTGGAGGGGATCAATGGATGTTGGATGGATGGATGGATGGAATGATTGATGGATGGATGCACAATAGAAAGGGATGAGTGGGTATTTGGATGGATTGGTCCATTGGAGGACGGATGGACGAACGAACATATAGACGGAGAGACAGACGGACGGATGGATGGATGGGTCGGTGGGTATATGGATGGAAGGATGGATGGAAAAAGAGAGAAAATATATATGCACACAAATGTCAGTGTCGTGTGAAGGTTTGATTAAATAAATGAAGTATTTGATTCCTACCGGTAATCTTTTTGATGATTTTTGTTTCACTCAGAAATCACATATTGTTCCCGCAGGTGATCTGATTATTTTTGATAAACCTAAAGTCATCGTTTATACAAATTATGTTGTGCTGCAGTCCTAGGTACTACAAGTTTCTTGAATTCAGCCCACTGGATCTAGAGGTGATTTTTAATGGTTTCACCATATATGGGCGTGGTAACCATCTTGGTCATGTGACCCAGATGCCTCGAACAAACTATCGTTTCCCCTATACCCACAAATGCTCAACACAGTTTTCGACTAAATTGTTGAAAGATAAGATGGTGCTTATTAGTTGCTTAATATATCACAGACTGGAAGTCAGTCATTATAGTGAATAGATCATGAGCGCGTAGCGCGAGTGATCACGGCCGCGTACCGCGAGTAATCTCTGCACTTGTGACCGACAGACAGTGATCTATTAAGCAATTAATCACCTAACAACATGAATCTATGTCGATTAGGGATCCTGCCGGTGTGGTTCGAGCCTCTCTTGAGTCATATATGGATGTCCTAGTTCTGCAATGGAAAGTCACGTTCATAAACAGAGTCTAACAAATTTCGAAGTTTACGTCTGCATTTCTCTTGGAGCCCATAACTACCATTTATGTTATGCTACAAAGTTGAAAATTTGTATGACGCTTACTCAGACGGTGACCTTTCTGTTCATGATACGATTGTCCCAGGGCCATGCTCCTGAGCGTGTCCGAGTGTCAGATGCCATTGCCCAAGAGTCCTAACCAGAGTCTAACAAACGTTAAAGTTAACTATTTTATTTTGCTATTTCCGGGATTGTGATAAATCTCTCAGTAATGGAAGCGACTTTTCGTCTTTACAACCATAGTGGAGACACAATCAGGGATAATTAAATCGTGCTCTGACTGTGATTCGAACCCACGTACAGATGCGGCGACGTCGCCTAGCACTGCAGTGGCCGACGTCCTTAACCACTGCGCCACAGAGGCATCCCCCAAAAAGGATGCTCATATAGCGCATATAAGGCTATCGGGCACTGCAGTACACTCTGTATATAGGAAGAGTTCGAATCACAGTTAAAGTTAACGTTCGCGTTTCTCTTGGAGCCCATAATTCCGGTTTCTGTTATGCTACAAAGTTGAAATTTCGCATGACACTTACTCAGCCAAAGACCTTTTCGTTCATGATACAATTGCCCCTGGATGGGCCTTGGGGTAAAATTACATAAAACGTAAAATTGACATATAGGCATTTGTATGGAAAACTCAAAATGTCTAATATTTTGAAAACTATTCAGCTCGCAACCCCTAAACCATATATATCATTGTTCCTTATGATAAGACTCTTGTTTTATTTCACCAGGGATGTTGTTTCTGTGGGTGTGAAGGGCGTACTTTTGACGGAAAATGAAAAATCGTCGGCCAAAATCTCCGTAATGACATTAATTGACAATTTTTCAGGTCCGTAATAAAAAGTTAACTTTCATTCATACTCCAGCGCTGCAAATTTCCATGGAAAATTCTAGCGGAGTACAAAGTTAAATCATTTCTATGTGGAACTGCATTGCCGTATTTTTTTTTTTTATAAATAGCTTACAAAGAAAAAAATAGTGATAAAACTCTTCGAGACCTACCTTTGTTAGCCAGAGGTAAAGAAACCAGTTGGATAACCTGGGTGGGACCATAGAAAGACATCGAATCTGATGAACGTTTCATTCTTTTTTTATGTCGAGTGAACTAGCTCCTTGTCGAGAAGACTAGCTCGGACAATAATTTCGTCATAAGTCGCAAGTTACGTAATCACTGCAAATTTTTTTTGCTTATTTCAAACTTTCCATGTTTCATTTCACCAGGGATGTTGTTTCTGTGGGTGTGAAGGGCGTACTTTTGACAGAAAATGAAAAATCGTCGGCCAAAATCTCCGTAATGACATAAATTGACAATTTTTCCGGTCCGTGATAAAAAGTTTGCTTTCATTCATACTCCAGCGCTGCAAATTTCCATGGCAAATTCTAGCGGAGTACAAAGTTAAATCATTTCTATGTGGAACTGCATTGCCGGATTTTTTATAATTAGCTTACAAAGAAAAAAAAAGGGTGATAAAACTCTTCGAGACCTACCTTTGTTTACGAGTTTCTTGGTGATGGAGCTAGCTCGAGAGTTCCCGGATGTGTCGAGGGAACAAATTTCCATTGACTCATTTTCGAGCTAGTTCCCCTGATTACCACCCGTGTAAATGAACAAGCTTGTTAGTGGTCAAAATGGTAACTGTTATAGAATGTACAATACCAAACACTGGTATTTTTTGCTATTAACCATTATCTTGCTGAATATTCATTTAAGCCACACCCATTTCTATCTATCAACCAATCAAATTACTCGATGCAAATTATTGTGTCAAATTCATAAACTGAATGACAAACAATGAAGATCCTGATCAGATGGCTTCTGAAGAAGCCATCTGATCTGGATCTTCATTGTTTGAAAGATAAGGCATATGCGGGCTCAGCAGGACAAGGGTTAAATGAACAAGCTTGTTAGTGGTCAAAACGTTAACTGTTATAGAATGTACAATACCGAACACTGGTATTTTTTTTCTGTTAAAAAAAAAAGCTACTCGCTTTTTGTTTGTCAGAGCAAAAATATTTATAATAGCATATTTGCCATAATAAATGATGATTGTTAATGATACATTAATTAACAAATTTTGTTTGAACAACCAGGCCTAGAAGTTCAGTTTTTGACACTGAGGAGTTGATTCTCTCTTCCTCCCAATGACAATTGTACAAGGGAGACAACTAGTGACTTCTTATTTGCATTCCTGCAAACAGATTACCTTTGAAAGTGGTTTCTACATTGAAAAAGAATTTTCTTCCAAAAGCTTTTTCTTTACAGGAGATTCCAATTTGATATGAGTATAAGAGACAAATATATTTTTGGAACTTTCCTCCTTTGAAAAAAATGCCTATGTCACTTTTTTCAGTGGCAAAGTGTGTCATAAAAATGATATGACCACATGGTAGTAACAGATGGCGACTGGCATGAAACGGTTATTATGCCCCCAACTTTAAAAAAGTTGGGGGGCATATTGCTTCTGGCTTGTCCGTCCGTTCGTACGTCACGCTTTCTTGTGCATAGCATATCTTTAGAACCGTGTATGCTAGTGTTTTGAAATTTCATATATGGGTTCCTCATGAAAAAATAGTTGACCCGTATTTTTTTTCTTGTCCAAATTATCTCCCCTTCTTGAATTATTTCCCATTTAATTAAATAACATAGAATTCTCGTTAGCAAGATATCTCAAAAATTATTTGAGCTACAGCCTTGATATTTGGTATAGTGATTGGGACTAAGGAGGAGATTACCTGATTAAATTTTCAACCAATTCTATAAAATTTTGTTAGAGTTATGGCCCTTTGTAATTTTTTGCCACTCAATTGTGTTACTTTCTGGTGCATAGCATATCTTTAGAACCGTGTATGCTAGTGTTTTGAAATTTCATATATGGGTTCCTCATGAAAAAATAGTTGACCCGTATTTTTTTTCTTGTCCAAATTATCTCCCCTTCTTGAATTATTTCCCCTTTAATTAAATAACATAGAATTCTCGTTAGCAAGATATCTCAAAAAGTATTTGAGCTACAGCCTTGACATTTGGTATAGTGATTGGGACTAAGGAGGAGACTACCTGATTAAATTTTCAACCAATTCGATAAAATTTTGTTAGAGTTATGGCCCTTTGTAATTTTTTGCCACTCAATTGTGTTGCTTTCTGGTGCATAGCATATCTTCAGAACCGTGTATGCTAGTGTTTTGAAATTTCATATATGAGTTCCTCGTGAAAAAATAGTTGACCCGTATTTTTTTTCTTGTCCAAATTATCTCCCCTTCTTGAATTATTTCCCCTTTAATTAAAAAACATAGAATTCTCGTTAACTTTTGGCGAAATTCTGAAAATATTTAATGGAGTTATGCCCCTTTTTGGATTTATACATTTTGGCTATAGGGAAACCTTTTAAACAAAATAACTGGAGAACCACTTGAGCTAGGCTCATGATATTTGGCAGTCTGTTTGCTACTAAGGCATAGATGACCTGAATAACTTTTGTTTAAAATCTGTAAATATTTGACAGGTTTATTTTTAATGCAAATGATCATGAGGTACTGTTTACTGTCCCATTTAGGGACAAGTATATGGTTGGGGGCATAGTGTTTCACAAACACAATTTCTAGTTTCATATGAAGTGACCATAAGCACTGACCACAAGTGTAACATCTGTTTCTGAGATCCTGTATTTCCCTTATGCAAATAGTGAATGTCATCACGTGAACAAGTCCGTGAAACAAAGACCACCCTATACCCCAGTTTCTATAGAGAAAACTGGGGTTTAAGGGGGTAAACATTATTATAGCCCCGCTTTGAAAAAGTGGGGGCTATATTGGATTTGGCTTGTCCGGAATTCCGTCTGTAATCTGTCCGGAATTCCGTCTGTCTGTCTGTCTGTCTGTCTGTAATATTTGATAGTGGGTACCTTGTTACCGCAACTCCTCTTACAGTTCTAGGTCAATCCTTTTGAAACTTTACAGGTGTTTTCATATAGGTCTGAAGATGTGCATATTCTTTTTTCATTATCCTTAAATAATTTTTTTCACTTATTTCACCTTTTTTAACTTAGACTATTTTTGCGATCTAATAATGTTAAAATGTATAGGGAGTAGCTACCTTGTTACCGCAACTCCTCTTACAGTTCTAGGTCAATCCTTTTTAAACTTTACAGGTGTTTTCATATAGGTCTTAAGATATGCATATTCTTTTTTCATTATCCTTAAATAATTTTTTTCGCTTATTTCACCTTTTTTAACTTAGACAATTTTTGAGATCTACTAATCTTAAAATGTATAGGGAGTAGCTACCTTGTTACCGCAACTTCTCTTACAGTTCTAGGTCAATCCTTTTGAAACTTTACAGGTGTTTTCATATAGGTCTGAAGATGTGCATATTCTTTTTTCATTATCCTTAAATAATTTTTTTCACTTATTTCACCTTTTTTAACTTAAACTATTTTTGAGATCTACTAATGTTAAAATGTATAGGGAGTAGCTACCTTGTTACCGCAACTCCTCTTACAGTTCTAGGTCAATCCTTTTGAAACTTTACAGGTGTTTTCATATAGGTCTGAAGATATGCATATTCTTTTTTCATTATCCTTAAATAATTTTTTCACTTATTTCTACTTTTTTAACTTAGACAATTTTTGAGATCTACTAATGTTAAAATGTATAGGGAGTAGCTACCTTGTTACCGCAACTCCTCTTACATTTCTAGGTCAGTCCTTTTGAAACTTTACAGGTGTTTTCATATAGGTCTGAAGATGTGCATATTCTTTTTTCATTATCCTTAAATAATTCTTTTCACTTATTTCACCTTTTTTAACTTAGACAATTTTTGAGATCTACTAATGTTAAAATGTATAGGGAGTAGCTACCTTGTTACCGCAACTCCTCTTACATTTCTAGGTCAGTCCTTTTGAAACTTTACAGGTGTTTTCATATAGGTCTGAAGATGTGCATATTCTTTTTTCATTATCCTTAAATAATTCTTTTCACTTATTTCACCTTTCTTAACTGAGACAATTTTTGAGATCTACTAATGTTAAAATGTATAGGGAGTAGCTACCTTGTGACCACAACTCCTCTTACAGTTCTAGGTCAATCCTTTTGAAACTTTACAAGTGTTTTCATATAGGTCTGAAGATGTGCATATTCTTTTTTCATTATCCTTAAATAATTTTTTTCACTTATTTCACCTTTTTTAACTTAGACAATTTTTGAGATCTACTAATGTTAAAATGTATAGGGAGTAGCTACCTTGTTACCGCAACTCCTCTTACAGTTCTAGGTCAATCCTTTTGAAACTTTACAGGTGTTTTCATATATGTCTGAAGATATGCATATTCTTTTTTCATTATCCTTAAATAATTTTTTTCACTTATTTCACCTTTTTATAGCCCCGCTTTGAAAAAGTGGGGGCTATATTGGATTTGGCTTGTCCGGAATTCCGTCTGTAATCTGTCAGGAATTCCGTCTGTCTGTCTGTCTGTCTGTAATATTTGATAGTGGGTACCTTGTTACCGCAACGCCTCTTACAGTTCTAGGTCAATCCTTTTGAAACTTTACAGGTGTTTTCATATAGGTCTGAAGATGTGCATATTCTTTTTTCATTATCCTTAAATAATTTTTTTCACTTATTTCACCTTTTTTAACTTTAAGACTATTTTTGAGATCTACTAATGTTAAAATGTAAAGGGAGTAGCTACCTTGTTACCGCAACTCCTCTTACAGTTCTAGGTCAATCCTTTTGAAACTTTACAGGTGTTTTCATATAGGTCTGAAGATATGCATATTCTTTTTTCATTATCCTTAAATAATTTTTTTCACTTATTTCACCTTTTTTAACTTAGACAATTTTTGGGATCTACTAATGTTAAAATGTATAGGGAGCAGCTACCTTGTTACCGCAACTCCTCTTACAGTTCTAGGTCAATCCTTTTGAAACTTTACAGGTGTTTTCATATAGGTCTGAAGATGTGCATATTCTTTTTTCATTATCCTTAAATAATTTTTTTCACTTATTTCACCTTTTTTAACTTAGACAATTTTTGAGATCTACTAATGTTAAAATGTATAGGGAGTAGCTACCTTGTGACCACAACTCCTCTTACAGTTCTAGGTCAATCCTTTTGAAACTTTACAGGTGTTTTCATATAGGTCTGAAGATGTGCATATTCTTTTTTCATCATCCTTAAATAATTTTTTCACTTATTTCACCTTTTTTAACTTAGACAATTTTTGAGATCTACTAATGTTAAAATGTATAGGGAGTAGCTACCTTGTGACCACAACTCCTCTTACAGTTCTAGGTCAATCCTTTTGAAACTTTACAGGTGTTTTCATATAGGTCTGAAGATGTGCATATTCTTTTTTCATTATCCTTAAATAATTTTTTTCACTTATTTCACCTTTTTTAACTTAGACATTTTTTGAGATCTACTAATGTTAAAATGTATAGGGAGCAGCTACCTTGTGATCGCAACTCCTCTTACAGTTCTAGTCAATCCTTTTGAAATTTAACAGGTGTTTTCATATAGGTCTGAAGATGTGCATGTGCTTTTTTCATTATCCAAAACCTATTTTTTAACTTAGACTGTTTTTCAGATCTAATAACGCGAAAAGTCTATAAGGCGTGGGTACCTTGTTAGGGATTTAACCCTCTCGCAAGTCTTAACCTTTAATTCATGAGTCTTTCTCCTCTGACAGGGCTATAGCGGGGCTATAGTCAGATCCTCTGACAGTTCTAGTTTTCCTTATTTCTGCTCTGAGACATAGGTTGTGGGTACTTGTTAGAACCGCCTCAATGAGGCGGTTCTAACGAGTACCCAAAACCTATGTTCTGAGTATAAATAAGAAAAATATCATAAATTTTCATCAGAAAAAATACCTTTTTTTGAGGTATGAAAAAAGCACTACATCACACGGATGTGTTATCGTAATGGTTGTGACAAAGATTTCCTGCAGTTATGTGCTAGTTTGTTCAAGCTTTCCCTGTGCTGGTCAGTTCTTTTCTCACGGATTGGCTCAAGCATGTCAAATGTAAATTAAAGTATCATTTGATTTTATTTTGTTATGACAGTGTTGTATTAATCACACATATTTAATTTGATTATATTATGATTATCAGTAATTGCTTTTGAATTAGAAAAAAATCATACCTGTCAACTTTCTGTGTCATTACGATAACACACCCGTGCGACATTGTGCATTTTTTTTCACATCTCCAAAATGGCTATTTTTCTGATGAAAATTTGTGATAGTTTTCTTAATTATACTGCAAACAAAGGTTGCGGGTGCTCGTTAGAACCGCCTGTTTGAGGGGGTTCTAACAAGTACCCACAGCCTATTTCTTGGAGCAGAAATGGGACAGATAATGTATACCCCCATAAACCCCTGTTTGCTCTATAGAAAGTGGGGTTTAGGGGATGTTCATTTCATGGACTTGTTCACGTGATGCCATATTTTGGGGCCAAGGTGACAGGCAACTCCACCGATTCAGCTAAACAAATAAGATGATTTGTATTTTCTTTTGTTAAAGAAGACTAAAATATAAAACTATATCTGAAAATGTTGTCTGCTTATGTCATCTGTTGAATTCTTTTGCAAACTTTTTAAAACTATTTTTGCATACAGGCAATTTGTGGGCCCAGATCAGACTGTATACAGGAGCAGTCTGAGCTAGTTCCACACTGTTTGCAAAATGTTACTTTTAAGGTAACTGGCAGACAGCAAAGCAGACAACAAGTGTCGTGATTGGCATTTTATGGGTTAAAAGCATTTTTGATTTTTAGACATGGAAAGACAGGCAAAATCACTGTTGTATGCTTTGTATGATATATAGTTTATAGTCTGCTTCAGAAGGTTTATACATGTATGTATGTGTATTAGGTTTATGTTAGAAATGGCCCAGAGATGGTATAGTGTTTTTTCATGCTCAACTCAGCTCAACATGAAATGTGTTCTGCTAATATTGAAATATCAAGTTAGAGTTGCAATTTTGACATGGCACAACTCCTGGCAGTCAATATTTATGAGAGTTACCATATACATGGTAATTTCATGGGTTCAACTTTTCATGCTTTCGAGCAAAAGACAGGCATATCATGTTTCAGATTTTTTGTGGTCTCCACTCTCTAGTATGTTCAAAAATTAAAACTGCTTGTATACTGGTTTGATAGTTTGAATTCCCTGATAGGTATATGATTCCAATGCAGAATGCAAGTTTGTTTTCACTGATATATTTGTGTACAAACACTCATATCCCTGGTGATTGCAATGGAAAGCAGGTACTGCGAGAAAATAATAGGACTGGTAATATAAAAATTTTCAGAGGCAAGTGAAATAGATCTTTAGCTAAACAACTGCAAAATTTTCTGCAGTATAATTTACAGACTTCGTTAAGGTGATGAGCAGTTCAATTGTTCATTCTCAAGTTGTGCAGGAAAAAGAGTACTATAACCAGAGGGTCAGGTCAAAAATACCCAGAACTCGGGATAAAGAAGAACAACAAGGGTAACTTTGCTTAGCCTCATCCTGCTGAATAATAAATTTAGCCACACCCTATCTGGCATTGAAACAATCAGATATTATTTGATGTAATTTATTCCTACAAATTCACAAGCTGAATGTCAAACAGTGTAGATCCTGATCAGATGGCTTCTTCAGAAACAATCTGATCTGGATCTGCAGTGTTTGCAATAGTAGGGGTTGCCATGATCAGCAGGATGAGGGTTAACCCTTATCTTGCTGTTCACGACAACCCCTATCTTTGCAAACAGTGTAGATCCAGATCAGATGGCTTCTGAAGAAGCCATCTGATCAGGATCTACACTGTTTGGCATTTAGTTTATGAATTTGTAGCAATAAATTACATCAAGTAATTTGATTGGTTGATAGACAGAAATGGGTGTGGCTTATATGAATATTCAGCAAGAGAAGGGTTAATATTTACTACCACAAAGCATAGACAGCAGTGGTGGGTCAGTTGTCTCCTGAGTGTAGGCTTAGCATATAGTCGTGAACAGGAGTTTGACTGTTTTGTTATGCTCCCCAGAGAATTTCGGGGGAGCATATAGTCGCCTCTTCGTCCGGGAGTCTGTGCGTCCGTCACACTCTTGTCAATGCAAATTCTCAGAAACTACTGGGCGGATTTCAATGAAACTTCATGGGACTATTAAGTATCGAAGGTGGATGCACATATCACCTGCGTGTTTTGGTTTGACGATTTTTCCAACAGTTATGGCCCTTTGATGAATTCTGTATGAATATATAGGGTACTGTTCGTGTCCACGCGAATTCTCAGCAACTACTTGCAGAAATTCAACGAAACTTCAATGGAACCTTAAGCAGCAATAGAGGATGAGCATATTATCCGTGCTATCTGGTTAGATGATTCGTCACAGGGTTATGGTACTTTGTTTAAAGCTGCAGTGGTAGGTCACTGTGGCTATTTTTAGAAAAAACTTTATCACACTCTGGTGCCTACATTTATGGATGGATTTTAATATAACTTCGCACAAATGTTGGGTATTATATCTTGAGCATGTTCGACTTTCAGGGTCCTGGGCTTAAGGTCAAGGTCACTGCGGCTATTTTTAGAAAAAACTTTGTCATAGCTCTAGCGTCGTCATTTGCTGATGGATTTTAATATAACTTTAGTTTGACTTTCAGGGTCCTGGGGTCAAGGTCAAGGTCACTGCGGCTATTTTTAGAAAAACTTTGTCATCGCTCTAGTGCCTACATTTATTGGTGGATTTTAATATAATTTCACACAAATGTTGGGTATGATAATATCTCAAGCAAGTTTGACTTTCAGGGTCCTGGGGTCAAGGTCAAGGTCACTGCGGCTATTTTTAGAAAAACTTTGTCATCGCTCTAGCATATACATTTGCTGATGGATTTTAATATAATTTTCGAACCCGTCTGATATTTTATATGCATGTAAAGGCACCCAATACCGAACCATACCTGGCGACAGTCCTATGAGGATTGCCTCTGTGTATGAGAGTAAGTTTCCAATAATTTGTATTAAATAGTTCTTCCTTTCATTTATTCAGACTTTTGTGTTGCTGATGTTTGTATGACAGTGCCATCAGGCAAGCTAATCTGTCCACTGACAGGTTTGTTATACTCCATTTTGAAGTACAGTGAGTATACATACTGCTCTTTAACTGGGATAATGTTTCCTGTTCCGACTTTTGCATGTTCGGGGAGCATCCATCGGTTTCACCGATATTCCTGTTTAACCCAGTTTTACCCTTCTCTTGCTGAATATTCATTTTAGCCACACCCATCTCTGACTTTGATGTAATTTATTCCTACAAATTCATTGACTGAAGGTCAAACAGTGTAGATCCTGATCAGATGGCTTCTTCAGAAGCCATCTGATCTGGATCTACACTGTTTGCAAAGATAGGGGTTGTCGTGAACAGCAAGATAAGGGTTAAATACCAGGGCCCAGTTGTTCAAAGCATCGTTAGCTTAACGAGCTCGTTAGTGGTCATATTGTTAACTGTTCTAGCAAGTTTAATATGTAAAATTTTGGAATTTTTGCTGAAAAAATGTGAGCAGCTTTTGCATCTGCAAAAGCTGCTCACATTTTTTCAGCAAAAATATTAGCATATTTGCCATATTTAATGATCAAAGTTTTAATGATACGTTAACTAACGACGTCGTTAGTTTTGAACAACTGGCCCCAGTACTTCAAACAAACCGTGCAGAACCTGCAGTGTCTTATCTGTGCCTGAACTGTTTGTCAATGTCCAGTCCATGTTTTACAGATAAATGTCTTTACACAGCACTCTGAAGTTACAACAAAAATAAGCTATAAATAACCACTTCCAGGATTTATTACAAATGCCATAGTGATGGTCACATGGACATCAGCAGTAAAACTTGGCTTGAATATATAGGTATCTGTGGGTCGATTGATAACTAGTTGCTCCAAAAATAAGTACCACAAGACTGTTGCTGACCATATACAAAGTCCGGTAACGGTTCTTTATAGCAGCTCTTTTCTTCTTGTGATGTTTGGTTATCTGTAAAATCTGGACTTGTTCTGGAAAAATGTGATGTCTGATCATCGTCTCCACTGTTTGCTTAGAATACTGGCATTTACATTGTGTCAGAACTATTTTTCCTAGCCTTCACTCTGAGACCATCAACCCAGCAGAGCTGTCAATGCTTTGATCAGTCTTTGCATCTGTAGAGCTAGATAGAGCCTTTGTTGTTTGTACTATGGATAGGAAAGTTTTGGCTACATTTGAGCTCTGTGCAGACAGAGAAGGCTGTCTTGAAGTGCAGGCCAATTTGAGCCTTTGCTCACATTTCGAAAACACACCTATACAAATACATTATAAACTTTATCGCCGAAATAATAAATATTTTATGGTGAAAAATTGGGATATTTTTCTTAATTCTGTTCAAAATATACATTGTGGGTACTCGTCAGAGGTTCTAACGAGTACCCACAAACTATATTTTAGAGCAGAAATAAGAAAATTAGGTTTACCCCTGTAAACCCCAGTTTTACAATATAAAAGTGGGGTTCAAGGGGATCAAAATTATATAGGCGTGTTTTCGTGATGAGAACCTATATTCATGTCTTTGCCTGACATGGCACAGTAGGGTCAGTTATGAAAAGCTGCTTGTCAAGATAAAACTTAAGTTTCTGCACCTTTAATCACTTCTGTTGCGAATCCCTATGCATTTGTGCGGAAGACTGCAATGAGCTTGCCATGGCAAAACTTGCAGTGTAATGAGCAGACTTTATTACCCTTGATTTTATAAAATTGAGTAAGTAAGTAAGTAAAGACTTTATTTTATGAGGGTGACTACATTAAGCATATAAGTGAAGCTAATCTTCCATGAGGCCCTCAAGATATGATACAAATATACATAATAAACAGTTCTGTACAATATAAAACAAGTACAAAGTATGCAGAAGATGCACAATGCATAATTATGTACTGTGACATGCTCCACAAATTATTGAACTCAGTTA
The DNA here is from genome assembly GCA_963580285.1 of Lucinisca nassula. Lineage (NCBI taxonomy): Eukaryota > Metazoa > Mollusca > Bivalvia > Lucinida > Lucinidae > Lucinisca > Lucinisca nassula. Next base: position 144,246,444 of record OY757017.1, read on the forward strand.
AATTATTTGAGTCTGAACCAGGATAGAAACTCGATATGCTCATCATGCAAATATGATTGGGCATCTCAGAATAATCCTAACAAGGTAAAAGTAACAATGTTTCCCAACTGCTTGCTAAGAAGCTAGGAAGAGACTATTGCAATTCAGGTATAGTAATTCAATTACATACAAAATAAGACATAAAAATTACTAAACAAAACAAAAATGCACAGGAAGACTGTGAAACCTTTACCAGTTCATATGTATTTTAATCACAGGGGCTAACATAGACTAGTTATTTCGTTAGCCATTTCACACATCGGTTGTGAAAAGTTTCAAGAGTTGGTGCACATTTAATATCTTTAGGTAAACTGTTCCATATGAAACATCCTGAATAATGCATGCTTTGCTTAAAGCATTCCTTTTTAGGTTGAGGAGGAATGAAACAGCAAGATGCTGATGATCTTAGATTAACAGACTTATTAATTTCATTTCTCAATATAAATTTTTCAGAAATACATACAGGTGTCAGCTCATTTTATACCTTAAACATAAACTTTGCTTTTCTAAGGAACAATCGATCATAAAAGGACAGTATTTTCAAAGAACTCATAGCTTCTTGTGAGTCTTCAACATTGTAATCCAGAATAACTCTACATGCGCGTTTTTGAAGCCGATAAATTTTCATTTTATTAGATTCTGAAGTGCTACCCCATACAATGTTACAAAAATCAATGTGAGTCTTCCCTTACTGATCTCTGGATAGCCCAATAATATAGCAGGCCCATTCAGGTAACAATAACAGATTAAACCATGGTGATTTACAGGCTTATTTGAGTCTTCGCTGGTTGTAGATGTCATGTATGTTTTCTGTGAATAGCTCTAATGGGTGCCATTGTTTAACACAGAAATAGCCACAGCATGCATAATGAGCAGGGTAGAAATTAAAACAAGGCTTTCAAGGTACTTTCATTAAAATGTATTTTGACTTCAATCAAGTAATTTAATGACATATGAATAAAGCAGCAGTCACAATATTTGAAATCCTTGACAATGAGAATGACATCTCAGCAGTTTTATGAATACAAGAGAAAAGCAAACCATTTGTTTGAGAGTTGTTAGTTCTCAATTGAAAGTTAACCCTTCCAACCCTGCCGACTGGTAGAGGTTACAAAACCTATGCAGACAATGTAGATCTAGACGAGGCAGCTCATAATGAGCCATCTCATCTGTTAACACTGTTTGCCATCTTACACGTTTGTGACTAAATCCTCTGTTTACAAGAATGGATGTCTCCCAGAGTCTAATTAAGAAACTCGGGGGGGGGGGGGGGGGGGGGGGGGGGGGGGAAGGGTTGAAAGGCTCCATGTCTGTGAGCAATATGCTAGTAGCCACTCGTCACACACCCATTTTGACAAGGTGTGGCGGGAGGTTAAATTTGTTGGCATTTTAAGGGGGAATGGATACACCTTCAGGGAAGGTAACTCCTGCAAAAATATTTTTGTCTCCCATAGCAATAGGGGTAAACTCTTAAAGGAAAGAATTTGCTCCCCCTTAAGAGTAGACCCTTTTTTTCCCATTGGAAGGTGACCCTTTTTTTCCCATTGGAAGGTTTATAGAAAAGCACACAGGAAATTCCAAAAGTTGTCTCCCCTTGAAAAATGGTGGAAAAATCTGCCTAGTGTATCTATTCCCCTTAAGTTATGAGCGGAAAAAATTCTTCAGCTGTAAGCTTCATAACCTTGGGGGCCAATACACCTCAACACCCATTATCTTGTCACTGCAGACAATAATATCCTTATTTGGGTCTGCAGAAGCAATTATTTACTTTTTAGTATCAGCAATTCCTTTTTCATGAAATTTTTATGCCCCCAACTTTAAAAAAGTTGGGGGGCATATTGCTTCTGGCTTGTTCGTCCGTTCGTACGTCACGCTTTCTTGTGCATAGCATATCTTTAGAACCGTGTATGCTAGTGTTTTGAAATTTCATATATGGGTTCCTCATGAAAAAATAGTTGACCCGTATTTTTTTTCTTGTCCAAATTATCTCCCCTTCTTGAATTATTTCCCCTTTAATTAAATAACATAGAATTCTCGTTAGCAAGATATCTCAAAAAGTATTTGAGCTACAGCCTTGATATTTGGTATAGTGATTGGGACTAAGGAGGAGATTACCTGATTAAATTTTCAACCAATTCTATAAAATTTTGTTAGAGTTATGGCCCTTTGTAATTTTTTGCCACTCAATTGTGTTGCTTTCTGGTGCATAGCATATCTTTAGAACCGTGTATGCTAGTGTTTTGAAATTTCATATATGGGTTCCTCATGAAAAAATAGTTGACCTGTATTTTTTTTCTTGTCCAAATTATCTCCCCTTCTTGAATTATTTCCCCTTTAATTAAAAAACATAGAATTCTCGTTAGCAAGATATCTCAAAAAGTATTTAAGCTACAGCCCTGATACATGGTATAGTGATTGGGACTAAGGAGGAGACTACCTGATTAAAGTTTCAACCAATTCTATAAAATTTTGTTAAAGTTATGGCCCTTTATAATTTTTTGCCTCTCAATTTTGTTTCTTTCTGGTTCTTCTAAAATTTCAGCATTGCAGCCAAATAAAAAAAAGATATCTCAATTACTGTTAGGGACAAGCAGTGTTAGGGTCAAGCAGTGTTAGGGTCAAGCAGTTGGGGGCATTGTGTTTCATAAACACTGGCTCTAGTTTACACATATTGTACCAGAGCTAGGACCAAGCCAAAATCTGTCAGAAACCCAAATGAAACTGATACTAATCCGTGTCATAACACCAGTGAAATGATATACATGTCTGTATAATCCTCGTAAGGACTAAACACAAAAATCAAATGTAATATTCTAAGGTTGATCAATGTCATTGATCATTTAAATAAAGTTTAATCAGATGCAGGAGTAAAGTGATGAGAAATAAACATGATAATGTGTTGTTGATTTTCCAGTTTTCCTTCCAATACCAAGCTTCAAGGTCCCTGCCCATGGGACAGGCTTTCTGATGCCTCGACAACAGGATTGAAAGACAATAACCCTTACAATGCTTATTATATTTAAGTCTTCTTAATTTTGCTATCAGGCTGGGACATGCTTGTCTTTTGGTCACATTTCTAGTTTTATTTTATCTTGAAAATGTGATTTGTGTACATCAATGAGGCGATTCTAATATGTATACACAACAAACGTTATCAACGAAAAAAATAGCCATCGGAAGAGATGGCAAATCCCCCGACCAAAAGCCAATATGGCCTTCAGAAGATTGTTCACCAATAGAAAGTGCACCAGAATTAAACCAGCAATATATCACAAAAGCATTGCAGCTATGGCCATCACAAGATTATACTGTCAGGGGAGATAACTAAACAAGAGGCCCATGGGCCATGATGCTCACCAGAGCTCAGGCGGGCACTGCCCACTGGCAGCCATGTATGGTTTTAATTTATTGATTATAAAGTCGCCAAAATGAACCCCCATTCCATGTGGACTCTGTATCTGAAATATTAGGCCTTTTTATGAAGTGGAGGGGTGGGAGATGATCCAACAGAGCCTAATATGAAACCATTGAATGCATCTTATCATAAGGAACAAGAAAATATATGGTTTATGGGTGGGGGTCTTAACGGTTTCTGAGATATTGGGCCTTTTATGAAGTGGAGGGGGTGGGGAATGTCCAGGGAACATCCCAAGAGACCCCATGGTTGATGTCTCTGAATGCGTTTTATCATAAGAAACAAGAATATATATATGGTTTAGGGGTGGGAATCTGATAGGTTTCTGAGATTTATCTCCTTTAATGAAGTGGCAGGGTGGGGCATGGCCCCGGCACATCCCTGAAGACCCCTAGGTTGGAATCACTGAATGCGTCTTATCATAAAGAACAAGAATATATATGGATAAGGGGTGGGGATCTTAACGGTTTCTGAGAATTTGGACCTTTTATGGAGTGGAGGGGGTGGGACATGACCCGGGCGGATCCCAGAGGACCCCCAGGTTGGTGTAACTGAATGCGTCTTATCATAAGAAACAAGAATATATATGGTTTTGGGGTCTGAAAGGTTGCTGAGATATATCGCCTTTTATGAAGTGGAGGTGTGGGGCAATGGCACATCCCGGGAGACCCCTAGGTTGGTATCACTGAATGCGTCTTATCATCAGAAACAAGAATATATATGGTTTAGGGGTGGGGATCTGAACGGTTTCTGAGAAATTGGGCCTTTTTTGAAGTGGAGGGGGTGGGGCTTGGCCCCGGGCACTTCCCAGGGGACCCCCAGGTTGTTGTCACTGAATGCGTCTTATCATAAGAAACAAAAATATATATGGTTTTGGATTGGGGATCTGAATGGTTTCTGAGATATATGGCCTTTTATGTAGTGGAGGGGGTGAGGCTTGGCCCCGGTACATCCCGGGGCCCCCAGGTTAGTGTAACTGAATGTGTCTTATCATAAGAAACAATAATATATATGGTTTAGGGGTTGGGATCTGTAAGGTTTCCGAGATATTGGGCCTTTTATGAGTGAGTGTTTTAGTTTAACGTCCCACCAACAGCTAAGGTCATACGGAGACGGGACCTCGGTTTAAAGACTCATCCGAAAGTCTGGAGAAGCCCGGGATCGAACCTGCGACCCCTGGTTTACAAGGCGAGTAGCGTAACCACTTGACCACGGAGGCTTCTAGGGCCTTTTATGAAGTGGAGGGGGTGGTCAAGGCCCCAGTGCATCTGGGGGGCCCTCAGGTTGTGTCAATGAATGTGTCTTATCATAAGGAACAATAATATATATATTTTTGGGGAGGGGATCTGTAAGGTTTTGGAGTTATGGCCATCACAAGGTAATATTGTCAGGGGAGATAATAAACAAGAGGCCCATGGGCCACTATGCTCACCAGAGCTCAGGGGGCACTGCCCACTGGCAGCAATGTATTTTAATTAACCATGGAAGCCCTGCGCCCAAGGATACTACAGATAGAATTTGGACCCAATCAACCTAGTGTCCACAGAGGTCTGATGTGACATCATGTCACTTGAATGTGTTATTGCAGGACAACAGATGACAATTGACAAATTCCCATCTGTGGCAACTAACAGGCCTAAAAGAACATTATTAAAGGAACATTTCTATGTAAGTTTGACAAATTCCTATGTAAGTTTGACAAAATATCTTGAAAGGCATGAATGTCATTTTTCAATTTTCCTCATTTATAAGTCAATGGAAATTCTTAACTTGCCATAGCAAACAAACCAAAGAGCCAAATTTCATAAACCAGAGCTCAGGTGGGCACTGCCCATGACATTGTATTTTAACAGGATATGATTTTAATCTACCAATTATAAAGTCTCCTAAACAAAGCCCATACCCAAAGGAGCACTCATGTGGACTGTATCTGAACTAGAATTGTTTTCTAAGAAAACAGATGTCCCCCCACCACACTCATTATTTCAAATTCTGCTTTTACCGGGAAAATGAGGACTTGGTCACAAAACCAAATCAAATCAGGTCACCAAAAGCTAATCAGTTCTTAAGACCATCCCACTGATATAATGTATCAAGTATGAACCAAATCCTTCCATTGGTTCAGGAGTTAGAGTGCAGACAAGCTTTTTTGGTCTAAAATTTGACAATGGTTTCAGCCCTGTGACCTTGAAAATTAGGTCAAGGTCACCAAAATCTAATCAGTTCTTAAGATCAGCCCACTGATATAATGTACCTAGTTTGAACCAAATCCATCCACTGGTTCAGGAGATAGAGTGCAGACAAGGCAATTTTCAACAGTCTAAGTCCCGTGGTGACCTTGAAAATTAGGTCAAGGTCACCAACATCTAATCAGTTCTTAAGACCAGCCCACTGATATAATGTACCAAGTTTGATCAAAATTCATCCACTGGTTCAGGAGAAAGAGTGCAGACAAGCCAATTTTTAAAAGTCTAACTCCCGTTGTGACCTTGAAAATTAGGTCAAGGTCACCAAAAGCTAATCAGTTCTTAAGACCATCCCACTGATATAATGTATCAAGTATGAACCAAATCCTTCCATTGGTTCAGGAGTTAGAGTGCAGACAAGCTTTTTTGGTCTAAAATTTGACAATGGTTTCAGCCCTGTGACCTTGAAAATTAGGTCAAGGTCACCAAAATCTAATCAGTTCTTAAGATCAGCCCACTGATATAATGTACCTAGTTTGAACCAAATCCATCCACTGGTTCAGGAGATAGAGTGCAGACAAGGCAATTTTCAACAGTCTAAGTCCCGTGGTGACCTTGAAAATTAGGTCAAGGTCACCAACATCTAATCAGTTCTTAAGACCAGCCCACTGATATAATGTACCAAGTTTGATCAAAATTCATCCACTGGTTCAGGAGAAAGAGTGCAGACAAGCCAATTTTTAAAAGTCTAACTCCCGTTGTGACCTTGAAAATTAGGTCAAGGTCACCAAAAGCTAATCAGTTCTTAAGACCATCCCACTGATATATTGTATCAAGTTTGATCAAAATTCATCCACTGGTTCAGGAGAAAGAGTGCAGACAAGCCAATTTTTAAAAGTCTAACTCCCGTTGTGACCTTGAAAATTCGGTCAAGGTCACCAAAAGCTAATCAGTTCTTAAGACCATCCCACTGATATATTGTATCAAGTATGAACCAAATCCTTCCATTGGTTCAGGAGTTAGAGTGCAGACAAGCTTTTTTGGTCGAAAATTTGACAATGGTTTCAGCCCTGTGACCTTGAAAATTAGGTCAAGGTCACCAAAATCTAATCAGTACTTTTTCCCCTCCCAACGGTGTATCTGTGTAAGTTTAATCAAAATCCATCCATGCATTCAGGAGATAGAGTGCAGACAAGAGGCAACGCCAACGACGACAGGATCCGCACCAAAACCAATATGTCCCCCTCCTTTTCGGGTGGGGGGACATAAATATTAGGTGTTTTATAAAGTAGAGAGGGTGGGGCATGAACCAAATGGAGCCCTGGACGGTGTCACTAAATGCATTTTATCAAAAGGAACAGGGACATCATGGTTTAGCAGTGGGGATATGTATGGCTCCTGAGATGTAAGGCTTTTTAAGCAGTGGAGGGATTCGGGCATGGTGGATCCCAGAAAAGCCTAAGATTGCTGTCACAGAATGTTGAATGGTTTCTGAGATATGGCTCCCTTTTATGAAGTGGATGGGAGAGAAATGACCCCTGCAGACTCCACAAGATGGGGGTGACTGAATGTGTCTAATAACAATGAACAAGAATATATGTGATTATGGGGTGAGGATTTGAATGGTTTCTGAGATATATGGCCTATTATGAAGTGGGGACTTATCATAAGGAAGAAGAATATAATGTGGTTAAGGGGTGAGGATCTGAACAGTTTCTGAGATATATGGCTTTTAATGAAGTAAAGGGGTGGGACATGGCCGGTGGCACCGAGATAAAAGGCATTTAATGAAGGGGGTGGGGCATGTCCCCAGCACATCCGGGGGAACCCCCAGGTTGGTGTCAATATGTCTTATCATAAGGAACAAGAATATATATGGTTTAGGGGTGGGGATCTGTAAGGTTTCTTAGATACAAGGCATTTTATGAAGTGGAGGGGGCGGGGCATGGCCCTGGCACAACCTACGAGACCCACAGGTTCACATAAAAGCATATGGCTGAGAGAAGTTTACTCAAGGAACCTATGAAAATTTTGTCAAAATGTCTGCAAAGGCTTGGTAGTTAATGCCATTTTTCAATTTTCCCAATTATAAGTCTATGGAAAATCTAAGTTGCCATAGCAACCAAGCTAAAGAGCCGAATTTCATAAAAAACACAAAACCTGTAAAGGCAAATATGGTGAATATTTCCATAAACTCTCAGCCTCATAGAGCGTAAGGTCTCTGAGGAGATGATTTTTTAAGTATTTTTTTCATTTTGGTTTTCATGGCAACCAATACAAATGAGCAGCAGCCCTAAATTCATATGGCAGAGAGTAGATTGTCTAAGGAACATTTCTATGAAAGTTTTGTCAAAATATCTGCAGAGGCTTGGCAGTAAATGCCATTTTTCAATTTTCCTCATTATAAGTCTATGGGAACTCTAAGTTGCCATAGCAACCAAACTAATAATCCGATTTTCATAGAAAACACAAACTTTCAATCCCCCCGCCCAAGGTTGCTACAGATCAAATTTGGGCCCAGTGGCTATAGAGGAGAAGTCGTTTGAAAGTGTTGACGACGGACATACGACGACGACGGACAACTGCCTATCCTATAAGCTCCCCCGGAGCCTTCGGCTCTGGTGAGCTAAAAAAACAGGGCACCCAGAGTCGTGGTTCTTGAATGTGACAACTGCATAACCTCATGTACAACTGTACCAAGTACCATCAATAGAGTATTGGAGATGTAGCCATCACAAGGTAGTGATTCTATATTATTGGAAGGGGAGATAACTCAAAAACCATGGCACCCAGAGTTGTGGTTCTTGTGCATGACACACCTTCTCGGCCTTGTGAACAACTGTGCCAGGTATCATCAATATATCTTAAAGGGTATTGAAGTTATGGCCATCACAAGGTAGTCACTCAGTTTTATTGGAAGGGGAGATAACTCAAAAACCATGACAACCAGAGTTGTGGTTCTTATGCATGACACGCTGTCTCAGCCTTGTGAACAACTGTGCCAGGTACCATCAACATATCTCGAAGGGTATTGGAGTTATGGGCATCACAAAGTACCGGTAGTCATTCTATTCTATTAAAAGGGGAGATAACTCAAAAAGTATGGCATCCAGAGTTCTGGTTCTTGCGCATAACACGCCGTCTCAGCCTTGGGAACAATTGTGCCAAGAACCAACAATGAATCTCAAAGGGTAGAGGAGTTATGGCCATCACAAGGTTGCGTCTACGGATGGACGGACGCCAGGCTGATCACTATATCCCCCGAACCTATTCGGTCTGGGGATAAAAACTTACGTCAGACGTAATCGAAGTGCACTCTTTCAAATGTAACTATTAACTTCTTCTTTACTGGAAACCGGCAGTATGTGGCGTCTGATCAACATGGCGTCTGATCAGGGCCTACACTGTTTGCAAAATGTTAAGCAATTTTCCAAATCAATTTTGAAGAAAACACAACCTGACACCCCTAAATTTTGAAATGGACTCTGCTATACATAAGGAGGAAGATTGCATCTGGTACAAAAAGGGTTAAAATAAGTAAAATGTTGCTTTCTATTGATTTGTAAATGGAAACGTGTCCAAAATGGTTTGAGATTTGGTACATGGAGACTTTATGCCTTTACATCATTCTTCAAATGGTGGGGTCATAAAAATTATGCCAAATATATTAATATCTGCAGTTATGGGAAAATGTTTCTCTAGGGTTTCAAGAACAAGATTTTGAAACAGGCGTGGTTAACAGGACATTACTGTATAAAGTTTGGTAACTTCTAAAATGTCTCCACCAATCTCAGGGTGCCATTTAGGATACATTTTCGTAAACTTTACCAGCGAAAAACGAAAATTTTAAGATGAAAAAGGGAGACATTTTTCTTATTTATGCTCAAAATATAGATTGTGGGTTCAAACGAGTACCCACAATCTATATTTTAGAGCAGAAATAAGAAAAGGTTTACCCATGTAAACTCCAGTTTTACAATGTAAAAGTGGGGTTCAAAATGAAAAAGGAGTGTTTTCATGGTGAAAGGGTCACTCATGGAACATTCTTTCAAAATTGTTTCCTTTTTTAAGAAAGAAATCTTCTATAGAACATATTTAACATCACTAGAGCTGGGGGGGGGGGGGGGGGGTTTGACAATACACAGCTGACTTGTTTTGTTGTTTTGAGTTATAACGTTCCCCGTCGACACTATAAAGGTCATTTTTGAGACGTTGCTTCCAATTTTGTGGGACTTTTACCCGACATTGAGATGAAATGACATCTCAAGCCCTGCAGCCTAATGAAACCAATAGGACAGGCAGACTCGCAATGCATTGCCTGGGCAAGCTTAGTTGGAGATGGTTTAAACGTTACGATAAAGTAACAAGTCAAGGTCATAGGTCAATAGGTTTGTATGAGTGGGAAGCCCTTGACACAAGGAACCTACATGCCGAATGTGAAGGCTCTATATTAAATGGTTCAATAGTTATGATTTTGGCCCCCGCCCATAGGGGCTTGAAGAAATATATGGGCTACATGATGCTTCCACACAGAGCTGAATCCCGCCCGCACACTAGTATTGGTAAACTGCTTAGAGGATCTAAGCCTGTCCGGGAACCCCGGTGTGAGGCGGACTGTCCATGCTAATAAACCCTATTGGTTTCATTGGGCGACAGGGCTTGAAATGTCATTTCATCTCAATGTCGGGTAAAAGTCCCACCAAATTGGATGCAACGTCTCCAAAAGGACCTTTACAGTGTTGACGGGGATGTTAACCCTTTACCACTCAGGGATTTTGTGAATTTCGCTGATTTTCACAGTGTTTCACCTGACAGCAACTTCAACTATCCATTGTTTCATAATGGATGGTCTGTTTTACACCAAACTCGGTATGAATGTTCATTGGGCAGTAGCCTTTCAAATGCATTCTTTCATGACTTGATCATTGTTGTCATGGTAAAGAGGGGGCATCTCAAAGTTGGCAAAAAGTGTGTTTTCACATGAATTTTTCACCACATTTTAATCTTCACACAGCTGTCAAGGCAACAATTAAGGTGTTTGACAATGGCCATTTTCACATGTTTTATCAGCATCAATTTTCAGGCATTTTTGACCCCAGACACCCTCAGATGTAAATTTTAGCGGCCGGCTGGGCCATACACCCAAAATTTTTCGGGATGTGAGGGGGGGGGGGGGGGGGGGGGTGGGGGTGGGGGGGGGGGGGGGTCCTATCCAGGGGTAGAAATGCAGATTTTAGGTGCTTCTGGGGCTTAAAATGGGGGGGGGAGGGGTGGAGTGCAGACACATAAAAACACGTATCTGAGTGGGAAAGGGTTAAACCTCAAATAAAACAAACAAATCAATAGTTATGATAAAGTCACAGGTCAAGGTCAGAAGTCAAAATTCCTTGTACGAGTCCTAAGCACTTGTCACAAGAAGCCTACATGCCAAATATGAAGGCTCATCTCAAACGGTTCAAAAGTTATGATAAAGTAGGTCAAGGTCACAGGTCAAAATATTTTGCATGAGTGGGAAAACCTTGTCACAAGAAACCCACATGCCAAATATGAAGGCTCTATCTCAAATGGTTAAAAAGTTATGACAAAGTCAAAGGGCAAGGTCACAGGTAAAACATGTTTGGTTGGGAAGCCCTTGTCACAAGGAATTTACATGCCAAACATGAATGTTCTATGTCAAATGGTTCAAAAGTTATGATAAAGGAGGTTACCGGTCATTTTGTTTATATGAGTGGGAAGCCCTTGTCAGTATGAGTGCGAAACTCTTGTCACAAGGAATCTATATACCAAATATGAAGGCACTATCTCAAATGGTTAAAAGTTATGACAAAGTAGTCAAAGGTCAAACTTTTTGTATGGGTTGGAAGCTCTGGTCACAAGGAACATGCATGCCAAATATGAAGACTTTTGAGATAAAGTTATGATAAAGTAGGTCACAGATCAAAGTCAAGGTCACAGGTCAAAATAGTTTTTATGAGAGGGAACCCTTGTCACAAGAAACCTACATGCCAAATATGAAAGACTATCTTGTATGGTTCAAAAGTTGTGACAACATAGGTCAAGGTCAGAGGTCAACATTTTTGTATGGGTGGGAAGCCTTTGTCACAAGGAACATACATGCCAATTATGAAAGCTATATCTCAAATGGTTCAAAAGTTATATTAAAGTAGTTCACAGGTCAATTTTTTGTGTTGGTGGGAAGCCCTTGTCTTAAGGAACCTACATGCCAAATATGAAGGCTCTAGCTCAAACAGTTCAAAAGTTTTGACAAAATGACCTATTGACCTAGTTTTTGATCCGACATGACCTCTGTGTTCACAAGGTTTTTCTACAATCTGCGTACCTACCTTCTTTTTGACCTAACATGACCCATATGCGAACTTGACCGAGATATTGTCAAGATGATCATTCTGAGCAAGACTTATAATGATTGGACCAAAACTGTGGCCTCCAGAGGGCTAACAAGGTTTTTCTATCATTTGACCTACTGACCTACTTTTTCACCGAACATGATCTATATCTGAACTTGATCCAGACATGGTAAAGGTAATCCTTCTGAGCAAGTCTGATGATGATCGGCCCAAAACTGTGCCCTCGCTCACAAGGTTTTTCTATGATTTGACCAATGACCTACTTTTTGACCTGACATGACCCATTACAGAACTTGTCCCAGACATTGTAATGATAATCATTCTGAATAAGTTTAGTTTATACTATTTCGATTGTGATGGAAGCTTCAAGCTTATTTAATCGCTCTCGAACACTCATTCCGGATGTTTTCGCGCGTACAAGAGAGAGGCAGTGACTATTACACCACTGTTACCCATTTACACCTGGATGGAGTGAGGCAGTGTCATTACCTGTCTTGCCCAAGGACACACCTCGATACCGGTCGCCGGATTTGAAGCAAAACCTCTCGATCATGAGTCGAACGCATTAACCACTGCACTATCGAGGCTGAACAAGTTTGATGATGATTGGACCAAAACTGTGGCCTCTAGAGTGCTCACAAGGTTTTTCTATGATTTGACCTGCTGACCTACTTTTTGACATGACATGACCCATATTCGAACTTGACCAAGATATTGTCAAGATGATCATTCTGACCAACTTTGATAATGATTGGACTAAACTGTGGCCACTGGAATGCTCAAGGTTTTTCTTTGATTTGACCTACTATTTGACCCGATATGACCCATATTCAAACTTGACCTAGATATTGTCATGATGATCATTCTGACCAAGTTTGATTATCATTGGACCAAAACTGTGGCCTCTAGAGTGGGCACAAGAAAAAGTTTACGCTTGCATGACTAACGATGACGACAGACATCTCATGGTCACAAAAGCTCACCCTGACCTTCAGTCAGGTGAGCTAAAAAATGAATAACAATTGTAAAATGTGTTGAATCTTTAGTGTTTTTAATGTATTAAAATCAAATTGTCAACAGCAGCAACCTAGCTTGCACTGCAAACAAAGCACAGCAAGAAGGTGATGTACGAATTTCTGTACCACATATAAATGTCATATTCGTTTCCAGTACCTAAAATAAACCTAACAATTCCGACATCTTGAGGACTTGCTGTGGTTCTCATAAAATTCTAAAATTTGTTTCATGATCCAGCATGGAGTCCAGAAGGTGCAGACAGAATGACAAACAGTGTAGATCCTGGGTCTGCACTGTTTGCTTAGACATGTATGTCATTACGGGATGCAAAGAGATGCTATCTTGTCTCTATGAAATTTTGTCTGTTGATCACTGGCACTGTAACACAGTTCCGTATAATACAAGGTTTAAAGATGGATTCCAAAAATTATAGATCATTATAGATCATATAGAAAATATGTAAAACTATACACTCATGGCTTGGAGAAATAGACTGGGCTGCATGGTGCTTCTGTGCAGAGCTGAAACTGACCCAACCTCAGTACTAGTAAACTGCTTAGGTTTAAGCTTGCCTAGGAAAAGTGATGCGAGTCGGACCTCTCCTTAAACCCTAGCCGTGTCTAGTGGCGGTAGGGCTTGAGATGTCATTTCATCTCAATGTTGGGTAAAGTCCAACAAAATCAGAAGCAACATCTCCAAAATGACCGAAATAGTGTTACGGGGATGTAAAACCTCAACTCAAACAAACACGCTTGGATATAACATGGTTGTTTAACAGTTTTAGCTTTAGACCCCAATAATAGTGTTATATAGAGGATGGGGATGATTATTTTTTTTCTGTTTTCTTTTTTTGAATGAATGCTGAGCACTTGGTGTAGAAATGAACAAAATAACCCTACATCACTTTTCCTTATATGAAATAAAGGCACTGCCTTTTGAGCAAACACTGATTTACACTCCTATAGTGGTGTGTAAAAATTTGCGCCCTATAATCATCGTGCTGACAAGTCATGGGATAGATGAAGGCCAAAAGATAAACACCTTCCTTCCTGACTTTAGCAAGACGTTTGACAATCTCTTACAGTGGATCCAGAGCTTCTCGACTGACAGGAAGTATGTTAGTGCCAGCCTCTTTGCTACAAAGCAAACACTTTGTATGTTTGCTGTTAAACTGGGGTTTACAAGGGTGTTCATTACATGGACTTGTTAACCCTTTCTGTACCAAATGGAATCTTCCTCCTTATATATAGCAGGAGTCCATTTCAAAATTTAGGGGTGTCGGGTTGTTTTTTCTTGAAATTTAACTTGGAAGATGGCTAAACTTTATGCAAACAGTGTAGGCCCAGATCAGACGCTGCAGAACGCGGCTTCAGATCTAGGCCTGCACTGTTTGCCGGGGTACCCGTTTTGGGGTTTCCGGTACTAAATGGGTTAATGTGATGTGGGTGGGGAGGTTATAAGCTGGAATCCTTAGATAAGGAAGAATGGTCAAGAGGATCCATTGGCTTGTGCTCGTGCAGCATTTTCTAGAATTTTTCTTTTCCATTCTTCATAATCCTGTTTTTTGTCCTCCTCTTCGTCGTCGTGTCTTGTCCTTTTAATTGGTATTTCCTCTGAAATGAAATAGGTACATGTACCTGGGTCCCGTTGTTCAAAGATGTCAGAATGTTACCTGTTCTAGTAAGTATAGGTTAGTATTTTTGCTGAAAAAAAAGTGAAGCTGTTGCAAAAACCGTTCACAGTTTTTTCAGCAATAATTTAAGTATACAATGAAATTTTGCTATTAAGACCACTTATAATTATGACCAATTCTCCTTTAAAAAGCGTATCTAAAATGTCGTCATTCTTTCTCTGTGTTTTCTGAGCTCAATATCTTTTAGAAAGAGACCACCTTTGGGGATGTCCAAAAGTGGTCTTAAAGACCACTTTTGAACAGTCCCAAAGATGGTCTTATTATAGGAATTTTATTGTATCTGCCATTATTAAATTATCAAAGTTTTAATGATATGTGAACTAAAGACATATGAACAAATGGCCCCTGCATAATAACAATTCACCACATTAACATTCTTAAAAGGAACTAGAAATGTGTCAATGACACAGATGCCCCCGCCTAGGGGCCCACCTCATCCCGAAAAAAATTATGTTACAACAACAGCTGTCATTGAACAGCATAACTCAAGTGTCCTTGAGGTTATTGGCATAGTTGGGGGTATTGCCAATTAAACCTTTGAACAAATCATTATCATCACACCAAATACAAACTCAATCCATCAAATGGTTGGGAAAATAGGACTTCTAAAAAACTTTAACATTAAAAATTTCTAAGTCTGCGATCTTGATTTTTGAAGTCATGGGGCAGGGGCGGGATATGGCTTAATGAAACTTTGGACCTGTATCTATTATGATTCCAAATATAAAGCAAATCCTCAAATATTTCCTTGGAAAACAAAAATTTCTGGGAATGTCATTCAGGAGATTATAGATGTTCACGCCTACAGAGTGTGTGTGTGTGTGAATTCGGGTTTAACGTCGCTTTCAACAATTTTTCAGTCATATCACGACAGTGTCTGGTTGCGACAGGGAGCTCAATGCTCACGTTTATAGTGCTGCCTCACTGAAGTATCATGTCCCAGACACATTACATGATACCACATCCAGTCACATTATCCTGACACTGGATCGACCAGTCCTAGCTCTACCCCGTAAATCTGAGTGCCAAGCGAGGAGCAGCTAGTACCATTTCTAACGACTTTGGTATGTCGCGGCCCGGGATCGAACCCGAGACCTCCCGTTCCCCGACGCCTACAGAGTAGGTAAGAGACTAACTTAAAAGTTCATTCATTTTTAAAGGTTCAATTTATGTGATGGTTGTACTGAAAATTGGTACAACACACAGAAAATGATGATGTATATGGTAGTTTGTACGTTTTTGCAACTTATTAGAAAAGGATTACATTATTGCACATTTTTTTTTTTTTTTTGTTGTTTGGGTTTTACGGCCCTTTCAAGATTATTTCACTCATATCGAGCCGATCGTTAATCATAGGTGGGCAAAAACCGGAGTACCCGGAGAAAAACCACCTGACCTTCCGTTGCAGAACTTGGCGTCTCACACGTGACCCGAGCGAGGCTCGAACCCACGACGGTGAGAGAGCTAATGACTAAGAGTCAGCCCTCTTATCCATTAGGCCACGGAGGCCCGAACATTATTGCACATACAGAAGGGACAATATCATTGCACATACACCAAGGATATACAATGTACATGATTGTAATGAGGAAGGTTTCTTTGGCTGACACTGTTGCCCAAACAAACCAGAATTCAGCTGGAGGCTACTGTAACAATCCGAAGTATTGGAACAGACAGGCCAAAGCAAACAGTGCAGACCCAAATGAGACTGCAGTCTGATCAGGATCTGCACTGTTTGCCATTGCGTATGCACCTTTTAGACTCCTTGCTGGATTATGAAACAATTCTGTTAAAGTTTTAGGAGAATTACAGCAAGTTCTAAAAGTGTCCGAATTTTTAGGATTTTTACCGTACGTCATGCGCTGTATGGACTTGAACGGTGAAAGCTAGGGTTGTTGGAAATACTTTACGAACATATATTGTGCCATGCTTAAAGCAGATGCAAAAAAAAAACAAGAAGCAGTCTGAGGGACGACCAGTCCCGCTGCACTTTGTATCAAGGCTCAACCTTGTGACCTTCACCTGTGACCTTGACATGATTTATTTATGGGTACTGCACAGCAGCACACTGAGGGGTATATTTCATATAAGTTTAATGAAAATTCTTCCAGGTATAAAGGAGATATGGAATAGACACAAAATTCCAAGTTTCAAACTTGTAACCTTCACCTGTGACCTTGAGTTGGCATGGTTTATTTATGGTTTCTGCACATCAGCTCACTGAGGGGGATATTTGATGAAAGTTTAATGAAAATCCTTCCAGGGGTAAAGGAGATATGGAACAGACACAAAATACATGTACGAAGTTTCAAACTTGTGACCTTCAACTGTGACCTTGAGTCGGCATGGTTTATTTATGTGTTCTGCATATCAACTCACTGAGGGGTACATTTGACCAAAGTTTAATGAAAATCCTTTAAAGGGTAAAGGAGGTATGGAATGGACACAAAATTCAAAGTTTTAAACGCGTGACCTTCCAATGTGACCTTGACCTGAAGTCGGTATAATTCATTTATGGGCTCTGCACATGTGCTCACTGAAGGGGATAATTGACCAAAGTTTAATGAAAATCCTTTGAGGGGTACAGGAGATATGGAACGGACACAAAATTCAAAGTTTTAAACTCGTGACCTTCAAATGTGACCTTGGACTTGAGTCAGAATGGTTCATATATGGATTCTGCACATCAGCTCACTGAGGGGGATAATTTACCAAAGTTTAATGAGAATCCTTGCAGGGGTAAAGAAGATATGGAACAGACACAAAATTCAAAGTTTCAAACTCTTGACCTTCAGATGTGACCTTAGTTTATACTAATTTATTTTAGTTCGACTGCGATGAAAGCTTCAAGCTTATTGAGTCGCTCTCAAACACTCATTCCGGGTATTTTCATGTGTGCGCGAGAGAGAGGCAGTGGCTTTTACACCACTGCTACCTATTTACACCTGGGTGGAGTGGGGCAGTGTCATTACGTGTCTTGCCCAAGGACACACCTCAATAATGGTGGCCAGATTCGAACGCATAACCTCTCGTTCATAAGTCGAACACGCCAACCACTGAGCTATCGAGGCTGATGTGACCTTGACATTGAGTCGGGATGGTTCATTTATGGCTTCTGCACATCAGCTCACGAAAAAGAATATTTGACCAAATTTAATGAAAATCCTTCCAAGGGTAAAGGAGAATGGTCACAAAATTCCAAGTTTTACACTCACTGTGACCTTGACCTTGAGTCGGCATGGTTCATTTATGGGTTCTGCACATCAGCCCATTGAGACGAATAATTGACCAAAGTTGAATGAAAATCTATCAAACGGTTCAGGAGATATGGAGCGGACCAGAAGTGTGCCGGACAGACAGATGGACAGACGGAAAGGTGGATGGACGAAGGACATTCCTATAATCCCATAGGAACTGGGCCATTTGTAACCACATTTCGTCTTCTGAAAGCCTTCAGGAACAAGAAAATGAAAACTAACTAATATGAGTTTGGTCACATGACCACTATGGCTGCCATAACCATATAAGGTAAAAAAAACTTTCAGAAATCTTTTTCTCCAGAACTGGCTGTTTGATTTTTCTGAAGCTCGGTACACAGCATTGGGCATTGGGCATTGGAGCCAATCATAGTTTGTTCAAATGATGATCTCTGGATGACCTTGACATATTTTATGTAAAGGTCTAAGTTGGTCACATAGGCTTTTTGTATAGGGAACTAGTAGTCATACTGGTTGTTGCTACCAAATTTTAAGTCTCTATGTACAGTAGTTATTGAGAAATCTTTGACACAAAATATTAAAAATATACACTATTAAACAGCAAGAACTACAAAGGGAAATAACTCTAAAAGGCGTGACCCCTTGGCCCTTATTTTCTTTCCCACAATACAACTAGTCATACTGATCATGTTTGCAAAATTTCAAGTTTCTATGTACAGTAGTTATTGAGAAATCTTTGACACAAAATAAAAATATACACTATTAAACAGCAAGAACTACAAAGGGAAATAACTCTAAAAGGCCTGACCCCTTGGCCCTTATTTTCTTTCCCACAATACAAGTAGTCATACTGATCATGTTTGCAAAATTTCAAGTTTCTATGTACAGTAGTTATTGAGAAATCTTTGACACAAAATTAAAAAATATACACTATTAAACAGCAAGAACTACAAAGGGAAATAACTCTAAAAGGCCTGACCCCTTGACACAAAATTAAAAAATATACACTATTAAACAGCAAGAACTACAAAGGGAAATAACTCTAAAAGGCCTGACCCCTTGGCCCTTATTTTCTTTCCCACAATACAAGTAGTCATACTGATCATGTGTGCAAAATTTCAAGTTTGTATGTGAAGCAGTTCCTGAGATATCTTTGACACAAAATAATTGTTTACGGACAGACAGACGGAAAAGACAAAAACTATATACCCCCATTGCATACTTCGTATGCCGGGGGTATAAAAAGTTAAAAACTGTATTTTCTGCCATGGTAAAAAACCTTTGAAAAACTTCTCAGAAACCAAATGGCTCAACATACATTCAGTACTTAGGTGCAATTGATATACTCAAAAGATCAAGATTGTCTGCTTCGCGAGATAAAAGAATAAAGACTGCAGATTAGTTTATAATTTAATGATCCAGCCACAAGATGAGGCACACTGGTCAATACATACGCACAGGCTGCGTAGCGGTCGTATAGGCTTCGTATTTTGGACGCATAGGCTTCGATGAAAAATGGCGGCTGACAGTTTGTCGCTGCAGGTAAGAAACTGTTTTTATGTTAATCTAACTGTTGTATAGCGTTGCCCAATACTGACATCTGCCTTACGAACCACTTTATTAATGTGCGGCTTCGTCTGTTGCAAGAAAAAGTTTGAAAAAAAGGAATATGGAAAAATAGACCCCAAAAGAAATTTGGCATTCAACACTGATTCACCTGTATTTGCACTTTGGTCCGGTCGTCCTATGTAACTACACATTTTTGGCTGGTGTTCTGGCCGGTAAATTGTGAATAACGATAATGAAATCTAAAAGCAAATATGCAACTTTCGTCACACCTTTTGCGAAAAAGAAAAATATTGATATTTCGATACAACGCACGTAGCTTCGTTACCGATTACAACGCAGAGGCTGCGAACTAAATTTGAAAGCCCTGTATTATGTTGAAAAATAGCGAATGATATTAAATTAATATCGAGAAATCAATCAACCAGCGTTAGTTGGTGATGCTAAAGGCATCCTCTATCATTTATACCGAACACATTTTCAGTCTCAGCTATGCAAATACTACATTTTGATTCAAATGCACAAAATCTATCAAGTAACAATTATTTACACTGCCGTTGATAATCTTGGTAAGTCTTCGTCAAATCTGTTAAGTATTTAGCCAAATAGTATTTGCATTGTATGAATTTCTGTCGTGTATTTTTATTACAACGCACGTGGCTCAAGTCCCTGTGTTAGAAGTTTGCGACCAGAAAGTCATTAAAAGTTGCCATCTCACCCACTGAAGCCAGTATGAATTTGATACATAGGAAGTTGAAGCGTTATATACCAAGATAGCGAGCAGCGATAACACGAATTGGCCAAAGAAATCAAAGTGTAGCCGGGTTTAGGCTAAGTTTTCAAATGCTCCTATGTTATGCTACAATAATGTTTTGCCATTATGATAACACACCCTTGCGACATGGTGCATTTTAACATCTCCAAAATGGCTACTTGTTAGATTAAAATCCGTGATTTTTTTCTTATTTATACCGCAAACATAGGTTGTGGCCTCATTGACGATGTTCTAACGAGTACCCACAACCTTTGTTTTGGAGAAGTAATAAGAAAAATAATGTATACCCCCGTTAACCCCAGTTTTCTCTATATAAAGTGGGGTTCATTTCACGGACTTGTTCACGTGATACCCATTTTTTCCTTGTCTTATACATCTTCTGTACTCCATAAATCCATTTTCTAATTCTACTTACGAGTCAGTGTCGTCAGATATAACATAATGCGGAGAAATCGAGAATTCCGTTTTTTTTTTTTTCATTGTTTCCTTTTTTCGTGACTTTCAATGTAGACAGTGACGTCACCACGTTTTTTATGTCTCCCCCGAAAAAATTTTTTTCGGAGAGACATATTGTTTTTCCCCCGGGCGTCTGTCTGTCCGTCTGTCTGTCTGTCTGTCCGTCACACATTCGTGTCCGCTCTGTAACTTGAAAACCGTTAGAGCTATCTTCACGAAACTTCGTATAAATATTAATCAGCATTAGACGACGTGCAGTGTGCAAGAACCATAACTCTCGCATTTATACTTTTTGAATTATCTCCCTTGGAAGTTTGTTGGTATGTATATATGTATGGGCAAATCCTGTCCGGTCAATAACTTTCTTATTTTTTGATGGATTTTAAAATTACTCGGCAGAAATATTAACAACCATAAGACGATGTGTGGTGCGCATGAGGCAGGTCGGTACCTCAAAGGTCAAGGTCATACTTAGAGGTCAAAGGTCAAAAAAGGGGCCTTTTTTTCGTATTTGGTCAATAACTTTCTTATTTTGAGATGGATTTTAAAATTACTTGGCATAATTATTAACAACCATAAGACAATGTGTGGTGCGCATGAGACAGGTCGGTTCCTCAAAGGTCCGGGTCATACTTAGAGGTCAAAGGTCAAAAAGGGGCCTTTTTTTCGTATTTGGTCAATAACTTTCTAATTTTGAGATGGATTTTAAAATTACTAGGCATAATTATTAACAATCATGAGACGATGTGTGGTGCACATGAGGCAGTTCGGTACCTCAAAGGTCAAGGTCGTACTTAGAGGTCAAAGGTCAAAAAGTGGGCCTTTTTTCGTATTTGGTCAATAACTTTCTTATTTTGAGATGGATTTTGAAATCACATGGCAGAAATGTGAACCAATATAAGGCGATGTGTTGCACGCATGACCCAGGTTGGTACCTCAAAGGTCAAGGTCATACTTAGAGGTCAGAGGTAAAAAAAGGGGCCTTTTTTCGGGTTTTGTCAATAACTTGCCTATTTTTAAATAGAATTTGAAGTTACTTGGCAAACATGTTAACTATCATGGGACGATGTGTTGCATGCATGATTCAGTTTGGTACCTAAAATGTCAAGGTCATACATAGAGGTCAAAGGTAAAAAAGGGGCCTTTTTTCGTGTTTGGTCAATAACTTTCTTATTTTTAGATGGATTTTGAAATTGCTAGGCAGAAATGTTAACCACCATGAGATGATGTGTTGCACGCATGACCCAGTTTAATACCTGAAAGGTCAAGGTCATACATAGAGGTTAAAGATAAAAAAGGGCCTTTTTTGTGTTCTGTCAATAACTTTCTTATTATGCCCCCAACTTTGAAAAAGTTGGAGGGGCATATTGGTTCTGGTTCGTTCGTCCGTCAGTTACGCTTTTGATGCATAGCATAACTAAAGAACCGTGTATGCTAGGGTTTTGAAATTTCATATATGGATTCCTCATGGAAAATCAGCTTACGCGTATTTTTTTTCTCGTCCGGATTATGCCCCCTTCAAGAGTTATTGCCCTTTGAATTTTTTTTTTAATAAAATCTTGTCAGCAAGATATCTCAAAAACTATTGGAGCTAGAGCCTTGAAAGTTGGTGAATATATTGATGGTGATGAGTAGATGAACTGATTACCTTTTTGACTAAATTCAGAAAAATACTTTGTGAGTTATGGCCCTTTGTCATTTTGGTAATTTGTGCCCATTGTAATGTATGCTAAAAGTGATGCATAGCATAACTTTAGAACCCTGTATGCTAGGGTTCTGAAATTTCATATATGGATTCCTCATGGAAAATTAGCTGACGCGTATTTTTTTTCTCATCCGGAATATGCCCCTTTCAAGAGTTATTGCCCTTTGAAATTTTTTTAAATAAAATCTTGTCAGCAAGATATCTCAAAAAAAGTTGGAGCTAGAGCCTTGAAACGTGGTGAATAGATTGTTGGTGATGAGTAGATGAACTGATTAACTTATGACAAAATTCCAAAAAATACTTAGGGAGTTATGGCCCTTTGTCATTTTGGTAATTTGTGCCCATTGTAATGTATGCTAAAAGTGATGCATAGCATAAATTTAGAACCGTGTATGCTATAGTTTTGAAATTTCATATATGCATTTCCGATGGAAAATAAGCGGATGCGTATTTTTTTTCTCGTCCGGATTATGCCCCTTTCAAGAGTTATTGCCCTTTGAAATTTTTTTAATAAAATCTTGTCAGCAAGATATCTCAAAAACTATTGGAGCTAGAGCCTTGAAAGTTGGTGAATATATTGGTGGTGATGAGTAGATGAACTGATTAACTTTTGACAAAATTCCGAAAAATACTTTGTGAGTTATGGCCCTTTGTCATTTTGGTAATTTGTGCCCATTGTAATGTATGCTAAAAGTGATGCATAGCATAACTTTAGAACCGTGTATGCTAGGGTTTTGAAATTTCATATATGGATTCCTCATGAAAAATTAGCTGACGCGTATTTTTTTTCTCGTCCGGATTATGCCCCTTTCAAGAGTTATTGCCCTTTGAAATTTTTTTAATAAAATCTTGTCAGCAAAATTTCTCAAACACTATTGGAGCTAGACCCTTGAAAGTTGTTGAGTATATTGGTGGTGATGAGTATATGAACTGATTAACTTTTGACAAAATTCCGAAAAATACTTTGCGAATTATGGCCCTTTGTCATTTTGGTAATTTGTGCCCATTGTAATGAATGCTACAAGTGATGCATAGCAGAACTTTAGAACTGTGTATGCTATGGTTTTGAAATTTCATTTATGCATTCCTAATGGAAAATAAGCTGACACATATTTTTGTTCTCATCCGGATTATGTCCCTTTCAAGAGTTATTGCCCTTTGAATTTTTTTTAATAAAATCTTGTCAGCAAGATATCTCAAAAACTATTGGAGCTAGAGGCTTGAAAGTTGGTCCATGAGTCATGTGCAAGACCTAGGTCCATACCTCCAATGTCAAGGTCATACCTAGAGGTCAAAGGTAAACAAGAGGCCCATGGGCCACTATGCTCACCAGAGCTCAGGTGGGCACTGCCCATCCTGCCCAATGGCAGCCATGTATTATAGCATGATATCATTTTAATCCACCAAATGAACCCCCATGTCCAAATGAGCACCCATGTGGACTCAGCATCTGAAAAGTTAGGCCTTTTATGAAGTAGAGGGGGTGGGGCATGGACCCAATGGAGCCCTGGTTGGTATCACTAAATGCGTCTTATCATAAGAAACAAAAATATATATGGTTTAGCAGTGGGGATCTGTAAGGCCTCTGTAACAGTTGAGGGGTTGGGGCATGCCCTGTTGATCCCAGGAAAGCCCAAACTGTTGTCCCTAAATGTGTCTTATCATAAGGACCAAGTATATATATGGTTCAGTGCTGGGAATCTGACCGGTTTCAGAGATTTGAGGCCCTTTTATGAAATAGGAATGGCCCCTGCGGACCCCGCTACAGTAGGTGTGCTTACAATAAGGAACAAGAACATATATGATTATGGGGTGGGGATTTGAATGGTTTCTGAAATATAAAGCCTTTTATGAAATGGAAGGGCGGGGCACATTGCCTCAGCACAAAGAGACCTCCAGGTTGGTGTGATTGAACGAGTCTTATCATAAGGAACAAGTATATGGTTTAGGGGTGGGGATCTGAACTATTTCTGATATATATGGCTTTTAATGAAGTAAAGCGGTGTGGCATGGCCTGGGCGTGCCCCGGGGACTCCCAAGCTGCTGTCACTGAATGCGTCTTATCATAAGAAAGATGAATATATATGGTTTAGGGTGGGGATAAGAACATTCTCTGAGATATAAGGCCTTATGTGAAGTGGAGGGGTGGGGCAAGGCCCAGGGAGACTCCCAGGTTGGTGTCAATGAATGTGTCT
This sequence comes from Lucinisca nassula, assembly GCA_963580285.1. Taxonomy (NCBI): domain Eukaryota; kingdom Metazoa; phylum Mollusca; class Bivalvia; order Lucinida; family Lucinidae; genus Lucinisca; species Lucinisca nassula. Next base: position 144,271,077 of record OY757017.1, read on the forward strand.
TATCATAAGGAACAAGACTATATATGGTTAAGGGGTGGCCATCTGTAGGGTTTCCGAGATATTGTGATATTATGAAATGGAGGGGGTGGGGCATGGCCCCAGCATATTCCTGGGAACCCCCAGGTTGGTGTTACTGAATGCGTCTTATCATAATGAACAAGAATATATATGGTTTAGGGGTGAGGATCTGAACAGTTTCTGAAATATATGGCCTTTTTTGAAGTGGAGGGGTGGGGCAAGGCCCCAGCGCGTCTCTGAGGACCCCCAGGTTGGTGTCAATGAATGTGTCTTATCATAAGAAGCAAGCATATATATGGTTTATGGGCGGGGATCTGTAAGGTTTCCGAGATATTGGGCCTTTTATCAAATGGAGGGGGTGGGGCATGGCCCCGGTGCATCAAGGGGACTCCCAGGTTGATATCACTGAATGGGTCTTATCAAAAGGAACAAGAATATATATGGTTTAGGGCAGGGAATCTGAATGGTTTCCGAGATATTGGGCCTTTTATAAAGTTGAGGGGGTGGGGCCTGACCTGTGCGCATCCCTGACGACCCCCAGGTTGGTGTTACTGAATGCGTCTTATCAATAGGAACAAGAATATATATGGTTTAGGGGTGGGGATCTGAACAGTTTCTGAGATATATGGCCTTTTGTGAAGTGGAGGGGTGGGGCAAGGCCCCAGCGCATCTCTGAGGACCCCCAGGTTGGTGTCAATGAATGTGTCTTATCATAAGAAGCACGCATATATATGGTTTAGGGGCGGGGATCTGTAAGGGTTACGAGATATTGGGCCTTTTATGAAATGGAGGGGGTGGGGCATGGCCCCGGCGCATCCAGGGGACTCCCAGGTTGATGTCACTGAATGGGTCTTATCATAAGGAACAAGAATATATATGGTTTAGGGGTGGGGATCTGAATGGTTTCCGAGATATGGGGCCTTTTATTAAGTGGAGGGGGTGGGGCATCACCTCGGCGCATCCCTGAGGACCCCAATGTTGGTGTGACTAAATGCGTCTTATCAATAGGAACAAGAATATATATGGTTTAGGGGTCGGGATCTGAATGGTTTCTGAGATATATGGCCTTTTATGAAGTGGAGGGGGTGGGGCATGGCCCCGGCACAACCTGGGGGACCCTCAGGTTGGCATAAAAGCGTATGGCTGAAAGAATTTTACTCAAGAAACATTTCTATAAAAGTTTTGTCCAAATATCTGCAATGACTTGGCAGTAAATGCCATTTTTCAATTTTCCCCATTATAAGTCTATGGAAACTCTAAGTTGCCATAGCAACCAAACTAATGGGCCGATTTTCATAAAAAACACAAACTTTCAATCCCCCAGCCCAAGGATGCTACAGATAAAATTTGGGCTGAATCGGTCCAGTGGCTTCAGAGAAGAAGATGTTTGAAAGTGTTGACGTCAGACGACGACGACGACAACGACAACGACGACAACGACGACGACGACGACGACGACGCCGGACAACTGCCTATCCTATAAGCTCCCCCGGAGCCTTCGGCTCTGGTGAGCTAAAAAAGGACAGTCAATAACTTCCTTATTCTTTGATTGATTATGAAATTACTTGGCAGAAATGTTAACCATCATGAGACGATGTGTTGTACCGCAAAGGTCAAGGCCATACTTAGAGGTCAAAGGTAAAAAGTGCTTTTTTTGTTTACGGCCAATAACTTTTTTATTTTTCTATGAACATTTTTAAAGTTACTATGCAGAAATGTTCATCTTCATTATATGATGTGTTGCACACAAGACCCAGCTCAATACCTCCAATGTCAAGGTTATACTTAGCAGTCAAAAACGGGGGAGACATCTGTGTTTTTGTAGAAAAACAAATTCTAGTTTTGTTTTTGTTTTTTGCTATGAACAGAGCAGAATTTACTCTATCAAGTCCGTGAAATGAACCCCACTTTATATAGAGAAAACGGGTTAAAGTGGGTATACATTATTTTTCTTATTACTTCTCCAAAACATAGGTTGTGGGTACTCGTTAGAACCGCCTCAATGAGGCGGTTCTAACGAGCACCCGCAACATATGTTTGCGGATTGAATAAGAAAAAAATCACGGATTTTAATCTGAAATGTAGCCATTTTGGAGATGTACAAATGCAATGTGTCGCACGGGTATGTTATCATGATGGCAAAACATTCTGTATCATAACATAGGAGCATTTGAAAACTTAGCCTTAACCCGGCTACACTTTGATTTCTTTGGCCAATTCTTGTTATCGCTGCTCGCTATCTTGATATATAACGCTTCAACTTCCTATGTATCAAATTCATACTGGCTTCAGTGGGTGAGATGGCCACTTTTAAAGACTTTCTGCTCGCAAACTTCTAACACAGGACTTGAGCCACGTGCGTTGTAATAAAAAAAACACGACATAAATTCATACAGTGCAAATATTATTTGGCTAAATACTTAACAGATTTGACGAAGACTTACCAAGTTTATCAACGGCAGTGTAAATAATTCTAACAGATTTTGTGCATTTGAATCAAAATGTAGTATTTGCATAGCTGAGACTGAAAATGTGTTCGGTATAGATGATACAAAATGTCTTCAGCATCACCAACTAACGCCAGTTGACTGATTTCTCGATATTAATTTAATATTATTCGGTATTGTTCTACATAATACAGGGCTTTCAAATTTAGTTCGCAGCCTCTGCGTTGTAATCGCTAACGAAGCTACGTGCGTTGTATCGAAATATCAATATTTTTCTATTTCGCAAAAGACGTGACGAAAGTTGCATATTAGCTTTGGATTTCATTATCGCTATTCACAATTTATCGGCCAGAACACCAGCCAAAAACGTGTAGTTACATAGGACGACCGGAACAAAGTGAAAATACAGGTGAATCTGTGTTGAATGCCAAATTTCTTTTGGGGTCTTTTTTTCCATATTCCGTTTTTCAAACTTTTTCTTGCAACAGACGAAGCCGCACATTAATAAAGTGGTCCGTAAGGCAGATGTCAGTATTGGGCAACGCTATACAACAGTTAGATTAACGTAAAAGCAGTTTCTTACCTGCAGCGACGAACTGTCAGCCGCCATTTTTCATCGAAGCCTATGCGTCCAAAATACGAAGCCTTTGCGACAGCTACGCAGCCTGTGCGTATGTATTGACCAGTGTGAGATGGGGAGCCCTCCATCCAAAACGAGCCCAAGTTTTCACACCTTCTCAACAAGCAAGTTCAAGGCGAACATCAAAGTTCTCCGCCAGCCAAATAGCCATAAAATACACTATCCACAAACCACCGCTACCACTTTTCTGCAGGCGATTGGTAAATGACGTCATCCAACCCCAACACCCCCACACATGTTTAATGTCATTGTTTTATTTCAATGGGGCATATTTCTTTCATAAAACAAGAGGACCAAGCTGGTCCTGTATCGCTCACCTGAGCTAACGGATTCAAAGTTTCAGGAAGTGCCAACCGTTACTGAAGGATTAATGGAAGGACATGGTGATGACAGGGTAAGCAATTTCTGCAAATACAGTAGAATGTTACTCTATGATAAATAGGCTGACCTCACCAGTTTTCAAACTCATTCAAGCTTTTATTCCTGACTTGCTAAGAAGATCCGATATAAACTGATGGGGCTATGGTGATGACGATTAGTTCAAAAATAAGCAATTAACTGCTGCAATCAAAGGGATGTTACTCTGTGACAAATAGGCAAACCTCACGAGTTTTCAAACTCCTCCGAGCTTTTCTGCCTGACTTATTTGTTTGTAAGTTTCATGAAGATCCGATCAAAACTGAAGGGGCAGCAGTGCTAACAAGGTCGAAAATAGGCATTTTTAAGCAATCAAAGGCATGTAACTCTATGATAAATGCGCCGACTTGGCCAGTATTCAAACTCATCCAAGGTTTATTCCCAGCCACCTTACATATAAGTTTCAGAAAGATCCGATCAAAACTGAAGGGGCTACGGTGACGACAAGGTCAAACTTTGGCATTTTTAGCAATCAAAGGGATGTTACTCTAAAATAAAAGGGCCGACCTGGCCAGTTTTCGAAGTCATCCGAGGTTTCATCCCCAGTCACCTTACATATAAGTTTCAGAAAGATCCGATCAAAACTGAAGGGGCTACGGTGATGACAAGGTCAAAAATCGACATTTTCAGCCATCAAAGGGACATAACTATATAGTAAATCGGGCGACTTGGCCGGTTTTCGAACTCATCCGAGGTTTTATCCCCAGCCACCTTACATATAAGTTTCAGAAAGATCCGATCAAAATTGAAGGGGCTACAGTGATGACAAGGTAAAAAATCGGCATTTTCAGCAATCAAAGGGACGTTACTCTGTGATAAATGGACCAACTTGGCTGGTTTTCGAACTCATCCGAGATTTTATCCCCAGCCACTTTACATATAAGTTTCAGAAAGATTCGATCAAAACTGAAAGGGCTAGGGTGATGACAAGGTAAAACAAGAGGCTCAATGAGCCTAAACCGCTCACCTGAGGAACTTAAGTTTTAACAATTCACAGACTTGACTACTAAATCTGCTAATAGAATCCAGCCCATTGACCCTTACAGGATATAAGTCATCATTATTGCATTGCATTCCAAGTTTGAGACTTCTAGCTTCTATAGTTCCTGAGAAATCTTTGACGAAAATTTAACATTGGTCAAAATGGAGAGAAAGAAGAATGAAAGAACAGATGAACAAATAAGCTGAGAAAGCCCAATGTCTCTTACACAAAATAAGTCATCATTATTCTATTGAATACCAAATTTGATGCTTCTAGCTTTTATAGTTCCTGAGAAATCTTTGATTAAAAATTTAACATTGGTCTATTATCTCTATATGGAGAGAAAGAAGAATGAAGGAACAAATGAACCAGACTAGCTCCAAAACCTAATGCAGCCTTTCCCCTTGCCCAATGGTGCTACACATAAAATTTAAACAAGATTGGTCGACTGCCTTCTGAGATATGCTTCATTGAAAGTGTGGACGACGGATGGACGGACGACAGACGACGGACTCCAGAGCCTTGGTATACTATCAGCTCACTGGAGCCTTTGGCTCAGGTGAGCTAAAAATTCAAGTCGCTATTTCTGTCACAACATTTTCCCTACGTTAAGTCTATGGGCAAATTTTTTTGTCTCTCAAGGTCACGTAACTCCGAGGTCAATATTCCGATTCGGCCCAAAATCGAACTTTACCGAGATTTTATGCCTGTCCTCGTTACCTGCAAGTTTGAAGCTGATATGAATAAAAATAAAGTTGCTATCGTGGTCACAACGTATTTTTTTATGCTCAAGGGCAGGTAACTCCAAGGCAAATATTCCGATTCGGCCCAAAATCGAACTTAAGCGAGATTTTATGTCTGTCCTCAATACCTGCAAGTTTGAAGCTGATCTGAAAAAAATTCAAGTCGCTATCATAGTCGCAACATTTTCCCTAATTAAGTCTATGGGCAAATTTTTTGTCGCTCAAGGTCACGTAACTCCGAGGTCAATATTCCGATTCGGCCCAAAATCGAACTTAACCGAGATTTTATGTCTGTCCTCGTTACCTGCAAGTTTGAAGCTGATCTGAATAAAAATAAAGTTGCTATCGTGGTCACAACGTATTTTTTTATGCTCAAGGGCAGGTAACTCCAAGGCAAATAATCCGATTCGGCCCAAAATCGAACTTGACCGAGATTTTATGCCTGTTCTGGTTAACTGCAAGAATGAAGTCGATCAGAAAAAAATTGACGGAGCTAGAGTGATGACAAGCTTTTTCCTATGTGAAGTCTATGGGAGCTAGATGTTGCCATTGCAACCAGAGTTCCACTCAGATCTGCCTGAAAACCTAATGAAGCCTTTCCACTTGCCCAATAATGCGACACATGAAATTTGATCAAAGTAGGCCAAGTAGTCTTTAAGATATACATTTTTGAAATTCCCATTAACCCTAATGCAAAAACACACAAGGGCAGGTAACTCCTAAGTGAATGATCCGATTCTGCCAGTTATCGAACTTGACCGAGATTTCATGGCTGTGCTGGTTATCTGCAAGAATAAAGCCAATCTGAAAATAATTGAAGCAGCTACGGTGATGACAACATTCTCCCCATGTTAAGTCAATAGGCAATTTTTTCAACGCTCAAGGGCACGTAACTCCTGAGTGAATAATCCCATTCAACCCAAAATCGAACTTGATCGAGATTTCATGCCTGTCCTCGTTATCTGCAAGAATGAAGTCGATCAGAAAAAAATTGAGGGAGCTAGAGTGATGACAAGCTTTTTCCTAACGCTCAAGGGCACGTAACTCCTGAGTGAATAATCCGATTCAGCCCAAAATCGAACTTGATCGAGATTTCATGCCTGTCCTCGTTATCTGCAAGAATGAAGACAATCAGAAAAAAATTGACGGAGCTAGAGTGATGACAAACTTTTTCCTATGTTAAGTCTATGGGAGCTATTTGTTGCCATGGCAACCAGAGTTCCAATCCGATCTGCCCGAAAACAGTATACAGCCTTTCCCCCTACCTGATAATGCTTCACATGAAATTTGATCAAGATTGGCCCACTGGTTCCTGAGATATACTTCTTTGAAAGTGTGGACGACGGACGACGGACGCCGGCTCGTGGTATACTAATACCTCACATGAGCCTTCGGCTCAGGTGAGCTAAAAAATTCAAGTCGCTATCGTAGTCACAACATTTTCCCTATGTTAAGTCTATGGGCATATTTTTTGTCGCTCAAGGTCACGTAACTCCGAGGTCAATATTCCGATTCTGCCCAAAATCGAACTTAACCGAGATTTTATGCCTGTCCTCGTTACTAGCTACAGTGATGACATCATTTTCCCCATGTTAAGTTTGAAGCTGATCTGAATAAAAATAAAGTTGCTATCGTGGTCACAACGTATTTTTTTATGCTCAAGGGCAGGTAACTCCAAGGCAAATAATCCGATTCGGCCCAAAATCGAACTTGACCGAGATTTTATGCCTGTACTGGTTATCTGCAAGAATGAAGTCGATCAGAAAAAAATTGACGGAGCTAGAGTGATGACAAGCTTTTTCCTATGTGAAGTCTATGGGAGCTAGATGTTGCCATGACAACCAGAGTTCCACTCAGATCTGCCTGAAAACCTAATGAAGCCTTTCCACTTGCCCAATAATGCGACACATGAAATTTGATCAAAGTTGGCCAAGTAGTCTTTAAGATATACATTTTTGAAATTCCCATTAACCCTAATGCAAAAACACACAAGGGCAGGTAACTCCTAAGTGAATGATCCGATTTTGCCAGTTATCGAACTTGACCGAGATTTCATGGCTGTGCTGGTTATCTGCAAGAATAAAACCAATCTGAAAATAATTGAAGCAGCTACGGTGATGACAACATTCTCCCCATGTTAAGTCAATAGGCAATTTTTTCAACGCTCAAGGGCACGTAACTCCTGAGTGAATAATCCGATTCAGCCCAAAATCGAACTTGATCGAGATTTCATGCCTGTTCTTGTTATCTGCAAGAATGAAGTCGATCAGAAAAAAATCGACGGAGCTAGAGTGATGACAAGCTTTTTCCTATGTTAAGCCTATGGGAGCTCTTTGTTGCTGTGGCAACCAGAGTTCTCATCCGATCTGCACGAAAACCTAATACAGCCTTTCCCCCTACCTGATGATGGTTCATAGGAAATTTGATCAAGGCCGGCCCACTGGTTCCAGAGATATACTTCGTTGAAAGTGTGGACGACGGACGACGACGGACGCCGGCTCGTGGTATACTAATACCTCACATGAGCCTTCGGCTCAGGTGAGCTAAAAATCAGCATTTTCAGCAATCAAAAGGACGTTACTCTATGATAAATGGGCCGACTTGGTCGGTTTTCGAACTCATCCGAGATTTTATCTTCAGCCACCTTACATATAAGTTTCAGAAAGATCCGACCAACAGATGAGAAATGATTGAGATCAGCCTGCAGGCTGCAGAGGTATAACTGCTCAAAAGTGTGGATGGACGGACGGACGACGAAGGACCCACTATACTATAAGCTCGCCTGGAGCCTTCGCTCCAGGTGAGCTAAAAAAGAGAACAGCGCCCTGAAGAATTCCCGACTTATCCCCAGAAGCTCCGTGCCAATCACAAAGCATAGAGATAAGTTTACACAAATTAAAGTGTTCGACTTTTCCCCCCAAGCAAAACATAACCAGACACGAGATATTAGAATTGTCCGTTTTTATTATGCATATATCTACCGTTAGATGTAGCTAATCGTCTTAGGAACGATTAATTCATTTTCACATTGATTGTGGATTAAATTTTATGATTGAGGGATAAATGCAAATGAGAGACATAACTTGATCTTATTTTCACACCTTGTCATGCGGAACATAGTAGGCTTATCAATAGTGCCGGAGGCTTGTGTTTACAGTGTAATAGTAGAATAGAGTGCTCCGTAACAAATACGGTCGGCGTTTATAATACAATTCGGTTAACAAACAAGGTCCCTTTGGTTGGACCAGAAGTTCCCAGTTATAACAAGGTTGAGGTGTACAAAAAAATAAATAGCTTATGTCAAAAAAGAAAATGCATAGAATATACATATATAAAAAACTTCTGGTCATTTTTCTACAGGAACTATACATTTTTGCTACCCATCTTTAAACCATGTTATATGTATATCAAAACTGTTACAATGAACTATGTTATAAAGAGGCTGTGGTGTAGTGGACCTTCATGACCTAGTGGTTAAGGGTGCTGATAGTTATTCACTAGGTTTTTCATTGTGGGTTCTGAGCCTTGTCACGAATCAAAAGTGAGAAGTTAAACTCTAAAATCGATGGTCAGACTTCTTACTGGATATCTTGGTTTTCACCAACCTCTGATTAGTGATGAAAAAACATTCTTTGAAGGGTTCATAATAACCTATATTTGCCAACTGAGTAAACCTGTCATAAATTTCCATACCTTGAACTTTTTTCTCTATCTCATCTATCAAGCTTGGTCCTTTTTTCTTGCCTGGGGCTTCTTTTGCTCTTTCTGAAATATGAGATTTCTTATCAACAAGGAAGGATTCAATGCAAATAAATACACCTGGGGTCAGTTGTTCAAAACTAACGACTTCATTAATTAATGTTTGGTTAAAACTTTGATCATTTATTATGGCAAATATGTTAATATTGTTGCTGAAAAAATGTGAGCAGCTTTTGCAAATGCTGCTCACATTTTTTCATCAAAAATACCAAAATTTTAAATATTAAACTTGCCAGAACAGTTAACAATATGATCACCAACGGCCTTGTAAAGCTAACGATGCTTTGAACAACTGGCCCCTGGCATATTTGGGTCATATTTTGCAACGAGCATAATATTATTTTGACACTAATTAGTCTGAACCACTCCCAAAAGGGATCTATTCTTAAAGGAAAAAATTCGCTACTTGGGAGCAAATTCTTTCTTTAAGTAAGACTAAAGCCCTATTAAAAAGAGAGACAAACATATTTTTGAAAAGTTACATCCCTGGAAGGTGTAGCCTTTTACCTTAAGAAATGAAGGTAATTTGTTATTAACTTCATTGAAATATGATCATCATCTGGTCATGCACAGGCATTCACTTAATTTTTGCTTGTGGCCTGATAGTCTTGATATTTCAATGAATGTTAAATCAATTATTACTTATACTCACATTACTTTCCATCCATTATTTACTCCAGCAGTGATTTCTTTCCATCCATTATTTACTCCAGCAGTGATTTGTTGAGTAATAAATCACAGTGTGGTGGTCAGTTGTAAGTAGACAAACTGTGATTTATTACTCAACAAATCATCAACAAGTGCTGCTCTATTTTAATTCTAACACACTCAGCATCAACAATAACTTTGTTTCCTTCAGATTCTCCAAACCTCCTGCCATTGTAAGAAGTTTTCTCGCCAACTGTATCACACACAGTTATGTCCTTGTGTTTCTGATGCGAGAAAATAATGTTTCACCGTCTAACTTAAAAGAATCCGCAAGTGACATCAAAAAACGGTGGCTTTTAATTACATCATGCATCACTTTCTTTCAACTAGTGATTTCTTGCATAATAAATAACCGTTCCTTCCCATTGCCTATACAGGCGTGCTGTGTTAGAATTGATGAAAAGTCAGATTTGAGGGCTAAAATTTAAACAGGAAAACACTTGCACAGTTTTTCTGCTGACAGTGGAACAGGGTCATTGATTTTATATTCTAATGCACTTGTCTATGTAACGTGATGGCTGATTGGATAATGCAAAACATTTGCAATGCTATATTCTACTATATACTGTCAGAAACCAGACATCATCATGTAACGTCACTTTTCATTGGCTAGTTGCTGTTTTGTGCAAAATAGTAGTTTTTAACAAAACAACCGAATAAGTGCATTAGAATGGGGATAACTATACTGCAAAATTGTCATTAGGGGAGATATATCATCAGTTTTATGGTCACAAATTCTATTTTACGGAGACACGTTGTAAAACGAAATTTCCAACCATAAAAAATCGACGATTTACCTCACCAAATGACAATATGAATACATTATCCCCTAAATCGCCCCATCAGTCAGTCATATTGGAGAGAAACAGGATTTATTTTGGCTTCTCTTTATGATCATGTGATATACCTAATTTAATGTATTCAATGCAGTTTGAACAACATTGTGTCACCAAAAGTTAACTATACATTTTTTCTGTAAATGCACTAACGTTTTGTTTGGTTACAATACACTAATGACATTGAAAATGGATGTCAAAATGCATTGTTGTTTATGTGTTGACTGGAGAAAGTTATTCATTTTCTCAGTGTCAGTCAGCAATGTTTTTACCTTTGTTATTTTTTATATTTTATTGGCTGATAAAACAATATCATCAAGGCCATTATAACAAGTATCAACAACACATACAATGAAACTCCCATATTGATACCAGCTAAAATTACGACTTTTTTTAAACATGTATTTAAAAGATCTGTTTTGTCATAACGACCACTTTTGAACAGTCCAAAAGATATGCTTAATATAGGAATTTGCTGTACTCGTATATATATTTCTAACAAGAATGAAACAACTGTTTCCTAATAATCCCCATTACTCGTCCTTATCTCGAGCTATAACTAATCCTTATCTGAAGCCATGTGTCACATGAGCAAGAGAGATTGCATACCTTGTAGTAAAGTATCTGCTAGTTTTTCCATTTCTGTCATCAGTTTATCAAAACAGGATTTCTTCACACCACACATCTCTTTAATTTTGCTACGGTCAACCTTTGTTTTCTGTTTTCTGCAAAAAAGTAAAGTTGTGTATGCCAGGCCTCATACTGACCAAGCTTTTCAATGTCTGAAAGGCCCGACTTTGCAGCCTTAACCCTTATCCTGCAGAACACGACAACCATTACCTTTGCAAAGAGTGCAGATCCAGATCAGATGAAGAAGCCATCTGGTTGCCATCTGATTTTGATCTACACTATTTGTTATTCAGTTTGTGAACTGAATGAATATATTATATCAAGTAATTTGACTGGCTGATAGTCAGAAATGGGTGTGCCTAAATAAATTATGTTTAAATAGTAATTTTAAACAGAATATAGGGGAGGAGGGGGGGGGGGGGGTCGAAATCTAAAAGTCTGAAGAAAAAAATCAAGCTCTAAAAGCCTGAAAATGCCTGGAAAATATAAGGCCTGATGCACATACACTGACAATAAAAAATTAATTGCTGGCCTTCAAAAATGTTTGAATTAATGATTATGCCCCGGCCTGCTATTATGCATACAATGGTCAGGTTATTATTATCAGTGTACCTGCTTATATCAGAACCTATCCTACAGGAACAGTTGAAAGGACTCAGAACTAGAAATGTTTCTAGGAGAAAACTATGCCCCTCCCCATCATAAATTTCACCCAAACAATTATTTGACCTTGAAAATGAAATGAGATCAAGGTCACCAAAGCAGTTAAGATATATGTACCAAGTTTTGCCAGATTTCTTCCAATGGTACAAGAGATATGGTACAGACAAGTAAAACTTGAACAATCTATCAAGTCTTTTGCATGTTGTAGTGATATATTACACCAAATTTGGCCAGAATTCATCTATTTGTTCAGGCGATATAAAATTCGACAATCCTTGAACTTGTTTGACCTTGAAAATAAAGTCAAGGTTACTGGTACATTTAATTAAGTCTTTTGGTAGATTGCAATGCTATTCTGTACCAAGTTTGACCATGATTCATTAATTTGTTTATGAGACAGGGTGCAGACAAGCTATTTTTAGCCCAAATTTGACCGTTTTTGAGCTTGTGGCCTTGAAAATAAGGTAATGGTCATCAAAATCTCTAATCTGTTTCCCTTGTCCCAGTAATGTAACCATGTAAGTTTGATAAAAATCCTTTTATTGGTTTAGGAGATACAACGCTTCAAACTACCAATGCAGTCACTAATGCAAATGTGATTTGCACCGAAAATAATATGTCCCCCTCCCCTTCAGTGGGGCAACACAAGAACATTAACATACAAAGCAACCATTTTAACATATAACTTACTTGCAGGCCACACACAGTGCTGCCCCTTGAAAAAGGCTGGTGTTGAAATCCATTTCAGACCCTTCACTCTGGTGCCCGTTCTCGTAGCTGAATAACAAATTTAAATTACAGTAAACTTCAACACATAAACACTAATGACTCATTTACTATGGCTGAATCAAACATTTTCATGGGTCCCTAGAAAATTATTTGCATAGTTCCAGAGAGGATATATAAGAAACTTTCATGGGTGTGAGGTGGGTATACAAAAATCTGCTCCTAGGGTCAATGTCTGAATGGAAAGAAGATTTTTTAAGTCTTAATTGATTTCATAATATTAGATTCTTTTATAATGTTGATTTAAGATAATTGTTTATGCGATGTTAATTGGATTATGACATTGAGTAGTAATGTACGGAAATGTTGGTTGCTAGGAAAATGATTAGTTGTTAAGAAGACATCGCTGAGAACCTAAGGGCTACAAACAGTGTAACATTCGTCAATAAATCCAACTTAGCAACTGGTTTTATTACTTTAGTGTTATTTCAATAATCAGGAAATCCATATGCCGCACCTGTGGGGGGCACAAAGACATAGGGGCATGAAATGTAGGTCAAGATCAAACATGGATGCTTGCATTAAAGTTTCCATTCCTAGATGCAAGCTTGTACCAAGTATCATTACTGAAGCTCTTGTAGTTCTTGAAAAATACACCCTTACATTAGGGTGAACACTAGGGTTGACACAATAGTTTACAGAGTCAGTGAACCATGAAATACAGGCAAAAGTCAAATATGGATGCTTGCATTAAAGTCGCCATCCCTAGATGCATGATTATACCAATTATCATTAATGCAGATCATAGTTCTTGAGAAATGGACTCTTATATTAGGGTAAACACTAGGGTTGATGCAATAGTTTACAAAGCCAGTGAACCATGAAATGTAAGTCAAGGTAAAATATGGATGCTTGCATTAAAGTTGCCATCCCAAGATGGATGTTTGTATCAAGTACATTGTATCATTGGTGAAGGCTAGGGTGAAAGCAAACATTGACAGCTTGACGGACATAAGATTGGACTCATATACTGCACCATGCTTAAGGGGAATAGATACACCTTCAGGGTAGGAAACTCCTCCAAAAGTATTTTTGTCTCCTATGTCAACAGGGGTCAACTCTTTGGAAAGAATTTGCTCCTCAGGAGCAAATTCTTTCCTTCAAGAGCTGACCCCTTTTTCCCTGGGACAGAGCTTATAGAAAAGCAAACAGGAAGTTCTGAAAGTTATCTCCTTTTGAAAAATGGCGGAAAAATCTGCCAGGTGTTCCCATTCCCCTTAAAGCAGGAGCAAAAAAAACTGATGCGAGTTGTACAGCAAAGGAGAGTAAAAATCTTGCAAATATCTAAGTACATGTATGTTAATTTTCAGAAACTACAGACTCAAAATTCCAATTGTTTAATCAAAGTCTGTGGCCCCCTCCCATCGGGGCTTGAAGAAGTAGATGGACTGCATGATGCTTCCACGCAGAGCTGAAACCGACCGCACATGAGTACTGGTAAACCACTTACAGGATCTAAGCCTGCCCAGGCAAAGCGGTGCAATCGGACCGTCCATGCTTATAAACCCAATTGGTTTCATTGGATGACAGGGATTGAGATGTAATTTCATCTCAATGTCAGGTAAAAGTCCCACAAAATTAGAAGCGACATCTCCAAAATGACCTATACAGTGTTGATGACGTTAAACCTCAAACCAAACAAACAAATCAAAGTCTGACATATGTTTTGATGGGGAATCCAATTCCAATTGTAAACTCAAAATTAATTCTACCCTAAACTGTTACAACTCTTTGCCAGAGTTGTGCTACAGAGGTGGACAGATACATCAAGTACATGTATTTAATTCTTTGCTTACCTTTGTAAAATCTGCTGAGCTAGAGTTATTGCTCCTGTGCAACCAAACTGAACAGCTACATCTCTGATAGTGGAGGTATTTTGTAGCTCCAGGACACTTTCAATGGTTTTCAGTGACATTGTATACAGTTTCTTGGTTGTTCCGGAAAGACGAATAGCATGAGTCTGTAAATACACCACAACCTCTTTAGAAAGCTGTTGTTGGGGTTCAAAGCAGAAACCATGTTGATTAACATAAATGGTAATTTTTCTATATAATCTATTTATATTTGTGGACCATCTTTTAACCATGTTATACCCGAAATCATGTTATAATAAACAGTGTTATAAACTAAAAGAGGTTTATGTGTATCACGTCAGAATGGTAACTAGGAAAGGAAATACATGTACTGTATTTTTTTTTCTTTGTTGAAAAATTGTGATCGGGTTTTTCAGTGCAAAAGCAAGCTACTCACATTTTATTTAGCAAAAATACAATTCAACATGTACACAACTTTCTCTTTATAACACTGTTCATTGTAACAAGATCTTGATCAAACTCAGTTTAGAGATGGAAAATGTCTTTCATTTGCGGAGATCTGGAACTTCGACGTAAAATGTGGCAAACTCCCTGGAGCGTAAAATATAAGTCAAGGTCACCGGGTCAAGGTACCTGCAGAGTCAGTACATCTAGGAGAAACACTATGCAAGATTTGACGGTTGTGGGCCTTTTATTTGAGGAGAAATGGAACTTCGACATAAAATGTGTCAAAGTTAGTGGAGCGTAAAATATAGGTCAAGGTCACCATGTCAAGGTACCTGCAGAGTCAGTACATCTAGGAGAAGCACTATGCAAGATTTTATGGTTGTAGGCCTTTTATTTGGGAAGATCTGTAACATCGACGTAATTTGTGTCAAAGTCACTGGAGAATAAATATAGGTCAAGGTCACCAGGTCAAGGTGCTTGCCTAGTCAGGAGCTCAGGGTGATGTTTCATGAAAGGTTTGATGGTTGTTAAGTCTTATAGTTGATTAAAATACAAACTTCGACGTAATGTGGAACTTCGACGTAATGGTCAAAGTCACTGGAGCGCAAAATATACGTCAAAGTCACCAGGTCAAGGTGCCTACAAAGTTATAAGGTCAGGGAGATGCTTTATGTAAGGTTTGATCGTAGCTGAGGTTTAGTGATGTGCGGTATTATCGGTATACCGGTATATCGTGATACAGTTCAGAAAAAAATCGTATCACAATACGGCCCGCCATTACCGATATTTTCGATATTTTTTTTTTTTTTTTTTTTTCCTTTCAACCATTTTTCATATTTTCTTTTGTAACTGATCGGTAAATACAGCTCCGTGAAAGCAGAATCTTTCCCGCGGCTAAATTAAGTTATTTAATCGATTCCCACCCTTTATCTATAAGCCGGACCACTAGTGAACACTTGTTATTACTCAAGAAAGAATTGGGTAACTATCTTTGAAACTATTGTCACAATTTGCATCGCTTATGATAATCCCACTACCAAACATCTAGATTACGACTCTCTTTATTTTAAACAGTAACAAGTTTACAAGCCTAAAAATGCACTTAGGTATCGTCAATGAGATAATTAGTTCATCCTCAACTGCTAATCCGTTTAATTATATCCACACACCGAACAATCACCTCGACACGTTTTTCACACATCGATGACGATCAAAGGCCATGTGCCGCCGCACGTGATTTTTGCTGTCAATATAATACCGCGCAAGGGGAAAATGGGACGTCCTCTAGTACTCAATAAACAGAGAAAGCGGTTTCAGATAAGAAGGCGGAGCAAACTTTTTACAAACTGCTAACAGTGGGCGGGTTTATATCTGTAGGTTTGGACGGCTCGGTAATAATTTTTGGCCATACAGAGAAATTTTCGGAAGTCTGCGGGACGCCTTTGATGTTTAATTCGGGCATCCGGAAGCGATCTCACGACGTAATATACGCCGTACGTCCACCTAACTGAAGCCCTGGCCGGTCATAGTGTTGGCCAAGCTAGGATTTCGGGGAATGGCGTGCATGTCGTTGTTGTATACGCCGTTTTAGTGCAAGCCGCCTAGCATTTACAGTTTAGCGTAATCGAGGAAAACCATAACAAACTGTACATGGCCAACTATCAAGTCGTTTAAAATCAAAAAGGAAAAGCCAATAAATTGCAACATTTCAGGTTGCAAAAGATGACAGTCATAAATAAAGTGATTGAGGCCATCAATCTAATACATTTTATAGCATTTTCAGATATTATCTTTATTTCCCCTCATAACATTGGGACAATTCTAGAAAGTACCTTGGACTTGGTTTTGTAAGTGCGTGAGCAGAAATAGGTAAGATGATATATACCTGTGAAAATCCATTCTTTTTCCCACATATAGTTGGGTTTTCCAATTACCAGTGTGTTTCAGATTGCTACATAATATATCGTGATACGTAGTAACAGTATCGCAATATATCGTGATACGAAAATTCTGACAATACCCATCCCTACTGAGGTTTGTAGTTGACTTAAATAAAAACTTAAATGTCGAACTTCAACCTAAATGTTAACAGACGGACAGACAGACGGAAAACGGATGCCCATGTCACACCCTGCTACAAGCAGGTGCGACAAAACTGACTATAAATGGTGATTTTTCTGTACTAATTTATAAATTTTATGGCATTTAACGACACTTCAACCATTGTTGGTGATTTTGTGTCGTCTCCCAGAGGACAGAGATAGCAGAGAGCATAGAAGATGAAAGTAAAGACCAGAGGAGAAAGAGGAAAACGAATGGAAGTGTAGAAACTGAAGAAGTAACAGCATTCTCTCTCTATCCTTACCTTTACCTGCTGCAAGGACAGCAGGCCTTGTCCAACTGTAAGCGATTATCAGTAGGAAGTCACAGTGGCAGTGACACAAGATACGCAACACCTTCGCCTTACCCAACCGCCACCCCCTCCACCTTTTGTTTGGATGTAAGACAATTATTAGACTATAGAGCTACAAATGGTAATTTTAACCCATAAAATGCCTACTACTACTGTCGTCTGCTTTGGCATGTGCCGGTTAACTTAAGAAGTAATTTTTTGCAAACAGTGTGGAACCACTGTTTTTCCCAAAAATATTTTTAAAAAGTTTGCAAAAAAATAATTCAGCAGATGACATAAGCAGACGACATTTTTCAGATGTAGGATTTCTGCTTGGGAGCCAAACAAGAGTGTTATTAAGAGGTTTGGGTATATTTGATATTGTACATGTATTTGATAGTCATGTTTCATTAAGCCTAAAGATGCAAAGAAAGACTGCATCTGAAAATGATGTGTATATGTTGTCTTCTTGCAAACTTTTCAAACACATTTTGCATTCAGGCAAAGGCAAACAGTGTGGACCCTGATCAGACTGCTCCTAGAGGAGCAGTCTGATCTGGATCCACACTTTTTGTAACAATGACTTTAATAGTAACCAGTACACAACAAAGAAAATGACAACTGTTGTCAATGGCAACTTAAGGGTTGGGCCAACCTGGGCCCCGATGTTATGACTCCCTTTAAGAATTCTCTGATATTTTTTCTCCTTTTTCTTACCCTGTCTACAGGTTGGCTGCATGTTGTAGAAGCGAGATCTAAACAAGCAATTGTTTTGCATGATCCTGTTAACTTGAGAGCTGCAAAGGAAGCGCTGCTACTCCGTATATCTACTAATTGGTAATACTCCTTAGCTTTCCTGGAATAAAAATAATCAAAGAACTGAGAGCACTGGTAGGTGATTAGGATAGGAAAATGGTCTTGAACAGGGGACTTAAGGGGAATGGGAACACCTGGCACATTTTGCAGCCATTTTTCAAAGGGAGACAACTTCCATACTTCCTGTTCACTTTCTATAATCCCTGTCCCACTGAAAAAGGGGTCTACTCTTAAAGGAAAGAATTTGCTCCTCAGGAACAAATTCTTTCCTTTAAGAGTTGACCCCTTTTTACATGAGAGACAAAAATAATTTTGCAGGAGTTGCCTTCCCTGAAGTTGTAGCCATTTCCCCTAAAGTCTGTTTCGTTTAATCCTAAAATTTCTGTACTGTAGCAAACTGTGTAGAACCTGATCAGACACCGCAGAATGTCTGATCTAGGTCTACATTTTTTGCCATACCTAGCCGGATTTACCAAACATATCCAGATTCTATAAGTAACCCTCTTATGCAACTTTCTTACCTCATAGTGATAAGAATAGTTTGGCTATTTTCTATAAATAACTTTTACCTGAATTTCCTACAACCAGTGAACATGAACTAAAAAAAGCTACTGTGCTTAGTAACTTTAGGCCAACTGACAAGCAACCCCCAAAAATGACAGATCTAGCTCCAGATGAGAACAGTTAGAAGAAAAATAATTACTATTAGAGGATGATTTTTATTTCTTGTTAGAAACGTATATGTTGCAGTAACTGCTAGAATTGTCTCATTGAGATGAATGATACTTACATGTTTTTATAAGAAATAAGAAAAATTATCCCCATTACCAGTTTACTCCTTCTTGCATGTTTGAACATGGCATGACAATAAACAAGAATTCCGCAGAAGGTGGCGTCGCACCTGCTGGGGGCAAAAGTCATAGGAGCCACAATCAGAATGTTGCCATTAATTAAGTAAATTTCATTCTTAGCAGTTGATAGTTGATGTAAAATGTGTCAAGTCACTAGACCAAACAAGATGTGTTTGTGAAACATGAACATGTCTCCGGACATGGTCATTTTTTATTCAAAGTTGCTCACAGTTCAAGGTCAAGGTCACAGGTCAAGATTTTTTGTTTGTGTGGGAAGCCCTTGACACAAGGAACTTACATGCCAAATATGAAAGCTCTATTTTACAGGGTTCAAAAGTTATGAACAATAATATTTTTTCTTTAAAGTAGGTCAAGGTCACAGGTCAAAAAGTTCTGCATGAATGTAAAGCTCTTGTCACATGGTTGGTTGGTTGATTTGAGGTTTAACGTCCCCATCAACACTGTAAAGGTCATTTTGGAGACGGTGCTTCCAATTTTGTGGGACTTTTACCCGACATTGAGATGAAATGACATCTAAAGCCCTGTCGCCCAATGAAACCAATAGGGTTTATTAGCATGGACGGTCCGCCTCGCACCGCGGTTCCTGGACAGGCTTAGATCCTCTGAGCGGTTTACCAGTACTAGTGTGCGGGCCGGATTCAGCTCTGCGTGGAAGCATCATGCAGCCAATATATTTTTTTCAAGCCCCTATGGGCGGGGGCCAAATATAAAGGCTCTATCTTAAACAGTTCAAAAGTTATGATTTTTTTTTCTTTTAGTAGGTCAAAGGTCAAGGCCCAAACATTTTGCATGAATGTAAAGCTCTTATCACAGGGAAGACTTTCGGATGAGTCTTTAAACCGAGGTCCCGTCTCCGTATGACCTTAGCTGTTGGTGGGACGTAAAACTGAAACACTCACTCACTTATCACAGGGAACCTACGTGCCAAATATGAAGGCTCTATCCCAAACGGTTTGAAAGTTATCAGCAAAATGTTTATTTTTTTAAGTAGGTCATAGGTCAAGGTCACAGGTCAAATTTTTGCATGAATGTAAAGCTCTATTCACAAGGAACCTACATGCTAAATAGGAAGGCTGTATCTCGAACGGTTCAAAAGTTATGGCCGATGTTACCTTTTTCTTTTATGTAGGTCAAAGGTGAAGGTCACAGGTCAAAATTTTTTGTGTGAATGAAAGCTCTTGTCACAAGGAACCTACACGCAAAATATGAAGGCTCTATATCAAACCTTTCAAAAGTTATGACCAAAATCTTATTTTTTATTCTAAGTAGGTCAAAGGTCAAGGTCAAAATTTTTTTGCATGAATGTAAAGCTTTTGTCACAAGGAACATACATGCCCAGGGCTTCCGTTTAGCGGACGTACGGCGTATATTACGTCCTGAAATCGCTTCCAGACGCCCAAATTAAACATCAAAGGCGTCCCACAGACTCCGGAAAATTTCTCTGTACGGCCAAAAATCTTTACCGAGACGTATAAACTCGCCCACTTTTTGCGATTTGTAAAAAGTTTACTCCGCCTTCTTAGCTGAAACTGCTTTCTGTGTTTATTGAGTACTACGGACGTCCCATTTTCTGCCTGCGTGGTATTATATTGACAGTCAGAATCACATGCGTCGGCACCCCTTTGATCGTCTTCGGTGTGTGAAAAACGTGTCGAGGTGGCATATAATTAAACGGATTAGTAGTTGAGGATAAACTAATTATCTCATTGACGATTAGCCTTTTTTTAATCCTGTAAATTTGTGACTGTTTGAATTAAAGTGGGTCTTAATTTAGGTGTTTGGTAGTGAGATTATCATTAGCGATGCAAAGTGTGACAATAGTTTAAAAGATAAATACGCATTTTTTTTCTTGAGTAAATAGCAGGTGTTCACTAGGTGAAATGACGAAACAATTGATAAAATCCTAAAATGTCGCCGTGATCGATGTTTGATTTTGGTGCCTCGAAAATACGTAAAACCGGCGAATGTGACCAGACCGGTTCATCAGGGTCTGAGCTGCAGTCTGATCTGCCTGTTAGCCCAAAAGCAAAAACAAAAACAAAAAAAAAAAAATTACCGCTGACTTGTCTAAGTCTGCTCCAATTGACAAAAGTTGCATGTGTTTCTGCCTGTTTGTCTGAAGCAGTTCCGAGTGTTAAGAGTACAATGAAGACTCGAAGCGTATGTTTTGCAAAGTTTGGCAAAAATCTTTTACAAAAGAATTTTTCTTTATTTCTTTTTTATCCATATATGACAATGGGTGTCAGGTTTGTTTTATTTGTGTTAAGTTCTACAAAAAGTGTAGACAGATTAGACGCTATGTTCTGTGGCGTCTGATCTGGGTCTAGACGGTTTGCTAATGATCCAAAAATGGGCTACTAGGCATATATGGGGATGGGTAATGCGATTGTTTTCTTTACTTTTTAGCTCGCCTTACGAAAATAAGGGGGAGCTATTGCCATACCCCCAGGCGTCCGGCTTCAGCATTTGGTTAAAGTTTACCTGCAAGCTCTTATTTGTGATGTTTTACAACTTTATTTTGAATATATAATTAATGATTGCTAAAAAAAAAACAATATTTAACATTATCATTGTACTTCATTTTACAGGTTTTTTGGCTTAAATTGGACTTTTTGAGAAGTTAATATTTTCCTCTATATCCTTACTTCCCTGTGTTAAAGTTTACCTGCAAGCTGCGTGAGTTCAAATCCCGGGGGATGAACGTTTTCTTTTTTTTTTAAAAAACATAGTGGGGTCTGGGGCTCAAGGTCACTGTGGCTATTTTTAGAAAAACATTGTCATCGCTCTAGCGCCTTCATTTTAATATAACTTCACCGAAAATTTTGGGTATAATGATATCTCGAGTGAATTTGACTTTCAGGGTCCGGGGCTTAAGGTTAAGGTCACTTCTTTCAGGGTCACGGGGTCAAGGTCACTGTGGCTATTTTTAGAAAAACATTGTCATCGTTCTTGCACATTTAATGATGGATTTTAATATAACTTCACACAAATGTTGGGTATGATGATATCTCTAGCAAGTTCGCCTTTCAGACTCCGGGGCTGAAGGTCAAGGTCACTGTGGCTATTTTTAGAAAAAACTTTGTGATCGCTCTAGTGCCTACATTTATGGATGGATTTTAATATAACTTCACAAAAATGTTGGCAATGATATTATCTTGAGCGAGTTCGACTTTCGGGGTCTGGTGCTGAAGTTCAAGGTCACTGTGGCTATTTTTAGAATAACCTTTGTCAGCGCTCTTGCGCCTTCATTGATTGATGGATTTTAATATGCCTTGACACAAATGTTTGGTATGATGATATCTTGAGTGACTTTGACTTTCCGGTGTAACGGTCAGTTTCTTCCCCCGGCCCGGTTCTTCCCCGGGGAAGAACTGGGCCGGCCCGTTTCTTCCCCGGGGGAAGAACTGGGCCGGCCCGGTTCTTCCCCGGGGGAAGAACTGGGCCGGCCCGTTTCTTCCCCGGGGGAAGAAACTGACTAGTCAGTTTCTTCCCCACCCGGTCAGTTTCTTCCCCACCTGAATTTTTTTCAGAACCATAGTCAACGAATAATTTCCTGCTCACAATTTGTTATAAAGGAGAAAAGAGACCATTCTGAATAAGTTCTGAGTCCTTTTAGCTTGAATGACAAAATTTGCTCTATGCTACACAATTCATGGAGATGCAATAAAATATGCATCCCAATTCAAGCATCTTTGATGAATTTTCTTTGCTTTTTAAGACAAAAAAAAATTAGTATTAACCAAACAGATATAATAAGCCACAAATCTTTGGCACTCAAATCTAAATAGAATCAGGAGACTGGGGGTGGGGAAGAACTGGGCCGGCCCGTTTCTTCCCCACCCCAGATTTTTCTGTATACAAAAAAGTCTTGTGATAAATTTTCTTCACTTTTTAAGACAAAATGTGGTATAAACTAAAAAGGTATAATAAGCAACAAATGTTTGGAGCTCAAATCTAATTAGAATTTGGAGACTGGAGGTGGGGAAGAACTGGGCCGGCCCGTTTCTTCCCCACCCCAGATTTTTCTGCTAACAAAAAATTCTTGTGATAAATTTTCTTTGCTTTTTAAGACATAAATTGGTATAAATTAAAAAGATATAATAAGCAACAAATGTTTGGAGCTCAAATCTAAATAGAATTTGGAGGCTGGGGGTGGGGAAGAACTGGGCCGACCCGTTTCTTCCCCACCCCAGATTTTCCTGTTTACAAAAAATTTTTGTGATAAATTTTCTTCACTTTCTAAGACATAAATTGGAATAAACTAAAGAGATTAAATAAACAAAAAAATGTTTGGAGCTCAAATCTAAATAGAATTTGTAGACTGGGGGTGGGGAAGAACTGGGCCGGCCCGTTTCTTCCCCACCCCAGATTTTTCTGTTTACAAAAAATTCTTGTGATAAATTTTCTTCGCTTTTTAAGACAAAATGAGGTATAAACTAAAAAGATATAATAAGCAACAAATGTTTGGAGCTCAAATCTAAATAGAATTTGGAGACTGGGGGTGGGGAAAAACTGGGCCAGCCCGTTTCTTCCCCACCCCAGATTTTTCTGTTTACAAAAAAATTCTTGTGATAAATTTTCTTTGCTTTTTAAGACATAAATTGGTATAAACTAAAAAGATATAATAAGCAACAAATGTTTGGAGCTCTAATCTAAATAGAATTTGGAGACTGGGGGTGGGGAAGAACTGGGCCGGCTCGTTTCTTCCCCACCCCAGATTTTTCTGTTTACAAAAATTTCTTGTGATAAATTTTCTTCGCTTTTTAAGACAAAAGTTGGTATAAACTAAAAAGATATAATACGCAACAAATGTTTGGAGCTCAAATCTAAATAGAATTTGGAGACTGGGGATGGGGAAGAACTGGGCCGGCCCGTTTCTTCCCCACCCCCGAGTTTCTGTTTACAAAAAGTTCGTGATAAATTTTCTTCGCTTTTAAAGACATAAATTGGTATTAACTAAACAAATATAATAAGCCACAAATGTTTGGCACTCAAATCTAAATAGAATTTGGAGACTGGGGTTGGGTAAGAACTGGGCTGGCCCAGTTCTTCCCCACCCCAGATGTTTCCATTTACTAATAATTCTTGTGATAAATTTCCTTTGCTTTTTAAGACAAAAATTGGAATAAATTAAAAAAGATATAATAAACAAAAATGTTTGGAGCTCAAATCTAAATAGAATTTCGAGATTGTGGGGTAGGGAAGGACTGGGCCGGCCTAGTTCTTCACCACCACAGACAACTTAAACGTTCATAACTGATTTATTTGTACATCACTACGCAAGGGTGGGGAAGAAACGCGTCCCCCAGTTCTTCCCCACCCCGACACCTTCAACGTCATAATTGACTTAACAGTACAATACTTACCAAGGATGGGAAAGAAACAGATTGGCCCAGTTCTTCCCAACCCAAGACATCTTCAGCAATATAACTGACATAACTGTACAACACTACCCAAGGGTGGGGAAGAAACAGGCCGGCCCAGTTCTTCCCCACCCCTGAGTCTCCAAATTCTATTGAAATTTAAGTGCCAAACATTTGTTGCTTATTATATTTGTTTAGTTAATACCAATTTATGTCTTTAAAAGTGAAGAAAATTTATCACAAGAATTTTTAGTAAACAGAAACATCTGGGGTGGTGAAGAAACGGGTCGGCCCAGTTCTTCCCCACCCCCAGTCTCCAAATTCTATTAAGATTTGAGCTCCAAACATTTGTTGCTTATTAAATCTGTTTAGTTTATACCAATTTATGTCTTAAAAAGCAAAGGAAATTTATCACCAGAATTATTAGTAAGCAGAAACATCTGGTGTGGAGAAGAACTGGGCCGGCCCAGTTCTTCCCCACCCCAGCCTCCAAATTCTATTGATAATAAAGCTCCAAACATTTGTTGCTTATTATATCTTTTTAGTTTATACCATTTTTTTGTCCTAAAAAGCAAAGTAAACTTATCTCAAGAATCATAAGTAAATAGAAACATCTGGGGTGGGGAAGAACTGGGCCGGCCCAGTTCTTCCCCACCCCCCAGTCTCTGAATTCTATTGAAATTTAAGGGCCAAACATTTGTTGCTTATTATATCTCTGTAGTTGATACCAATTTATGTCTTTAAAAGTGAAGAACATTGATCACAAGAATTTTTAGTCAACAGAAAAATCTGGGGTGGGGAAGAAATGGGCCGACCCAGTTCTTCCCTGGGGAAGAAATGGGCCAGCCCAGTTCTTCCCCACCCCCACTTTCCAAATTATATTTAGATTGGAGCACTAAAGAGTTGTTGTTTATTATATCTGTTTAGTTAATACCGATTAATGTCATAAAAAACTAAGAAAATTAATCATAGATACTGGAATTGGGTTAAAAATTTCCTTGGATCTCCATATATTGTATGGCATAGAGGAAATTTTGCCATTCAAGCTGTAAAGACTCAAAATTTATTCAGAATGGTTTCTTTTTGAATTTTCTAACAATTTGTGAGGCATAAATTACTCGTTCTCTATGGTTCTAAAAAAATTTCAGGTGGGGAAGAAACTGACTGGGTGGGGAAGAGACTGACTAGTCAGTTTCTTCCCCGGGGAAGAAACGGGCCGGCCCAGTTCTTCCCCGGGGAAGAAACTGACTGGGGGGAAGAACTGGCCTGTTACACCGGGTCAGGGGCTGAAGGTCACTGTGGCTATTTTTTAGAAAAACTTGGTCATTGCTCTAGTGTCCAGATTTATTGATGGATTTTAAGATAAGTTGATACAAATGTTGGGTATGAAGTTCAACTTTCAGGGTCGGGGGCTCAAAGTCAAGGTCACTGTGGCTATTTTTAGGAAAACTTTGTCGTAACTCTTAGATACCTACATTTATTGATGGATATAATGTAATTTTACACAAATGCTAGGCTAGGCTTTTTTTTAATTTGTCTTGCTCGAGGGGATTTGTATCGTCTGTGATGCCTTGTTATTACTTGGTAGTTTGTAGAATTTTTTTTATCAAATATAAATATCTTTTTCATTTTTTTTTTCTTTTGCAGTAGAAAGGCTTTTGTTTGTTTGTTTGTTTGATTTGAGGTTTATCGTCCCCGTCAACACTGTATAGGTCATTTTGGAGACGTTGCTTCCAATTTTGTGTGACTCTTACCCGACATTGAGATGACATGACATCTCAAGCCCTGTCGCCCAATGAAACCAATAGGGTTTATAAGCATGGGCGGTCCAACTTGCACCACTTTACCTGGGTAGGCTTAGATCCTCTAAGAGATTTACCAGTACTCGTGTGCGGTAGGTTTCAGCTCTGCATGAGAGCATCATGCAGCCCATTTATTTCTTCAAGCCCCAATGGGCGGGGTCAGTGGAAAGACTGGAAAACAGGATGATTAGAGGTACATTTTGGTTCTCTTTCATTTGCTGCAGTCTATTGGGCTGTTATACAGAAGAATATTTTTTTTATAACTTGCCCTCATCCATTTAAGGCCCCCAAAGAAAGCTATGTTGTCTTCTGACAACTCTTGTTATTATCCCCACGTTTTTCAACGAAAAAGTGGGGAAATTGTTATCGCCTCCGTCCATCAGTCCGTCTGTCTGTCTGTCTGTCCGGCTATCTCCTCCTAAACCGTTAGCCGGAATTCAACCAAATTTGGTATGCGAGTTGCTTACATGAATGGCTTGCGCAAGAGCACATTTTATTTTGTCCCCGCCCCCAGGGGCCCTGGGGGAGGGGTCAAAAGGTCAAATTTTGACCTACTGTGGAGAAAACGTGGGGATTTGCGATGGCTTGCCATCGACTGCGCGCTCTAGTTTATTTTGGGGGGGGATTTTACTTGGAAAGTTATAAAATTTAAACAGGCCAAGCAAAAATATTTTTCTTTTTCGTATGCACTCCTCTACACAGTACAGACCGCATGTATGTCACAGTAGTAAGGGTATTGAGCGAGTCTAACGCACCCCCCTAAAAAAAAAAAAATCACACACTCTAGAGGGGGGGGTACTGTAACTAAAAAAAAAAATCACACACTCTAGAGGGGGGTACTGTAACTAAAAAAAAAAAAAAAAACACCTACTAGAGTGACCTCGGAAAATTATAAAAATGTAAAAAAGTGAAAATGTAAAAAAAGTGTAAAAAT
Source organism: Lucinisca nassula (assembly GCA_963580285.1). Taxonomy (NCBI): domain Eukaryota; kingdom Metazoa; phylum Mollusca; class Bivalvia; order Lucinida; family Lucinidae; genus Lucinisca; species Lucinisca nassula. The sequence continues at coordinate 144,298,146 of OY757017.1, forward strand.
AAAAAAAAAGTGAAAAAATCTGAAAATGAAAAAAAAAACACCCACTATAGGGGCCCCTCGAAAAAATGAAAAAAGATCTAAAACTCTGTAATCTGTAATTCTTGTTCATAGAAACTACCTTTGATTTCTTCGCCTTTTAAATCATTTATTTTATAAGTAACAGGATCTGTATTTAAAACTTCTTCAATTACAAATATTTCTCTAGTCCAACGAGTAGTATAACCCTTTTCAAATTTACCTTTCTTTTTTGCTATTCTTACTCTATCCCCAACTTTGAATTTAGGTTTTTTAATTTTCTCATCATTTTCTGGATATAAATTTTTATACACTGTTAATTCATTTTCTACTTTACTCGCTTCAACAGGTGTCATTTTAATAGAAGAATGTACTGTATTATTATAATTTTCAACTAATTTATCTAATATATCATAATATTTAGTAGTTTCATTTGCAGTAAAATATTTATACATATGTTGTTTCATAGTGCATATCCATCGTTCTACTACACTGGATTTTTCTTCATTCTCAGTTGAATATAACTTTATATTATTATCTTTTAACAATTCTTTTACTTGTCGATTATAAAATTCAGATCCTTTATCTGACCAGATGAACATCGGTTTTCTTTCTTTAAATAATGTTTTAAATGCTTCACTTACTGTTACTCCTGTTTTATTTTTTTAAGGAATTAACCAACCATATTTACTAAAAACGTCTATAACAGCTAATAAATATTTATAGTGTTTATTTTGCTTTGAATATTGTTGCATATCTGCCAAATCAACCGCCCATGTTTGATCTATTGAATGAACATAAACACGTCTTTTTGTAAAAGATTTTATAACTCTATGATGTAATTCATCTGCTAATTTATTTGTTATTTTTTCTCTATCGGATATAAATCTATTTTTGTTAGATCCACACTCAGAATATTTACCTTTTAACATTTGTCTATTATTAGTTGTTGTTACTTGTTTCACTGAATCATTTTCAGTATGCTTTTTACAACGTAAACAATAAATTTTTGGATGCTCCATTTTTAATGTAATTAAAATTATTTTTTATAAAATGAATGAAGGAAAATATTGTGATTATTGTTGTAATTTCAAATCATACAATTCATTTAGAAAAGCAAAAAGTTGTTATGATGGATATAGAAGAAAATGTAAAGATTGTGAAAGACCAGACACTATATTAATAATAAAGAAAAATACAAACAAGCTTATCAAGAATTTCTACTTAGAAATCCAAATTATTATAAGGAATATAATTACAGAAACAAGAGGGCCCAGAGGGCCCTGGTTCGCTCACCTGATCCAAAGCATAACAAGTGGGCCCCGGGCAGGATCAATTTTGGCCCCAGGGCTAAAATTTGAACAATCTTGGTAGAGGTCCACAAGATGAAGCTTCATATCTAATATGAAAGACCTGGGCTTTCTGGTTTCAGAAAAAAAGATTTTAAAGGTTTACCCTGCATATAGAAGTCTATGTAAAACAAGATTTTCCCTATATAAGCCCATGTAAAACCAAAGGGCCCCGGAGCGGGGGCATTTTTGGCCCCCGGGCTATAATTTGAACAATCTTGGTAGAGGTCCACTAGCTGAAGCTTCATAACAAATATCAAAGACCTAAGCCTTGTGTTTCAGAGAAGATGATTTTTAAAGATTTTCCCTATATAAGTCTATGTAAAACCAAAGGGCCACATGGCGGGGGCATTTTTGGTCTCAGGCCTATAATTTGAACAATCTTTATAGAGGTCCACTAGCTGAAGCGTCATAACAAATATCGAAGACCTAAGCCTTGTGGTTTCAGAGAAGAAGATTTTTCAAGATTTTCCCTATATAAGTCTATGTAAAACCAAAGGGCCCCGGAGCGGGGGCATTTTTGGCCCCAGGGCTATAATTTGAACAATCTTGGTAGAGGTCCACAAGATGAAGCTTCATACCAAATATCAAAGACCTGGGCCTTGCAGTTTCAAAGAAGAAAATTTTTCAAGATTTTCCCTATATAAGCCTATGTAAAACAAAAGGGCCCTGGTGTGGGGGCATTTTTGGCCCCAGCATTATAATTTGAACAATCTTGGTAGGGGTCTACTAGATGAAGCTTCATACCAAATATCAAAGACCTGGGCCTTGCCGTTTCAGAGAAGAAGATTTTTCAAGATTTTCCCTATATAAGCCCATGTAAAACCAAAGGGCCCCCGTGCAGGGGGCATTTTTAGCTCCAGCACTATAATTTGAACAATCTTGGTAGGGGTCCACTAGATGAAGCTTCATACCAAATATCAAAGACCTGGGCCTTTCGGTTTCAGAAAAGAAGATTTTTAAAGATTTTCTCTATATAAGCCCATGTAAAACCAAAGGGCCCCCGTGCGGGGGCATTTTTAGCTCCAGCACTATAATTTGAACAATCTTGGTAGGTCCACTAGATGAAGCTTCATACCAAATATCAAAGACCTGGGCCTTGCGGTTTCAGAGAAGAAGATTTTTAAAGATTTTCCCTATATAAGCCCATGTAAAACCAAAGGGCCCCCGTGCGGGGGCATTTTTAGCTCCAGCACTATAATTTGAACAATCTTGGTAGGGGTCCACTAGATGAAGCTTCATACCAAATATCAAAGATCTGGGCCTTGCGGTTTCAGAGAAGAAGATTTTTAAAGATTTTCCCCATATAAGCCCATGCAAAACCAAAGGGCCCCCGTGCAGGGGCATTTTTGGCCCCAGCACTATAATTTGAACAATCTTGGTAGGGGTCCACTAGATGAAGCTTCATACCAAATATCAAAGACCTGGGCCTTGCGGTTTCAGAGAAGAAGATTTTTCAAGATTTTCCCTATATAAGCCCATGTAAAACCAAAGGGCCCCCGTGCGGGGGCATTTTTAGCTCCAGCACTATAATTTGAACAATCTTGGTAGGGGTTCACTAGATAAAGCTTCATACCTAATATCAAAGACCTGGGCCTTACGGTTTCAGAGAAGAAGATTTATAAAGATTTTCCCTATATAAGCCTTTGTAAAACCAAAGGGCCCCCGTGCGGGGGCATTTTTGGCCCCAGCACTATAATTTGAACAATCATGGTAGGGGTCCACTAGATGAAGCTTCATACCAAATATCAAAGACCTGGGCCTTGCGGTTTCAGAGAAGAAGATTTTTCAAGATTTTCCCTATATAAGCCAATGTAAAACCAAAGGGCCCCCGTGCGGGGGCATTTTTAGCTCCAGCACTATAATTTGAACAATCTTGGTAGGGGTCCACTAGATGAAGCTTCATACCAAATATCAAAGATCTGGGCCTTGCGGTTTCAGAGAAGAAGATTTTTAAAGATTTTCCCTATATAAGCCCATGTAAAACCAAAGGGCCCCCATGCGGGGGCATTTTTGGCCCCAGCACTATAATTTGAACAATCTTGGTAGGGGTCCACTAGATGAAGCTTCATACCAAATATCAAAGATCTGGGCCTTGCGGTTTTAGAGAAGAAGATTTTTAAAGATTTTCCCCATATAAGCCCATGCAAAACCAAAGGGCCCCCGTGCGGGGGCATTTTTGGCCCCAGCACTATAATTTGAACAATCTTGGTAGAGGTCCACTAGATGAAGCTTCATACCAAATATCAAAGACCTGGGCCTTGCGGTTTCAGAGAAGAAGATTTTTTAAGTTTTCGGTGAAAAAAATCTATTTTTGGCTCCTGTGACCTATATGTGCAATGGACCGGAACCATTTGAACAACTTTGAAAGGGGACCACCTAAGGATCATTCCTGTGAAGTTTGGTCAAAATCCGATCAGTGGTTTAGGAGGAGATGTCGTTTGAAGAAAAGTTTACGGACGCACGCACGCACGGACGCACGCACGGATGCACGGACACACGACGGACGACGGACAAAAAGTGATCCCAAAAGCTCACCTTGTCACTACGTGACAGGTGAGCTAAAAAAATACATAATTAAATTTGTATTCTAATAAAATGAACATTAAAAAATCCAAAGTATTTAAAAATGTTATTAATGAAACTATTATTGATGACATAGAAGATGATACAACGGCTTATTTTAATAAATTAAAAGATAAAATTACAATACAATCATTTCCCATTAAAGTGAAGATAATAATTACTTCTGAATTTAATACTCCATTAGCATTTGATATAATAGAAAGTCATTACTCTCATCCTATTCAAGTTATTCAATCAAATAATAATGTAGATGAATTTTATAATAAACTAAAAGATAAATTTGAAGCATGGATTGATGAGTATCAAGAAAGAGGTTCTGGTTTTGTTTTTAGAAATATTAAAAGTGTAGAAGTAAAAACATATAAATATAATTATCAGAAAGCTTCATCTTATATACCTTTAAAGTTTAAATCAAGTAATATTATCAATGTTAAAAACACAAAAGATAACAAATGTTTCTTGTGGTCAATATTATCTAAATTATATCCTGCTGTTAGAGATAAAGAGAGAGTAACAAAATATCATCCCTATGAGAATGAAATTAATATGAAAGATATTGAATATCCTGTTTTAATAAAAGATATGCCAAAAGTAGAAAAACAAAATAATTTAACTATAAATGTTTTTGCATTAGAAAATCCAACAAACAAACAATCTTTATACCCAGTTTATATTTCAAATATGAAAAGTGAAAATATAATTGATCTTTTATATAAAGAAGAAAATGAAAATACACATTATTGTTTAATCAAAGATCTTGATAGTTTTCTATTTGATAAAAATAGGCATAAACAACATACATGTAAAAACTGTTTACAAGGTTTTCAAAGACTAGAAACATTAGAAAAACATAAAGAGATATGTTTAGATCATGATTATTGTAAAGTTAATATGCCAAAGAAAGATAATATTCTTAAGTTTAAAAATCATCATTTCAAAAATAGATTACCTTTTGTTATCTATTCAGATTTTGAATCAAATAATATCCCTTTATCTACTTCTCAACCTAACCCAAATAAATCATATGTTAATCCAATAAGAAAACAAACAGTTAATAGTTATGGTATTTATGTTCAGTCTGACTATCCAGAAATTTATAAACCACAATACTTTTCTTATGTTGGTGATGATGCAGCAAAGAAATATGTAGAAAAAATAATAAAAATTTTTAAGAAAATAAATTATAATATTCGTCTTAATGAAAAGAAAGAACCAATTTTAACTGAACAACAAGAAAAAGAATTTCAAGAGTCAACAGAATGTTATATATGTGGAAAGGAATTTGATTCAGAAAACAAAGTAAGAGAACATAATCATCTTTCTGGTAAATATAGAGGAGCAGCTTGTCAATCATGTAATACAAAAGAAGGTAAAACAACAAAGCTAATACCCGTTTTCTTTCATAATGGCTCAAACTATATTTTCCACTTTTTAATAGAGGAGCTAATGAAATATGAAGATGATTATAACAAAGTAAAACTTCTATCCAAAAATTCAGAAAATTATATTTCTATAGATTACGGTTCATATTATAAAAAACTAAGATTTCTAGATTCATATAGGTTTACGTTAAAAAGTTTATCAGATATTACAAAATCAACAGATGACTTTCCTATTTCAAAACAAGAATTTAATGATAATATTTCTTTACTAAAACAAAAAGGCTTTTATCCTTATGAATATATAGATTCAATAGAAAGATTGGAAGAAAAACAATTACCTCCTATAGATAATTTCTATTCTACTCTAACACAAAAAACAATTACAGATGAAGAATATGAACATGCACAAAAAGTATGGAAAGTTTACGAGTGTGAATCGTTTTTAGATTATCACAATCTTTATTTAAAAACAGATGTTTTAATACTAGCAGATGTCTTTGAGAACTATAGAAACTTTTTTTTTAAAACATCATGAAATAGATCCGTGTTATTGTTACTCCGCACCTGGGTTAACTTTGCAATGTGGGTTAAAATATACAGGAGTGGAATTAGAATTATTAACAGGCTATGAAATGTTATTAATGATAGAAAATGGAATAAGAGGAGGGTTTTCTGGTGTTCTTGGTCCTAGACATGTAAAAGCATTTAATAAATATACACCTAATTATCATGGTAATGGTAATAGGATATTAGATGATAATGAAATGAAAGAATGTTTAGAAGCATTAAGAAGAGGAGAAAATTTAAATGATTATCTTACAGAAAAATATTTATTATATCTAGATGCAAATAATTTATATGGTTGGGCAATGTCACAGAAACTACCAATTAAAGATTTCAAATGGGAAAGTAATCCAGACTATTATTTACATATTCCAAAAGGAAGGGGTTGTATAATAGAATGTGATTTAGAATATCCCAATAATTGCAAGTTTAAAACAATGAAATATCCATTAGTTCCTGAGAAAATGAAAATAAATGAAAAAGAATTATCAGATTATCAGATAAACTTATTAGGAGATAAGCCATTAGATAAAGAAGAAAAACTATTATTAACATTATATGATAAAAAGAAATATGTTATTCATTATAGTATTCCAAAAGAATATATTAAACTTGGAATGAAAGTAAATAAAGTTTATAGAACTATATCATTTAAAGAAAGTGATTGGTTAAAGAAGTATATTAATTTTAATACTGAACAAAGAACAAAATCTAAATCTAATTTTGAAAAAGACCTCTGGAAATTAATGAATAATAGTTTTTATGGAAAAACATTAGAAAACATAAGAGGAAGAAGCGAAATTAAATTAACGAGTAAAGAAGAAGCAAAGAAATACATAAACAAACCTAATTTTAAAGATTCAATAATTTTTAATAAAAACTTTCCCCGTACATCAACCATAGTGCAGTTTATATTTTACTTTTGGCCCTTTGAGATCAGCGTGAATATTCTGAGAAGTCGGAAATAATTTATTGGTTTAGACTCATATTCTAGACAGGTTTTTAATTATTTGGACCACATTTTGATTTATATCAGTCTTTGAATCGACTGCCTATTCGAAATTCGCAAAATTGCAGTATGTTTCCTCTGGCTTTCATTGTCGGATCATTACAGGGTCACTGATGAGGCTTTATTAGCTTTATTATGTTTTCATTGCTCTTAAAGGAACTCATTTTTGATTTTTATTTGTTGCAATTGTGAATAATGTTACTTCTGTTAAATTTGATAAACCTATTTATTTAGGACAAGTTGTATTAGATTATAGCAAGTTATTAATGTATAAATTTTATTATAATGTAGTTAATGAATTATGGCCAAAAAACGAAATAGTTGCTTCAGACACCGACGCATTGATAATGAATATATCCACAAAAAATATTTATGAAGATATGAAACAAATAAAAAATGAACTAGATACATCAGACTATCCAGAAAATTATGACCTTTATTCAGAAGAAAATAAAAAGATAATAGGGAAGTTTAAAGATGAATTAAATGGTAAAATTATGAATGAAATAGTTTTTCTGAGAAGTAAAGCATATTCTTTTACATTAACTGATCTTAGTGAAGAAAAAAAATTAAAAGGTATTGGTAAAACAACAATTAAAAAAGATATAAAATTTAATGATTATAAAAATTGTTTATTCAACAATGAAACAAAAATGAACTAGAGCAAGTGAGCAGGGGCTCACGTATACCCCCGGCCAATATCAGTTGTATTAAAAAGTATGAAAATATTTATTCATAGACAAAAAAAAATCTTTTTAATATGCTTAGCTTAGATGCAGAACTTATCTATCCATCTGACCAATGAGTGAAATACTGCTGAAAGATATTATTTCTTTTTGTTTGATTATAAAATTTCCAGCAGCCACTATATATTAAAAAGCATGTTTTGCTTGCATGTGTTATAATGTAAAGGTATACATAAAGAAAAATATTACCTGTAAATTCGATGACAAAGGATGACAATGAACATCTTTCCGTAGTTCTGTACTCAAATAACTTTAATGACTCAGCTTACAGTGTCCTCCCAAGTATAATACTCCGAGACCAATTTCCTATATATTTCAATGACTCATCTTTTTAGGTAATCAATGATGTGTTTGTAACCATATGTAATTAAAGTCATGACAGACTTGCACTTCTGTCCATTTCCTCCAACAGAATCGGTGTTGTTTTATTATTTTTTATTTGCTAGTAGTATTTGTATGAATCATTAAAAAGTTTTCTTCTCATAATTTAGGCTCTGGTTGTGGCTGCTGATGATAATGTCTTTTTGTGCTATCCTTCTTCCCACCAGATGTCTGGGATGAGATATGGTACCGAACTCAGTTTCTTAGCATTTTCGTACATACGGTCTGTGAACATGTTAAAAATATTGTATGTACAGTTTAAAACTAAACACTATATCATGCCTTAAAATTCTTCTTTAATTCAAAAAGGACAAAGTATCTGTAGAGCAGCATGGGAAGAGAATGTAACTGGTATCACTCGAATAGATACTAAATTTAGTCTGTTTGTGTATACGTGATCTATACATGATCCCTGTATATATGTTGGTTCAGGAACTAGCTGACTGAAGTTATTCTGAGCCATATATTTACAAAGCTGGTGATTTCTTTCTTTCAACACATCAACATTGAAATCTCCACAGATGATAGTCAAAACACTAGTATCTACTTCTGTAGCTAAAACTTGCTTGAAGCGTTTCAAAAAATTTTCAGCTGGTTGACAAGGTGGTCTATATATAGAAATTAAATTCAGTTTACCATGACCTATAGGATTGTGTAGTGTAAGACATAGATATTCTATACCTTTGATCATATGAGATGATTCTATCACATCTAGTCCATTTCGAATGTAATTAAGAACTCCTCCATGAGCCTGGAATGTGGTTGTATGTTTAGCCAATTCTTGGTCGGAATAGCAGGAGGCCCTATCTGCTCTTTCCCATCTAAAATTGTCAATCTGTAAATCATATAGTCGGAAAGGCTTCAGCCAAGTCTCAGTGAGAGCCACAATATCAGAGGACATGAGAATATGGTGTGCCTTTAAGTCACTCAGATGAGGTAAAAGAGAGTTGATGTTGAGCAAACAAATACAGAGGGAATCTGGGTCACCTTTCCAAACAGGTATAGGAGATAGGGGTCTTTCAGACAACATGATACCAAGTGCTTCTGCTGCTTTAGAATTTTCTTTGATTTTATCGGCATTAAAAGAGATAAAATAGAGAGAGTTTAGTGATTTCACTCGGCTAACAGCCACATAGAACTGACCTGGGCCAAAGAATCCATCACAGGACACCACAACCTCAGGTAATGTGAGGCCCTGTACTTTATGAATAGTACTGGCCCAAGAAAGCTTGAGTGGAAACTGTCTTCTAGAAACCTCAGCAACCCTGAATCTCCCGACTCTGAACCGAACCTCTTCTTTGGACAATGGAGTGGCTGTAGGGTAATTATGTAGGATAGACTGGTATTTCTTCCTAGTTGCTTTACCAGCTTCTGGATCATCAAGTTGTACCAAAACAAATAAAGGCTTGTAGGAGGAGCTAGTTTCGGAATGATAATCTGTGGGTCTGGGATAGAAGTTTTTAACTGTACCCATCATCCCATTGACCAGTCCATCAGCAGTGTCCACATTTTTAGTTATCATTACTCTGGCTCCTACTGCTAACTCAACTGACTCAGCTAGACCACCAGTTAGATTGGGATCACTTGGGATCGTAAGAGAGAACTGACCTGTCTGAATTTCTTTGTTAGTATCTTCAGCCAGTAGTTGAAAGACAGGGTTTGGAAGCTCACCAAGTTTTTTCCTGTTGTGTTTGTTCACCAAACAATTGGTTGAAAATATATGCAAGGCATCAGAAGGGTAACTGTTATCTGCAGGAGCTATTAGCCGACTTGAAAGTAGGTTCAAATCTTCTTCTGTGTGACACTTTGTTCTGATTCGTGTTAACATCTCCGCAAAACTTTTGTCATTTTGTTGACGCATAATCTCTGTCAGTTCATAAGCTGAAAAATTATCCCAAACTGTACCATATAGTCTCTTCATAGGATCCTTAGGGAGACTAAAGACAGAGCTTTGTCCAACAGGTGGTAGCTGAAAAAGGTCTCCAAACGCCAGTACAGACACACCACCAAATAATGCATTAGGAGCCCCTTTTATTTCAGTAAGACGTTTGTGAAGAACATGCAAAAGATCTGCCCCAACCATAGATATTTCATCTATAATCAGTAAGAACAGATTTGAGTATTTGACCCTTAAAGAGGAAAGCTTACTTTGAGAGATATTTTTATCAAATGAACGTTGAGGTAAACTGAAGGCAGAGTGTAAGGTCTGACAATGAATATTGTATGCTGCTGTGCCAGTAGGAGCTGTAAGCAGGCAAACAATATCATCTGGAGTGTCTGCTTCTGATCTTAGAGTCTTTGCAGCTGCTTGATAGATGGCCTTTATCAAATGACTCTTCCCAGTACCAGCACTACCACTAATAAAAGCATAGAAAGGTTAAGGCAAATGTCCAGTTTTTTTACTGGTAATAATGCTGAAACACCACGTGAAAACTTCTGTAAACACTTGTCTTTGTTCATTGTTGAGTGACCTGATTAGGCTGTGATAATCTTCATCTTCCATAATCCAAGCTTGAACCTTCTGTAACAAACTGATGCCACCTGCAGCAGCATGGGATGCTTCAGGATGTTGTTCAGGATTGGTGAAGACATATTCTTCTGCAGGATGAGACCCTTCTTCTCGCTGTCGATGACTGTCGTGTTCTGTTTCTGCTGCAAGTTGTGCCCATGCATCTTCAGGGGGCCCAAATTCTTCTAGTTCTTCCAATGCTGTGTCAACTGCAGCTGAGTTCTTTTCAAATTTTGATAAGTTTTGCTTTATAACCTCTTCAACTGCATCATACATTGACTGGAAACTTCCATCCCCATATTGAAGAAGACACTGATCACTTCGCCATGGGTAATAGAGCATTAGAAGGCCGTGATAGTATTTTTCTGGCTGTTTCTTCACTGGATATTTGTGTGTCCTGATTACAGCTGGCTTAACTCTTTTCTTGATACGGCCTAAGTTATCTTGCAGACTCAGTACCTTTGCTGAAGTCTGCTTAGGCTTAAGTACATCATGATGAGCTTCTATGGTATCGCTACCACTTTGACCTTTTCGGTATTCCACATTGTAATTAGAAACAAATTCTGCCAAGCACAATTCTTCAAGACTGGATGGTCGCTTCATGTATCTTTCCACCATCCCAATCTGGTATATGTCTTCATCATCATCATCCAATGTGTTGATGACAGATAATGGTTTTAGGAGATGGAGGCGTTCTTGTGGTAGGTCAGTTGGAACATAAACTACGTCCCTGGAGGATCTAGACAAGGGAAGAGAAAGTACTCTATAGGCTGCTTCTTGAGCAGAAACTTCTCTACTAGTTAACAAGAGGGCCCAGAGGGCCCTGAATCGCTCACCTGAGAATCAGTGTCTCTAGTACATTCTTGGCCCAAGGGCTATACTAGGTGAAGCTTCATACCAAATATCAAAGACCTGAGCCTTGTGGTTTCAGAGATGAAGATTTTTAAATATTTTCCATAAATAAGCCTATGAAAAACCTAAAGGCCCCGGGGATGGGGGCATTTTTGGCCCGAGGGCTATAATTTGAACAATCTTGGTACACGTCCACTAGATGAAGCTTCACACCAAATATCAAAGATCTGAGCCTTGCGGTTTCAGAGAAGAAGATTTTTAAAGATTTTCCCTGTATAAGCCTATGTAAAACCAAAGGCCCCCGCCAAGGGGCTTTTTTGGCCCCAGGGCTATAATTTGAACAATCTTGGTACAGGTCCACTAGGTGAAGCTTCACACCAAATATCAAAGACCTGGGACTTGTGGTTTCAGAGTAGAAGATTTTTAAAACTTTCCCTATATAAGCACCCAAAGGCCCCCCGGCGGGGGCATTTTTGGCCCTAGGGCTAAAATTTGAACAAACTTTGTAGAGGTCCACTAGGTGAAGCTTCATACCAAATATCAAAGACTTGGGCCTTGTGGTTTCAGAGAAGACCATTTTTAAAGATTTTACCTATATAAGCCTTTGTAAACCCCAAAGGCCCCCGGGGCGGGGGCATTTCCAGCCCAAGGGTCATAACTTGAACAATCTTGTTAGAGGTCCACTAGATGAAGCTTTATACCAAATATCGAAGACCTGGGCCTTTCGGTTTCAGAGAAGAAGGTTTTTAAAGATTTTCCCTGTATAAGCCTATGTAAAACCAAAGGCCCCCTGGGCGGGGGCATTTTTGGCCCTGGGGCTATAATTTGAACAATCTTAGTAGAGGTCCACTAGGTGAAGCTTCACACCAAATATCAAAGACCTGAGCCTTGTGGTGTCAGAGAAGCAGATGTTTAAAGATTTTCCCTATATAAGCCTATGTAAAACCAAAGGCCCCCGGGGCGGGGACATTTTTGGCCCAAGGGCTATAATTTGAACAATCTTGGTAGAGGTCCACTAGATGAAGCTTCACACCAAATATCAAAGATCTGAGCCTTGCCGTTTCAGAGAAGAAGATTTTTAAAGACTTTCCCTATATAAGCCTATGTAAACCCCAAAGGCCCCCGGGGCAGGGGCATTTCTGGCCCAAGGGCCATAATTTGAACAATCTTGGTAGAGGTCCACTAGATGAAGCTTCATACCAAATATCAAAGACCTGGGCCTTTCGGTTTCAGAGAAGAAGATTTTAATGATTTTCTCTGTATAAGCCTATGTAAAACCAAAGGCCCCCGGGGCGGGGGCATTTTTGGCCCTAGGGCTATAATTTGAACAATCTTGGTAGAGGTCCACTAGGTGAAGCTTCACACCAAATATCAAAGACCTGGGCCTTGTGGTTTCAGAAAAGAAGATTTTTAAAGATTTTCCCTTTATAAGCCTATGTAAACACAAAGGCCCCAGGGGCGGGGGCATTTCTGGCCCAAGGGCCATAATTTGAACAATCTTGGTAGAGGTCCACTAGATGAAGCTTCATACCAAATATCGAAGACCTGGGCCTTTTGGTTTCAGAGAAGAAGATTTTTAAAGTTTTCATTTCAAAAATCTATTTTTAGCTCCTGTGACCCAGATGTGCAATGAACCGGAACCATTTGAACAACTTTGAAAGGGGACCACCTAAGGATCATTCCTGTGAAGTTTGGTCAAAATCCGATCAGTGGTTTAGGAGGAGATGTCATTTGAAGAAAAAGTTTACGCACACACGCACGCACGCACACACGCACGCACGACGGACGACGGACAAAAAGTGATCCCAAAAGCTCACCTCGTCACTACGTGACAGGTGAGCTAAAAACTTGGTGGCTATCTTTTGGAGTTGACGTCTTACATCACTTTCTGAGGCATGTTTGCTTGTTAGCTCAAGGGTCTGACTCATCTCATGTTCTGGCTTCGTCACATATGACGCCACATACATAACGCATCCATATGGACTTGACACATACTGGATGTCCATGTTAGCATCCCATATAGCTAAAATCTCAGGATTGTAGTTATTAATGAACTGTTCACAGACACGCCGTTTTAAGATGATACCATCTGACGCCCTACTCACTTTAAGGGCTTCAAGATAGCTTTCTTCTGCCACTCCAGCTGTCTTAAGAACATCATCAACAGTTGTTTCTATAGATATATCCATTGTTGCTAATGTTTCAAACACTTTGTTCAAAATTCCTCTTGTCTGTACTTGCATGTCTGGGACTGTCTTCTGTCTCTATCTGGTTTCCTCGACATACAACTGTCTTGTTTGAAGGTGCTTTTGGAAAAGCAAACCGGCAGTTTTTGCCACTCTTTCTACAACTATGAGAGTGAACATGTCGCTGCAGTTTATTTACTTTCTCTCTAAGGTCCTCGTTATCAGTCTGTAAGCTACAAGAAATATATTTATCAACAAAAGCACTAATTTCTTTATCAGTAGCTGTCAGAAAGTCAGGGGCATCTTTCACCCAGATAACCATATGAATATGAGGAGAACCACGCTGCTGGAACTCAACACGATACAGGTAATCATTGATGTGTCCAAGAACGCCACTTCCCAAAACATGTTTCACAAACAACTGTACCCGGTAATCAAACTGTCTAGCAGCAGTGACAGGATTTCTACGGATCCATTTGCAACGCTCTTCCCAAGACATATTGGTAACATCTTCATCAGAAAGTGTAACACCAAACTGAGAAGCAATGACACATATTGTTTCAGGCCATCTCAAGTCTGCTGCAGACAGAGTTAAGTAAAAGGACCAAGCTGTCTTATCATAGCTAACAAATCCGACAGAATTTTTTTGCAATATGCAGGAGACCCTCTAACATTTTGCAGAAAGCGCTGGCCCTGATCTTGCATAATGAGATTTTTCAGCTTCTCTGGATTTTTAATGGCACCAGCATTTATTATTTTACCATCAGCATTTGGCAACTTAGCTTTACGTAGAGCAATGTTAATACTATCTGTGATCTGCTTGTGCTCAGTCAGATACTGTGCATAAAATAAATATTCAGTATCTGAGGCAAATCTATTATCAGATGAAGTCAATCTTGCCTGAAAATATTTTCTTAAAGTTAGTTTTCGAGGGCGTGAAACATCAAAACCATATTTTCCAGATGGGAAGAGTTTTGGAAATGTGAGAATCTCATTATTGCTATCATTGTAAACCTGCAATGGCAGTCTCCCTTCTCCTGGTGCAATGGCAAAAACTTCATTGCCCAGAAAGTTACTGAGATCTTCTGACTGGATACATGTATCATACTGAATACCCCTCAGTGACTCAGCAGCATCTGTTTCAGGATCATTAAAATTTTCAGTTTCCTTTATTTGGTTGTCCGAGGTGTAACTGTTTTGTTGATCCCAAGTTGTCTGGTTATTTTCAAGTTGGCTATTTTCTATCCTTTCTGAAGTAATTTCTTCAGACAACTTTACTTCCAGTGCATTATAATAGTGACTTTCAGAATGGTTGTTATCTGTGGTTATAGCAAAACTATTGTTACTTCGAGTTTCTAAAGGTTCTTTGTCACAATCTTCCTGTTGCTGTGTATCTTTAGATTCATTATCAGGGACATCTTCATGCTCAATATTTCTAGGAGCTTGTACTAGCGCTTCCCAAAGCTCTCTGTCTTCATGCAGAAAATGCTCTTGCCAGTTTGTATCTACCCTCACATTTTTGTAGTGATCATTATGAATCTTAAGGTAAGACAAAGCAGACTCTACCTTTTCAGGCCTCACCATCTGATAAAGAACATGACCGGAATAGCTTTGCTTCCGCTTTAATTTTAAAGGAATAAAGCCTGAAGAAGATGCCGACTTTGGTAAGGCTGCCACTGTTTCAGAAGCATCAACTGGGACATTTACTACAGATCCTACAATTGCTTTCTGCTTTCCTTTAGGTAGGTTAAGTATTTTCATAAAGGGAATACGCTGAGCTATTAAACGACTTTCAAGTTGTGAGAAGTCTAAAAGCACTTCAGGTATTGGATATAGTTCCATTTTATTTGCTGTAGACATTGGGGGAATTTTGTTAGACTTTAGATGCCTTGCACAAGTTGTGCATATGTATTTACCAATACTGTTGGACAAGCATTGGTTTATTATCTCGGAAGAAGATTCAGACAATAATGGCTTCTTGACTAACTTCACACTTTGTCTATACATAAGTCTAAAACAAACAGAGCATGTGTACTCAGGACCATGTTGAATGAGATCTTTGAACACTTCACAGTTTTTATTTGTTCTTTTTCTCTCTCTTTCTTTTTCTATGAACATCTTGTGATTATCAGGTAAAATTTTCAAACTTTCCATTCCTTGTTTTGAATTTATTTTCTCTTTGATCTTTTCCAGAATACTTCCAAATCTTCTGATAATTCTCTTTCTATATCTGTCTCTTATTCTAAACTGAAGCTTCTGCATTTCATTTTGATGAATTCTTAGAGTTTGCATCCTCATCCATGCTTTCACTCTTTCCTTGTTTTTAATTAATGATGACTTATCAGTTCTTGATTTTAACTTTCTCTTTCTGTCTTTTATCTTTTGCAGATATTTCTCAAATTCACTTTTCTTTTTTCTCAACAGAGTCATTCTTTTTCTAGATTTCAGCCTTTCTATTATTTTCTCAGTTTCACTTTCTTTTTCCCTCAATTCTGCCATTTGTTTTCTGGCTTTGAACTTTTCTAGTTGTGATTTAATGTGGTCTCTCTTGTTTCTTAATGCTGTCATTCTTTGTTTTGCTTGTAACTTTTCTGTAACTTTTTCTTTAATAGTTTTCTTTTTACGCAAGCTAGCCATTCTTTGTTTTGCTTTCAATTTTTCTATTTCATTTTCTGTATCACTTTTCTTACTGCGCAGACAAGCAATTATTTGTTTTGCTTTTAATTTTTCTGTTTCTTTTTCTATACCAGTTTTCTTACTGCGCAGACAAGCCATTCTTTGTTTTGCTTGCAACCTTTCTATTTCTTTTTCTGTATCACTTTTCCTTTTACGCACTGTAGCCATTATATGTGTTGCTTGCAACCTTTCTGTTTCTTTTTCTGTATCACTTTTCCTTTTACGCGCTCTAGCCATTCTTTGTGTTGCTTGTAACCTTTCTATTTCTTTTTCTCTATTACTTTTATTTTCACGCACTCTAGACATTCTATGTGTTGCTTGTAACCTTTCTGTTTCTTTTTCTGTATCACTTTTCCTTTTACGCAATCTAGCCATTCTATCTTTTGCTTGTAATCTTTCTGTTTCTATATCACTTTTCTTACTGCGCAGACAAGCCATTCTATGTTTTGCTTGTAACCTTTCTGTTTCTTTTTCTATATCACTTTTCTTACAGCGCAGACAAGCCACTGTATGTTTTGCTTGTAACTTTTCTGTTTCTTTTTCTATATCACTTTTCCTTTTACGCAATCTAGCCATTCTATGTTTTGCTTGTAATCTTTCTGTTTCTATATCACTTTTCTTACTGCGCAGACAAGCCATTCTATGTTTTGCTTGTAACCTTTCTTTCTTACTGCGCAGACAAGCCATTCTATGTTTTGCTTGTAACCTTTCTGTTTCTTTTTCTATATCACTTTTCCTTTTACGCAATCTAGCCATTCTATGTTTTGCTTGTAATCTTTCTGTTTCTATATCACTTTTCTTACTGCGCAGACAAGCCATTCTATGTTTTGCTTGTAACCTTTCTGTTTCTTTTTCTATATCACTTTTCTTACTGCGCAGACAAGCCATTCTATGTTTTGCTTGTAACCTTTCTGTTTCTTTTTCTATATCACTTTTCTTACAGCGCAGACAAGCCATTGTATGTTTTGCTTGTAACTTTTCTGTTTCTTTTTCTGTATCACTTTTCCTTTCACGCGCTCTAGCCATTCTATGTGTTGCTTGTAACCTTTCTATTTCTTTTTCTCTATTACTTTTCTTTTCACGCACTCGAGACATTCTATGTGTTGCTTGTAATCTTTCTGTTTCTTTTTCTGTATCGCTTTTCCTTTTACGCAATCTAGCCATTCTATCTTTTTCTTGTAACTTTTCTGTTTGTTTTTCTGTATCACTTTTCCTTTTACGCACTCTAGCCATTCTATGTTTTGCTTCCAACTTTTCAATATCTTTTTCTACATCACTTTTCCTTTTACGCACTCTAGCCATTCTGTGTTTTTCTTGTAACCTTTCTGTTTCTTTTTCTGTATCATTTTTCCCTTTACGCACTCTAGCCATTCTATGTTTTGCTTCCAACTTTTCAATATCTTTTTCTACATCACTTTTCCTTTTACGCACTCTAGCCATTCTATGTTTTGCTTCCAACTTTTCAATATCTTTTTCTATATCACTTTTCTTTATACGCACTCTAGCCATACCGTGTCTCTGTTTGTCAGTGTCAGATATTTTATTTCTGACACTTTGAATCCTTGCCCTTGCTTTCTCCCTTTGAGTTTGCATGTGTTCTACACTCACATGTTTTCTTTTCTTTTTCGCATACAATGTATTATAAGTTCTTTTGCTTGCTGAAATTCCTGTAATGTTTTGAGCATATTTATCAGACTGCTGAACATTGTCACTAGCTGTCTTATTTTTCTGCATACCTGCCTGCTGTCTAAAATAAAAAGCCAATCTCTCACTTTCAAAGTGTTTTTGAGTCTAATACATACTTAAGATGTGATCTCATTGATTGCAAATCATACGATTGACTCTCTGGTGGTACCCCTAATAAAGTGCTAAAAGCAAATGCCACTGCAAAGGCTCCACACAATGGATCAGTCTGCTGCTGTGTGACCATTGGATATCTTATTTCAGCTTTATTGCCATACAATATATACAGCTGCTTCTTGATTGTCCTTATTCTTTGTTCAGAATATAATGAGTCATAAACATTGATAATATTTGTTCTAGGATTAAAGACTGATGTCAGCCAATGTGCATGAGAATAATGAATATTGATACTTAATTTATCTTCCGGTACATGCGGTATGACAGCTTGTTCATTGGTAATGGTCAAGAGATGCAGCTGAGCTGGTGTTAACTGGCCTATATATGGAGCAAGCTCAGGAGAATGTTCACGCATAATTGACATTGCTTCTTCTATAACATCATCAGGTATTAATATCCCTGGTTCACCAACTAAGGCTGATACTGACTGTTTATCACTAGAAGCAGCTTTCTCATTTAGTTTACTCAAGTCTGAAACCAAAGATATAGAAGTTTCTAATGAAGGTAAGTGGCATATTTCATTGTTCTGTATAAGTCTATTTTGGTTTGAAGCATGTATGACTTTCGTTCCTGATTCTGAATCTAGTCGTAATGGCAATTCATGGTTATACTGAATGCTTTTTTCAGTTTCTAAAATGCAGTCATTGGGTTGCAGAGTTGTTATGTCTTGCTGAGCCTGATGTTTCACCTTACAGACATGCTCATTTAGTCGTCTGTAAGTACTAAACAGTTTGTTACATGCCTTGCAGAATGTGCATTTGTGGTTGTTAAAAGTTTTCTTGGACTTGTATGTTCTTGAGCATGATGTACATGAAAAGTTCTTTGTGGTTTGTGTATTTTTGTCTTGGGAAATATTGGTAAAATTTCTTTGTTCACTCAAGGTTGATTTTTGAGAATCTGAATATTTACATTTATGGCCAATTAATCTTTGGAAAGAAGAAAACTTAGTTTCACAATATTCACAGAAGGAACACTTATGTTTCATGAAATAAGTTTCTGTCTTGTATACTTTGTTGCACTTTTTACACATGTACTCTGTATTACCATTGTAAATATGTGTCCATTTGTTTCCAATCAAGAACTGCAGGCCATGTCCACTCACTGAAATTAAAATAATTAATTTAAAAAGTTTAAAAATATTGAAAGGACAGGCTATATTGAGGTGACTTTTCCAAGCCATCTAAACATGGAAGGCATATAAAGAAATCAATATAGAAATGAAGGCAATCTATTTTAAGGGCAGCCACTTTTTGGAAGCCCTTGAATCTAAATACAGTGCAAGTGAGCCTGTATTAATGGGTCACCTATCTTCAGCAGCCAAATTTTGTGTGTTCCTAAGACAGTCTGGACTTATTTTAACTCTTTTCCGTTCAATAAAACACTGCATAAGGTTAAATATACATTGTGTTTCCTTGTTAAAATTGACATTTTTCCTCTTGTAAATAAATAAAATGTCTTCAGGGATATATTGAAGGTTTTGAGTCACCTGTAGTATACCATAGACTTTAGAATTAAATTTTATGTAATGTTGGTTGGCGCCTAATGCTCTGTCTCTGGTCGGGCCAATCAGTGTAACTGTTGGTTTTCTTTTGCTCCAGCATTTCAGTAATTTCTGGCTGTGAAGTCCTCACTGTTGTTTCATCTCTGTGGTTGATTGACTTTTATGTTCCCGGAGATGTTGCACTGATGAGTTTGGTCTTCATGCAGACTGAAGAATTGTATAAATCACGATGGAAGTAAGGGCGAGGATTGGGTACACAATATATCGATTTAAGCCCCCAGTGAAATTATTTTCACTGACCATCCAAGGCAGTTCTTCTTTCGTGGATAAGTTTTGTTATGGTTTGTCACTGAGTGTGTGTATTTTTGTTTTGGCCATTTTGTGCCTGAGTAACTGTTCTTTTGACTTTCCCTATTGATGTTGTCATTAGGGTGTAGTTATTTCATGTTTGTGTTTCTTTCCATGGTAGCTGTGAGTTAATTGTCTTGATTCCTGATCATTGCCTTCATTTCTATTTTCATTTCACAGAGAACAAAGCAAATGTGTGGTGAAAGAAGGAGCAAAATTTGAAGCTATATTTCACAATAGTGATCTTGTACTTTGTCCTTTCAACCTTTTTTAAGATTTGTTGTTTTTATTTTCCCTAAGCTCTAGATAAGAAGGCATTTTTTTATATTAGTTATGAATTTTTTTTCTTATTTCTTGTAAAAAACATATGTTGTGACCATATGGCAGTTCAGGTGAGAGGTCAAAATATATGTTTCTATCATTTTATCCAAATGTAACAAAAATAAATCCCTTCATCACCAAATATTTCCTTTTATCTAGATATCTTGTTCCCTTTGCATAAACAGCAGTTTTAAAGACTCATTGTACATTTTAAAGATGTATCATGTTATATGTTATCAGTTATAAAAAAGTCATTAATGATATACATTTAGTTCCCCTGTGTGTTTTCTATGCTTTTTGAATTTATATTTTGACAGTTTGCATTTTGTTCTTATTCCGTTCCTGTGTTAGTATCTTATCCTGAAATTTCTTTACAAAAGATACTTGAATAAGAATTTTTCAAGAAAATAATTCCATTACCAATCACTTGTAATATAATTTTTTTTTTCAATAAGCTGTTACACCCTCGCTAATCGGGGCTTGAAGAAATAAATGGGCTGCATGATGCTGCCACACAGAGCCAAGTCCGACCGCACACCAGTACTAGTTGACTGCTTAGAGGAACTAAGCCTGCCAAGGCAAAGCGGTGCGAATAGTACCGTCCATGCTTATAAACCTTATTGATTTCATTGGGTGACAGGGCTTAAGATGTCATTTCATCTCAATGTCGGGTAAAAGTCCCACAAAATTGGAAGCAATGTGTCCAAAATAACCTATACAGTGTTGATGGATAGGTTAACTCAAATCAACAAACCTACATTCAGGATTAAATAACATAACTGTTGTGACTGTTATTAAAATTAACAGGCAGCTGTGAAGAAAAGAAGGGTTATTGTGTTGAAAGTATGAGCTGGAAGGAAAATAAAAATTATATATGCTAATAACCATCTTCCAGCAACAGCAGTTATATTTACAGAGAGCCTATTTCAGCAATCAAGAGCTGAACATTTCTTGAAAATTGAAAGCATGATGAAAAATTATTTCTTTACACTATTTTTGTATGTGATTGTTTTTTTTTGTGAGTGGGAGGGGGGGGGGGGGGGGGGGGGGGGGGGGGGGGTTGGGGCCAAAAGATGTACCTAACATCATGACAAAGCTGGATGTTTGTTTGTTTGATTTGAGGTTTAACGTCCCCGTCAACACTGTAAAGGTCATTTTGGAGACATTGCTTCTAATTTTGAGGGACTTTTAGCCGATATTGAGATGAAATGACATCTCAAGCCCTGTTGCCCAATGAAACCAATAGGGTTTATCAGCATGGACGGTCCGCCTCGCACCGCGGTTCCTGGACAGGCTTAGATCCTGTAAGCGGTTTACCAGTACTAGTGTGCGGACCAGATTCAGCTCTGCATGGAAGCATCATGCAGCCCATATATTTCTTCAAGCCCCTATGGGCGGGGGCTTAAAAGCTGGATGTACATTTAATATAAATTTATTTTGGTAGCAGAATTTTGTAGGGGACAGTGAGACACCTGTCTGCACATTGCAATTAAACAGAGATAAACCAGTAACTGAAAGTCTATGTCGTTGTGGCCAGAAAAGTGAAGCATGTGCTTCAAGCATCTGCCTCACATTCTGCATTCGCATATAAGACAATAATCATGTGTATTAGAACTAGAAATCCAAACAAAGTTTGCTGTTACCAGACTTAATATATCCGAGGCAGAAAAGGAAAACAAGTGGAACCAGTAAAGAAAGGATGGCCAGGGTACCTACTCAGTATCATCACTGCCTTCAATTTGTACTCTTATAGGTTATGATTAATAACCTTGATGGCTGATCTAAGTATTCTGTTGTACTAGTTAGTTCTTCACTATTGAGAATTGCATATTTTTTTTTTGTTTTGTTTGGGTTTTACGGCCCTTTCAAGATTATTTCACTCATATCGAGCCGATCGTTAATCAGAGGTGGGCGAAAACCGGAGTACCCGGAGAAAAACCACCTGACGTTCCATTGCAGAAATTGGCGTCTCACATGTGACCCGAGCGAGGCTCGAACCACAGCAGTGAGAGAACTAATGATCAAGAGTCAGAGCTCTTAACCACTAGGCCACGGAGGCCCGTTCGAGAATTGCATATACACGTACAAAAAATCCTTGACGTCACTACTTAACTGCATGCATGTGCCTAGTTGTTAAAAGTGTACGCTGCAAGAAAAATCATGCCCTGTGACTTATTAAATGAACAACTCAGAACATATGAACTTTACAAGCTCTGTCACAGAGTAAAGTTTTTTGTTTTTTTTATAGTAAAAAGCAGAGAAAACAAATGGTGTTCTGTGTGTTTTTCAGAGAACAGTGTGCTTAAGTTGTGCTCGAAATGTTTTTATCTGTGATGAACGTGAAACAGAATAAAAAAAAAACAATTTGTTAATTCAATAATAAGAAGAGGTAAGCAGAGTGTATTAAAATATTTTACATAAATGGCATCTTTTATATTTATTATTAGATTAGAGCATTATCTAGTATCATTTTTAGTTGACTTTCAGGCCATAGGTTCAGGACAAATTTTCTAGTTTATTGAGTCATAACCCTATAATGCAACACTCTATTTAAATTGCTATTTTATGAAAGGAAATACTGCATCTCAGAGATGGAGTATTTGCTTTAATAAAATAGCAGTTGATTGATACATAGGTAATGACACAATAGGTAACTAAAACAGTATGTACAAAGTGTAAGTCGTATATAATACAGAATAAATGTGGGTATGTGTGTTTCAAAAACTGAAACGAAATGGGATGCAGATGTCAAAGTAAGTGCAATAGTTCTTTGTGTACTTTTATACAGGTGAGCTACAAACTGCTTTACTCTTCTGCATTGAAGAAAAAAAGGATATGGCATGCAATACTTACGCACTGTGATTTTGAAGATAGTAATCAGCATGATTGTTACTTTCGATTGTGCACTGCACTTGAAGAAGACAAAGAAAATTAACAGAAATTATGAATGTAGATGACCTATAAATAGTAGGAGGTCATGCATGGTGTGAAACAGTAAAATTATCCAAAGTATGATGCATATCAGTTAAATGGAGGTCAAGTTACATGACAAAATCACTGAAATATGAAACTAGGGCGACAAGGACATATATATAGAATGTGGCTATTTGCAGTGCAGAAAGAATTATCATTTTAAGTATGATGCATATGCATTAAGGTACATGGCATAATGAGTAAAGCATGAAATATAGGTAAAATGTATAATGTAGTGCAAATGCATTATATAATGGTGTAGAAATGAGGCAAAATAAAGGAAAAATGAAATGTATATCACAATGATGTATAAAAAAAAAGCAGTCGGGGTCATTTGCAGTATGATTATGTGTATTATTGCCATTATCCAAAGTATGAGGCAACGGGCCTCCGTTGCCTAGTGGATAAGAGCGCTGACTCTTAGTCATTAGGTCTCTCACCGCCGTAGGTTTGAGCCTCGCTCGGGCCACGTGTGAGACGCCAAGTTCTGCAACGGAAGGTCAGGTGGTTTTTCTCCGGGTACTCCGGTTTTCGGCCACCTCTGATTAACGATCGGCTCGATATGAGTGAAATAATCTTGAAAGGGCCGTAACCCCCCCCCCCCAAAAAGTATGAGGCGTATGTATTAAACACAAGTCAACTTACAAGGCAAAATCAGTGAAGCATGAGAAATATAGGTCACAATAATGTATAAATAGTATGAGGTCATTGAAGGGGTAAAACAGAACGACTATGTAAAGTATGATGTATTTTAGTGAATGGAGTAAAAGGGAGAAGGCAAAAATCTCAGAACCATGAAATGTAGGTCTTAATGAGCTAAAAATAGTATAAGGTCATTTATCTTGAGTAACTGACACAGTAGTTAAATGATAAATGATAATGTGAATAGATTGAACAGTGTTGGAGATTCAAGGGAAAAAAATCAGTTTTAACGCAAAATGTTGATGTAAAAGTTGTGGAATGAATAGATAAATGAGTGAATGAATGAATGAGCCAAGGAATAGCGGCTGACATACATACTATGCGAGGAGTATAAAAAGGTGTAACACCAAAGTGTGCCATTATCAAAATGGGTAAGTGGTAAATATTGACCGATAGCCCGATAATGTGGCTTGACCGAGAAGCTTAGATATTGCATATAAAAGAACATGCTATAGAGATATCCTGTTGAAAATATGAAAAGAATGTAGCGTGTGGTTAGAGAGATATGAGAATGAAAAAGGTTTAACACAAAACTTTAACGTAAAAGTTGACAAACGGACGGACAGCCCATCGAGGGGCTTGACCGAGGGACTTAGATATTCCATATGATAGGTAATGGTATAGAGATAACCTTTACCAAATATGAAGAGAATCTTACATGTGGTTACAGAGATATCAGCAATGAAAAAGGTTTAACACAAAATTTGGAAGTAAAAGTAGATGAAAAAACAGACAGACAGACAACCCACCCAGGGGCTTGACCCAGGGGCTTAGATATCCCATATGAAAGATAATGGTATAGAGATATCCTGTACCAAATATGAAGAGAATCCAACCTGTGGTTACAGAGATATTAGCAATCAAAAAGGTTTAGCAGAAAACTTTGACGTAAAGATTGACGAATAAAAAGGTTTAACAGAAAACTTTGACGTAAAGACTGACGAATGAACGTACGAACGAACTAACGAGAATCCAACCTGTGGTTACAGAGATATTAGCAATCAAAAAGGTTTAACACAAAACTTTGACGTAAAGATTGACGAACGAACGTACGAACGAACTAACGAACTAACGAACGAACGAACAAACGAACGAACGAACAAACGAACATACGAACGAACCAACGAACGGACGGAAAGACGAAAACTATATACCCCCTGACATACTTCGTATGCCGGGGGTATAATAAGATGTACACATTAAATTCTAACAAACATAAATTTAATATGTTTATAAATGAAATAAATAAAGTTTCTTTATCTCCTTTTGATGATAAAAGATATATATGTGATAATGGAATAGATACACAACCTTATGGTATTGAATCTTTATATTTTATTTAATTTCCATACAACAAATCCAGTTAATGCCATACCACCAGCAACAAATGCAATCTCCCTATTTTTCTGGTCTTCTGATGGGACATAAAAATCACTTAATGTGGGCCTCGGAGGTAATGCCTGTAAATCTTTACCTGTAATATAATAATATTGTTTCATTGCTTGGTCAACATCTTCGTATGTTTGTTCTGCATGATGTTCTTTTTGTAATTGTTTATTAAGAAAATCTAATCTTTGTGTTCTTTCTCTACTCCATTTTACTTGTGCTGCTTCTAATTGTTCCATTGCCTTTTCATGTCTTTCTCTCTCTTTATCTGCATCTTTTCCAATATGTGAAAACAAATAATTACTACCCGAAAAAGCAAAGGCATTTACTACTGCTCCACCAAGCATCATCACCACTGCACTCGCCATTTTTTACTTCATAATATCAGCTGGAATAATTCCTTGCTTAACTAACATATCTCTCGTCGCCATTGCGAGTAATATATCAATAGATAACATACCAATATCCGCCATATTAAAATCTACTTTTGGTGGTTGTCTTCTCAATAGTTTTCTTCCTAATTCTGCATATCCAACCGTTAATAGTGTTTCCACTCCGGCATGATATAACATGTTTACTATTTGTTTTCCATCAATTTGTGTTGCCATTTTTTATAAGAATTTTTTGATTACTTAAACTCAAATGGATCTATTTCTTTCTTTTCCTTTGGTGGTGGAATAGGTGCAGGTGTAACTTGTTTCTTATTATAAATATATAATCCCAATCCAACAACTACAATTGATATACATAATGGTATGTAATTTTTGTATATATTTACACGTTGAACTTCTTTAACTTCATCCCTAACTTCATCATCATCTTTTGTTATAGATTTTAATTGTATGTTCTCTTTTTTCATTGCTTCCATTTCTTTTCTTTTTAATTCAGCTTTCATTTTTTTTTGCTTCCGCACCTTTTTTACCAGCAGCTACTCGTTTTGGGTTTTTCGTTTTTTCATTTATTTCACTCATCTTTTTTTAAGTCAATATTTTCACTTTTTTTATCAGTGAAATCAATATGTCTCGCTGTTGTTAACATTGCAGTAAAAGGAGCAAGATACATTCCATATCTATAATATAATTCACAACATGTGCTAGTCAAAGCGTGATTGATAAAAGGGTCTTCCTCTAAGTCTTGTATTAATTTAGGTGGATTAACAACATTAAAATATTTTGACACACCCATAACATATAAATTAATAAAAGAATTACCTAATGTCTTAGTCATACTCGCTCCTAGTCTTGCTTCATATCTGCAGTATAGTTTGTTTATTTCTTCTGATGTCATTGTATCAATGTCTGACATTTGTAAGTCTTTACCAAGATATTGTTTGCTTTTTCCGCCAGTAACAATGGCTGATAGTCTTTCACGTTTTCTGTCTTCATGGTCATCTCTTTGTTCTGGTAACTCAACGTCTTGTAACAATTCTTCGGCGTTCATTTTATATAATTTATTTTTAATTTTAAAATATTTAAATATTATATATCCAACTATTGATAAGACTGCAGTGTTTGTTGTTATTGTTAGTATTTCCAATAGCATTGCTTTTTTATTGCTTATTTTTTAAGCATTACTTAAGCATTACTAAAGCATTACTAAAGCATTACTTAAGCATTACTTAATCAACCACCCAATAACCAGTAGGTTGGTCGGTTTTCCAAAACCTTACAAAGCACGGTTTATTGCAAATTCTAGTTCTTGCACTACCACTGAACTTTCTAAATTATTAACTTCCTGTCTTACTGCTATTAAAACGCATGTAATTAAATATTGTGATAAAGTCTTTGAAAGATCAGGAAGAAATCTGTTTTGGTCTATAAAAAATTCGAATGAGGTTTTAAATAAATTGAAATCTAGACAGTTTCGTGCTTCTAGTCTGTCTACCTACGATTTTTCTACTCTTTACACTACACTTCCTCATAATCTTATAAAAGATAAGCTTAATGATTTAATTGAATGGGCTTTTCACAGAGAAGATTCTCTCTATCTTGCATGTAATGTCAGAAATGCATTTTTCACTTCTAAAGAGCATAAGAATTATACACTTTGGTCATGTCAGAAAGTGTGTGATGCCCTCACCTTTCTACTTGACAATATTTATATTAGATTCGGTACTAAGTTATTTAGACAAATTGTGGGTATTCCGATGGGTACTAATTGCGCACCTCTTGTGGCTGATCTGTTCTTGTATTGTTATGAAAGAGACTTCATTTTGTCGCTTTCCATTGATAACCAATCTGAAATTATTGAAGCTTTTAGCTCAACTTCTAGATATTTAGATGATTTATTAAATATTGATAATACCTATTTTGATGGTTTGATCAGTCAGATTTACCCCCTAGAACTTCAGTTAAATAAAGCAAATTCTTCTGATACCGAGGCCCCGTTTTTGGATTTACATTTATCTATTGTAGATGGATTTGTTTCGTGCAAAATTTATGATAAACGCGATGACTTTGATTTTGAGATTGTAAATTTTCCTTTTTTGGATGGTGATGTTCCTCGTGCGCCATCCTATGGCGTTTATATTTCGCAATTAATTCGATTTGCTAGAGTGTGTAGTCATGTAACTGACTTCAACACTCGTAATAAATTATTAACGGCTAAACTTCTTAATCAGGGTTATCGGTACCATAAACTACGCAAAGCCTTTTCAAAATTTTATAGACGCCATTCTGATTTAATTTCAAAATTCAATATTGGACTTAAATCTCTTCTGCAACAAGGTCTATCGGAACCCGAATTTTATGGTGACTTAGTATATAAATTCAGAAAAATATATAACTGCAATGACTTCAGCACCCAATTTCGTAAAATCATTCTTCGATATAAAAAGATTGGGTACAACATGGATGTTATACGACAGACTGCATGCATGGTAGTTAACCCAATCACGGTTGGCAACTTTGCTTCCCTCTTTAATTGCACGCCGGTGGGTCAGGCCTCAGATTCTATGACGGCTCCAACGGCTTATTGAAAATTAAAGAGATAATGTTGGTTGGTGCCTGATGCTCTGTCTCTGGTCGGGCTCATCGGAGTCTAACTGTTGGTTTTCTTTTGCTCCAGCTTTTCAGTGGTTTCTTGCTGTCGAGTCCTCACCGTTGTCTCACCTCTGTGGTTCTTTGATTTCTGTGTTCACGGAGATGTTGCACTGATGAGTTAGGAGGCCTTCATGCGGACTGAACAAATTATTTGTCTAAATCGCGACGGAAGTAAGGGCGAGGATTGTGGCCACATAAAATCGATTTAAGCCCCCCAGTGGATATCTTCCACTGACCGTTCCAAGGCGGCTCTTCTGTGGCGATTTATTTATGTTGTTGTTTGTTACTTACTGTGTGTATCACTTGTGTCTTTTGGTTTTGGATGGCCATATGGCCATTTTGTGGGAAAGTTACTGTCCATATGGCCCCTTCCTTTGTTTGGGTTTCCATTATGGTCTGGTCGCTTGGTGTTTGTATTTCTTTCCCTTTGGTGTCTTTTATGAATGGAGTAAGTTAATTGTATCAATTCCTGATCTTTGTTTTACTTCTACTTTTCAAAATTAATTTACGATGTTTCTTTTTCTTTAATTCTTCCTTTATTCCTTGACGTTCTTCCAATGTAGGAATAACATCATTCTCTCTCAAACAATTTTCAAAACTATCTCTATCTTTTGTGTAGAACATACATAACCACTTTGTTTGTTCTCTTAAATCTTTCAAAACTGAATTGTATCTTTGCGATATAACCCATATCGATTGTTTTGCATGTCTGCCTGAAAAAGCTAACTGTGACAGCATATCTTGTTTCTTTTTTATTTCCTTTGTGGCACTGCAGTCATCGATGATATACAGGGTAGGTTTACCTGCAAACTTATTTAAAAACGACCGTAATAGTTCTTGAAGCTTTTCTGTTCCATCTGACGTTATAGGATTTACGATTATGATATTTTTTGATTTTGGTTTTTTAACATCACCAATCCAACTTCTGTTTTTGTATGCCTCGTTCCATTGAATGGTCGGGCAAAGTATAACAATATGACTAAATACACCTCTATATACACCTTCAAGTAAGTCTAAAACAAATTCAGTCTAACCGCAGCCAGTTTGACCAAAAATAATTGCACTGTGTGGATATTTAGGTAGTTCCATTTCTATTGTTTAATAATGAGCCTCTTTAAATCTTCCATCTTCAAAATTGATTTGCGCATCCTGTATTACAAACAGATAAACATTTATTGGTTCATTTCCTCCTGCTTCTTTTGTAATTTGTATTGTTATACCTTCTGAGGCATTTTCTATTCTTCTCCCAGAACCGTGAAGATTATTATCATCCGTTGAACGTAAATCTAACCATAAAGCGTAATTAGTCGTTAGATATTTTTCTAGCGTTGTATCAGTAAAATATAAATCTTTAATGACCATACTTGTTTCTTTGTTTCTTTTTGAATTTAGGGCAAAGAATTTATTTATTTCGTCCCACTGTTGGTACGATTTCATTCCTTGACTATATAGTTGATTTGGAATCCCTTCTATAGTCATTTCCACTTTTGTAATTTCTGGATTATAATATTCTTCTGTGCTGGTCCTTTCAGGATCTTCGAATAGCATGAGAATACCTTTCATACTTCTTGCCGGGACATTTAAATTAATATTCCAAAGAGTATCAGATTTATTCTTCGTTATTTTTCTATGCCTAAGTATTTTATCGTATAAAATAACCATTTTGTCACTGACTTGCTGACTTATTTCTCTTGATAAATAAGAATCAGAAACAATATCGAATTCTAAACAAATATTTTTGATTGTATAAGTTGAAGTTGCATCAGCTGAATTAATAATTTTCATGTAATCGTTAAATGTAAGTTCATATTCTAATCTATCCCCGAGTCCTGCTTGATAAAATGGCATATGGGTTTCCAATAATTCAAAATCAAGTGGAATACAAAACCTGTTTCCATAAGCCTTTGCTATTGCCTGATCTTCTTTATCTGCTGTTGCATTTTTTGCCCCCACTCTAAGTTTCAACATGTTTGGTTTGCCAACGCCTTGATAAGCCATATTTATTCGTTCTGTAGGAGTCTTCCATAAATCAATATAACAATGATAGATGTCACTATCATCAATGGACATAACTTCATTTCCACTTATTCTAATTGTTGTTTTCTTAATTATTGCTCTTCCAATATTTTGATAAATAGTTGCATTTGCATCTTTAGAGATTAGTTCAATTTCAAATGCTAATCTGACTGTTCCGGGAACAATAACATCATTACCACTTAGATTAGGAAATCTCACTAACAATTGTTGATTTTGATCAATAGTTGACGGATTATTAGTTATCACTACACTTTGACGGATTCCTCTCACACCGCGTGGTTCTCTTATTTTTCTATAAGGGTTTAATTTTTTTTCCATAGGTCGACATTTTTTTAAGGAAAAATTTAATAATTAACAAGAGGGCCATGATGGCCCTGGATCGCTCACCTGATCCATAGAGTAACAAGTGGGCCCCACGGAGGGCCATTATTGATCCCAGGGTTATAATGTGCATAATGTTGAGGGAGGTCTAAAAAGGTGAAGCTTCATACCAAATATCAAAGACAAGGGCATTGCAGTTTCAGAGAAGAAGATTTCCCTATATAAGTCTTGTTAAACCAAAGGGTCCCAGGGCGGTGGCATTTTTGGCCCCAGGGCTATAATTTGAACAATCTTGATAGAGGTCCACTAGATGAAATTTCACACCAAATATAAAAGACCTAGGCCTAGTGGTTTCACAGAAGAAGATTTTTAAACTTTTTCCCAAAATAAATCTATGTAAAACCAAAGGGCCCCGGAGCGGGGACATTTTTGGCCACAGGGCTATAATTTGTACAATCTTGGTAGTGGTCCACAAGATGAAGCTTCACACCAATTATCAAAGACCTGGGCCTTGCGGTTTCAGAGAAGAAGAATTTTTAAAGATTTTCCTTATATAAGCCTATGTAAAACCAAAGGGCCCCAGGGCGGGGCATTTTTGGCCCCAGCACTATAATTTGAATAATCTTGGTAGGGGTCCACTAGATGAAGCTTCATACCAAATAGCAAAGACCTCGGCCTTGTGGTTTCAGAGAAGAAGATTTTTTAAAGATTTTCCCTATAAAAGCCCATGTAAAACCAAAGGGCCCCGGGGCGGGGGCATTTTTGGCCCCAGCACTATAATTTGAACTATCTTGGTAGGGTACTGACTAGATGAAGCTTCATACCAAATATCAAAGATATGGGCCTTGAGGTTTCAGAAGAAGATTTTTAAAGATTTTTCCCTTTATAAGCCAATGTAAAACCAAAGTGCCCCGTGGCGTGGGCATTTTTGGCCCCAGCACTATAATTTGAACAATCTTGGTAGGGGTCCACTAGAAGAAGCTTCATACCAAATAGCAAAGACATGGGCCTTGGGGTTTCAGAGAAGAAGATTTTTAAAGATATTCCCTCTAAAATCCTATGTAAAACCAAAGGGCCCTGGGGCAGGGGCATTTTGGGCCCCAGCACTATAATTTGAACAATCTTGATAGGGGTCCACTAGATGAAGCTTCATACCAAATATCAAAGACCTGGGCCTTGTGGTTTCAGAGAAGAAGATTTTTTAAGTTTTCGGTGAAAAAAATCTATTTTTGGCTCCTGCGACCTAGATGTGCAGCAGACCAGAACCATTTGAACAACTTTGAAAGGGGTCCACCTAAGGATCATTCCTGTGAAGTTTGGTCAAAATCGGATCAGTGGTTTAGGAGGAGATGTCGTTTGAAGAAATTGTTTACGCACGGATGACGGACAAAAAGTGATCCTAATATAAAACACAAGAGGGCCATGATGGCCCTGGATCGCTCACCTGATCCATAGTGTAACAAGTGGGCCCCAGAGAGGGCCATTATTGGCCCCAGGGCTTTAATGTGC
The DNA here is from genome assembly GCA_963580285.1 of Lucinisca nassula. Lineage (NCBI taxonomy): Eukaryota > Metazoa > Mollusca > Bivalvia > Lucinida > Lucinidae > Lucinisca > Lucinisca nassula. Next base: position 144,330,400 of record OY757017.1, read on the forward strand.
ATAATGTTGAGGGAGGTCTTAAAGGTGAAGCTTCATACCAAACATCAACAAAGGCTATAATTTGAACAATCTTGGCAAAGGTCCACTAGATGAAGCTACACATCAAATATCAAAGACCTGGGCCTTGCGGTTTGAGAGAAGAAGATTTTTTTTAAAGATATTCCCTACATAAGCCTATGCAAAACCAAATGGCCCCGGGGCTATATAAATCTATGTAAAACCAAAGGGCCCCGGGGTGGGGGCATTTGTGGCCCCAGGGCTATAATTCGAACAATCTTGGTAGAGGTCCATTAGATGAAGCTTCATACCAAATTTCAAAGTCCTGGGCCTTGTGGTTTCAGAGAAGAAGATTTTTAAAGCTCTTCCCTATATAAGCCCATGTAAAACCAAAGGGCCCCGGGCAGGGACATATTTGGCCTCAGCACTATAATTTGAATAATCTTGGTAGGGGTCAACTAGATGAAGCTTCATACCAAATATCAAAGTCCTGGGCCTTGCGGTTTCAGAGAAGAAGATTTTTAAAGATTTTCCCTATATAAGCCTATGTAAAACCAAAGGGCCCCGGGCAGGGACATATTTGGCCTCAGCACTATAATTTGAATAATCTTGTTAGGGGTCCTTTAGATGAAGCTTCATACCAAATATAAAAGACCTAGGCCTTGTGGTTTCAGAGAAGAAGATTTTTAAAGATTTTCCCTATATAAGTCTACGTAAAACCAAAGGGCCCCCGGGCGGGGGCATTTTTGGCCCAAGGGCTATAATTTGAACAATCTTAGTAGAGGTCCATTAGATGAAGCTTCATTCTAAATATCAAAGTCCTGGGCCTTGCGGTTTCAGAGAAGAAGATTTTTAAAGATTCTACCTATATAAGCCTATGTAAAACCAAAGGGCCCCGGGACGGGGGCATTTTTTGCCCCAGCACTATAATTTGAACAATCTTGGTAGGGGTCCACTAGCTGAAGCTTCGTACCAAATATCAAAGTCCTGGGCCTTGTGGTTTCAGAGAAGAAGATTTTTAAAGATTTTCCCTATATAAAGCCCATGTAAAACCAAAGGGCCCAGGGGCGGGGGCATTTTTGGCCCCAGCACTATAATTTGAACAATCTTGATAGGGGTCCACTAGATGAAGCTCATACCAAATATCAAAGACCTGGGCCTTGTGGTTTCAGAGAAGAAGATTTTTAAAGATTTTCCCTATATAAGCCAATGTAAAACCAAAGGGCCCCGTGGCGGGGGCATTTTTTGTCCCAGCACTATAATTTGAACAATCTTGGTAGGGGTCCACTAGATGCAGCTTCATACCAAATATCAAAGTCCCAGGCCTTGTTGTTTCAGAGAAGAAGATTTTTAAAGATTTTCCCTATATAAGCCTATGTAAAACCAAAGGGCCCTGGGGCGGGGGCATTTTTGGCCCCAGCACTATAATTTGAACAATCTTGGTAGGGGTCCACTAGATGAAGCTTCATACCAAATATCAAAGACCTGGGCCTTGTGGTTTCAGAGAAGAAGATTTTTAAAGATTTTCCCTATATAAGCCAATGTAAAACCAAAGGGCCCCGTGGTGGGGGCATTTTTTGTCCCAGCACTATAATTTGAACAATCTTGGTAGGGGTCCACTAGATGAAGCTTCATACCAAATAGCAAAGCTCTGGGCCTTGTGGTTTCAGAGAAGAAGATTTTTTAAGTTTTCGGTGAAAAAAATCTATTTTTGGCTCCTGTGTCCTAGATGTGCAGCAGACCAGAACCATTTGAACAACTTTGAAAGGGGTCAACCTAAGGATCATTCCTGTGAAGTTTAGTCAAAATCCGATCAGTGGTTTAGGAGAAGATGTCGTTTAAAGAAATTGTTTACGCACGGATGACAGACAAAAAGTGATCCTAATATTAATCACAAGAGGACCATGATGGCCCTGGATCGCTCACCTGATCCATAGAGTAACAAGTGGGCCCCGGGGAGGGCCATTATTGACCTCAGGGTTATAATGTGCATAATGTTGAGGGAGGTCTAAAAAGGTGAAGCTTCATACCAAATATCAACAAAGGCTATTATTTGAAAAATCTTGGCAAAGGTCCACTAGATGAAGCTACACAACAAATATCAAAGACCTGGGCCTTGCGGTTTCAGAGAAGAAGATTTTTGTAAAGATATTCCTTACATAAGCCTATCTGAAACCAAATGGCCCCGGGGCAGGGGCATTTTTGGCCTCAGTGCTATAATTTAAACAATCTTGATAGAGGTCAACTAGATGAAGCTTCACACCAAATATCAAAGACCTGGGCCTTGTTGTTTCAGAGAAGAAGATTTTCAAAGATTATCTCTATTATAAGTCTATGTAAAACCAAAGGGCCCTGGGGCGGGGGCATTTGTGGCCCCAGGGCTATAATTTGAACAATCTTAGTAGAGGTCCACTAGCTGAAGCTTCATACCAAATGTCAAAGACCTAGGCCTTGTGGTTTCAGAGTAGAAGATTTTTCAAGATATTCCCTATATAAGTCTATGTAAAACCAAAGGGCCCCGGAGCGGGGGCATTTTTGGCCCCAGGTCTATAATTTGAACAATCTTGATAGAGGTCCACAAGATGAAGCTTCATACCAAATATCAAAGACCTGGGCCTTGCAGTTTCAGAGAAGATTTTTAAAGATTTTCCCTATATAAGCCTACGTAAAACCAAAGGGCCCCGGGGTGGGGACATTTTTGGCCCCAGCACTATAATTTGAACAGTCTTGGTAGGGGTCCACTAGATGAAGCTTCATACCAAATAGCAAAGACCTGGGCCCTGCAGTTTCAGAGAAGAAGATTCTTTAAAGATTTTCCAAATATAAGCCCATGTAAAACCAAAGGACCCTGGGGCGGGGGCATTTTTGGCCCCAGCACTATAATTTGAACAATCTTGGTAGGGGTCCACTAGATGAAGCTTCATACCAAATATCAAAGACCTGGGCCTTGCGGTTTCAGAGAAGAAGATTTTTAAAGGTTTTCCCTATATAAGCCTATGTAAAACCAAAAGGCCCCGGGGCGGGGGCATTTTTGGCCCCAGCACTATAATTTGAACAATCTTGGTTGGGGTCCATAAGATGAAGATTCATACCAAATATCAAAGACCTGGGCCTTGCAGTTGCAGAGAAGAAGATTTTTAAAGATTTTCCCTATATAAGCCCATGTAAAACCAAAGGGCCCCGGGGCGGGGGAATTTTTGGCCCCAGCACTATAATTTGAACAATCTTGGTAGGGGTCCACTAGATGAAGCTTCATACCAAATATCGAAGACCTAGGTCTTGTGGTTTCAGAGAAGAAGATTTTTTAAGATTTTCCCTATATAAGTCTATGTAAAACCAAAGGGCCCCGGAGCGGGGGCATTTTTGGCCCCAGCACTATAATTTGAACAATCTTGGTAGGGGTCCATTAGATGAAGCTTCATACTAAATATCAAAGTCCTGGACCTTGTGGTTTCAGAGAAGAAGATTTTTAAAGATTTTCCATATATAAGCCTATGTAAAACCAAAGGGCCCTGGGGCGGGGGCATTTTGTGCCCCAGCACTATAATTTGAACAATCTTGGTAGGGGTCCATTAGATGAAGCTTCATACTAAATATCAAAGTCCTGGGCCTTGTGGTTTCAGAGAAGAAGATTTTTAAAGATTTTCCATATATAAGCCTATGTAAAACCAAAGGGCCCTGGGGCGGGGGCATTTTGTGCCCCAGCACTATAATTTGAACAATCTTGGTAGGGGTTCACTAGATGAAGCTTCATACCAAATATCAAAGACCTGGGTTTTGTGGTTTCAGAGAAGAAGATTTTTAAAGATTTTCCCTATATAAGTCTATGTAAAACCAAAGGGCCATGGAGCGGGGGTATTTTTGGCCCCAGCACTATAATTTGAACAATCTTGGTAGAGGTCCATTAGATGAAGCTTCATACTAAATATCAAAGTCCTGGGTCTTGTGGTTTCAGAGAAGAAGATTTTTAAAGACTTTCCATATATAAGCCTATGTAAAACCAAAGGGCCCCGGGGCGGGGGCATTTTGTGCCCCAGCACTATAATTTGAACAATCTTGGTAGGGGTCCACTAGATGAAGCTTCATACCAAATATCAAAGACCTGGGCCTTGTGGTTTCAGAGAAGAAGATTTTTTAAGTTTTTGGTGAAAAAAATCTATTTTTGGGTCCTGTGACCTAGATGTGCAACGGACCAGAACCATTTGAACAACTTTGAAAGGGGACCACCTAAGGATCATTCCTGTGAAGTTTGGTCAAAATCTGATCAGTGGTTTAGGAGGAGATGTCGTTTGAAGAAATTGTTTACGCACGCACGGACGCACGCACGCACGGACGCACGGACGGACGCACGACGGACGACGGACAAAAAGTGATCCCAAAAGCTCACCTCGTCACTACGTGACGGTGAGCTAACAAGAGGGCCATGATGGCCCTGGATCGCTCACCTGATCCATAGTGTAACAAGTGGGCCCCAGAGAGGGCCATTATTGGCCCCAGGGCTTTAATGTGCATAATGTTGAGGGAGGTCTTAAAGGTGAAGCTTCATACCAAACATCAACAAAGGCTATAATTTGAACAATCTTGGCAAAGGTCCACTAGATGAAGCTACACATAAAATTAAATTTAAAGATTTTCCCTATATAAGCCTTTGTAAAACCAATGGGGGCCCTGGGGGGGGGGGGGGGGGGGCATTTTTGGCCTCAGCACTATAATTTGAATAATCTTGGTAGGGGTCCACTAGATGAAGCTTCATACCAAATATAAAAGACCTAGGCCATGTGGTTTCAGAGAAGAAGATTTTTAAAGATTTTCCCTATATAAGTCTACATAAAATCAAAGGGCCCCGGGGCAGGGGCATTTTTGGCCCAAGGGCTATAATTCGAACAATCTTGGTAGAGGTCCATTAGATGAAGATTCATTCTAAATATCAAAGTCCTGGGCCTTGCTGTTTCAGAGAAGAAGATTTTTAAAGATTTTGCCTATATAAGCCTATGTAAAACCAAAGGGCCCCAAGACGGGGGCATTTTTGGCCCAAGCACTATAATTTGAACAATCTTGGTAGGGGTCCACTAGATGAAGCGTCATACCAAATATCAAAGACCTGGGCCTTGTGGTTTCAGAGAAGAAGATTTTTAAATAAAAATTTCCCTATATAAGCCAATGTAAAACCAAAGGGCCCCGTGGCGGGGGCATTTTTTGTCCCAACACTATAATTTGAACAATCTTGGTAGGGGTCCACTAGATGAAGCTTCATACCAAATATCAAAGTCCTGGGCCTTGTGGTTATAGAGAAGAAGATTTTTAAAGATTTTCCCTATATAAGCCTATGTAAAACCAAAGGGCCCCGGGGCGGGGGCATTTTTGGCCCCAGCACTATAATTTGAACAATCTTGGTAGGGGTCCACTAGATGAAGCTTCATACCAAATATCAAAGACCTGGGCCTTGTGGTTTCAGAGAAGAAGATTTTTTAAGATTTTCCCTATATAAGCCAATGTAAAACCAAAGGGCCCCGTGGCGGGGGCATTTTTTGTCCCAGCACTATAATTTGAACAATCTTGGTAGGGGTCCACTAGATGAAGCTTTTTACCAAATATCAAAGTCCTGGGCCTTGTGGTTTCAGAGAAGAAGATTTTTAAACATTTTCCCTATATAAGCCTATGTAAAACCAAAGGGCCCCGGGGCGGGGGCATTTTTGACCCCAGCACTATAATTTGAACAATCTTGGTAGGGGTCCACTAGATGAAGCTTCAAACCAAATATCAAAGTCCTGGGCCTTGTGGTTTCAGAGAAGAAGATTTTTAAAGATTTTCCCTATATAAGCCTATGTAAAACCAAAGGGCCCCGGGGCGGGGGCATTTTTGGCCCCAGCACTATAATTTGAACAATCTTGGTAGGGGTCCACTAGATGAAGCTTCATACCAAATATCAAAGACCTGGGCATTGTGGTTTCAGAGAAGAAGATTTTTTAAGATTTTCCCTATATAAGCCAATGTAAAACCAAAGGGCCCCGGGGCGGGGGCATTTTTGGCCCCAGCACTATAATTTGAACAATCTTGGTAGGGGTCCACTAGATGAAGCTTCATACTAAATATCAAAGACCTGGGCCTTGTGGTTTCAGAGAAGAAGATTATTTAAGATTTTCCCTATATAAGCCAATCTAAAACCAAAGGGCTCCGTGGCGGGGTCATTTTTTGTCCCAGCACTATAATTTGAACAATCTTGGTAGGGGTCCACTAGATGAAGCTTCATACCAAATATCAAAGTCCTGGGCCTTGTGGTTTCAGAGAAGAAGATTTTTAAAGATTTTCCCTATATAAGCCTATGTAAAACCAAAGGGCCCCGGGGCGGGGGCATTTTTTGCCCCAGCACTATTATTTGAACAATCTTGGTAGGGGTCCACTAGATGAAGCCTCATACCAAATATCAAAGACCTGGGCCTTGTGGTTTCAGAGAAGAAGATTTTTTAAGTTTTTGGTGAAAAAAATCTATTTTTGGCTCCTGTGACCTAGATGTGCAACGGACCGGAACCATTTGAACAACTTTGAAAGGGGGCCACCTAAGGATCATTCCTGTGAAGTTTGGTCAAAATCCTATCAGTGGTTTAGGAGGAGATGTGGTTTAAAGAAATTGTTTACGCACGCACGCACGGACGGACGCACGCACGCACGCACGCACGCACGCACGACGGACGACGGACAAAAAGTGATCCCAAAAGCTCACCTCGTCACTACGTGACGGTGAGCTAAAAATGGCTGAAGGATTTGATTTTTAGAATCCTACATTTGAAGATGATGACCATGATGAACAGCATGCAGATAAAGATGATAATGATGAATTTAATAGAACTGTACGAAACCGAATTAATGCTATTAATACTTCCGGCAGTGATGTTGATACAATAACAAAGATAAAAGTAGAACAGAAACAATCTATAGTTGATAGATATTACAAGTTTATAAAAGAAAAGTATGGGTTAGAACCAAAACCAGATGTTTATATTGATATTTCAAACTTTAAACTTGGTACTGATAGTGAAACACTGTTTTTTGTGTTTAAAGGTGAAGATTATCAAATTACTACCAAAATAGGTGATAGCGATTTTATAAGCCTGAGTACTTTAGCGGGTAAAATTGGCAGAGGCGGAACGAAAGCAATTAGAGACTTATTACGCATACCTTATAAATCTATAAATAAACCTTTATTAACACCACAGAATATTGAAAAATTACAGGGTGTAAGAAATGATTTACCCGATGTTGATAATATAGAAATGATTGATTTGCCTAATGCAGCCGAAACTGCTGTTAAAGAAATAGGAGAATTAGAAACGTCATTTATTGATGAACAAGGAACACAAACACAGAGAGCCAGATAAGCTTCGTATTTTCGTAATTTACGTATTGAAAATAGCAAAATACGAAGTGCTTACAAATTTTGATCGTACCATTTACGATAGACATTACTAAAGTTACGAAGGAAGCTCAAATTTAGCTCGTATTTACGAAGCTCCCGTAATTGGCCGTTTGGTACTTATCCGTCGACAATTGTCAGCACAAAAACATTGAATAGACTGGGAACCAGTTAAAATTATTGGCAGTCTTACTGTCTAGACGCTCTATTCTTCAGACTAATATAGCCGACGGCTGGTGTACAAGCGTTTCCCGTGATTTTAGATGCACTTGTTTTGCAAACCATCCAAACAGAATCAAGACAGTTCCCCGACACGGCTTTTGCGGAGATTTTTTAAGACAATTCTCGACGCTTTTTGATCCCCGAAACCTTTGTCCAATATGAAATGATCTGTAACGGCTAATCCTAATTGTTAATTATTAATTAAGGATAATTATTGATAATTGATATATTATGTAAACAGGGCCTCCGTTAGGCCGACGTGCGGCGTATATTACGTCCTGAAATCGCTTCCGGACGCCCAAATTAAACATCAAAGGCGTCCCGCGGACTCCCAAAAATTTCTCTGTACGGCCAAAAATCTTTACCGAGACGTATAAACCCGCCCACTTTTAGCGGTTTGTAAAAAGTTTGCTCCGCCTTCTTAGCTGAAACCGCTTTCTGTGTTTATTGAGTACTAAGGACGTCCCATTTTCTGTCTGCGCGGTATTATATCCACAGTCAGAATCACGTGCGTCGGCACACCTTTGATCGTCATCGGTGTGTGAAAAACGTGTCGAGGTGATTGCTTGGTGTTTGCATATAATTAAACGGATTAGTAGTTGAGGATAAATTTGATTTTGGCGCCTCGAAAATACGTAAAACCGGCGAATGTGACCAGGCCGATTCGTCAGGGTCCGAGATGCAGTCTGATCTGTCTTTGAGCCAAAAAGCAAAAAAAAAAAAAAAAATGCCGCTGACGAATTGACACGTGTTTCAGCCAGTTTGTCTGAAGCATTTCCGGGTGTTTAGAGTACAATGAAAACTCGAAGCGTATGTTTTGCAAAGTTTGGCAAAAATCTTTTTCAAAAGAATTTTTCATTATTTCTTTTTAATCCATATATGACAAGGGTGTCGGGTTTGTTTTATTTGTGTTAAGTTCTACAAACAGTGTAGACAGATCAGAAGCTATGTTCTGTGGCGTTTGATCTGGGTCTACACGGTATGCTTACGACCCAAAAATGGACCACTAGGCATATATGGGGATGGGTAATGCCATTGTTTTCTTTACTTTTTATTTATTTATTTTGGTGGTGGTGGTGGGAGGGGGGCGAGGGAGTTTTACTTGGAAAGTTATAAAATTTATACAGGCCAAGCAAAAATATTTTTCTTTTTTGTATGCACTGCACTGTACTGACCGCATGTATGTCACATAAGTAATGAGTAGTTTTAACTTCCTCACAGAGCTTTGCTTAATTGTTTTGAGTTTAACGGCCCAGTCATTTTTGAGCCGGTCAGTTAACATGTACCTATCCACACTTTACTAGCCATCTAAAAGAATATACAGGTGATTAAAAATGCAAACAAGAGATTCATAGAAGCCTCCGTGGTGTAGTGGTTACGCTACTCGCCTTATAAACCAGGGATCGCAGGATCGATCCCGGGCTTCTCCAGACTTTCGGATGAGTCTTTAAACCGAGGTCCCGTCTCCGTTTGACCTTAGCTGTTTGTGGAACGTAAAACTCAAACACTCACAAGAGATTCATAGATTAAATAATATATATTTCTTCATCAAAACAATTTTACGATCCGCAAACACCTTGCTTCAAAATTGGGACTTCCTGAATTTACAAGTGGGACTTCCAGATTTCAAGGGTAGGAAGTCTGGGACTTCCTGAATTTGGGAGTTAATGGAAGCCCTGATGTAAATATTTTTGTGTCTCCTTCTTATTGTTGGACCGATGAAAGGACCCTAAAAGTAGGTGAAATGATTTTTTTTTTCTTCATTAATCATTAACTTGTTTTTTGAAACGAAATACAAATATTAACAATGATTTACCAGTTACAGATCAAATTTTACTTTTACTAAAAAATGTCAGAAAGCTGTCTAGATAGCCCATCTATTTCTCCAAGCCCCGATGGGCGGGGGCGGAAGGGTAAATCTGAAGGGTTTACTTCCCAGTAACTGTATCCAATTGAAATCCAAAATTCCATGCCCGGTATCCCATGCTTTAGAAACATTTTTCTAAAATTATTTTAGCCTTTCTGACTTTCTTTGGAAACTGACAATATTACTGCCATTTCCAACTGCACTCCATGTAATACTCATCTTGTCAAGAAGTAACTGGAGTTTCCGACAGATTCAGATTCAGAAATACGGTCAGAACAACAACAACATAGTAGCGTAAGCCAATGCGTAGACGGCTTATGCAGTATTCGCTGAAATGAACATGCCATCAAAGTAGAAGTAAAACAAAGATCAGGAATTGATACAATTAACTTACTCCATCCATAAAAGACACCAAAGGGAAAGAAATACAAACATTAAGCGACCAGACCATAATGGAAACCCAAACAAAGGAAGGCCATATGGACAGTTACTTTCCCACAAAATGGCCATATGGCCATCCAAAATTAAAAGACACAAGTGATACACACAGTAAGCAACAAACAACAACATAAATAAATCGCCACAGAAGAGCCGCCTTGGAACGGTCAGTAAACCGAAAGTAAACTAAAAAGATGGCCGGGAAAACCGGAACACTTGAATCCATCTGATCTGGATCTACATGTTAACAAAGGTAGAGAATGTTGTGTTTGGCAGGAAAGGTGTTAAAATACTATTTCAGGCTATCCTTAGAGGCATGGAAAAGCTTGGTCAGTATGAGGCCTGACACCTGTTTGTACACTGCTAACATCCATTAATTAAGGGAATTAATTGCTTTATCTTATGTATAATTCTAAGCAAATAAAGAATTGGAGCATTTTCCTTTTATATTAACCCGAATTAAATGTTTTTCAATCCTGTTGCGATTTTGGTAGGTTGGAAGAAATTGTTGAACCAAGTTTACAAAAGTTACCAAACAACCTCTGGATTTGATCAGTACATTTACTGACCCAATTATTCAGAATACTGAAAAGGTTTGCATTTTGATAAGTAAATACTGATAGGGGCTAAAAAGTTATCTGGAGCTATGAAACAGATATGACAAAAAGAGAAATGGATGGTATTTTAAAAGCAATGACAAGTGTTAAAGAAGAGGTTGCAAATGAATTGGTTAAATTGAATGAAACAAATAAAGACTTAGCAAAAGAAAAAGATAAATTAGAACAAGCGAAAGCAGACAAAGATGAATTTCAAATAGAGAGGATAAATGAGCGAATAAGAGGTTTGGAGTCTGAGAGAAGTGCAAGATTAGAAGTAATTAATGTTAATAGAGATAAATTACGTAATCAGGTAAATAGAATAAAGGAAACAATCAACAAGATATTAAAAGAAGACACTACATTAGGTGAGAGAATTAAAACATTATTTAGAGAACAAGGAATTACAATTGTTAGTGTTTTAACTGCTTTTGGGATGATTATTGGTGTTATTGTTGAGACTTTTATTCCTACTACTGGTGGTGGATCTATAACCCCTAAACCACCGTCAAAAGATGGTATAGAAAATTGGATAAAAAACAATTAAGTAATCTTGGTAAACTATTAGCCAATCTTGCAGGAAAAGCAGCAGCAGCGCTACCGGGTATTATTGGTTCCATTGTGTCTTGGCTGTTGTCTACTACTGGAAAAGTGGTTAACTGGTTTGGTGAACATCTCTGGGCGTTGCTTGTCCTTATTGTAGGATTATTGTATGCAGCTGCAAGAGAGTATATTAATAAATCCTGAGTGCAATAATACCTATTACTATACTTCCTACTATTAATGCTGTTTTGTTGTCTTCGTGTTGTGTTGCTTGTTTCTTTTCAACAGGTTCTGGTATAGATTTCTTTGTTTGTTTCTTTTCAACAGGTTCTGGTATAGATTTCTTTGTTGGTGTGCCTTGTATAGTTGCAGGTTGTGTAGTAGGTGCAACAGGTTTAACATTTACATCATTATTGAAACCAAGCGAGCACTCCGATGTTGCAATTACAATTTTATTATTATATCCAGCGATAGTGCCAATTTGTAATATCATATCACTGGGAGACATATAGAGACCAAGTCCATATGTGTAATCAACTTTACTTCTTGCGTATTTCAATACATTTTGATATTTTGATATTTGAGTAGGCAAATCGATTGGACTGTTAATTGCATCTTGAACATTTCCTAAGAATTGTTTTTGAGCATCAAATCCTGTGCCTATTTTTAGTATTTCTACACGTGTTTGGGATTGTGCTCCTAATAGTGCCCATACAAGCGTTCTAATGCTTTCGTTAATTCGTTCAACACCTGGTTTTGTGAAACCTTTTGATTTGTCTAATATAAACAGTGTCCATGCCTCACTTATATCTACTGTATGTTCTATTTTATCATTTGGATTAAAGAATGGCCCATCACTTTGATGATCTTGTCTGTATTTTCCATCTGCTTTAAAATATTGTGTGTAACTCCCGAGACCACTACATTTAGAACTACTTTCCAGTTTTTGCCTCCAATCCGTGCTAGGTGAAACATCGAATTCATTGCATAACTTTTGGTATGTTGCTTTGTCATATGGGTTTTTGTAATAACAGAATGATGCATCTGTCG